>OY365807.1:31190786-31898503 GCA_959347315.1 Bimastos eiseni
TCTTGTTTGTATACAGGTCCATTAATAAAAGACTACACGTCTCCACAATCATCGTGCAGCATATGTACCCGGCCTTAAAGCACGGTAGATTTAATTTTTCCATTATTGCGAGACCGCTAATCCGCTTACGTTTAGTTACTAAGTTGTCAAATAAATGCAACTACGTGTTGTATCCGTTATGGAACTGATCATAGGCTGACTTAACTGATGTGCTAGAGTTAATGGCAAAGTGAAGGACGTCGATAAACCTGTCTTACTATTAGGCGTCTACCCAGCTCCGGAAACGGTGGCCCTCGCTGTCGATAGGGCCCGACACAGGCTTGGGCATAGGCCAAAATTGTTGGTGTCTTGTCATATCTTCGTCTATAATATGCGGTGACCTAGTACAGACGCTTCTGTGTTACAGTGACGGGAGCCTATAGCCGTCTAATACGGGTCTTTATGTGTCATAGCCGAGTGAGGGTGAGCGTGTGTGTATGTACATAGGCCTTCTAATATATAGAATCAGTGGTTAGGCCTGACCCATATGAACTGTCATACAGTCATACTGCTAAACATTTATTTGCCTTGAAGGCCCCACACGACTATCGTGCGTTTCAAAGGTTTGTTAACTTTCGGACGGGAGCGTGATATAGTTATGATGGACATCAAAAGTTGTCTGCTGGTACTGTCTCTCGCAAAAGGTCGGTTCTCGATACATATTACTAGTTGTAGTATAACTGACGATTAGACCTCGTTTATTTGTATAGTTGTCCCACTGTTCTGATTTTGTGTGTCGTCGTCGTAATCATTAAACAACCGTGTTCACCATATCCGGGTAAAAACCTAGTGTAGTCGTTGTGATGTAGTCGAACGCTGTTGTAGTCGAACGCTGTGATGATGCTAGGAATATCTTTCTCTGCGTGTGTGTGTCAATCAGTCTGACCATATTCGTATGTTTCTCTGTTTTGTGAAGTAATAAAGAAGCACGTGAATAAGAGAGCCACCGATATAAATGGTCGGTCTAATTGCGGATGTCAATGGATCATATTACGGGGTTCTCTCACAGGTTCAACCCCTCCCAAATAAATGCATTTCTGTTATTAAACACTTAAATGTTGAAATCTACGACCATGTCCAATGCAGTCTCCTCTGAAAACTTAAAATCTCACAAAATTGCTTCCTGGCTGCGCCCCTGCATGCGTCTGTATGCTAGCGTTTGTTGTACAGTGTACCTCCAACTGTCGGACGGTCTAAGGAAAGGGCGGATAAAGAAAAGCATGTGAAGGAGGAGGTAGATGTCTATTGAAATGACGGTCTTTCTGTCTCGCCACAGTTTCTTGTAGTCTGTCTATTCACTGTTTCACTGATCTCTGTTGTTGATTTATATATGTTGTCAGTTTATGTTGTACACCGTGCTGACAGATTCTGCCTGATGGACCTGTGTTTGACCTATGCAGTCTGTCTGTGTCTGAAACATTTGTTCACACATGGGCAGGATCTGAATACGTACGGTGGGCCTTACGTGTTGACATATTAAAGTATAGATCATTATTAGCATACACTTTGTGACATAGACACCAATGCAACCATATGTGCGTGACTCGCTGACAGAATGCGTACAATGGATACGTAAAGGATGCACAATGTGGGACTTCTGAAATCTGAACTAAGTTAAACTATGCACTCAGGTTTGTTGCTGTTATCAGGACACATGTTCACTATTTACCTCAATATATCCAGTAAAACCATATCGATCTACACATCTACATGTACAGATGACCCTCGAAATCTGCGAGTCGATGTAGTGACAGATGACGGAATGACGTCATTGTAATCTGCGAAATGTGTGTGCGTGTGTGTGAAGCTGACCAAGTCATATCACTCGAACTCTGCTTAAGAATATATCCTTAGATATATCGGGGCCAAAATAATGAAGACGATTCGTAACCAACGTCTCATAAGTAGATGGAAAAATACCTTAAAATTTCCATATTTCCGTTTGCCATGTCTTGAAAACTGTCGTCATCGTCATCAACGGCTCTCCTATAGGTCCAGAGCTCAGATGTTTCTACGACGTTTCGCCACTAGGCTCTGTATTGGACTGTATTGCGTATACGCATATACAGGTGTATATCCCTACGTATACAGTGGATAAATATCTGCCTCCATACGATGGGTCCGGGACCAGCTGTGTCTCGGGTGTCCAAGTGATATTTTCCGGGTCCTTGCGGACGTCCTTACCTGAAGACACTGTGTGATTAAGATATGTAAATAATGTGAAACACTTCATAAAGCTGAAAGATATTTTATATATATATTTATGTATGTCCAGAATAACCCACTTACTTGATAGCATAATTCGTGCTGATTTATACTACACAATGATTCATCCCTATTTATCCTATTGTGCTTTGACTTGGGCCTCCGATCTTACCCTTCAAGATTGATAAGGCTGGTCATACTGCAGAAGCGAGCAATTCGTTTGATTAATGGATCTAACCTACTGAGATTATTTTTTGGCAAACTAAAATTATAAATATTAGTCAGATAGTAATCTACCAAACTGCTGAGATGACGTTTAAGCATCACAACAATCAACTTCCTCCCATTTTCTCTGCTTATTTCGTCCACTCATCTGAAAGTTAACCCGTATGGTCTGCGTGCGTCTAATACCTCTAGGCTGATTTTTGCCGACACAACTACTAGAAAATTCTCAATCAGACACACTGGACCCATGATCTGCAATAGCTTGCCATCTATCCTTCATTCACAACCTAGTATATGTGCATTTAAAAAGAATTTAAGTGACTGCTTAATTAATGACTCCTTATAATTATACCTAATAATGTTTAAACTTTTCTTATTACTTACCTATTCTCTGTCTTTTATTTTCTAATAGTCTCTTGCACTCTGTCTTTTTAGTTAATTAGTTAAGTCTCAAACCAAGCTGCATTTTGTATAATTTTCAACCAACCGCTTGTGTACCGATTTTTTTATTTAAGGGTGACCCGACCAGCGGAATGTCTGTCCCTTTAGGGTTTTTCTTTTCCCTTGCTTTCCCTGTTATTGTGATATATGTTGTCTGTTTTTTATGTTGTGTTTATGGAAATAATAAAGGTTATGGTTATATAATATCAGGAAATTGGTTCTTCATGGTGATGGTGATGATGGTGGCGGTGATGATGTCATGATGACGGTGATGATGACGATGAGAAGTAGTAGGAGAAAGATGATGATGACTAATCTGATAGTGATGATAGTAGCGACATTCGTGTGATGTCATTGCATTTCTCAAAACATCATGTAAACGTGGTTAATTATAGAGTCGAATAGGTAATGAATGATTAATACTTCGGGGCTGTAATTACATCGTTCATTTATCGTGACATATTTAAGACTGTAGACCACACATCACTCCGACGACACCTATAGGTCAGAACATGGGCAACAAGTCGAGGAGAAATTGCACCGGCTGTGCAAAGTAATTGAGTGCTCGACACACATACACGCACACGCACGCACGCACACACAAACTCTGTCTCTCTCTCTCTCTCTCTGTCTCTCTCTGTCTCTCTCTCTGTCTCTCGCTGTCTTTCTCTGAGTGTGTACACTCTGTATAAATGACTATATGTCATGCGTATAAAAGGGAGGCACTCCTAGGTCGTATACGTGGTTTCTGATGCATGCAGCAGCTGCACCTGATTTTTTACGCGTAAACCGTCATCTGATTGTTCGATCTATCTTGTCCAATCTTATTCTGAAGCTTTTGCTGGAGACAAAAACAGTCTGTGTGTTCATATGTTTCACTTTTTTGCTACATTCTGCTTATAGGAAATCGAGAGTTTTCTCAAAATTCATCACGCAGTCTATAAGAAAAGTTGTTGCCCCCTTGGTTCAATCTTAGTATAAGACTTATCAAATTAGCGTCACATGATAAACAAGAAGACAGTAGTTTCTTGTGTGATAACAACGATCATTCGCGTCGCCCACCTTCTTTATCTAGGCTTGGGACTAGCACTGCCAAGTGCAATCATTGCCTGAGTAACTTTAAACATGACGACATTAGTTCTTTGTTCTTTTTATTAGATCGGTCGATTGCATTTTGTATAGGATCTTGTTGTGAGTCTCGAGTAGTTGCTTTACGCCGTCTAGCGAGTGACGTAGCGAGAAAGGAGGTGAAGCTTTAGGTGGGGGAAGGAAGAGAATGAAGGAAAGGAACAGGAGGTAGGTAGGAAAGGATAGATGAAGAAAAGAATGTAAAGGAGGAGGCAGATGATGAAGAAGTGGAGTAGTTTTGTACGAGAGGGGAAAGAGATGAGAATGGAACGGGAGTAGGTGGAGGAGGTGCGTGGATGGAAGGGTGAGGAAGGACTGGATGAAGGGAGATAAAAGGAATTTAAATTGGAAGGAGGGAGAAACAGCAGAAGACCAGGTGAAGAGAAGGGAAATGAGAGAAGGAGGAAAATAGATAGGAAGGAGAGGGGATGGGCAGGGCAAGGTAGCATGGGATGAGGAGGGGATTGGGAAGGGAGAAGAATCTATAGGAGAGGAGAATTAGAATGGAAGGGCGTGGAAGGGATTCTGGGTTGCGTTTTGGTAGAAGGCATGTTACCTGAAAGCCAGTGACCATATACCTACACTGCAAAAATTATCATATATTGTAATTTCAACTATATATATATATATATATATATAGCGCCACTTTCCGAGGATACATTTCCGCCCCTACACCGCGAGACCCGTCAGGATTCGGTTTTCTAGCGCCTCCGTTAAACAGGTAATCAAAGTAGATGAGTGGTTCTAGGCGGAGGTTCTTAGGCAACTTATTGCACAATAATTGTGGTCCCATCACTTTTACTGCATTTCTTAGTTATCTGTTGATGGTGGCGATGCTGTGGTTTGGTCGCTGCAACTCCATAGCGCTATCGTTACCCTTTTTTATTTTAGAACGGGACCTATGCATCGATGAAAGAATGAATGAATGACAGCGTGGATGACAGTTTGAATGACAGTATGAATTGGCATGTTCCTCTGGTAAGCTCACTGCCTTGCAATTCGTTTCTTTGCTTCTGCTAAGCCTATAACTCCGTGTAAATATCGTCTGCCATGTGGAACATTACATGTAATCGATTGTTTGTGTGTTAATAGGATTGATGAACGCCCAAACTATCGCGTGCAAAATGCCTGATTGACAGGTGCCGTCCATCTGCCTCGACGCAGCAATTGAAGAGCAAACAAATCAGGATTGACAAGGCAATATAATCGATAGATTATAGACGTACGAATGACAGAAGAACTGTATGACAAACGAAGTGGCGATTAACTCCAGTGACAACTTATCATATTCTCCGGAAACAAAGCACTAACGTAGTGAGTGGACGAAAACTGAATCGACAGGGAAAAGAAACTGACGGGGCAAAGGCTGGATGTGACTGTAACAGAAGCCACGTCAGCAGCTGGTTCCAAGAGAAAGGAGAACGGAAGGATAGGACGTCTAAAACAGACCAGGTCTTCTCAGAAATAGGTGCAATAGGAGTCTTACTTTGTCAGCTGGCATCACGTGACGACGTGATTACGTGACATGGCCCGTCCTCTGACGATTTTCCGGCGATGTAGCTTTCGGAGTGTGATTATAGGTCTCGGAGCCGTCTACTTCTTTGCCATGTATACTATCTTCCATTCCGATCCTCAGCTGTCCGGAAAGCCTTCCAGAGAGGAATGGAATGGGATGGAGATTGGAGCGGACGCGGCCGCCTCTCTTCGTCGCATAAAATCTCGCGCCACTCCAGACCTGCAGGGTGTCTTCGATGGGATGCGGCTAAACGATCTCGACAACTCCCGAAAGGTCAATTCCCGCGAAGAACAACGGGAACCGGATGTAAAAGCGGAACAGGAAGTACGCCTAAATCCGGAAGCGGAATCGAATCGGATGGAACTGCCCGTTATTAAAGAGCGCGGGAGAAATCTCTCAGCCCTGGACGATGCCAACATTCCTGTGGGATGTATGGACTTTGAGAGTGACGATGAGTTTCGCTTCAAATCAATCACCTCCGAGGTCTTTGTTTATTCTGCGTTCTGGGATTCGAGACCAAACGACTTCGACAATCGACACAATGGATCTTTCATTCGGATTATGGCGATTATTCGGAGTAACTCGCGCCCAGAACTGAACTGTTCGTTCGTTGTGGCCGACCACAGGGATGGTTCAGCGCCCACGTCACGCATCGGTTACTACGAAATGTGCGAAAACCATGGACGAATCTACGGCGGATTCATTCTGTCGTGTCCCGTTCCGCCATCCGTATCCGGTCCCAGGTGTTCGGTGACGATCGGAGCCGTCAGCGCTGGCGTCGTCGTTCAGACAGTTCGACTGAGGATTCGAACCATCGAACCTGTGCCACAGCAGCTCGACTTCGCCATCTGTGTACCACCGCTGTTCGGAAGCATCAACGTAGCTCGTCTGGTGGAATTTCTGGAGGTCTCCAGGGTTCTCGGCGCTCAGCACGTGACCATGTACGACTTCGAGTTGTCCCCGAAAGTGAGAGAGGTTCTGGACCACTACTCGCGGGTGAGGGGCTTCGTGAGCGTCATTCCGTGGAAAATGAATAGATGGATCGATGAAGGAATATGGTATCATGGACAGCTCGTTTCCATCCAGGACTGTCTGTACCGCACGATGGCCTCAGTCAACTACGTGGCCTTCAACGATATCGACGAATTCATCGTGCCTCAAACTGGGCGCCACTGGTCACGTATCCTGCAGGCTCTTGACAAGCCGAAACGGTGTGCGTTTCAGTTTAAAAGTGCCTTCTTTAAACCGGTTTCAGATGAATCCGAGTCGATGACGACCGAGAAAGAACTTGACATTCAGACGCTGATGCATTTTGAGCGAACGACGAATTTTGATAGGATTCGGACGAAGTGCATGGTGAAGGCTTTCTCGATCTTCGAGAAGGGTATTCATCACGTAAGCAAGCCCATTTGGGCTGATCTCCAGGTTCATCCGGTGGAAACGGACGTGGCCTTTCTGCACCACTACAGGTTATGCCTCCACGGAATGGGGATGAACTGTGGCTCCTACGAACAAGACAAGACGATGATGCGCTACAGGGATGAAATTGTATTGGCCGTCAATGCTTCAAAGTATTCTTTAAGAAGGGCTTCATGATGATTGCGCTACCTAGAAGAAAATTTATAAAGCTCAATTTATTTTATTAATTTAATTTTTTTGATTTTGTCGGATTTTCTTTCATGAGGCAACGTATACCGTCAACACCAACTGAGCTCTTAAATTCTCGGTTTTATGTTCTTGAGCGTGTGGTAGACGCAGTTCAAGTGCCTTTGAAAAAATAATATTGCAGACCTTACTGTACATGCAGTCGAATAGAATTATCAACAGAAGTATCAAATAATCAATCATTATTAAATATTGATATAGAGATATTCAAACTTCCACAGATCAGGTTGGATATGTATGTATCTGGGTAAATATGGCCTATTAATCAGAGCGCTCAGCCTGTAACGCGGAGAGTACGTGTTCGAGCCTCCACTCGTGCGGTTAGTAACTGTGTAATGACCTTGAACAAGGCCTTCACCTACAATTGCTAACTCCATCGACACTTTGTCGCATGGTCTCTGCACTTGAGGGCAATATCAAAATACGTTTGTATTGAATTGAATATCTAAACATTTATATGTATATGGCGCTTTTCGGGAGCTTCATACGTTCGTAGAAGACCTGGTAATGGAAATCTGTTCTTGAGTTAGTGAAGAGGGGGCTTGTAGAATGCCGCACATTTCCTCCTATGGAAGATACAAAAAGATCTCGTTTTTTTCTAAGGGTGATCTTGTGATGCGTATTATAAATGGAATTCGCCGTTATTTTCTAGCATTGCTTCTTTTCACGTACAGACCGAATTCAACTCCAAATATGTGATCCCAAGTTACTTGTTAATTAATTATCGGGCGGTCTCAGAGAAATCGATTTGGCCCATGGAGGCGTTGGGTTTGGAAGATTGTTCAACGACGAAACTGAACACTTCAGGAATCAGGACCTTGGTTAGGCCTATACTCAAGTGCACTTAAAATGCCTACTTTGTTACCAGCACGTCTTTCTAATCACAAATTTTTTTAATGGGACCTAAAGCTAAGTTTTAGAAGCCGATTGGGAAAGATTGGGCGAGAAATAGTTCTTCTGTAGGCCTAGTTGTTAGCGATGATTGTGATACGCGGCAGAACGCATGCATGCACTCTTGTTAAAGTGCTTGTGGTCTTTGTTGTTGTCTGCACTAATCGCATGTCTGTCCGCTTTGTATAGGCCCAACGTAGGTCTCTATACAGTTGGATATTTATGCAGCGCCTTTAAGGCCCAACGTAGGTCTCTATACAGTTGGATATTTATGCAGCGCCTTTAAGGCCTCTACGTATGAACAATTGACTGTATAAAGGGGTAGGGCATAACTGAATACTTTGTAGCTTGTCTTTACACAGCAAGACAATCGAAAATATCCAATGGAATTGTATAACATTTTGACCTATGGCTATTCGCCTGCTTCTCTCAACGTGTCGGTGCTCCCTTTGTAATGTGTATAGGTCTACTCTCCATTTCTTCCCCTTGGTCATCTTTTCGTCGGCCCGTATTTTACGATATTGCGAAGTTGATTAGAGAACAACCACAATCACTGTGCGCTTGGTTTAAATCATAACGTCATTCTGTAAGAACGCTGAGGGTTCTACTAAAACTAGATCTACTATTATATTAGATACTTAATAAGTTAGATTATGTTTGGGGAAACTAGCTACACATGAAGAGACAGTTCAGATACAAACTATCTTTATTGAACAAGGAATAGATAAAGTAATAACATATATGGTTGACTAAATACAGAACGATACAAATACTCACGAAGTGATAACGATGTGAGATGCTAGAGGTTGAGCGTGAAGCTAAGTTATTAATAAATTATGTATATTATAATAGACAGATCTGACGTACTAAGATAACTGATAATTTCGGAAGTCAGACTGCCAAGTTCCTAACAGTGTTACAGCTTATAAGTCACTTTCCTCAACCAAAGAGGAAACTGGCCTGTCCTAGAACAGACTACTTTGATTGGTTAACTACTGACCACTCAAGGATCCCTAGAATGTGGGCTGACTGTAAATGCTAGAACCTACGTGAGTGACTGACATGACCTATACTGTCTGAATTAGTAAGTGTTCAGCTAAACCTAATGTATAACAATGATCTCTATATATATTGTTCAAGCCTATCTATTGTAATGTAATGTTCAGAATAATCACGGTTACAATTCTAAAGGACTAATTATTGGGTTTTTTTATCGATGACTATACTTTCGGCATTACGATGACTTAACTGTTATCTTGCTATTTCTTTGTCAGTTGCTGCTGATTTACGCCATTTTTTCATTCTCTGCCTAACCAAAGTAATTCATGTATAATATTATTTTAAAAGCATGAATCTGTGTGTGTATTTAATTATGTGCCGCGATAATGTGCCCATGTTACGTGAAATGATAGGCTTACCAAATAAGAATAAATCATTTCCATCTATCCTTATTGGCTTGGCTTCTTTTTTAGCTTTCCACCTCTGTTAAATGTGGAATCATCCATAGCAATAAATTATTTGTGACCAAAACAAAGCATCTAAGTCGGGCTTTCGGCAATTTATAACAGGATCTAAATTTTGTTTATCGTAATGTTGTTCCCAGGTTTACTTTGTAAAATTAATTATTTTGATTTTTAACGTATATATATATATATATATATATATGAGATAAATTGCATATTGACGCACGCATTTTCTGCGGATGATTTTGATTTGGTAGCAGATGCTTCGTGTTATTTTCTGAATCCATTCCTATGAATGTATTTTGCTGGGTGTACATTAGTTAAACGTCTTTATTTTTCAGTATACCACATATCGATCGATAACACCACATGCTAGATCAATTTTTGAGCATTTTCTGTTAATATGTCGCTGAATGTCCAATATAATAAAACAGCAACCTACATGTATGTATTGTAGCATCATGTACTGTCTGTCTGTCTGTCTATCTGTCTGTCTGTCTGACTGTCTGTCTGTCTGTCTGTGCTCATAGCGAATCGATAACGTAAGAAAAAGAACACATCTGCTTCTTGATGCGTTGCGTGAGTGATAGGGCATACAGGTAGACGTAGTTATAACTCTTGTCCTCCGTGTAAGTGTGGGGTTGTAGGTGTCCACTTTCAAGGTAAGTCAAATCTGTTGGTCGGATGCAAGAACTGGTAATCGGAGACTCTCAATGCCGTATTCCAACATCATTTGCCTGTCGTTAAACTTGTCGTTTTTTCAAACCTTAGATCATTTTTAGACTGTTGAAGATCACTCCACGGAGCTACTAAGAGGCAAGGATGGATCCATGGACCCAACGGGGGGAGAGGTGGTTGCTGAACTACGGCTACAGCACAACGTGAAATCTCAATATTATCCAGTGCCAGTGACTGACCATACATGTAGTATGTGCAGATTTAAACCAGCATCAGATTTTTCCTAAGTCAGTTATGCCAGTTTTTCTAATCTCGAGTATATATTTATATATAAAGAGAAGATTATGTGCGTCTGCCTGTCTGTCCGGCTATGCAATTACACAGTTTACAGCTATTGACTCGAAACCTTCGCCGTTGGCTCGGGGAACACCTGGGACACGCAGTCGAAGGGGTGGGTGAACCCGCGGCCGCCGTCTTCCTGCTCTCCAGGGCAAAAAACCTGTCTCAGGCCTACTACCCCAAGGAGCACACATAAAAACAAAATTTCCTTCTCATTCGCCAGGAGCGTACACCTGCTCCACATTTGCCGGCATGCGCATGTAAATGATGTGATATCTGTCTGCCACACCTGTTGTTCTTTTATACCGTCATGAATGAATGGACGATTTGGTAGATATCGTACAGGTACCAGGTATGCAATAGTTGGTCATCGTTTGCACATTCGGTCAGATGGGTATGTCGTTTGTACGCATCAGTATCTGTACACAAATCATTTTATGAATTTGCGCACTTTTATAGACAGACAGATAGTTTATATATATATATATATATATAGGCCCTATCTCGCACGACACACTTTAGGATGTAGGCCTAAATCTGCCTAGAATATTTAACAAATTGAAGCTTTCTGTGAAAACAGTAGGTGTAGGCCAATCAGATTTATCTATTTCTTGCACTGACCTCTGAATCCTGTGCTTGAAAAGTAAAAGGAAAGTAAAACCAAAAATTATTAACGCAGGGCATACATTATGGCTAATTCCCTATCAGATACCACAAAAGGAGGGATAGGTTTGGTTTGCTAGTCAGCTGATATCAAATGGTTCAGAGACACCAGTTGTCATTCTAGATGCACTTTTACTCATATTCACATTGACGTTAGCAAAAAAGTAGCGAGGTCTACGTGTATTTTAAACCGTTATAAATAGCCCAAGGCTTCTGCACTCAAGTGTACAAAAGTCGGTAGCATAATTTAATCATTGTTATCAATTATTAGTCTAATATTTTTGATTGTAAAGGTCTTGCGACTTAACCAATTACTAGTAACCTACATCAAATCTGATAGGAAGAGAAGAGCTCCGCCATGCCTGGAAAGCACGTTCATTGCGGCGTTCAAAATTTCGCCACATTATTCAGGAATAACATTTAAACAGCAGCCGATGCCACGAATGGTAGATGAGATTCGTAGACTGGACTCAAGATAAGACAATTTGGAAACACGGGGTAAGGTGCTCGCTGTGTCAGAAAAGACGGAACACATCAACTTAAGAGTCGACATATGACATATTTAGCAAAAGGGTTTATTGTGCAAATGAGAGATTATTTGCGAACTTCTAAATATTTGAAAAACTATCTGTGCATTGCCCTTGCTGTATAGGTGTGCCTTGTTTGACAAATTATTTTGATAGACTAAATTTGAAAACTTATTCTTTTTAAATTATAAATGAAAATAAAATGATACATTAAATATATTACCGGTATTTCATATACGTAGGTCACAGCTTTGTAGGTTTTCGTTTGGTTTCGTTAAACGTAGGCCTACATTGGACAGCATGATAGGCCTACATGCAAAATTAACAAACACAACTTCACGAACTGAACATAATAGGCTACATTCTTAATGATATAATAATAATAATATTTTCGTTTAATTTCAAACTGACAAACCGCAGAATGATTACAAGAACAGTATGAGCGAATGATGCTGAGTTACTACAGGAGTCGAATTTAACCGTCGGCAGCCATGCAGGGCGCACATTACGCTATACATCTTCATTTTTAACAAACGCCGCCGCCTAGCTAAAGAAGGAAAGAGTACAATATACCTTACGCACACAGCCCAATAAACCGATCAACAGACACACGCGCGCACCGCCCAATAAACCGGTCAACAGACACACGCGCGCTCCGCCCCATAAATCCATCAACAGACCCACGCGAGAACAGACTCGTGTACATACAGGCCATGAGACCCACTTTTCAAACTATTTCATGTTTTAATATAATTTGTTTCTTGGTTCTCCTGCGTCACCATCGATCAGTTTCTTCTGGAGCGCCATAGACAGCAAGAGTGGGGTAGGAGAAACGCCAGTCCTACGGTTCCACCGCCACCGCATTTACAAATCGACCACTGGCTACATCAACCATGTATTGGCGCTCGAATGCCTGATTATGACATTAGGCTTAGGCAGGCTAATCGTAGTCAAGTTTTACTAATCAATTAATCGTCGTTCTTGATACATTGAGTTTGGTGCAATAAATTACGAGTAAGAGAAACGATGTCCGTTCTTACTAGGATGAGGTGGAAACGGGCCGGGCAGTTACCCGCCCCCCCCTCCGGCAGTAGGACCGAGTGACTTTATAAACTGCTTGTCGATATTTTCAGTGATTAAGATAAAGTGGCTTTGTCAGTGGGATATTGTGTCATCATATATATATATATATATATATATATATATATATATATCTTGACAGAGCTTTCGGTTTGCTTCGAATGTCTGCATACTTTCTTCCACTTAGTCCGCAGACATTGCCAATTAATCTGTATTATTTTTCTATGAAAAATTGGTGATGAATGATCTTAAGCAGACGTTTACAAAACCCCCAAATAGGTGTGATGATCAAAATCTATCTTTACCCCACAAAATAATGATTATAAATGTCCTTCTCCTTACGCCTCCCGTCCGTTCTGTTTCTCCTCTCCATCTTCACTGCCTCCTCTCCCAAAATATATATGAATTATAGCCCTGCAAGGCGTACAACACGTCCTACATTAAATTTGATTAACGCCGCCGCCTAGTGAAATAAAGGAATGAGGGAAACGGTCTCTTTTCCTACTGGTCAACAGGCCACTAGGCCTACATGCAATCCATTAGGCCTACTCTAAGCGCCTCTCCGTATGATCTACATGAGCAGCTAGATCCTTCACGCACTCAAGACCTTCCCTGAGACGGACCAAAGTTGATTCTGTAATAGGTCTTACATTGCCTTCTGTCGCCATTGTCACAGTTTCACCTGAAGTGAGTCCCTTGAGCCCACACCGTAAGCATTTCTCGTGTGATTATGCAATTAAATGACCGACGCCATACGCCCATACCACATGATTTCGGATGAAGTCATCCACATGTGTGGTACGGTCGCTGATCGGTTAGAGCGGTCGGCCCGTAACACTCAGTGTGCGCTGAGTGAGAGGGTTCGACCCTTGTCCGCGGCGTCAGTCTCCATGCAGGGACATTGAGCAAGTCCTTCGCACACAATTGCTCTGCGTGTGCACTTCTGAGCAAAAGATGTTGGAAGAAGGGCAATATCAGATTTCAGAATAAATGTACAATCTCCCCATCCCGACGATCCCGATCATCCGATTTAGGCCTACAGGCACGTTTGTTAAGCCTAGGCAATGGAAGTCCATCGACCAACAAATCCTACTTTAGTCAGTGGCATCTAGAGAGATACATCTACAGGTAGATATAGACGATTCAGTTCTGCAGGGCATTACGATATAATAAAATAAAGAAGAGGAAGTAGAAGAAGGGGAGGAGGAAGCTAGGAAGAAAAGAAGCTAGGAAGAAAAGAAGCGAGGAAGAAAATGTATGAGCCACGATTTCTGGTCAGAATAGGATTAATGTCACGGCTTTGTCTTCAAACTATACCGATGGCAGCCGCTCAAGAGACTGTCGGCGTAGGCCTACATGTACGTGTGCGATGGATGAACGGCGAAGGAGGCTGGATGATACATCGTACATTGTCACAACATTTTTATATACCCATTAATTGCGGGTGTCGGTCTTTTTCATGTTGATGGACTTGACTCAATACGCAGTGATTTGGACTAGAACTCTAAAACCTCTGGACTCGGACTCGACTTAGTAGGCCTACTCATACCCCACTCGGACTGGGTTTAGGTGGACTCGGCACCTTCATTAGTATATTCCATAATTAAAATGTTAATACAGCTAATTATTCTTTAAAAAATTAGTTGTTGCTTAATTTGCTTGTAAGTTTGCTGGTGTGACCCACGACTTCAAGAATAATTTATTCGATGGCCCGTGGTGTTAAAATGGTTGGACGGTGCTCCAGCTGTGGGCCATCATATGTTGCGTCAAGTTTGAGTATGTGAGAAATGTTAACGTTCTGCCATCCCTATCAATGACCTAGCTAACGGAAGTATATACGCCTAATTATTTTTTCGCATTCATCACTGTCAATTAAATGGCTGAGCATCAGCAACTTGCAGTAGACCCGTAGTGATGTTGATCACAGAATGATCAGTGATGGCCATAGATATTGACCAGACGCCAAGAAGTATAGATTAAAAAGCCGCAGACATGTTATGTAAAACATTGAAAGTACGTAAGTAAGTAAGTAAGAATATTTGTTATTAGATTACTAGCAAACGCACAATAGCTTAATTACAACGGGTATAAATCATGGCATCAATTTTGAACAAAGTCACAAGCCTATAACATTCGCATGATAAAAGATCTTTTTACAAAAACATCAACTCTATGTAGGGTGAGGACTCTGAGGAGGTGACACATGTGGCCTGGATCGGAGAGGGAGTAGGTCGTGAAAGATAGGCCTATGACATGGCTGGGCTCAATAGGGCTGAGCGGAAAAGAGCAAGGTCAGCTTTATCGCAGTGCTCTTCAAAAACGGAAAGTCAACAGGATAGTAGCCAGAATACGGGTCAATTTTCTAAACAGGCCATTAACAGCTACTCTCTCCTCTGGTCCTCTGGAAACCAGACTTGGATCTTCGTCGGACTACCCTAGCTTTAGACAACCCATATAACGTGACGAGTCGCTCGTGAATAGGCTAGTGCCCTGCGCTTGTGATTTCGAGCGGCTCTTTAGAGTGTAGATATTAAGATAATGATAAATGACACCACATTATCCTAACGCTTCATATACAAAAGCTCCTAAAATCTTCAACTAGGTTTCAAGGCTGACAGTAGTCCTACGTACGTAATGCTGTCATATAGGAAACTTTTCTTCACATTGGCTATCCGTCGCCAGTGGCTCGCCACTGATGATGATGATTTTGAGATAGTTTGCATATAATTACGTCATAGCTGAGCGCATTCAATTCATATATCTCATCTGTGTTGTCAAGAAAGATGGCGGCGTTCTCATGGCCGCTGGTTGTATTTGATTTCGGCTGCTTAAGTGCTGTATTATTTTGTCTTACATTGGCGGTCGGTTACGTTGCGAGTCTTTATGTTCGCGCATCACGAAAGTACGGGTACGTAATTATGTTGTTGTTTTCTTATGTATAAACATGACCGATTTAGCAGACATAGAATTACTCTACAGGCCGTATTTTTGTGCTGGTGTTGGTCTGCTTCATAATCGCCGATCCTTCGACCTCGTGCTCGTCATCCGGTTTTGTCCACAGTTTCTCTATCGGCTGTACTGAGTGGAACGTGTCATTCAGTATCTCTTGCCTGTACGTTTTAAACATGTCAAACCCGCACACACTATTACCTTTGCCTTATTATTATTATTATTTGACGACCTCTGTGGTCGTGCAGATTCCTCTCTTTTCTCTTCTGTGCTATACAACCCTTGCCATGTTCTAAGTTGTCTTTTGCCACCTTTAAAAACTATTACCTATTCACGCCATCCTCGATCGTATAATCGAGAGATCCTGCATGCTGATGCACTAACTTGGTGAAGTTTTATCACCCGCATGCTATGCAGTTGAATCTATTCCTATTTTGAGTGTACTTGGGCATATTATTGTTTGATTGATATTTACTCTAGCTACTCATAGGATGTCTGTTGTGTAATTGCTAGTTATGATTATTTTGTGAATGTACATTTTTTGAGCGTTCATATTATGATGTGCCCGCAATGCTTTTGCAAGTGGTTCACTGAAGGTCATACTTACTTACTTTACGTTTTAAACATGTCACACCTGCACACACTATTACCTTTACCTTATTATTAGTCTTATCGGTGCCTATCTTATTCTCCTTGACTGGATTGACAGTAAATATAAATGAACACTTATAATCTGTTTACAATTAATAATTGTTTTAGTCTAATCTTTGCGTTAACTTTTAATATAATTCGTACAAATGAGTTTTTTTTTATTTCAGGAGGGACCACCCTGAGACAATAAAGGAACGATTTTTACGGGTTTTTATTGTCTGTTTTCTGGCCGTGCCTTTTTTTTGGCTATGCAGCACAAAATCGCATTCAGTGAAGGTGAGATATCAAGTTCATCCTCATTGCTTTTGTTACCGACTTCATGTAATTGTAAGTCGTCGGTGGATGAACAGCGAGCCTGTGAACAGGCACTTGGAATCTCTGGTACTTTCTGAGATGGGTGCCCCAGCCATGAACCAGTTCCTCCAGTTGGTGTTCAATGCCGCCTTATAAAGTTCTTGCCAATGGAGTTATTGCATCATTTCAATTTATTCTTTTTCAATGATTGTTAAACCTAAATTATAAACTGAGCTGTATTTACCCTTGCGGAGGTGTAAGGGCTACGACGCTAAGGCTTGTAAATTTGTGAATCCAACCATGGACTGAAATTATATTTTACATCGGCCAAGGAGGCGCCCCTCAGCCATTGGCGTCCTGGAGCAACTATTAACAGTTTTGTTACTCTTAGTAAGGTTGTGCTAGCAATCTATTAGACTTTTCCAGTGAAACTGAGGAAACCATTAAAAGTTGTAGTGTCATCCATGTCAGCTACACCATTCTTCAATGTTGCTTCAGCCTACAAAAGAAATTGGTTGAAAGATTTTAGTGAACATACCAACTCACGTATTCATACTGACAAGTCAACTGCGAATGAAAGTTTTAACACTGTTGTCACTCGACAGTTTTTCTTCACACGGTCACAGAAACAATTCATTGTGCTGGCAAATGCATTGTTAACAAAGACCTTGTATCACATGCACAGAGCAGTGGTTTGACTGATGTCATAAAGGGAGCTTTTGGGCATTTTAGCCGTTTGTCATCGGGATAGAGCTTATCATAAGGCCAATACTACTGTGACAGCTGACAACATCCTGGAGATGCATAGCCACATGAATATGAGTGTTTATAAACCTAATATCCCAAGTATGTATATAGCCAATGGAGGAGAACCAGCATGTGTATTGCCTTGCTCAGCATTCTTACCACTCTGTTGAATTAGAAGGCAATGTGTAGTGCGGAGTACTATAAATTATATACATGTATATTGTAAGTCATTTCAAATTTGGCCTACTGCTAATTAGAACAATGCTTTAATGGGTTTTTTTATACTTGAACTTCCTCTACAGTGTGATAAGGCTTAATAAATAGATTGCCGTGTTTCAGATAAATTAAAAGAACATTAGTCGTTCTTGATGATCCATGCATATATGTATGTATTGTATGTATGAGAACATGTAAAATAGTGTATTTTCTGTGACTCACAAAGCACTGATGATTTTTTGGATTAGGTGCTTGTCAAAACTGCCATATATGAAAAAAAAGTGAATATGCAAAAAGTAAATGACATGAAGTGGTTCAGAATTCAATTTTATAAAAATTTCTTGTGTATACTTTGATTCCTATTTTCAGTGGTTGATAATTAAGGTTCTAAATGGACTAAAATATCTCCATAACATCTGGTTGCGGCCAGGACTATGGGCTTTAACATATCTGGCATGCAAATAGTTTACTTATCCTGTTTAAATTTTAGTTTTTTGCATACAATGTAAAGTCACCTAGAAAATTGTGTAGTAAGATTTATTGTGGAAAGAGGTCAATCTTTGTTGATAGAGATCAATCTCTGAACTTCAGCCACTGAAAATTAACTGAAACTGAGTTTTATACATTCATTCTATCAAAAATGTATATAGCATCCTTTCAATGTAACTGCTTTTAAACACTCCAAACTACAGCCCAGACAAAATAGGTAAGTTTTCAAATGGCCATAAAATATACCATTACACGATTTAGGGAACAGATGTAGCTCCAGAGAAGGGCCATTTCAAACTCTATAACCTGTGCTCCTGAGAATGCAGAGAAGTTACAGAGAATGCACTGTTTTGCATGGCTGCTATATGGGGCAAATACATTGGCTCTCAACAACGACTGACAACTGGGTAGGCTGGTGCAATGCAAAGTTGGCATCATCAGACCAATGAGACAACTTTATACTCAATGCGATGTCCTGCAGGAAGCCAGTGCAGAACCTTCAACATATATCTTGTAACATGATCATATTGCTCACTGCTTGTGGCCTAAACCATCAAGTTTTTGCAAATCCCTCAAGTCTTTTTTCTTTAGTCATGGCTGGGCTGGGAGCGCTCCTGAGTAGGTTTCTTGAAGTGGTGCTTTATAAATGCTCAGAATGAATGAATGAATAAATTTTGGTATTTGTAAAATTATACTTATGCATGCTGTCCTTTGGTAAGCATGGAACCAGAGTCTTAGTTGCTGTAGTGAATCTTTTTCAAGGTGATTGAGTGAACAAGAGTCTCAGTCATGTTGAATGACAGATGATGCTAGTATGGCCCTATGTAACACCCTGACAGAAGCCGGCTCATGCTAAGCGAGTAGGCATACTGAACTCACATTGTAAAATGCAAGCAGTGATTGATATCCAGACTCAGTGGCATCACATGTATGAGAAATCGGCCTCAGGTAGGGTGGTCAAAAGAGGACACAGACAACTGGAATAGAGGACAATGGAAAGCACATGGAATGTTTCATTCTGGAATCCAAAGTCAGTGGTTCTTCTAAGTAACCAAGAAATGAAGTCGCTTTGAGAGTCGAGTTATGATAATGCTATTCATGTTAATATCTGATTAAAATGTCATACATCTAATGTGCTTATCCTTTAGGGATTCTTTTGTTCTGATGTATTAGGCTCGAGATGTATTCACTTGGCTTGGTCTGCGATATCAGGGAGCAATTCTCGCGTCTATTCTTCCGCTTCTGCTCACAATGGTTAGTGCTACCTGAAGGATTAAGTTCTTATGATTTAAAATAGAAATATTTTATGTAGATATGGTATATTCTGAATAGAAAACTGAATTGTACAACATATTATGTTAAAAATGAGGTTATTCTAAATGGATTAATTCTACTGCATAGAGTATAACATGCTTAGTGTTCTGTTTGCAAGTGCTGAAACATTGGTTGTTAACTAAATGAGACAGATAATCTGTTAAAAGAGTTAACATTTGATCGATGGTATTAAATTAATTTGAAGCGATGTAATGGGATCAGATAATGTTAATACTCACTCAGTTTATAGTGACTATGTTTCTGTAAAGGCTGTGGGTATTAAATAGTCACTAATTAGTAAGTTATAATTATTATAAACAATGATTCCTACTTGTGTTTAGTTATTTGCTGTCTTTTTTTCTTCATGTAGGTGGACTGAATCCCTATTTCAAAATGTGCTGAGTTTGTGCTCATATGCCGTTTCCTGGTTTTTCAGGAGCCTGTTGCAATTTGATGAGTGTTATTTGGTCTTGTATAAATGTTCCTTTAAATTGCATGTTTCTTTTTCTTATGTTAGATTTTGTTTCTTGGTCCTCTTTCACTTCACTATGTTGATGGAATCTTTAAGTTATACAAGGGTAAGAGAATTTGTATTATTTATTAAGATTATTTCTCTTTTTGGTATTAGTTTATCATTTTACCTTTCATTTTCATTTGTTACTGAATCAGTACAAGTTATTGTTATAATCTTTCTACTTTGGAAAATCAATTTTTCCTTCTAAGTCTAAGAGTCGAATAATGAAGGTTGTAATCGAATAAAGACAGTGACAAACTTTGATGATATCTTTTTGCTGCAGATCGGAATTACTGGTTTCAGAACTTCAAGAATGTGATTTGGTTGAGAAATCACATTGTGGTGAGTCATGTTTTGGCATTGATCAGTAATGCTTGGCTTGGTGAAAGAATAATTTTCCCAGGCATTCTCTGCAGACATACTGTTGTCAGTCAATCAAAAGTTTCTGTAAAAATGTTGGGGAAGAGTTGTTACTTTTATTTTGAACTGTTGCATTTGGCTCTGTACAGCATTCATTTTTCTAGATTAGTTAGATGGCCATACAGAACGCTATGTGGGTGTCTATAAAGTGCTATGTTGCTTTCATACATTCAGTTCATACATACATATATTAAGTAGCTTGTTGTTTTTTTAGAAATATTAAATATTCTAGGATACCTCTGGTAAACATAAGTCTCTATTTGCATTGACTGCTTTTATTCCCTTTGTATACATCAAATATGCAGAATTCCAAAGAGTTCTGAACTCTTCATGATCACTAATTAGTAATTTATTAATTATTATGTATTGTATAGTAATGTTTAATAAAACTTGTGTTTAGTTATTGGCTGTCTGTAGTTTCCATGCTAATACATCACAGTATGAACTTGTAACCCCATGGGACTTTGTGTTTCAAATGATATCATGTTTTAACCAGATCATCTTACAGTCTTTCTATGGTTTTGGGGAAAACTACAACTTTCTTGGTCGTGGGATTTAAATTTTCATACTGCTATAGTGCAGCTGTTCTCACCACTTGTCTTTTGTGTCACTTTAGTGATAGCCTAATTTAATATCAAACAATTTAGTATACAAGGTAATTTTTTATTTCTTTGACTCATCATAACTATGCTGCCTCTCTGCTTTTCATGGATCTGACTTTTTTTTTCTTGGTTTTGACCTGACATTATCTTGTTTTGCTATGCCACTTGTTGATTCTTTTCACTCCAGAAGTTGTTAATTACTATTACAATTACTGTTGTTTTTTCTCAGGGCCCTTTGACAGAAGAGTTTGTTTTCCGAGCATGTATGCTGCCTGTTCTTGTTCCATCATTTGGAGAGAATTGGTCGTTAATTATTTGTCCTCTGTTCTTCGGAGTCGGTAAATAAGCCCTTCTGTTGTCATGACATTTTTATTTGACTAACAAATTTAAACTATTCAGGTTTAGCACTGTGACAGTAATACACTGTATGGCAGAATAACTGTCTTGCACTTGAGATACACATGTTGTCATTTTAAACTGTTATTATTACAGTAAGATGTTGCCACCATAAATTAAATTATGGTTAAGTTTAAATAAGTTTATTTTGCTATGCTTGCAATGTTATAAAACTAGCAATCATTAATATGTCATATCAATTTTTCAAATGCAATGGTTGATGTTTTTATGTTTTTATTATTTTTAAAGTCAGTTTGAATGTTTGTTCATTGGATGGTTTAATGTTTCAAAGTGTTTAACCCTTTAGCGACGAGCTGCTTAGGTTTTCCTCTGCATTTAAGTGCACGTTCGACATCAGGATTAAACAGTCTGCAGCACCTTCATGCAGAAGCCTAAAGTTTTGTTTGCCCATTCATTTTCAATCATTCCCTTACTTAAAGAGACATTGAATACTTGTTTTGTGCTAAGCTGTTCATACTTTTGACTAATAACTTATTTGTAAATTGTTCTAAAGAGTTTTTTTATTATTGTAGCCCATGTACACCATTTGTATGAAAAAATACAAGAGGGTGTTACTGTGAAAGTTGCAGTACTACGAGCAGGTTTGTTTAATATAATCTGTGTAACACAGTCTGTATTTTAAAGGCATGTTTTAAATAGTAATAACTTGATGAAGATAAGCAATGAATTGGCAATTAACTTTGTAGCACTTTGGATAATAGCTTTAAATGGGATTAATAGGAACATAATAAAATAATACTAAATGTGATATATATATACGTATGAGTACAAAAAACTGCCTGTGTGTGAAAACACATATTACATTTAATTGGTCTTGTTTTGGAATCTGCTGCTTAGGAGTCCTGCATTCAAGAGACAGAGATTGTTAAGAAAGGTGTTTAATGAAAAGCGATTCGAAGTGAAACATTGCGTGGAAGAATGCCCATAAGTGTAAAGTTTCTATTATTGTATTTGCTAACTTCTATTGTGCCGGTGTCTAATGCACAGAGCGTCAAAATTATCAGGCTTGATAAATTTGCCACAAGAGATGATAGACACTGAAGATTACAAACTTGTGCTGCAGACATATTTATTATATATCCAGTGACCTTTTGCTAAGTCTATGTGCCTTCGCTATGTCAGAGGGTAGTGTTGTTAAGTTTTGGGTTTGATTTCAGCTATTCTAAAGTGAATGTGCAGGATAGAATATCAGTTTGTAAATTTAAGCTGAAAAAGTTTGCTACTTGATGCGTTATTGTTCTTTCAGCATTTCAGTTTGGGTACACAACAGTCTTTGGAGTATATTCTGCCTTTCTGTTTTTGAGAACAGGTTAGCTGCCACTTTTCTGTTTAAATATAAGGTAAGGTCTTCAGAGCTTCTTATTTGAGGCACATGATCAGTCGTTCTTCTTATGCTCTTACCTAGCAATATTCTGGTCGAGCATCACTGATTTTGGTAATTGTTTAAGACAAGCAAACAACAATGATGGCAAAGGTGACCAAGTTAAATAATAATATATAGTTAAGCACATATCTGTCATGGAAATTAGGCATCTTGTTTGATGTCGATAAATGTTACATAACTCAAAATACAAAACTGTTGGACTGTGAGGCTGTGCACAAAAGCTCCCACGGTCGACATGCGCATCTCTCGACCAAGTTTCGTACTATGCAGCATTCCTCGGACAAACAATTGGTCCAAGTTTTAATACAAATCAGCTTTCGATTTTCTGTTTTGAAAAAAATCGTATTTGTTTTAGGACTGCCAATTTTGCAAATATAATATATAAATATTTTTTAATGTCTGTAAATGAAATGTTTGCTTATTTTTAATTCTTATTAATTCTAACAACTTTACAAATAAATCATCAGACCATTTATTATTTCTTTGTTGATTGACAGGGGCTGTTAATTCATATTTATTAATACTTATAATATAATATTAATATTTGAGTGATCGACTTAACTAAAACACAAATACTGTTGCTAGTAGTACTTACTAGTTACTACTTCCTAGTGTAAACTGAGGCAAAGCCCAAACATTCTTAGAAATTGTACAGGCTGCCAAACTAAAAATCTAGAGATTGAGACTTTATTTAAATATTTGAGACTCAGACTCGGTACAACTGAACTTGTAAAACTCGAACTCTACAGAAAATTTACACTCATTCATTCCTAAGGCAAACCTGTGAAATGGGATTCTGGGTATTGATTTGTATCATTTGAAATGCTGT
Organism: Bimastos eiseni; assembly: GCA_959347315.1. Lineage (NCBI taxonomy): Eukaryota > Metazoa > Annelida > Clitellata > Crassiclitellata > Lumbricidae > Bimastos > Bimastos eiseni. The sequence continues at coordinate 31,214,473 of OY365807.1, forward strand.
CAATCTGTCACTTTGCAGTGCAAAACTGTTTCTGTTTTATGCAGGTCACTTGGTGGCACCACTGTTGGCACATGCATTTTGCAACCACATGGGCTTTCCAAACTTTGAGGAAGTATTTGCACATCAGGCACCGACACGATACTTTTTAGCGGGTGCCTTTGTCTTGGGACTCTTGCTCTGGTGTATGCTGTTGTTTCCGCTCACGAGTCCCGATCTTTACTCGAACGATCTCTTCTGTTCAACGTGATCGAAGTGTTTTTTTGTGCAGATGTGAAAATTTGTTTCAGTTTTTGTATGTTTTATCTAGGCCTATTTGTCATAATAATTTAAGTTAAAGTCACAATGATTTCAGCATGCATTGTTTGCTATTGTTGCTATTCTGTAAGTAACAAAAAATGAAGTTTGTGTTTTGCAAGTGGTCTTGAATTGGACTTGATAGAAGCACAGTAAAGATTTTAATTTTTTTTACATTTTAAATCTAATTGCTTCATTACCGATTAATAGTAGAAGCAATAATTCTAATAATGAAACATTATGAAATTGCAAAAACTACAGGTAAATTTGAGGACCAGCACACTCACTGTCCAAAACAGAATTTGTTTAAGCCCTCTCTGGAAATGTCACAGTGTATGATGTAACATGAGAACAAAACCAGACAGATAGAAGTTAGGGTCTCATAAAGTAACTGGGTGATTGATGAAGTTATTGCATACAAGCTCTTGAAGTTAATGTTTCAGTTTAGGCATTTTTGGGAGATTATTATATTGTTATATGTAAGCTTCTGCTTCGTTATGGATTAAGGTTTTCATGCAAACTATACCTACTTGTGTTATTCATTGCTGCTGAATAGATCTTTGGAATTGTCTGTTAACAATTTGTGCAATGGGTCATATTTGGTGTGTCTGATTATCACAATTCTGTATAAAAATGTGGAAAAACAACCACTCTCTGGAGTTTTTGAACAACTTTGCTTGATTTTGCAGTTCAATCATTGAACTTAGATCAGTTTATTAGTTATTGAGTAAGGATGGATCTCTTTCAGAACACTTGTGTGTGCTAGTGGTGCCAGTTTATGGTATTAGGAACTTCATTGTCTTTGATGGATGTGGGCGAATAAATGCTCAGAATGAATAAATGCTTGGAATGAATGAATTATAGAGCTCATATTTTCATTCTGATGTTCATTATTATTGCCTGGCAGAATATATAATTTTCACAGAATTGCTGAATTGTTCTGTCTGTTTGCCTTGTATGTCTGTAAACAGTCAACTGCTAAGCAGAGTATTAACCAGTATGTTTATGGTGATATTGTGGCTGATTGTCGACCTGTGTATCACTTGAGGTAAAGCTACATGAAATTGAGAATTCAGTTCAGTAATTTTAGCACAAGACCTATGAAAACTGGTCATGAAGCATGTGATCATTTCTGGGCATGACTTGCAGCTGGTGGTGTAATAATAATAAAAATTATTATTTTAATTATAGCTCTAAAGAAAGAGTGTGATTGACTGTTTAATGGACGTCTGAAAATCAAAACCGAAATAGTTAGTCCTTTATAAGCACATTTTTGCCACAGACTGACAGTGTTATTCATATAAAGGCCTTAAAAGCACATTTCGTTGTATTTATGTTTTTAATTCATATGATATTGGTTTAACCATACATTATGTGGCACAATCTTTTTACTTGTAGCACATCTATTTCATTTAGGAATTGTATTGACACTGCTCTGCTTCTTGCTTCATGTCTTGCTAAATGTTTACTGACTTTGCTTGACACAGTCCCAGAACAATGGTGTCCTTTTTAGGGCACAATGTGTGGTTGTCATTTTACATTTGGATTCTTCTACCTGAACCTGAAGGGCTTGCCTCTGAGACCAAATGTTGATAAGATGTAAACACTTTATATAGCGACCGTATATGACCTCGACCCTGCTCATTTTTCAATGAGAGTGTGATCGGGCGAGGTCCTTCACCACCGCTCGTCCGTTTGAATGGGCGCCACATTTAAGGTCCCCGTGCAAGGACCGTACTAACATGAGATGTATATCTCTGATAAAGGCATGTAGTAAATAGTAATAACTTGATGAAGATGTGCAATGAATTGGCAATTAACTCTGCTAAGAAGTGTTATATATATATGTATATATATATATATATATATGAAATGGGAGACATGTTTTGTCTAGTGGCGCTTAGCTGTAACAGAATCTTCTTCCACCTTCTACATCTGTTGCCTGTTAAGTTCTTAGGTGCAATTGGCAAAGGAATATAGAACTACAGAATTTAAGTTAAGAAAACTGAGCTGCTCTAATATCTATGGTTGACATGAAACTCTGCAGTCAGCTGCTCCTTGGGTGTATTTGCAGAAATTCTTGGGTTGCACTTTAGTCTAGTGATCAATTGAAATGTGTGGGTTTCAAACCCCTCTAGGAAGAACTTAGTTTTGTGCCCCTAAACAACTTGGGATATATTGAGTGTCAGTGTCCTGAATAATGTTGTTGGAAAGGTCAAATGGTGAGCAAGTGAACTGGCTACCAACCATACATTGGAATAAGAAAACTGAAGTTGCTAACATTTCATGTCCATGGCAGCCAGAGGACTAGATGAAGGGACTTGCTCTCCTTACATCTACCAACAGGTACATTGTTTTGGGAACGATCTGAATAGCATCACTTTTATGATTCATGGCAGGATTTAATCTGATTTTGCAGCTGCAGTTGTTTAAGTGATCCCTGTTCATTTCTCGTAATCTTAAACTCCCAATTCAAACACAGAGGAACAGCTTATTCACTAGTGCTGAGGTTATAATGAGGACTGAATTACTTGACGGAATTACTCTATGGCAAGGATGTGGTCTAGAGACTGCGGTCTTGGTCTGAGACGGTCTCGAGACCGAAAAAGTGTGGTCTTGGTCTCGATTCATAGGTCTTGGTCTCGACTGCATTGGTCTTGGTCTTAAAGGAATGGTCTTGGGATTGGTCTCCGTCCTATAGGTTAGCGTTCTTGGTCATTTGCCGTATCAGAGCAATTTCTTTGATATTTGTCAGTTATTTTCGATTATTAGAAACACCGAATGTTTAGGTCCTATGCGCTTGTTATCGATTTATGACGTGCTGACCATCTACATATACATGTTTCTATGGGCCAAAAATGCATTTGCAATGGAACCAGCCATTAAAAAATTCGCTTTCACAAATGTCAAGGTTTGGGAACAATCTAATAATTATGTGGTTGGCCACATGTTGTCACTGTTAACCTGCAATTCCGAGTACAAGTAGGCCTACACCATTCAAACGGAACGTCTACTTGTTCAGCTGTCTTATATAGAACCTATCTTCTACTATAGGTAATTTATAGTGTGATATTCTCAGGTCGAAGCCAAGGGCTGAACCCGCAAAAGTTCAGACTGGCCGGTAAAACAGTTTTCTGGACCATTTTTAAGATTAGTGTTCTTCAACAATAACATTAATGTTTTAGGCATGTTATTCCGTTTTAGTGGCGTAATAAATTGAATTGTTTATAAAAAAGTCATGGTCTTGGTCTCAGACCCTCAGTCTTGGTCTTGGTCTCGGACCACTTGGTCTTAGTCTCGGACCACCCAGTCTTGGTCTTTGTCTTGAGGTTTTGGTCTCGCGCCCAACACTGCTCTACGGTCTTTAGTTCAATTAGCAACGAGAATCGATTAAATGCACGTGTGAACATTTTGCAATTTTGGTACATGTATGCTATGTAATTTACTAAAAAAACAGTAGATAATGCATTAGATAGAGCATCAGCACATCTGGAAGTCTAAGCTAAAGGCCTCTGTGCAGTAGTTGTTTTAGTGTGTATTGGCCTATAATATTAAAATTCTAAACTAGCTATAGTCTTTCACAGGGCAAATGATCAGCTTTGTTTATCGGATGGATTGGAGGGAGACAGATTGTGTCTCAAGGCACAGCATGTTTAGCTCACACTGACCATTATCTCAGGTTACCAGTTTTAAATTAACTTCCTCAGGGTACACGAACCATGATCACAGCTCGAAGCATTTGAGCATGTTGTTACACAAACGAATTTAAGGACAATGTAAATACTAAGCTAACTGAAGGAGTACGGTGTCATTGAGCAGGCTCAATATCCGCTTCAACCATGAACTTCTACATTACACATGAACACTTTGATTTTGTCTTGATTTGATTTCTTTTGAATCTGAAGGTAAGAGTGAATTTGTTGGGTTTTTCAGCAAAGATACATGTATGTCTCAACTAAATCTTCCAACACCAGTTACATTATGGAATGCTGCTCTGGATTACGTGTATGGAGCTATTTAAATGTAGTTAAGTAAGCTTCTGTTGAATAGTCTATTTGTCTGCATGAAGATGAGATGGACTTCATTGAAGAATCCATAAGCTTTTCAACACCGTTTTAGAATTTACTGATATTGCAGCTATACAGATCCTACATTATAAATCTTTTATAAAATGAGAATTTGCAAAACTTTGCATGTGCATGATAATTTGAAAATTAAGGCTGTTAAGTTAGTAAGCTGTGCTGATGAAGTTAGACCAAAGATTTCCATAAACACTCAAGTTAGAGCAGCTGTTTTCGTAGGGAACCCAAGAATACGATACAAAGAGAGAAAGCCATTAAACTTATTGAAGATCCTGTAAAGAATGCCTGTAAACTAGATTGAGGAGGACTCGCCAGAGCTGAGAAAGAAACAACTGCTACTGAAATTTGCAAATGCTTAATAGTAGATAATCTACTGTTTTGTGAAAGTTAGGTCCTTCTACCAGGCTCTTATATGGTATAATTTATAATCAGCATTACGGTAAATTCATATAGAAAGCACTGGTATAGCACCTGTTCAAGATATTGTGGATAACAACAGTTCAAAATTACAGTCGACGAAAGTTTTCTTTCCGTATCTCAAGGTAAAGCCAGCCCTGATGCTAATCATAGTATTAAATAAAGAAAATCCTGTAAGTCTGTGTCCTAATTAAGGTGCCAATTCTAACATTAATTTTTTTCATGTAGACGTGCATTTCTCTTGTTAAATTTTGTTTTGTTTCCATTCCAACGTCATTCGTAAGACGTGATGTGAAGTACCGACATCACTGCCGAATCCACTAATGTTCAATCTTATAATTTGTAACTCCTCCTCCGAGCTCCGTAATGTATTCTGGATGGTGGCCATGGTTGACCAGAGAACTCGCGTCTTCCTTGTCTTTTCTGAAAAAAAAACCAATTCTGTGTGACCAATAGCAACTTGAAGTGAATCTAAGCTGGGGCTTTGAGGTGTAGCAGGAGTGTGATAGACTGCTGTAAATTGGCTTTTGTTCGGTCTAAACTTGAGCGAGGCTGGGTACAAAAGCTAGCATATAATTAAAAATTATTAGCAGGTATGGATTATTTAACAACCCACAAGGAAGATTCGGGCAGAAATTCTTCAGTGTAGGAGTAGGCCTTTCTACTACTACTACTACTCCACCTACTTCCCCTACTACTACTTCTACTACTCCGCCTACTACTACTACTACTACTACTACTACTACTACTACTCCACATACTAGTACTACTACTACCAGTGCTGTCTTGGTGGACACTTTTGAGAGGAAGCTAGATAAAGTTGGCTATTTAGCATGTTCCAGGCTAATTTGCAGTAGTTTAGGACGTTTAAAATCACTGAAAGCCCTTGTTATAATAGTTATTATTATCACTTTTTAAGGCCTTAAATTTCCTGTGATTATTTGCAGTGGGCTTGTGCATACCGCATGCGCTTTCTGGCGATGATGACGATTGCTCCAATGATGATTCCTGCACAGACTCCACACGTGACTCCAATGATGATGTAGTCAACCGTTGCCAAATCCGAGAATCCTTCCATAACAACCGAAACGGTGGTCATTACCGCCACCGGCGTGGAAGGGACACCGCTTGTCGCAGAGCTGGTAGCTGTATCCGGAGTAATCGTACTAGCAGGACCTGTTGTTGATAGCCCAGTTGATGATACAGGTGACGTCGTTGTTGTTGTTGTTGTTGCTGTTGTTTCTGGAAAGGCGACATAGAAACAAAGAATGTGAAATAAGCAATTATTATGTAAACACTTTTCGAGGCATCTTTTGGGCACCTAGTAACTATAAGAATGCTTCGTAATCTCCAAACTTCTAAAGCGCCACTCGACGGTCAAGCGTGGGGTACCAGTTATTTTGCGAGCGCTGTGTCGAATTAGAAGGGTTGTCTATGGGTAGCCCAGTGAATGTCAAGATCCTGTTTCCAGATGAGTCTGAGGGGCAGAGTAGCTGTTAAGGCGGTGTGGAATAGGGCGAGAGTTGAAAGGCGAATGGATCTAATGATTCAAGGTATGACTTCTTGAAGAGATGACACCCCAACCTTGAGTGGAGAGCCGTGGGGTGATAGATTGAAGAGCCTGAGGCAGATAAATTACGATGTTTTGTGATTGGCAATAAAGAAAGTTGAATTGAAAATTTCACAGAGGTTTTAATTGGTTTGGTGCTGGTATGACTCGGTTGGAGAACTTCAGACAACTAGTGACTGGGGGTCGAGTAGGACTAGCTGAGAATTAGAACGATCTAATAGAGCGGATTGGCCGGATTAAGTTGCCTATTGGAGAGAGTTGTAGGTTAGGGATAGGACCAAGGACTCTGAGGTAGATGCGCTCTGGGAGTTTTAGCCAATGGATTGATTTGAGGGAATGATATCGTAGGCCTAATGCTTGGGCATTCTGCGCATGGTGACGGTTCTAACTTCAATTTCAAAAATTCCGACGACTACCCGTGGCCTGTAGGCTACTTAGGCCTATTTCTGGTCGTTCCGCTCATGCACACTGCTGCGACCCAGTCAGGCCTAGAAAAAACATTGATTTTTCCATGGTAGTTTGTAAGTTTTTAGTTTTCTTTGTCGATCATATACATCCTTATTCAATTGGCCTTATTCAATTGGCCAATCATACGATTCTACGCTTAGGTAGGCTTTTCAAAGTCACTAATAATGCTGAGTTGTATACCGCTCAAAATGGTCGACTGCCTATAGGCCTAGGCCTATTAATGACAAGCAGCTGAACTATTGTTCAATATGGTTTAAAGAGCAAACGGATGCCTGTGAAACTGTAAATCAAAAATTATTCCAATGAGATTCAATTCTGAACGTAGGTAATGAGTGCAACCGATGCAAAATCTGACAAAGCAAAACAACCGACCTGAATCTTTAGTTGTAGTTCCTCTACTGGACCTAGATGGAAACAAATGCACGATGAAATCAAACATCAAATCTTAGGTCACATGTCTTCTACACATAGACAAATATACGTGCGTACGTACGTATGTGCGTACATACACTCTAATGCACACATGCACGCATACCTACATAGACCTAAAAACATACATACATACATACATACATACATACATACATACATACATATATAAATACATACATACCTACATACATACATACATACATAAATACATACATACATAAATACATACATACATACATACATACATACATAAATACATACATACCTACATACATACATACATACATACATAAATACATACATACATACATACATACATACATAAATACATACATACATACATACATACATAAATACATACATACCTACATACGTATATCCATACATAGGCCTACATACAAAAGGCCTACATGCAAACATACATACGTAAGTACATATCTACATACATGCATACATACTTACTTACTCACTTACATAGTTATTTACTTACTTACATACATGCATACTTATATACATACATGTATGCAGTGATGAGCACCAGCTACTTGACTAGTTGTTGAAATTACTTCCTAACTACTTTCAAAATATGTAGTTATAACTACTATTTAATAACTACTTTTGTAACTACCACATAAGTAGTTAACTACTTTTAAAACTACTTTGCTAATCAAGACCAGAAAACTGCGGTCTTGGTCTCAAACGCATCGGTCTTGATCTCGAATGCGTCGGTCTTGGTCTTAAAGGAACCGTCTTGTGATTGGTCTCAGTCTTAAATTTCCGTTCTTGGTCATATGCCGTATCAGAGCAATGTTTCTATATTTGTCAGTTATTTTCGATTATAATTATTAGAGACAACGGATGTTTAAGCCCTACGCGATGTTCAGATGTCTTAAAGTATTTACCTTTAACAAATTTAATCGTAATTTAATAGTAGTCGTAAAGCCTAATTTATAGTGTGATATTCTCAGGCGGAAGCCAAGAGCTGAACCCTCAAAAGCTAGATGGCCGATAAAACTGTTTTCTGGACCATTATTAAGATTAGTATACTTAAGGAATAAAATAAATGTTTTAAGCGTGTTATTCCGTTTTAGCGTCTTAATAAATTGAATTGTTTATAAAAAGAGCATCGGTCTTGGTCTTGATCTTGGTCTCGGACCATCGGTCTTGGTCTTGGTCTTGGACCTCTCGGTCTTGGTCTTGAGTTTTTGGTCTCTTGTCCAACACTGATAACATAGGGGCTTACATGTATGCCTGCTACAAATCAACTCCAAACGCATTTTCGAAAAAGATTCGCCAAGATAATTTGCAGGCGACGATCTGTAGACTGGACTCAGATGAGACAATTCGGCAACATGGCTTACCATCCACGGTGTATCTGGAAGAAGACTGAACTTGAGAAACTGTATGGCAGAAGTTATTTTAACAGCTACCGGTGCTTCGCTCTTACTGTAGGCCTACAGTACTGTAGGTGTGCATTTGTTATTCTGTTTGACAATCTTTTTGATATTCCAACTGGACTAAATTCAATTCTAGCTAGGCCGAGTTCATAGTTGACTAGAACACGTTCCTCTGCAAATGGAGCTTAGTAGGCTATATATATTTGCAAATGAGGGGCACTTGGTAAAAGAGGAAGACACACACACAAATTACGTGATTCGCACGTTTTTTCGCAGTCTTCATTTTTATTGGAACTTCCAAATACATGTACTTGACAAACTATCTGTGCGTTACTCTTACTGTAGGCGTGCTTCTGTTTGATCAAATGTTGACATTCTAAATTGAGTAAATTTAAAACTTATTCTTTGAAATTTTAATTGAAATTAAAATGATAAGTTAATTATATTATTGCAAACAGGAACATTGTCTTGAGGTGTCGACCTACACTTTGTGTCATTAAAAGAAACACTGGACAACATGATACATGCTAAATTAACGAATGCAACTCTGTGAATTGAATAGACCTATAGTAGGCTACAATTGTAATACCTATACCACAGATAGGCTAACTTGTTTTTGAACCTAATAAACGTCATCAATACTGCTTGTTACACTGTGTATTTCTGAGCTTAATATTTCAATAATATTGAAGAGATTCTATTATAACTAAGCGTAGATCTTGAAGTATCAAGTGATACTGCTTTTATCCCGGTCATACTGTATAAGACTTACGGAACGGTAACTTATGCTCGGCATGTAGTCTGTGGCTCTGGCAGGTCTTTGAATACTTGAAGCCGATATAATAATAAAAGATATGACGCAGACAACAATTCAAGCTAAGTCATACTTGACTTGGACATGCAACTCTGCAAAGGGCACAGTGCTTTTTAAATGGGGGAGGCACTCGGAAAAGAGGAGGGCACCCCAAAATTCCGCGCTTCGCGCTTTTAAACAATATGTTCTTTTTACCCCACTTTCAAAACACTGGCCCCGTGTTGAAAATTTCACCAAGGCAAGTAAATATCTGTAGGGGGAAGGCTGCTTAAGATGAGACGTCTCCTAAGATGGGACAGAGCTAAGGGCTCTCGATCTTTCTAGTTTAAGCATCAGTCTCACTTTAGATTGGAACATCTATCTTGCTTATAGACAATTGTGTTTTTGTCCTGTTTTTGTTTGTCAGGCTGCAAAAAGCGATAAAGGTATTTATTTGAATTAAGGTTATTATAAGAAATTGGTGCTTATTCTTCGGATTTCTGAATTCAAGATATGCATGAACTGCTCATTGTGTGTCAGAGTTGCGAAAAATCCGAAATAGCACCTTTGTTGCATGTTATTTACTATATTAATTTCTACACTGTGTGAGTGATAATATGCGCTATTGCCTACACCATGATGTGTCAAGTGTAATGGTATCCTGTTTCCTAAGATGATGAGACACCTAGTAGTTGCCCAAGATGAGATGCCTCTCATCTTAGGCAACCACTGCAAAAAGATGAGCCACAAGGATAATTTCAATAGCCCAGGCTAGCCCCTCCTACAAAACAGTAGGCATAGGCTTATGACTATATTATGAGTTGTAAATCGCTTTGATTAAACCAGGGTTGCAAACATGTTGTTTTTTTGGTTATTTGATTATTTATTTTTTTTTTTTACAAAAAACTAAAAGATACGAAAATGGCAATTTTTGGTTATTTTAAATATTTTATTCAATTTACTAATATTACTATTATAATACTATTTGTGTGTTATTCAGTCCGAAATCAAGCTAAATTAAGTATAAAAACGAGTTGGATCATGCATGCTGTGTTTGCTGCTTTTTATAACAAAACTGTTGTAACAAAATCCAAAAGAAAATTAAAAACCAAGAAACCAACTTTTGATTTTCAAAAATCTTGTTTTTTTCACTCCTGGGTTAAACAGCGCATGCGTGTTCCAAATCATCATATGCAGTTGGATAATTAAAATTCGTTTTCATGCAGTTACCATAATTAATATCAATCAATTAATCAACCAATCAATCAAATAAACCTAATATAGCGCCATTTCAAGATATCTACTCAGATATATTAGATGATAAAATCACAGTGACCATATTAAGGGTTGTATATCGCGAATTTTAATAAACAGATAAACGGCGCATGCGTGCTCCAGATCATCCTAATTTTATTAAACGTTCTACGGCTAAAGCGAAAAAAAATTCTTTTTCATTAGTGGAAAGTGTCTTCTGCCTACGGGCGTAATAAAGTTCTCATTCTCTTTGTTCATTACAATGAATCTAACAAGCGACAAGTAGGCGCTTGCTAAGGTAATAAGTTTGAATGGTCAAATCAAGCAAAAATTGTTTTATTTTGCAATGTCTTGCCTCAACAAACAGCCACTTCAAGAATAGGCCTACTATATTTGCATATTGTAGACACGATAGTATAATTACCAGTTGCTGTTTTTCATTATAGTACGTTTAAATACCATATAAGTGTGCATTCAAACGTTGTTTCATCTTATGCAACTCACTGTCTCATCTTAGGCGACATAAATTGCCCAAGATGAGACATTTTGTGGCCTGTACAATAGCTGTAGGCCTACTAAGAACGCCGCTGTGAACCTCCTGTTTGAGATGCACAAATTGCAATTGTCAGTTATGATACCCAACATACCACAAGCTGATGCAATTATATCTTGCTAATAGGCAGAAATAATCCCACCACTTGAATAAGTTTGAAATCGTCTCATCTTGGGCGACCCCCCCCACGCATTAAATCACAACGAATAGTTGACGACAGATGGTTGACGGACAAGAGATTAACGAGTCTCACGACCAGCATGTTATTTTTCTCCCGTTGTATTTTGGTCAAATAGAAGTTGAATTTGTGATAATAGCGCTTGCAAATCCAGCTTCTGCTTCAGCAAGAACTCGGCCTCTTTTTATCAATCCAACTTCCATTTCAGCAAGCATTATTTTCAGCTACATGTATAAAGGGCCTATTTTAAGAAGAATTTCAGTCAGCAATTCTATTTCTTTTCAAGCACCATAGTTTTCAACAATCCAATTTCTATTTTGCCGAATATGGCTTTCAGTAGAGAAATAATAACTTTTTGGCCCTGAACCCATAGTGCGTGAACAATTTTGTCGTCAGCTATTGCTTAGGCCTATATATATGTTGGTGATCAGCCTTTGCAACCATTACTTCTCAACTTTTTGACACTAGCGTCCAGGCACTTCTTTTTTTATACTTTAGACACTGACATCAGTCTTTAAACCTCAACAGATCTTCGTGTATAGGCCTATAATTAGTATATAATCAGTATAATAAGTATTTAGATGGACTCACGCGACGAAGGCCACGAGCACTGTGAAAAGGACCAGAATAGTTCGACGAGAAGCCATCTTTGATCGTCTTTTGCGTCGTTGTAACTGTGATACGAGATCGAAAATCAGTCGTCGTCGAGGGCCGACATGAAGCTAACTCTAACCTATGCAGTGACGTTGGTGCTATGCTGTTCCGATATAGGCCTTCTAATGTCCGATCTGTTGAAGGACCTGTGCAAACCTATATCCGTTATCTTCGTTCGACCCGTGACCTCATATGGACCCGCCCGTAGATAAAAGCGAACAATTATTAATCAATCAAAGTTCGGATATGAAGGCGAGTATAAAGAATAGAACTGCATGCAATCAGACAATGTTTAGACCTATAATCGAGTGCACTGTCTTCTGTCATGCCCGTGTGTCTTCTGTCTACATAGGCTCCTATTGCAATTGAACATTCCGAACTGATTAGTTGAGTATGTTGCAAATGTTTATTAACTCGCGTTAAATCTCGTCGAATTATCTCTCGCTGATTGGCTCAATATAATGTACATCTTTCCTTCTTTTGCTCGCTCGATAGCTCGCTCTATCTCACTCCGTCTGTCTGTCTCTGTCTGTCCGTCCGTCCGTCCGTCCGTCCGTTTGTCTGTCTGTCAGTCCAATTGTCTGGCTGTCCATCTATCGCTCTTCACCACTCTCTGCTTGCGCGTGTCTGTGTGTGCGTGTTATACGGGCCTGGGAAATAAGAAGACAGCATCTGAGCCCGTCTACCATTTTAGGCAAACTGCAATAAAGTCGTATATATATAAGATAATAAGAGTGGGCCATGCCTCGAGTTTATTGTCATTCTCCGACTGACGACTCCCTCCCTCTCTCTCTATTTCCCTCCCTCCCTCTCTCTTTCCCTCCCTCTCCATCTCTTTCTGTCTCTCTATCTCTCACTCTGTGGGTGTCTGCCTGTTTGTCGGTTTCTCTGTCTGCTGTCGTACAGCGCGACCTCGAAGGATCACTCAAATAATGCCTGTAGCAGTTGATTAGTAGATCGTCATCATTGCACAGATTTTGCGCGTCATTCGTTTGGTTATATAGGTCGACAATTTACCTTTGTATTCTCGAGATCTCGAGATTTCTACAGCTCCCCAAAACGCCAAGTCACGGGAACCAGCTTATTCACAGATGTAACCCAAAATATATTCTCCTCTTTCTGAGGAATTTTGTGCGCCCTCCATGTCTTCGGACAACATATATAATTATGAGCCTTGGCCGTTATATTGCCATAAGTTTCTTCCGTTGAATGTTGATGTTGATTCTGCACGCATGTGAGAGGATGATCTATCTTTGAGGTACATCGCTAGTTTCAGTCTAATCACCAAAGTCTGTTATGTCTATCACATCACTTTTGGCGCGGTTTCGAACGTCCCTCGTCCGTGGGGGGACTGACAATTGCACCCCGGACAATTGCCCCTCCCAGCTAGCACAATTCCCCCCCCCCCGGATAGACCATGAGCTCGCCCAAACTATATATGCATACATGCGTACGTACGTACGTACGTGCGTGCGTGCGTGCGTGCGTACGTTCGTACGCACATACATACATACACACATGCATAAACACATATATACATGTATGTTATACATGTATGTCATACATATTTATAAGCATATATGTACATATACAATTATACATGCATGCATGCATACACACGTACATGTATGCATGTACGTGTATATATAATTGTATATATGCATGTATGTATATATGTATGTATGCATGCATGCATGGACGCATACATACTTACGTATGTACGTGCGTATATGCATACATACAAACATGCATGCATGTATGCATGCAAACTTTCATGCATACTTACATGCATGCATGCATACTTACACGCATACTTACACGCATACTTACACGCATATTTACACGCACACTTACACGCACACTTCTGTGCCTATTTATATGCATACTTTTATGTATACTTACCTACTGACTTACATACATGTATGCATGCATACATATATACATACACACATTAGATTACCCACTTAATTATGCAACCTTTATATGGGGCAATTATCCGGGGACAGTTGTCCGAGGGACAGTTGTCCTACACTCGTCCGTGGTGTCACTGTGTAGAGACCTAGAACAAGTCCTTCGCGCACAATTGCTCTGCTGTAAGCGTACAACTGCAATCGCGCCGTCGAGGCGTGTGCACTTCCGAGCAATAATGTTAGAAGAGGGGCGATGTCAAATTTCAGAATGATTCAATAAAAGAAATAGGAATCACTTACTTACTTTTAACATAACATAGCATAGACTTTAGTGTGGTTCAGGATAACTGTTTCTGTGTGAGAACCTTGGCACTTTTCCATCTTCTTTGTTTTTTTGCTTCTTTTGTTTGCTACACAGTCAATTGCACGTGTGATAGTTTGCGAACTAGAAGAGCAATGCGACACGCACAATATTGACTCAGAAACAACAAATTAATAAAGTGAAGTTGATGTTAGTTAGTTATGAGCTCAAGATGGTGCTGCATGTTGTAGTGGGACCGTTGTGGGACCATGGCCTCCATAGGTGATGAGTACGCCATCTAGTGAATCTGATTACATCGAAAGTCGCCTGCTGTTGACGCGTGCGTTGTGCAGTTGAAAAGAAATCCTGTACGTAGGCCTGTGACATAGTTTTGACACCGGAACGACTTGATACAGCGCCGAAATAGAGCGGGTGTGGCTTAAATTTTTTCGAAGAATCACATTACATAACATGTACCTGAATGTTCAATCATGCCATTCCACCCTATATAGCCTTCCTTCTTTTGCTCGCTCGATAGTTCGCTCTGTCTCCAGTGCCTAAAGTGTAAAAAACAGAAGTGCCTGGACGCTAGGGGAGCGGTCCATAAATGACGTTTTTTACCCTCCCTCTTCGTCACGCGTCGTCATAACTGCCATGACCCCCTCAAATTTGACGTCACAAGGCCTTGACCCCCCCCCCCCAAATCAAACCAGATGTCCAGAATGTAACGCAAATTTTTCTATAATAATCAAAAAATTTATTTTTAACTATGAAATATTTCAAATTATAATAGTAGAACGAAGAAAAATGGAAAAATTAAGTAACCTATGATGACTACAATCTTATGCATTCCTCACGATGAAAGACTATCAGAATCAGAATTAATGTTGTTCAATAGTGGTAACAACTACTGCTAATTAAGTGGAACTTGTTTAAATGAGTGTAAGTTTTTAATAAAATTACGTATTTTGATGTGATGATGTGACGTCACATTTCGTAGACCCCTCTCCCCTTGTCACACATCGTCACAAATTTGTGACCCCCTCCCCTAGGCACGTGACGTCACATATGGACGGGGTCCCTAGTATCAAAAAGTAATGAACTAAAAATAGCAAAGGCAGAGCACCAACATATAAGTCGACGACAAATAGTTCGAGCACTATGGTCCACTGTGTTCGCTAAAATAGAAGTCGGATTGGTGATATTAATGATGCTGGAATAGAAGTTGGATGGGTGAACGAAATTCTTCCAAAACAGATGCTGTTTGGACAAACATAATGCGTACTGAAATAAAAGTTGGATCATTGAAAAGAATATTTGCCTAAATAGAAGTTGAATTGACAAAAATGGTTCTTAATTGCCGTACCAGAAGCTGAATTTGCATACATTATTATTATCAATTCAACTTCAATTTAATCAAATACAATGGGCGAAAAATAGAATTTGTTATCATTCGTAAGACTACTTGTCCATCAAACATTATTTAGTGGTCAATTATTTGTTGGGGAAACATTTGCTGTAATTTAAAGCGTATATATATATATATATATATTGTAGCAAACCTGGCCTGCCCCATTTTTAATTATTTTTATTTTTTTATAAATATCTGATTAAGTTGCTATCGGCGGCTCAAAGCGTTAGGAGGGAGGACCCAGTCGAATAGATAGCCAAACGTAATTTGTTTCAGTTGGCCCAATGACAATGACAAAAGACAGCAACTGGTTTTGCTGTTGGCCCAACGGGAATTGTCTTAGTTGGCCCAACGTAGTTTGCAGTTGGCCCAATGCAGTTGGCCCAACGGGTTTTGCTGTTGACCCAACGGGATTCATAGTTGGGTAAACAAGAACTATCGAAATAGACCCAACGTAGTTGGCCCAACGGTTTTGGCAGTTGGCCCAACGGGTTTTGCTGTTGACCCAACGGGATTGATAGTTGGCCTAACGGGAAGTAGTGAGATTGGACCTGTTGGGCCAACGTAGTTGGCCCAACAGGTTGTGATGCTGGCCCTACGGGATTTGCAGTTGGCCCAACAGAGTTGGCCCAACAGTTGGCCCAATTGGCGCGCATTGGCTGACTGGGCCAATAATTGGCGCGAAATTGGTTGACCCAGAGTCGAAAAGTTGGCTGGCTCGGGCAAATCTGTATAAACAGCGGAGCCCAAATCAGATTCAGTGCGATTCGGACGCAGCAAGAAGTTCGAGAACAGAGTCATCATAGAGAGAGCAGTCCGGAGCAGTCAGCAGAGGAAACCGTCGCAGAGAGCCATCGAACGAGTCAGTCCGGAGCAGTTGAGAGCAGAGCCGTCCAGAGTCAGTCGGAAGCAGTCAGCAGAGGTAACCGTGAGAGTGCAGTTCAGCCGAAGGAGCAGGGGCGTCGTTGGCCGCTGCTCTGCCTGCCTCTTCCGTCACAGAAGTTCGTCTGTCGTCGGTCGTCGTCGTCGTTGCCAGCGACTGGGTGTCGTTGGCCGCTGCTCTGCCTGCCTCTCCCGTCACAGACGTATGTCGTCTATCGTCGTTGTCGTCATCGTCATCGTCGTCGCCACACCAGGGGTGTCGACCGCTACCCTCATCTGTCGTTGGGCCTTCGTCGTGGTCGCTAGTTGACTGTATGTCGCAAGCGTAGCTGACGTCGTCGTCGTCGACGTCGTCATCGTCGTCGCCACACAAGGGTGTTGGCCGCCGCCCTCGTCTGTCGTTGGGCCTTCGTCGTGGTCGCCAGTGGACTGCGTATCGCTGGCGCATCTGTCGTCATTGTCGTCGCCACACCAGGGGTGTTGGCCGTTGTAGTCGAGCATTCTTTGTGGTCGTCAGTTGTCTGCGTGACACTGGCGTGGTCTTAATCGTCGTTTTACTATTACTGATTACTATGTGACTCTATGTCTACTTAGTACTTAGTCTATCTATGGTAGAAGCCATTTAAAATTCTTGTGTAGAAGCCATGCAGCTTGTATTACTATTAAGAAGCTTGTATTGAGCGCTTCCGGTATTAACGGGTACTCGAGCACCCACTAGGCTACTCGACCGGGTACTCGACTCCAAAACTACTCGATAGTGGCAGCCCTACTCATCACCGTAATTTTCTTCCGTTGAAAATTGATCTTGATTCTGTACGCATGTGAGGGGATGATCTATATCTGAGGTGCATCGCTTGTTGCAGTCTAATCGCCAAAGTCTGTTATGTCTAACTCAAAGATTAAGCACTGTGAGGAAAATGTTATGTGAGGAAAGAGAAGGGTAAGTCTGGGATGTCAATACCCTAAAGTTGACTACGGCCTCCCAACCAAATGGGCTGCGTTTGAGAGATGTTTAAGAGGAGCCGATTGGAGGCCATCCAAGACTCACCTAACCCATCTGACTTACAGCAGCCACCGCATCTGATGAGCGCATCTGAATTTAAATATGTAAATAGTTGATGCAAACGCCCCTAATACGCCAACAAGGGACAAATAGCAGTGTGGAGAAGGTATAGCGAATGCCCTAAAACAGAACCGTGAGGCACCCCAGAGGGGCATTGTCCCAAAGAGACCTAAACGAGCCAAGGACCGCACAGTTAGAACGGTCCGATACGAAAGACCTAAGTAATTCAAATGGCTGGTCTACCAGGCCGAATGAGGTGCAGAGGTGCTGCATGAGAATGGAGTGGTCATCTGCGTCAAAGATAGAGCTTACCTTACATCAAAGAGAACGAGGAGCGTTACCTGACCACGGCCAATTGCCCCATTGAGCTCTGACAATTGTCGAAGCAAGAGATCTCCATGGAGTGATTCCTACTGCTGCGACGGAATCAATTCATTTACATCACGGTAAGTTATCAAGTAATTGGTTTGTATTTTTTATATAAAGGTAACATTAGCAATAGGGCGATAGTGTCATGGATCACTCTGGTCAATAGGTCTGCTATCGTGCTTCAAAATCTAGTAGAAGAATTTCTGTGAGAAGGGTAGGGCGAACGGTGTTACTTAGGTAGTTACCAAGGGGTACAATGTGTATAGCGCATTCCGCCGATGCTGCGAAAACGCAACATCAAAATTTCGCCAATCGTGGTATCAGCATACAATGAGATACAATTTTACTAAACAAGGAATATTAAATACTCACATTAGTACTCCAATTTGACGCAGTCGCTCTGGCAAATATAACGTCTTACGAAATAAAAAAATTTGAACAAAACCACTAGCCAGACACGAAAAACCACAAATTTTTCGCTGCACATAAAAAAATGGCAGACAACAGCAAAGTGTATATATTTGCCACCAGCAGATGTAGTAAACACCAAGTAAGAAGGAAGAAATGAATATGTGTGAATTTATCTTGTCTGAATTTTTTTCCAAATGTTTAAACGGCAAGTTGCGTTCTCGTAACGTTGGCGGTAACTGGGTTAATTACATTTCTTTTACTTTTGCTTGTCTGTTTACTACACATTCAGTTGCATGAGTGATAGTTTGCGAACGAGAAGAGCAATGTGGCACGCGTAATATTGACTCAGAAATAACAACTAAATAGTGTGAAGTAGGTTTTATACATTGTAGTTAGGAGCTTCAAGAAAGCGCTTTATGTTGCAATGGGATTCCTTGATTGCATAGGTGACGAATACGCCAACTAGTGAATCAGATTACATCGAATGCCGCCTGCTGTTGACGTGTGCGCTATGCAGGTGAAATGAAATCCTGTGCGTATGACATAATTATTATGTGAATAAGCTACTTGTTACGTATTAAATCTCAATTCAGAGCAGTAGCGTCACTAGTAGTGTGCGGAGGTGTGGACCGCACCGGGTGACACCGCTCATACGATGACATCAAAATGACATAATGTGTTTCAGCAGAATTTAAGCAGATATTCATTAATTTTATATTTTATATTTGAAGTAACACATGTAACACATGAAGTAACACATGACTAAATATGTCTATGATATGTATATGATTATGCTCCAAAATATAACATGATCATATAACATATATCATATGCATACATACATATATATATATATTATGTAGGCCTATATGATTATGATAGTATATCAATTTACCTAATGCTCAAACTCTGCGATAATATGAACCTATAGGCCTACTTTTTTCACTTTGTAATGTGTAGTTATTATTACCCAGCAATATGCGCCTTTCTTTCACAAGTTGATTTGTATCGTTGTGTTGGGCTGAGGGAGCCCCGAGTAGACTTCCCAAGGGGCGCTATATAAGTGTTTAAATGATTGAATGAATATATATTGCAGCGTGGCTTCGCCTGGGATTGAATTTTGAATACAGCGGATGCGCAGTTCGCCTCTGAAATTCGAACGATCGTGGGTGTGTCATTAGGCCAGTGCTCCCAGCGAAGTCTTGGTCAAATAAATGGCGCATTTTCAAAATTAATGTCAGTAAAATTATTTTGAGTACGTCCTAATATTTCGTTGTCAACTTGTACCACATGCATAGATGATGAACGTTACTTCCCCATGCTCGTCTATATGGAGGCATTTGCAATATGTGCAAATGAGAAATGACTGGCGACTTTCAGCAGGCATTTCCACACAGGCCTATTATAAATGACTTCTTATAGACAAGAAGGTGAAGGGGCTACATTTTGGGTTCGCGAACCCCCTATTTTTTCTCGGCTGCTAAAAAGTATTCGTGCAAAATTTGGGAGCAATCGGCCGAGTTTATCAAAAGTTTTCGTGCAACATAGCCTATACATAGTTACTTATATACTTTGCTTCTCTATTATTTATAGATCTGTGTGAATTGTGTAATTCGAAGCTAAATAGCATAGAACTATAGTAAATTGTGAGCTGAAAATAGTCACGTTAACCTATAGAAATTTGCAGAGGATATCTTTTCATATTTTCATATTGTCAGAACGTTTCTTTCGTGAGCCATTCCGTTCTATAGGGATAGAAAGAATGAATGCATTAGCAAAAACAATTCAATGGAACTTAACAGAAACATATGGAGAGAAGAAGTTTTTTTTGTGTTCGGTTCGTTACACATTGAACAAGACATAGACAAGGCTTTTCTTAAATACTTAGATAAGAGTGGATGGACAGAAGCTTTGGTCAAAGCAAATGTTGCTACATCAGGAGTTGCAGAATCTTACATTAGAGTGTCTAACATCGCAAAGACGAGACTGGTACATCAGATTACAGCGTTGGCCTTGTATCAGCTCATGCTTATAACGAAGAAGTTGATACTGCGGTGGATGGAGCAGTCGACTTCGATGGTTGGCGAGCTAGTAAAGCAACAGAGGTGCTGATGTTCAAATACTGGAGTACATGTATTGACCTTGAACTGCTTATGCTCCTGTTTGTGAGGTCACGCAGAACAGCAAACTATGTATGAGCTGTATGTTGAATCACTGAGGCTGTTGATTCCATGGTTTTTCGCCCTCGATTTACACAGTTACGCCAGATGACCTCCAGTCTATCTTCGAGATCTCATTCAGCTTCCGCAAATCAACCCAGACATCCACGTAGCTTCGAACAGGGCATATTTATGGTGAACAAGACCAACAGACCTTTCTCATCAATTGGAATTGACCATGCAGGCCCATGAGCAAAATAACGCTGCGGTCAAGAGAGAAGGAGGCGCAGTTGGCATTCTGCTCAAGCCAACAGCTCTTCGCAGATGGATGCTGGCGGGTCCAGAAACGTGTGACTTCTCTCTGTCTGACTCTGACTTCTCCGTCTCTTAGCTCCAAATTTTCTTCCCTTATTTTAACGTACCAGAAACGACTGCATTAATTAACCATATGCCTGCATATAATTAGGATCTATATTTAGCAAATACATCGTATTTCAAGCTCTATTGTTTGGTTGAACATTCTTGCCCGTCGAGAGCAAAGTGGGGGCCAGGTACAACTTATATTTTTGTATGAAGTATGAATGAAAGACTGATTGACAGTATACTGTAATACAACGTAGGCCTATTAGAAAATGTTGCAAAATTATAAACACTACACTTACATCATACATGATACATCACTCACTCCGCCAAAGTTGTTATCGATTCATCATCATTCCTCACTGTAAGTCCAGTTGGATGACAATAAATATTTTCATAATTTTTTTTCTTTGTAATTCCTAATTTTAAGAAAAAAAGTTAACTGAAAAAGTGAATGCCTACAAACATCCACAAACTGCAGTTGTTCAAACAGTTTTACTTGTAAAGTCTGCAAGGGATGAGTTCAGAGGTGGAATATTATTTTTATCCGATTCTTGATTCCGTAGTAACAGGACTGAAAAAACATTTTGTTGCAGTGTCAAGTCTTTATAACAAATTTGAATTGTTTTGGAAGTTTCTCCAAGACGATTATGGCTGCAGGGTCAAATGTGAAAACTTCTGTGAAGTTACTCTGCCGATATTTGCAAGGATTTAATAGGCGAGGTTGGCTCATTAAAACGAATTTATCAAGTAAATATTGGCTCAAAAATTAGTTAGCATTTTCAGTTGTTGAATAAACTGCATGAAATTTCGCTACATTTTCTTCGCCCCAATTTAATTGTTGCCATGAGGATTTTGTGTTGTCTTCCAGCTTCCGCTGCAAGTGCAGAGAGAACATTCAGTGTGCTAAAACTATCAGCGGGCAGCAATGAGTCAAAACAGAGTCAATGGGTTGGCGGTTCTAGGCTGTTTCATATAATACTTCTTTTCTCCATCAGAAATGAGTAATAAGTCTACACTGATATTGCTCTCGTGCTTCGATAGATATAGTGGGAATAGGCAAACATCTTTCTCATGACCAAAACATTAATACTAATATCATTTTTACTCTCAAACTTACTTATCACGTTAGCATCCGCTGCGACTGGGAATTCGATGCCAGACCAATTAAGTTTCTTAGACTGTATTTTTAATTCTTTCGTGATTCTTTCTGAATCTTTCTCAACAGGATTTAAGGCTCTCGTTACACACCACTTGAAACATTCTTCGCCTTCGTTCTTCATATTAATAATAGCCTTTTTACCCGTTAGACATATCGGCAGTGAAATGTAAGAACTGCCCTTCAACGGTTTATAAACAACAGTGTTGATATCTAATTTTTGAACCGCGCTAAGTCTCCAGTTACTACCACGCATCTGGAAGGCTGCCATTGATTCAAGATTTTATCTTTCGCATTGTTATAAATTTCGATCGTATCAGTAGAGTCTAGAACCACTTCAGTTCTCGAAACGAATGGTATATCATCAGAATCATCTTGACCGGATTTCAGATCGACACGTTCCATTGTGCAGGTAAGGATAAAATTAACCTTAGTCTGTCGTTTCTTAGTCAACAGGTCTACCGCCTGTGTTTGTACGGCATCAAGAAAAGATGTGGCGTCGATTCCGTTTGCTCCATCGACCGTGTATTGCTCGTGAAGCCCTTGATAGCTGAAGCCGTCTCTCTTATTTTGCGTGTTTTCGTAAGAATTTTACCGAATGTAGAATTCACCTTGGCTTTCAGTGCTTGTATCTTCTCATTCACCTTTCTCTTTGGTTCTTTAAGTATTTACCCTTCAATCCACTTTGCGAATGCATTAATCGCTGATTTAGTCTTAACGAATATTTTTCGTGCTGTCGTACCTGGTATGGGAACGAGTGTTGGGATTCCAATGTCGAGAACGCATGCGTCCATCAAACTAGCATTGGATGAGATTGGAGCAAAGTGTGAGGGAATGAAAGTTTGTGGCACGTGAGCTTCAATTTTACTAATCAAATCTGCTTTACGCAGTCTCGTATAACCAACCATACCTTTATGTTTCGCAATTTTTCTTAGTTCAATAACAGTCTGCTTCGAGTATTCCATTTCATATTGTGTAGACATTTCTTTAAGCTGTGCAGAAATATTTTCTTTCATTTTATATATATGAGAATATTTTTTTCTGATATTCAATTTTTCAAATTTTGTTTGTTTGTTTGTAATTCCTAATTTTAAGAAAGAAAGCTAACTGAAAAAATGAATGGCTACAAACATCCACAAACTGCAGTTGTTCAAACAGTTTTATTTGTAAAGCCTGCAAGGGATGAGTTCAGAGATGGAATATTATTTTTATCCGATTCTTGATTCCGTAGTAACAGGACTGAATAAACGTTTTGTTGCAGTGTCAAGTCTTTGCAACAAATTTGAATTGTGTTTAAGTTTCTCCAAGAAGATTATGGCTGAGAAAGTTAGAGATGACGTCAGTGGTAATGGAATAAGCAGACAAGGGTAAGATTATAGAATAAAGGAATTTGAGGAAGAAAAAGTTGTGTAGGCCTACCCAATGCACCCTCACCCTCGTAATTATTGCGCAGTTAAGGCAATGATGCAATGTTCTCAGGCCCACTGAGAGGGGAAAGGGGGGACAAATAACCCGGGCATCCCCCGAACAAAATAAATAAATAAGGGGCCCCACCCTTTGATTATTTGTATACCTTTCCTGTAATTATTAGCAAATTTATTATCAAATCATATTTTGTTTTATTAACCAGATACTTCAATATTCTCAATTAATTCATAAGGGGGCCTTTCTTGTAAAAGAATTAATAAGCCTAACTGAATCAAAATTTAAAGTTTATGCAAACTCCGCTTCAATGGCCAATGTCGCCAATCCTGTAAGTTTTCTTTGACGGATGATCTATTTCGTCACTCCCTGGAGAAACACCGCCGTCTTCTTCAGAATGTCCTTGTTCACACCATTCGTGAAGGTCCATAGACTAGGATGATTGCATTGAAAGAGCGACTGAAGGCCACAGTGCCACCGTTCAACAGAGTTTCTTGTCCTGGCGATGCCATCGATGGTTCCGGCGTCCTGGTTCCACATATCAACTGGAAAAAGCGTAGGCCCATAAACTTCACCTCTTCCTCTCAGACGCCGGCCACGAATATACATGTAGGTAAGGTAATAAAGAAACAATACAGGACAGTTGACAGCAGTAACAATGTTGACAGCCCGAGCATTGTATATTTCAAAGGCCTACTAATCGTTTCACTATGAATAGGACTGCGATGAATCGGTTCGCGTTGAATGGGAGCTGCTGTGACACTGCGATGAATAGGACTGCGATGAATAGACCGCGATGAATAGGACTGCGATGAATAGACCGCGATGAACGGGACGCGATGAATCGGATCGCGATGTTTACCTTTTCCCACTGTATTTATCGAAGCACGAGAGCGATATCAGTGAAGACCTATTACTCATTTCTGATGGAGAAAAGAAGCATTATTGTTGGATAAAGAACTTTAACAGACGGCGGTTCAAACAGACAACTCCGTTCATTCGATGCACTATTGTAAGCGATGTTTGATAGGATATAGAGAGTTAGATTCGTTCAATAAACGCACAGAGTACTGTTCCCAACACACCGCTCAAAAGATAGAACTTCCAGAACCAGGAACTATGTTGAGTTTTAAAAATTATAATAAAAAGACGAGAGTCCACTTTGTCGTGTTCGCTGATTTAGAATCTTTCATAAAACCTATTGACACTTGCCATCCAGATCCCAGCATGCCTTACACCAACAGATATAAAAATACGTCCCAAGTTCCTTCTGCTATTATAATAAATGTTTTGATGATGACCAATATTCACAAGATCAAGTGACTTTCACAGCGGAGAACGCGAAGATGATGATGTAGCTCGGATATTCATAGACACTCTTATAGAAAATATAAAAGATATCTACGATCGATTTAAATTTCCAAAGGATATGATATTTGGAAAGAAAGAACAGGCGTTATACGACTCGGCCACTGTTTGTCACATATGCAAGGATGAACGGTGTGATGATCGAGTTAGAGACATTGTCACCTTTCCGGTAAATTTAGAGGCGCCGCTCACAAGATTTGTAATTTAAAATATAAAATTCCCAAGTTTTTCTCGGTATTGTTCCATAATCTATCCGGTTATGACAGTCACCAAGTCGTAAAGAAATTACGAGGTGATGATAACAAAAAGATTAACTGCATTCCTAGCAACGAAGCAAAGTATATCTCATGTGGCAGAGAGGTCGTAGTCGATAAATTTACAGATAAAGAAAATAAGTTAAAACTCATTGAACGAGAATTACGTTTTATCGATAGTTTTAGATTCATGGCATCGAGTCTCAACGCTCTATCGAGGAACCTGAGCAAAGATCAGTGTAAGAATATAGGCAAGCACTATTCTGGTAATCGGCTTGATCTCTTGCTTAGAAAAGGATTATATCCTTACGATCATGTTGATTCCATCGATCGCCTGAACGTAACAGAACTACCACCAAAATCAGCGTTCTATTAAATACTTAACGACTCAGGTATTAGTGACGATGACTATAGCCATGTACAGACGGTATGGAATGAATTCGGATTCAAGGCGTTGAGAGAACACCACGATTTATATAACGTGACTGATGTTCTCCTGCTTGCTGTGTATTCGAGAATTTTAGAGATGTATGTAGTGAGAACTATGGTCTAGATCCCGCTTGGTATTATACTTCTCCTGGTCTTGCTTGGGACGCTGCATCAAAGTTGACTGGAGTAGAGTTGGAGTTGTTGAGCGATTATGACATGATACTAATGGTTAAGCATGGAATAAGAGGTGGTGTTAGCACCATTTCACATCGTTATGGACAGGCAAACAATAAGTATATGGGAGAAGCATTTAACGACGGCAAGCCTTCAACATTTATAACCTATTTAGACGCGAACAACTGATACGGAAGGTGTATGAAATTAAGATTGAAGACTTCTACGCTGATATAGCCCCCGACATTAGATGTAGGTTCGACACTAGCCACTATCCTAAAGACGATCCCTCTGGTATAGAAACTAGCATCAATAAAAAGGTCATTGGCATGTTCAAAGATGAAGCAGCTGGTAAACAGATCGAAGAGTTTGTAGGTTTAAGATCAAAGTTGTATTCATACAAGATGGCGGGAGTAGACCACAAGAAATGTAAAGGTGTTAAGAAGAATGTCGTTAAGAAATCTATCACTCACTCAGACTACAAAGACTGCTTATTCACCAAGAGAGAACAATCGAAAAAGATTAATGTCATTCGATCGCATCTTCACGATATCTACACCGAAGAAGTCAACAAGGTAGCCCTCTCAGCAGATGACGACAAACGAGTAATTTTGAAAGACGGAATTCACACTTTAGGATACGGACATTATTCTCTAATAAAAAATGAGTGTTAAACTAATCGATGTCGAAGGCGTAACGCTACCAAATATTGTTTTGTCGAACGTAGATCTAATCGAAGCGATGAGGAAACTTAATATAAATAATTTCAGAGGAGTATTTCTAAGAGACGAGTTACCGAAGAGGCCAAGAGCGAACGAGCGCGGCATCCTTAATCTGGATGATTCTGACGGCAAAGGAACACATTGGACGTGCTGGATCAAGCACGCCAATGATAAGATTTTTTTTACAGCTACGGACTACCTCCTCTTTCTGAATTGATAAACTATCTACGTAGACCGCTGTTCTACAACAGCGACCGAATACAACCCAACGGTGAAGTGTTTTACGGTCATTTATGTTTGTATGTATTGAAGAAGACGAGGAACGATGAATATAAATTTCAAGAAGTCATAAACGAATTGTATTAAATAAGTTCGCATATATGAAAACATGCCTGTTGATCAATTTGGACGAACTGATACTGGGTCAACTCAGAGAGTAGTGCCTGGAGGTGTAACTTTGTCTCAAGCGCGCAATACATTTTTAAAACGAGATGGAACGAACGCCATGGACGGTGATTTGGAAATGAGCGGCAATTTGATAAAAGGTCTACCGATTGACATTCGTCTACCAGTCATCGCCAGCCAGGCCGCGAGCTTTTGTCAAGTTGAAACCTTAGTCAATCAGGCGATATCGGGACAAGTAGATACCGCCGATTACCTGAGAGCATTCGTGACATCGGATCTAACCATTACTTCTGATACAACGATAATAAATGGTTTAACTTACGAAGCTAATGCTAGCGATTATCGCAGTGTGCTTGGCCATGAATTCGGCCCGTGGAGTGCTTTTCAAAACGCTTCTCACATCCCTGATATTTGGGTCTCCGAAACAACCGCCGATGTTTGGATACAGATGAAGTACCCCATTCCTCTGTCAATGTCGGGGTTTTACATCGTCGTCGGCCGATAGCAGGGCGAACATTTCGCTAGTTGGAAAGTTCAAGCTAGTAACGATGGAATACTATTTACAGATGTTCTAACTCCTCAAACGGATATCCGCGCTTTTAGATTTTTTTTATAAATTTACATTTCCCGCTTCGTCTGATTACGCGTATTGGAGATTTCATGTTATATCCATGGACCCTAGTGCCGAATACGCTGGTATCTTAATGCTACAGTGGATTCCAACGCTGACCGATATCACACTTGGAAGAAAATGTAAAGTCGGCTACGTGCCTTGACTGTCGTCAAATAGTTGTAATTACGGTTTTTATGCGAGCGCCTCTTCTGAACCACAAAATAACAAAGCCTTCCATGCGTTCAGAGACGAAGGACAATGGGTGTCGGATACTAGCGCAGGCGCTGCCCCGTGGTTATCTATCACGTGTTTAACCGCAGTGAGAATCTGGAAGATCGGCTTGAAAGGTTTGAATAAAAACACAGAAAGGATATTCGAATGGCGGATAAAAAGCGTACAATAATGAAGGACAATGGGTTATGTTATTCATATCGTCTAATCCGTCTTATTTAGGAAATACTTATCAAGAAATTTTTATCGATTCCGTTGGAAAATATCGGACATATGAGTTTCATTGCCGTAATGATGAACCGGGTAAACCAGGATTTAGCGTGATGCAGTTATTCGTTTACGATGATGAAAAAAACAAAAATGTTTTCTATTTGAGCTTAAAGAAAATATTTTCTATATATAAAATGAGGAAAATGATTGTCGGTTTTTAACACCATACTTGCCCTATACAACGACGGGTGGGTGATGGTTTCGTTCGTGTATCTGTCAAAGATTTCAACGCTTATCGGGTTATGTCGAATCGTTGTTAGATATTCGTATCTGGGTAATACTTCCTTTTTCTCCTTCACCGGCATCTTCTCTTCTGACAGTACTATTCTGGTAAAATACCATTCTCGACGAGTATCCTTAGAATTATTCGGTTTGTTCATAAATCTCGCGCCTTTTATTCCGTTTGCCTTCATTAGCGAGTCCAATTTGAAGCGATCCATTTTTATATAATAGAAAATATTTCTTTAATCTACTACGCTCATCTTCTGTCCATCCGATTGGAAGTTTAGCAACTTCTCTGAAATGACAACTGTACAAGCTTCCGTTCTAGCTGGCACCGCAGCATTGCAAGTAGCCTTGATCTGGATGTCGACGACCGATGACTTTAACCGTTCAGATTGCTTACTTACATCGAAAACGAATATCGGATGTAGCTCCTTATAATCAGCTGGTGCGATGTTGCTCTGAGTTACGAGTTGATCTATCCCATAGCATTTTTGCTAAAGGTCGAGGCATCTCTATAGGCTCTCGAAAATTGCTGATTCGGGAATGAGAGGTTGTAATCGACTGCCGGGTATTATTTCCTGGTTCATCATCACATACATATTCTTCAGGTCGCAATGATCGAAAATTGATGGATTAGCTTCTTGATTGCCACTTCGATTCGTTTGAAATCCAACGATAATATGCCTCGGTTTTTCCGGTGATGTCTTTACGCTAAGTCGCCAACTTAAATGTGGTAGATTGAGGAACCGTTATGGTGTCGCATTGATGAGCTCGATAGGCTACTGCTGATGTTGCCTTTGATTCGATCGTTTTATGCAGCTGCATTCTTTCCATATCAGACGGAATGACATGGGGCATAAACCATGAAATTTTACTGATGTTCACTTTACCAACCGCTGCGGCGGCCCACCTGAAGACGGCGTCGTCGTCGAATTTGCGAACGAGCGTCAAAAACTGCTTCAAACCGTAGACTATCTTATCATAATCTTCGCAGAATCCAAAAATGTGCTATAGAGGCACGATGAAGAATTCCCCAGTACTCGTCCAGATCGTTTTGACTTTATATCGACTCGTATGGTTCCTTCATCGTCATCAATTCCCATTGCCCCGGAGTTCCCTTGTAGGTGGTATTACCGAAAGATATATCATCACTTTCGATCGTAATTGGGCTGTCCCCGATGCAAAATCGACCACCTGCAGAGTATATTCCGAAGGTCTTATCCGTCGACTTCTTGTTTGAAGCGTATTCTGTTAGATATTTTGTAGCGATATCACCTAATTCTAAAGTTCTTATTTATGAAACTGGATCATCATCATCGAACACTTCCACCGATGGATGACGTAGGAATTGGATCGCTTGCAACGATGTCTATATCGAGGCTGGCAATGCTCGAAGCGCGGCAGTTGTTGCCGTGGTGCTTTCTTGAATCGTACCTAATTCTTTTGTAATTCCAGACTGTGAGTCGATGATTGGTTTGTACGCCTTTATCAATTCCCGCTGCAGCCCTTTGGCCCCTGATTTCTCCGATATCGAGTCTTGTAAAATATTCTCTTTCATCTTGAGAAAGTTATCAACGATAAGATCACGTTATATATATATATATATATATATATATATATATATATATTTGCTGGGTCTTTGATTTTTAGAAACGACATTTTATTTTGTGGGATAATGTTTTAACGTAAAACGTATACTAAATGAACGTAGAACGTAAATTTACGTTCACCTTGTATTCAATACGTTTTTGAATGCCTCTTCCCTAATGAACGATTGTTTTGTCGCTTCATCTATGTTGGCATTGCTTTTACTTCTAAACAAGGTTGCTGATTGAATTGATTTCCCTTCGGCTATAATCTTGATTTTTGCATGTTTTTCTTGCCGCAGCGATAACATTCGGCGGATTTGGCTTCCAAACAAATTCATACAAATTAAAACAGAGTAAAAGTGTATGATCTTCTGCTTATTGAGACCTGCATAAGAAACAGTAAAAATACAAATTCTGGCTTTCAATAATCGTGGTTTATGTACTGTAGTAGAAATACGATAAAATTATAAAAATATGAAGTGCAAATTAATTGGTCATACAACATTCTGTTACAAGTCTAAAGTTCTTTTGAAATGGATTTACAAGACTCAACAGTCAAATTACCCTTTTGGATACATACTTTTTAAATAAATGAAATGCACATGTCGTTTAATATCTAATTTATGGGCACAAACATGTAAAAAATGTGTGGTTTCTTCTACAGAATTTTATTAGGATTTGGTTAAATCATAATACTGTAGATCTTGTGTCTACATCTGTATTTTCAGAGCTTTGTACATCATCAACATTTTCATTGTAACATAGCCAGGCATTTCATTTTCCAAATCAAAAACACTAAAGTGATACTGTAAACGTGTTTCAATCTCTGAGTGACTGATTCATTTCGATAATTCATTCATTCATCCATTTCGATAATTTATATAGCGCGTCTTCAAGAGAAACTACTCAGAGGTGCTCCCAGTCACGGCCAAAAATGTCTTTAGCAGCTTACAAAAGGTAGGTAGATTATTGTAAGGGGGGAGACGGAGGGCAACCGGGAGCCCATTCCAGGTGGACGGACCAACCACTGAGAAATCTCGATGCAGCATTAGCGACGAGCGGACCCTGGACACCAGAAGCTCGCCCTTGGCAGAAGAGCGCAGAGCTCTACGCGAAAGAAGTTCAGAGA
Organism: Bimastos eiseni; assembly: GCA_959347315.1. Lineage (NCBI taxonomy): Eukaryota > Metazoa > Annelida > Clitellata > Crassiclitellata > Lumbricidae > Bimastos > Bimastos eiseni. The sequence continues at coordinate 31,245,421 of OY365807.1, forward strand.
CCGGACGACACAGTTCAGTCAAGTAGGATGGCGCACAACCAGAGAGACACCGCCAAACTAGTGTCGCAATGCGGAAAGTAATGCGCTGTTGAACCGGTAACCAGTGAAAGACATCGCGCATATAAGCTGAAACCGGTGAAAATTTAGGTATAGGCCCCCTATGTCCAATAAGCCTGGCCGCAGAGCGAAGAACGCGATCTAAACGCACCACTACCGCACAGGGAAGACCAGCCAGAACAGAGCTGCAGTGATTAATTCTGCTGGTTACAAAGGCATGAACGAGGACTACTGAAGCCTCAAAGGTAAGAGAGCGACTAACTTCACGAAGCTGACACAGCTGATAGAAGCAGTTACGAGTAACCTGGTTGTGGGGAGCTGTCAAAGGGCCGAGTTCTCATTTATCATAAAGTATTTATTTCGTTTGTATTCACATTTTTATATTTACTGGTTCTATTGAAAAATGTGTGCTGTGAGTTGGTCCATTCATTTAACACATTGACCGCGGGAACATTTTTTACTCTGGCGCATCGCCATATAAGAAATTATTGACATTGTGAAGAAATCACGTAAAGCGCTAATTATTGACAAAAATAACATAAAGACTATGAAACGCAAAGAACTTGTTCAACACTCCAACTCTACGGTAATCTGGCTAGAAGTCTGCATGTGAATGGTAATCCTCAAAACATGGAATCAAGCACGTCTTGCAAATATAACGACCCTCTTTCCGCTGTACACGTTTGTAGCATAGGATGCATCCGCTAGTTGGTGTCTGCTTGTGTGCAGATGGCGGTAGGATGTCCATATTGGGAACATAATTACTCTGAATTCGCTCCCAAACACAAGTGGCAAATGCAGTTGCCACAGCAGCATCTAACACATCAGGCTGAGCTACACGCGTGTACATCCCACACTTTTCGGGGGATCATAGGCCTTGACTTTCAATGTCACATACCAGTGCAAAGTCGTCAAATTCTTTATCACTATCGCGATCACTCCTCTTCAAAATAATCATCGTCTGATAAATCAATTTCTTTCAGAACCTTCGAATCTGTCTATCTATTCTCGACGCCATGGATAGCATGCGATCAGAACAGTGACATAGGCCTACACATTGACGTAAGACAGGGCCTAGTATTTGCAGTAAACCCTAAGAAAATACATCATTATACACCAGATAACATCACACACCATAGTAGTAACGGAGACGCGGCAGAGTTTATTGCCTGGACGCTGATTAGGCCATTATATAGATATCCAATGGTCGTATACTAGGAATGCTAAAATAATGACGTATATATACGGCATACGCGTTCAAAGTGTTAAAACCTTGAATTCGTAGTGTATGCTAAACACAATATGAAGGGAACAGGTGCCCACAGCAAATCCTGATGTGATGACAGTACTCTTAAGAGAAAAGAATAAACACTGCTACAGAATCACTGGGAACAATTTCCAATGCTTTCACCACTGAATCTACAATGTCAATTGTATCCCATACAAATGATACACCCATACAATTGGCCTAACAAATTTTAAAAGGACGATTTATATCCACCTGAAAATGTGTTTCAGCTACCTCGGGCACAACACTGTCCATTATATACATGCAGGTAATTGTTTAGCAATGCACAAGAACATTGACATTGAATGCCAGCATTCTGTTGCATAAAATATCTCATAAAAATATATAAAAAATATATAAATAATAATTAGTACCACACACTAATTAATATATCTGAAATATGTCTTTAGTAGCTGTTCTGACCAATTCCAAGAGGCGATTATCACATTTTATCTGTACTGTATAGCATGTGCACCAGTTCCTGCATCTTTTCACGACGTTACCGCATGCATACACCCCACTGCCTGTTCAAACTATCTGAGTGACAGAATAGGTGCAATAGGGTTATCAAGCGATGCAGTTGTTAAACGCGAATTGTCTATGGCAGATGAGTTACTGCTAGGAGCAAAATAGTGTTCACTGTCCTGTTCAGTGTCCACCTGGCGACTGGCCAGAGCCAGCGAAACGACTGAGTCCACTTTCTCGACTTCAGCCATCTCCTCATTTTCATCAGAGATTGCGTCGAGTCCTTCGTGTTTTCGTTCATGTCTGTACATTATACACATAAAGCATAGTGTCACAAATATTAGCTGCACACATGTCAGCCAGTTTTCTCGTGTTCTTTCGTTTACATTATACACAACAATGTTCATAATCATTCACTGAGATATCATATCTATTCTGATGATATCCATAATCTAAATTGAAACAGTTTCTGAAATAAATTGATACAGTTTGTTTCAATTTGAATTATAAATTGAAGTCTGCATACTCTTGTGTCGCAAAATTTGATTTGGAGTCGGACTTCTTTTATGAATTATAATGTGGCTTTTAGAACTGGAACTGCTCAGAGCCGCAGTTTGCTTCAACTGAACTAGTTATATGCTTCCACCATCTAAGTCAGAATGAAAAACAAGACACTTACGAGAGGTAATGGATGTATCAGGCGATGAAGAAGTTCACCACACATACCAATACACAAACACATAAAACAACAAAAAACTTCATGAACTACTTCCTCATTTGTATGTTCTGCATGCTGTACACTTGACGTCCATCATCAGGTCACAGTTGTTATAACAAACTATGCTATTTCATACTGACATACACAATTTCATAACAAGCTCAAGATAAACACCAAATACTCGTATTTGTTTTTGCCAAATCACATCCACAACAATTGAATTCTGTACACTCTACTTGTAACATATACCAGCTCTCCATTCATATTAATTGAAACCTTAAAGTTCAATTAGTATAGGGTCATTCCAGCTCAACTCAACCAATGCCTCCCACCCGACCATCTCCGAATTGGCTGAAATTTTTATCACATGGTGCTAGATATATTGGATGGAGAAATCTAAAATCTTAGTGCATAATTTCAAATACTTTTCAAGATATTGTATTTTCCGTGACCCCACCCTCCGAAGACGTTTCGCGAAACTTCGCGAGGTCCACTTTTTGAGATTTGATATCTCTAGAATGGTTGGATGGGGGGCAAAGGAGCATCTAAAACAGGGGAAACACCCCCGTTTTAGTGCTCAATGCCCCATGTGCTCCCAATTCGGTTCTATTTCTTATGTTTCTCAAATAGCTTTTTTATTTAATGATTAAGGTATTGTGGGTCAATAAATTTCCAACAGTTCAAAGTTTGTTTTTACGATTTGTTCTTACTTATTGCAGGTATAAAAACTGTCATTTACGTAGGAGAATAATGCATGTTTGGTTATTCATTCATCCAAAAGTTATCACTTAAAAATTCACTTTGTTCCTACCCAAAATACAGAAAATTTCTGACAGTAGAATATTCGTCATTGGCACAAACAAATAGTCTAGTAGTTGGTCTACAATCATGAACGGGGTTCAGATCTCTGCCAGGGCACAAATTTGATTGGAAATATCTGTTGGAACATGCACCTCCTATAGCCGACTCCGTTCTAATGAAAAGTTCCTAGCATGGGAGATTTGCGTGGAGCTGCGCTCTTGGTGATGTAGACTGTGGGGGTCTATAGTTCAACGTAAGTTTAGTGTGCGATCGGTGTTCTTCCAGCCACCATCCGGCCCGAGTCTGCAATCGTGACCCGTGACTTTCATTTTTTACAGTCTGAGTATGACAAAAACCGTATCCTGAGAATCCAATTTACGAACCGAAGGTTGTCCCGTTGACCATGATGACCCCGGATTTTGAATTGGACGAAAAACTCACTCATTTAGAAATTGGCAATACTAAATTAGTTTCTGCTAGTGATTGTAATGTGTCAACCAAGTGATCTCACAATAAACGAGTGTTAAAATGACCTAACCCTTTAAGTGGGAAGCTCCGAGAGTGATCGAGTGATGAATGGATTTCCACCTTCATATTCAGAGGCCGTGGAAATTATATTGCAAGCACTTCATACCTTCATAGCAATCTCAAGGTTAGCTTAAGTACTACTCTACCACTTATAAATCCCAATAATTTTAACCAATTAAGAATCTGCCTGTTGAATTTTGACATTTGCTTTGTTATCACCATGCAGCCAAATGTACTCGACCATCTTATAGCCACATTAGGGCCCGTTCGCATATTATATAACGTATAAAACCCCAATTTTTGACCCACCCACTACCCCTAATAACGTTATATAACAGCAGCTGCGACCCCCCCCCCACCCCTATATTATATAACATATATGCTGTATTATAGTAGGCTTATATGTATATACATGATAATACATGGTAGTGTCGAACATACTATTTAAAAACACCAGTTTAGTTTCCCTCCTGTTTTGCACTAGAAATGAGCATTATAGTATCACACAGAATGGATTGGTTTAATATTGTACTATCAGGTATTTATCGATAAGTTCGCGGTACAACTCTACCTATTTAATAGCGTATGATGTATACAGAGTGCGTACTACAACTGCAATTGGGTATTTAAGCAAGCACAAACTATTTACACATACTATAGAAAATGAAATCAAACATCCTGATAATACCTACCAAAATAATTATTTCAAGTGAATTAATTTAAATTTAAACCAGAATCAAAACAAAGCACACAGAATTGAGTTTTAGAGCGTTTAGAGCTATGCACATGAAATTGTTAATATTGTAAACAGCAAATTGTTAAAAGTGGATTCATAAAATAATAACTAAGAACGTCAAATCAATTCACCAGGTGGCAGCTAATGGTGCTAGTTTTGGTTCACAACGTATTGTGAACTTCGATTAAACAATGAAGGTCCGTAGTACATGGAATTTCCAATTGGCAAGCAAACAGGCAAAATGGCATAAGCTAAAAAAAGTTTCTTATATAACAAAACCTTCAACCTCCCCTCCTCCCCATCCTACACAATATAACGCTAACAAAACCGGAACCCACCCACCTACCCCTTGAGCGTTATATAATATGTGAACGGCCCCTTGTAGTTGTTTGTAGTCATTGATTAGACATGAAATCCTTTTAAAAACTCTGGCATATTAAGTAATTGTGAAGGCGCTAGAAAAATGTCTGTATATATGCATATCGAATATTAGATCTAAATAACTTATACGTCGACATTAATCTAGGCGGCAAGTGAAAGCCGAAATTTATTTGGCATCCAGCCTATGCGCTGTTGCAATGACCATGTTACAAGCCTCATGATGATAGAAAAGATTAATTTGCATGCAATTTTACTGTATGTTGTAAAAAAAATAGTAGGCCCACTTTATATTGTATGCTTTAAAAGCGTCCTGCATATCTAATTTCTATAGAGTAATTACGAAAAGATGACTTTTGGAAGTTTTGGTAAGATAATAAGATCATTTGTAACCCCCCATTTTTCAAATTGGGGGGGGGGGCAAAATTAAAAAAGTGGGGACACAAAATTTTTTGGCGCTTCGCGCAAATAATTCTCAAATTATGCCCCCCACTTTTTAAGACCTTGTTACACCTCTGAGCAGTACTGATCTACAGAGCCATTATCAAAGATCCTTCAGGTGAAACAAAACAAACTCATCTAAGTGAAAGATGGACAATTAAGTAGCCTACGGGAATGACTGCAAAGGTTTAGTCGGATGACGAGACTAGGAATTAAGTAACCTAGGCATTACTCATTGCTCCGGGTGCAAACGAAAATAATGTAAATGCAAAAACTTTCTTATTCTGTTAATGCTTTGATAACTTGTTCTCATCATAACCAGGTTTTCAATTGTTGACTGCCTACCATACAGATGTGGGGGATAAATATGAAAAACTTCACAAAATTTGTTCTGTTTTAAATCTGCATCACATCACTTTCTTTAAATCCTGGCACTCAAAGCACTGTTTTCTACGTGACTGGGACCTTCACTCATACAATTCAGCAATGATCTGAGCCTGCAATTCTTCATGTAAATCTATACAAGATTTTGATGACTTTTTCGTCTGACAGGCTTGACTCTTGGTATCGAGACTCTTGGCCAACCTTTTCAATGAACTAAACGAGCGTTCTCGTTGCACTCCTCGTCAGTACCTGCAGTACGTCCAGGATTCAAAGGCCTTCGACGTCGACCCAGGAATGGAACAAGTCTCTGAGGAGCCTAAGCAGAGCTATACCCATTTGCGGCGAGCGAGTATTCGCTATCCTAATCGTTCTATTGCAGCAACTTAAGGGTCTGGTGAAGCGGTAAATCGTACGTCTATAACAGCTGTACACTTATAGCGCACACAATAAATAAGTTGTACACACGAAGCTCCCGAGATCGACCGTACATCACTTGCATGCTCGATCCAGCGCGATCGCTTTTCATACCTCCTGTTATTTTCATATGGAAAGCTCTGAGTAACATATAAGGTAGCAGGCTTGCCAAGAGTAGGCAAAGGCAAGTCTCTGTAGGCGATTAGATGTCACCAAGCACTAGTTGCTAGTATCTATATAGGCATATATATCGTGCGTTTTTTCCATGCCGCCATGGGCCCTTTGATCTGCCTGCTATGTATGTTTGCCGCTAAGGGTCATGGGGTATGTCTGCCGCTAGGGACTCTTTTATCTGCTCGCTGCTATGGGTCCCTTGGTGCAACGGCCGTCGGCTGCTTGCCGCCGACGAGGGTCCGTTTGATCTGCTAGCCGCTATCAGTTCTCTGATGTGCCTGCAATTGGCTGCTTTCCGCTATGGGTTTTTTGATCTGCTCGTATTGACGAGCCCTTTGACGTACTCTATGGGCTGTAAGGTCCGGGGAAACTCTGTAGGGTCCGGGGGGACTCTATGGGCTGTAGGGACCGGGGGACTCTGTAGGGTCCGGGGGGACTCTGTAGGGTCCAGGGGGCTCTGTAGGGTCCGGGGGACTCTGTAGGGTCCGGGGGGCTCTGTAGGGTCCGGGGGGAATCTGTAGGGTCCGGGGGCTCTGTAGGGTCCGGGGGGACTCTGTAGGGTCCAGGGGGCTCTGTAGGGTCCGGGGGACTCTGTAGGGTCCGGGGGGCTCTGTAGGGTCCGGGGACTCTGTAGGGTCCGGGGGGACTCTGTAGGGTCCGGGGGCTCTGTAGGGTCCGGGGGGACTCTATGGGCTGTAGGGTCCGGGGGACTCTATAGGGTCCGGGGGGCTCTGTAGGGTCCGGGGGGACTCTGTAGGGTCCGGGGACTCTGTAGGGTCCGGGGGGACTCTGTAGGGTCCGGGGGCTCTGTAGGGTCCGGGGGGACTCTATGGGCTGTAGGGTCTGGGGGACTCTGTAGGGTCCGGGGGATTCTATGGGCTGTAGAGTCTGGGGGACTCCGTAGGGTTCGGGGGGACTCTGTAGGGTCCGGGGCTATAGAGTCCGGGGGGTATATGTAGGGTCCGGGGGGACTCTTTGGGATGGTCCTTGGCTATAAACAAGAGCGCAATTTTGTACAGTTAGTTCAGTCGGCAGTCAGTCTGTGTTTGGAATGCAGTCTAGTTGAGTGCGTAGTCGGCAGTCAGTCTGAGTTTGGAGTTCAGTCGGAGCAGTATGAGTCTGGTTCGAGTTGTCTAGAGTAGTAGGGCAGTCTGCTCGAGTTATACTGTAGTATAGTCGATGATGTACGAATTTTCTGTGTATTCTGTTCGCTGCTGTTGAGAAGAAACGTTGTTAAACTCTTCGGACTGTGTTTCTTATTCTGCCGAAATATACTTCCTCGCCGTCTGATCCTGCCATCGACCGTCAAGGGGCTGTCGCTGTTGAAAATGTTGCGATGACCCGTGCCAAAAAGCCAGGTCTTACTAAGCGGACATATAGCAAGAGGGAAAGCTTCGAATTCGGCCTCCTGGGTGGTACCAGAGAAAAGAAGGAGGTATTGGAATCTTCCCCGGTACGTGTTGCCGTATCCTGCTGCTGCCTGGCAAGCGCCCGAAGTCGAATGAAAAGGAGGTTCGCCATAATATAATCATATCTTATGCGAAAGAGCCTGCTATATATATCAGAGGTGTAACAAGGTTTTGATAAGTGGGGGGGGGGGCATAATTGAAAAAAATATTGCGCGTGCCCTCCCACTTTTTGAGTTTTGCCCCCCCCCCCAGAAATTTGAAAAATGGGTGGGCACAAATTATTTTAACAAAAGTAATCTTAAAAATCCTTCGGATAAACATAAAAAGAACCGATTTGGGGGGCACATGGGGGGCACTGAGCACTAAAACGGGGGGGGCAAAGCCCCCCCCCCCCCCAGTTTCAACCGGTGTCCCCTGCCCCCGCTTGTTACACCCCTGATATATATATGCACGTCCGTGACGTCCAACGATTGCGAACAATACTTGACTATACGTATGCCTATCCAAGACAACATCGTACTCAATAGCCATGTGCCTCCTGTGTTCATTCCAAACTCAACTACGAGCTTACTAACTGTAATTTAGCTTTAAACAACATCCGCTCTTCACAAAAAAGCGCCTGTAACGCAATCCAGAACGCTCTCGGCTACGTTGTAACCAGAACTTCCAAACTTCACCAAGCGACATCTCTTTTCAAATTGCTTCATTGGCTAAAATTCCATCAACACGTCCAGCGCAAAATTGTACCTCGATCGTACTAACGCCCTTCAAACTTTTCAACACTCGTACAATTCGTTAGCTATTTACTATTCAAGCGTCCGAGTCTGCTCGTTCATCATCTCAAATTTTACTCTATCTGGGCATCCAGTCTCAGTCTCTCTCTAATTCTGAAATCGTTTCTCAGTGTATTCTGCACCAGCTATTTGGAAGGACGTCTAAATATATTCTGCAAATTCGTTCATCCCATATGTTCATCCTCCTTCTCGCCTCTTCCTCTGCAACTTTCCACTCGCGAGTGAAAACTTAATTACAAATCTTCAAGCACTCGTATTCTAATTTTACTCCAGCGCCACCCCACGACCACCATCATCACGATAGCCAACGAAGCACAATGCATGCTATCTCTTCGGCTAGGTCTCTTCGAATTTTGATCTGGCACCGGAACGATTTAATATAGCGATGATCATAGAGCAGGTGTGGCCTTTATGAACGCCAAAGTTTTATCGAAGAGCTACATTACATAACATGTACCTGAATGTTCAATCATTTTAGCGACTTGTCATTCCTCCTAGATAGAATTCTTGGTTCAATAATCATTGAGCCATATAAATTTAACGATTACGACGATCACGAAATTAATTTAGTTAACGACGCTTCCTTATTGGAACAAGAAGCATAGACCCAGAATTGCGCCATCTAGTGGCTGCATGAAAATGTGTTGACAGGGGTGTTTTCTAGCTGCTGCCTAAGAATAGGTATTATTCGGCTGCTGCCTGGCTGCTGCTATCGATTGAATTGATTTCAAACAGCGTGAATGAAGAATACTGCCGATTGTAAAGAAACAGATTCAGTGTGAATCGGGCATCGCGTGTAGATTACAAGCCGAAAATCGAACCATGCATCGTTTACAACGTTTGCGACATCAGCTTTCCACAGTTATATAGTAATCGATTGCCGTTTTACTAACGGATTGTTATGTGTTTGGTTATACGAAGGCTTCCCTGCCTACCGATCTATCTACCCGCCTTCCTACCTGGACGCAAGACTTAGGGATTAATGTGGATTGGATAAACGATGATCTTCAGAACAAACCGATGAACAACGCTTTCGACTTGGATTTAATGGAGTTCGTGGATTGTAAAGGCGGCGTCTGAGTTGAACGAAACGAAAACGAATCGTGCAATGTTTCGCATTGGCTTTGTTGGCATTGGAGCGATTTGCTTGTTTCTTGGAATCACAGGTGGTAAGATTTCTAATTTTCGAATCAGTCAATTTTCGATTGGTACTTTGGTAAATGTGAGTTGCAACTCTTGTTTGAAACTGCATTGTCTTATGTTTGAAGTCCTCAGGGACAAACGGGCAAAGGGAACATTTGAAACAGTGAGGCAAGGTATTCATTGATTTTTATAAGACAAGGGTCGTCATGATGAGAAAGAGGCACTAATCATGCAAACTTAAGTTGCATGTTGTTGACTATATACTAGAGCTTTATATTCTAGAGCCTGTTTGCTTTCTACTAGTTTAGGCAAGATTATTTTAAGACACTTCTTTGAGGAAGAACTGATGGTACAGCCTCTGAAAATACCTGCGAGCTCTGTGTTTTTGTATCAAGGTGGCTAGCTAAAGAAACTCTACACACTGGTTTTGTGCTCTTGTATAGTGATTTTAAGAATATGTGCTTTTTCTGCATTGGATTTTCATTCTGAACTAGTTTCCTACTCTTTAGCTGAAGAAATAATATGTGTTGTTTGGAAAGATGATGTTTGAGTTTTCAGGTATATACATACATATTCATATTAACACTTTAACCACTGAACCTTGAACTTTGCATATATAAATACATGCAACAATGGATGTGTACATGTTCATAGCAGTCAATTTGCTAATTATTGTTTGTCAATGATCGTAGTTAGAACGAATTTCATAAATTTGATGCAAGGTAGTGCATTTGGATCCTCGATGGGTTCCCAGGTACCATCTTGGCTGGAGTGGTGAGGGTCGGTTCGATTCAGGGTTAGTGTCGTGTTACATCATTAGATGAAATTCGACAAACGTTGGGCAGCATAAGTAATTTCTCTGTGCGTTGCATGGCTGAATATTCAGCTGCAGGAGCACTTGGCATTAGGGATGCCCCATATATGCTGTCCAGTGTCCTCTCATCTGATGGTGGGTGACATTTTAAGTGGCAATGGTTGTGGAAGGTGGTGTTTGTTTGTTGGTGCATGTAGATTGAAACATGGACCCCATTGAACCCATTAGTACTAGAGCGGTAATTAATGATTGGGGCAGAATACAGATGTAATGTCTTGTAGTGTATGTATGAACTTGTTGTGTATTGCTGATTGCAGTGCCGTTATGAAAATTTTCACGGTTACCCATTCGAAACTTTACTACTTGGGTGTCCGGGTACTATCTGGGTGTTCGCGTACTACCTGGGTGTCCGGGTACTACCTACCTTGGTGTCCGGGTACCCATCGAAAGTTCTAATGGATACATGTGGTACTGCATTCCTTGTTCACATTTTTTTAATGCAGTATGTTCTGTGCCATGAGGAATTGACAATTTTTTTTATAATAAAACCTGAACATAAAGCTTATCTATTTGTTGGACAGTACGTGTGGATGCCACATTTCATAGCTGTTGAGAAAACATGTTACCCCAAATAAATGATCATCATGCTGTATTTACTGTTTCTATACTTGTAAACCTTTGTATGTATTTGCCTGTTTACCTGTGTTGCATTCAACAGATTTTTTCCTGCTTACCTGTTGTTACTTGCTGCTTACTTGTAATTGAATTGTCCTTCTATAGGGATACATGTATGGATATGTGGTTTGTTGCTGTAAGATTGTGTGTGTTGTTTGACCTATGTGCCTCTGTTTGTGTGAGTTAGGGGAGAGGCAGTTTATTGAGTGTCATTACTCTTGAACTTGTTAGCTGAAGGAGTGAAGGATGTATCCTTGTCAGTCTGTGTTTCTCTCTATCTGTGTGCCTATGTGTCATTGTCAAAGCTTCTTTTTGTTTCTTTCTTCTGCTTGAATGAATTGAGTGGAAGATTTTTTCTAATGAATTATTATACAGGCCTCAGGTAGTTGTTGGCCTGCCTTCCTGAGAGGCCATTGTGTCAAAAGGAGCAAGTTTTACAAGAGTGCTAATTATGGGGCTTTATAGAACACACTTTTCTGTTGTGCTGTCATGCTGTAAAGGCTTTAACCACACTACAAATATTTTCTATTGAATTTTCCTATGTCTATTGGCAGCTGTTACTACAGCTCTAAGTTTAATATCTTTCATTTAACTTCTTCCTGGACTTTTTTTTGGCAGATTATTATTGTAGAAACTGAATCAAGACACTCCTAAAGCTGATGGCTGTTGAGACTGGATGCCAGCATGTCTAGAATGTTTAATGACTGAAACTGTTGGCTGTGAACACATTCATTGTCACCTGCCACCAGACAGTTTTATCTACATAACTACTTTCAAAAGGTCACAATAAACGTCACAATAATGTTTTACTGTGGGTGGAAGCATGTTTCAATCTGTTGATGTATAAGAAAGGTTTCACAAGATCAATGTCGGCTCTTCCTATATACGATTCTTCTAAGAAGATTTTCTGTTGAAATGCATATGTCTGTCTCAGCCACTGCCTGAAGTATTCCATCAAAGATGAATGAGAACTCACTCGTGTTTCATCTTCACTGTTGAACTTCTGGTTATTCCTTCTGAGTGGATGAATTGTGTGTGGCTTACTTAATTTCTGTTGTAACGCATCCTTTGACAGTTCTTGTGTTGAGATGCTGGTTGTGTTTTGGCGTGATGACACTGTATAGTCTGTTTGACCGACGCTGGGCTGGGAGCACTGCTGAGTAGATGGCCTTGAAGGGGTGCTATATAAAACTGCTGTAATAATAACAAATAATAATTATAGTATAGCCATTAGATCAGATGAACTGAACTGACCAGGAAATGAATGACTCATGCATAATGCATATCCTAGGTTATGTCTGGTGCATTGATTTAATTCATGGCCTTTGTTGTAGTTAATGAGAACAGCCAAGGCTTTGTATACTTCAAGAAGTGCATGCATTGTATTTGGCACATGTGCTAAGTTCTTTGTTCAAATCAAAAGTGCTTGGCAGATATAATTAGAATTGTATTAAATTTACACGCCAGACATCAGAGTCTATGTACAATTGTGCATGTATAATATACTTGTATGTTTGTGTATGCTTATACTACATGTATGTATGATATGTATTACTTTAAAGGAGATTTATGTGTCTTTGAATTATACACACATAATTATATAGGTGTGCACAGGCTTAGCAGTTCTGCGCTGATTTACCTCTCTGTGACTCAATAAATACTTCATTGCAAATTCAATTTGATACTCACTGGTTTGGCTTTGGCTGATTGTGGTTTGATCAGTTCAATATGGTCAAATCTGAATAAAGCTGATATGATGTATCTTTAGTAGTACTGCTACTAGCAGTTTGTTGCAGAGTGGCTTCTGCTATATGTTATTAGTGTCCTGCCAGGTTACATTAGCTGGCCTATGGCTTCTGGTCCATGGCTTCTGGTCCAAGTCAGTGTGAAACAAAGGAAGTCAAAGCCACCGGAAATCAGTGAGAACGGCTTCTCAAGAGGCCAGAGATATTGCACCCTGTGCCCTCTGCTTCAGCTGTAATTGGCTTACTGTGCATTAAGATAAATATGGCACTGCATCTATGCAAACATGACAACACCCACCAAGAGGGTCTGATGTGCTGGATTGTGCTGGAGGATTCTTTGGCAAGACTGCTGGAAAATTCATTGTATAGGCAGTGGTTGAATAATGGCCTATCAGCAGAGGACGATTCTTTTGCACATTCGAAGCAGAATCATTATTTTAAATGCGCATTTTATAGCTTCAGTATGTGAAAACCCTTCAGAGGTGATGCGCTACCCCTTCCTGACAAAAAATAAAACTATATTTGAATGTAATGCCAGCAGCAAAGTAGAGGCAGAGTAAAGAGAGACAGCTCATCTCACATGTTGCATGACAGCTGTTTGTAGAAGGCAGGTCTGACAAAACTAAAGATGCCTCATGGCATTGTGGTAGTACAGGAGGGTGGGAGAATAACCAGACCACCATGCACTGCCCAGGAAAGAAGTTGAAAGCAATTACTTTAAAGCATGGTATTGTAGTATTTGTAAGTTGACTCGGATCCACGAGAAGAAGCAGGTTTGAGAAAAGCAAAAACGGATGAGAGACTGCCAGGATAGAATTTTAAAATTTTACAGAAGGCCTGTTATAGAGAGAGGGACCAATTGAAGGAAAGAATAGAGACTACTGAGCCATCCACAGCGGTCCTATTAGGAGGAACAAAGAGGTCAAAAGTCTATTGGACCAATGAAGTGTATGGTGGGATGAAGCTGAGTGCACCTGTAGCAATTCTTATTTGTATAATTAATAAAAATTTTAAAGTAATATCTCTGAATGTTGTCTGTAATTTGGTTCTGAATACTCTTACCTGTTATTAACTCTTTTTGGTGTAGGCACTAAATCGATCTTCGTTTCTTAATGCATTTAATTTTTATGTGTTTGAACAAATTACCTTGACTGAAGTTATGTTAAAACAAATTGAATCAAATGAATGCTAAACGGTGATGGTGACATTTCTTTAGTCTTTCTGTTTTTCAATAACAGTCTGAAGATTCATAAAACATGGTTTGCCATTGAATTGCTATGGCAGTGACGTTTTTAAGCGGTTCTGCTGCTTAGAATTTAGCAAGCAGCTGGTGATTAAGCAGTTTGCTATCAGGATTTGGTGATTTGTTGGTATCCATTGTGTTTTATTTTGCCACTATTTGGAGACAGGCTTGTTAGGCCTTTGTTATGGTGTCTGTTTTACCACTGACGCCTGTGAGATAGATTCATTTCTGTGGGTGAAACAGTGCGAATCTAACACCTATGAAGCCTCGGTGGCAGAAGGCATCCCTGTTCAACATGGTTTTGCATGGTGTATTCTGCACAAAAGTTCTTTGACTGGCTGGCCGCAGTTTCATTGTTGAAGTACAAAAATAAGTGTCAGGTTGACAAAGGAAGCAGCAACCCTCAGAATCATAAACCAGGCCAGATCGCTTGCCTGTGTGTGGTTTGACATGCACTGCTTTAGGCTTGCATTAGTAGGACCACATGTTCCAAAGGTAGAAGCCGGCTTTGTTATGTGTTTGCTTTGCGCTGGGTTATTGATTGACAAGCGAATGGGTCAGTCAGTAATCATTGAGTTCTTTGAAGCAGTTGTTTGGTGTTATTAATTTTTCAGCTGGTCTCTTTGATTCGTCAGGCATGAAAACTGCCTTGAAGTGGAGCAGGACCCAGAAGTGATAGGATTCAACATCAGTTGCCATATAATGCCATTCTTTTGTTTCATGTTCTGCTTCTGCTATCTGTGAAATCTAACACCTTTGGCAATTCAAATGCTCAGCATAAAAATCACTGTAATAAATGTCCCCTATTGTTAGAAATTGTAGACAAAGTGGGTCAACAAGACTCTGTGGATTTGGACATGTACAGAGAATCTCATACACATCATGCATTATTTGCAAAATTCAAAAGAAAAAGAGATTAGAAACAAACCATGACTACATTGGAAAGACAACATAATGCTATCACTTGGACTAACACTGAGGAAAGCAATGGACAGATTTATTCTTCCTTACAGGTGCATATTTGTAGACTAGCATGGAACACAGTTGCCTGGTGTTAAGGATATTCATTTTTCACCTTTATAAGAATTAAATGCTAAATGCCTTCTAGTTTCTATACTAATACTAATTTTCATTTAATTTAAAATTGACAAGCCGCAGGATGAATACAAAATTTTTTTGAATGAATTATTACAGGTTATTACAGGAGTAACAGTATTTGTGTTTTTAGTTAGGTCGATTGCCATTTTGTAAATGAAATAATTTCATTTTCAAACCAGATAATCAGAAAGTTGATTTTTTTATAAAATTTGGACACATTGTTTGTGTTCGAGTCTGAGTTTATGCTGAGTACTGCCAAGCTCAACTGAGCCGAGTTTTGGTTCATCCCTAGCATTGGTTGGACGTCTGTGTGTTGCACTATTGGCTAGTGTTAACGCATGTGGCTCAATTGAAGAAATTCTGTAAGGTCAGGACCCTAAGGGGTTGCAGCTGATTGGTTGAGGCTGTTTATTAAAAAAAATGGCTAAACACAAAATAAGCCCAAAAATTGAACTCCCTGCTATGAGCTGATATATTGAGTTTTCATGAAACAGGATCATACGACATTATTATTGAGGGTTTCAGTTTTGGGCAGAAAATAATGCTTTATACTAAAATGCTAATAAATTCTGCCCTTTTGCTTATACTGGAAATTAATATTAATAATAGGAGACAGCTTGCCTGAATCTGCCTAAGGAGATGATGAAGATAGTTCAGACCCACCCGTCCTTATCAGGGCATCTCCTCCAGCTCTCCCGTGGACTAATCCAAGCCATGCTTCCTACTGAGCAGATTCTGTCATCATGACAGGCTGACGCTTACGACTGCCTTTGTCAATATTACCTCTTATTGCCTATCTATGCACACAATCGTCCTAATCATAAGATATTGGATTGCATTTGGTGAAAAATGGCTCAGTCCAAAATAAGCCCAAAAATTGAACTGTCGTGCTATAAGCTGATGTGTTGACATTTCATGAAACAGGAGCATACAACATTGTTTTGGTTTTCAATTTTGGGCAGAAATAAGTAATGCAACTAATAAGGGTGTAGGACAAAACCCCCAGTGACAAAACCCCCAGTGACAAAATCGTCCCTGACATAATCCCTCTGTGTTTCAGGCAGGACATTAACCCCCATACCCCCCTCTTGCCCTAACTAGCTTCTGCAATTAGAAACCATCCTAAACTAATAATTACCTAATACCTCTGTCAATCTGGCTGTCTGTCTGTCTGATCTAAATATAGGGAACGGACATTTACCCCCCCCCCCCCGTACAAAAGCCCCAGACAAAAGCCCCCCCATAGTGTGAAGTATGAACAGATGATGACAAGTTATATATTTAACTGCCAATATGTAAAATATATGAAAACAAGCAACTAATTATATAGTGGTCTATAGGAGACACAGTGAGTCCAGTTCTGAATCTTTATTTATCTTGCTGGATGCATAAATACTGCAAACAGTCCTTGACACGCCTTACTAAGCAGTGAAGGTCATCGGCTAGTAAGCAACTAGGCCTACAGTTGGTTAGCAAACTGTCAGTGACACGAGATAATCATCTCCCGTTAATAAGAGAGAGTGGTCGAATACCTCTATATAGATGACAATCTAAGAATATAAACGGTGAAGGTCAGCTAGTAAGTATGCCCGTGTAGGGTCAATATCAATGCACCAGCTGCGCATTCGCTGCCCAATATCTTGCATTTTTTGCATGTATACCCGTGACTTTCGGTACTTTATCATCACAGCTGTATGTTTCATTTTCTTCTTCCACGTTCTCACAGATTTGGCATTTTTAAAACTAGTTTTCGAGGTTTTGTTGATGTCAATATCACATAAATACACTCATTTACAGCAGCCATTATATCACGTGGTATTAAATTGGATTCTTCATTCGTTAACCAAATTTGCTGGTATTGGAACCAATGCAGTATGTCAACCCGTTAATAATAGATATTTTACAGGTGGGTCAGATGGACAGCCTAAATTAAAATTAGATGTATATGTTAGTCCAACTGAGGAGTTACTCATCAACAGCTTATCTACATCAACTTTCAGGCATCCATTAGTGCTACAGATCTTATCCGTATATAGACTTTGGAAAGTGAATTTAAATATGTAAACATGCATTGAGAAGCACTCAGCCATTGCGATCTGATAGGGAACTGCCAAAGGGCATCGCCAAGTGCTGTTGGTCACGTTGCTGCTGACCAGTGTCCAGTTGTCTAAATATTATTGACCTGCGTGACCTACATAATCTTGAGCCTGAAATCCCTATATCTGGGCTAATGTATGGCCCTGAGGGTGGTGTTTCACATCTGACCCACCATGCATGGTCTCATGAACTAAGTGACCTTTCAGCCCCATTGTTCCTTCAATGTTATAGTAGTCTACAATATTATGTTGAAGAATTGTTTGCAAGGTTAATTTGGCACCCTGATGTAATGGCAGAGGACAGAGGAACGGACAATTCCCTACCCCCCCTCCCCGCACAATTGCCCCCAGACAATTGCCCCTTCCCACTAGGACAATTGTCCCCCTTCCGCATAGACCGCATAGACCGCATAGACCGCATAGACCGGGAACAACGGGAACAGACAATTGCCCCCATACGACAATTGCTCCCCTCCGGACAATTGCCCCTACCCGGATAATTGCCCCCCCCCCCCAACGTTTGCCCCTTCCAACTAGGACGATTCCCCCAGTTAGACCATAAGCTTGCCCAAACTACACATGCGTACATACATACATGCATACATTCAACAAATATGCATAGGCATACATGTTTTTATATGCATATGTATGTTCGTACATACGTACGTACGTACGTACGTACGTGAATGTAGGACAAAAGCCCCACCAGACAAAAGCCCCCTGGACAAAAGCCCCTCCGAACTAGGACAAAAGCTCCTCCCAACTAGGACAAAAGCCCTCAGTGTAGACCATAAGCTTGCCCAAATTATATATGCATGCCTGTATGTGTGTGCATATGATGCATGGTTGTATGCACAATATGTATGTGTGCATGGATGTGTCCATGTTGGCTAAACTTGTGTTACTAACCTGTCAAATGTCTATTGTTCGAGGGTTGACATATTGCTTTGGTTCCAATACCTGCAAAGTTTGAAGACGAAATGGTTCGTAATATTATGAGGTGTGCATGTGGGTGTAATAAGTTTATTTAAGGACGCATCCACAACAAGGATGATATGCGTTAGGCGTTGACCTTCACCGCTTATTAGTAGTATCAGTTATTATGACAGGGCGTCTAATTCAGTTACAGAGCTGTAAATAGTTCGTCTAATAAATATATGTGACAGATGCTAGTTAGGTCAAAAGGGGAGTTTTGTCTGGGGTTTATGTCCTGCCTAAAACTAGGGGCGGTTTTTGTCTGGGTTTTTTTGTCTGGGGGTTTGTGTCTGGGGGTTTTTGTCTGGGGGGTTTTGTCTGGGGGTTTTTGTCTGGGGGGTTGGTTTTGTCTGGGGGGCTTTTGTCCAGGGGTCTTTGTCCTACACCCGGTAAGAACTACTCCATGCACCAGCTAATGATGTAACAGAGAACTACATCATGATGCTTATGGTAATCAGAATTTTATTTTGGTGCAAAGCAAAATAAAAGTTTATGAGTACCGAGGACATTCATATTCCTTTAGCATTGCACCGACGTTCCATGATCAATGGTGTGATGAACAATCATGATCTATCCGGCCATGTTGCTTAAGACTGTCCTGCTTTCCGGAAATAAATCACGATCTTGTGGTCTGCCTTTGCTCCGCTTACAGTCTCGTGTATACTGAGTCATTGGAGACTTTCTTGGAGCAACTGGCATGATTCACAGTCATTGCCAATCATGCTATACAATGTCATGCCAAGTTCCTTCCCTAGCTGTTTTTCTGCTTCCAATATGCCAGCAACAGATGCTATATTATATTCACGCAACTCTACTCTTTCTTAAATAAACCAGTCAGAGAATTATTCTGAAAGTCTAATTTTAGAACAGAGATGTGGAATTATCAATTTGTATTCAGGAAATAATCTCATCAACAAATGTTCATACTTAGTTTTCTTATAATGAATATTTCAGGTCTCCAGTATTAACTGTCCTTACCTTCTAGGACAGTCAACATACTAATAATCGTAATAATCAACAACATCACCAATATGTATAACATAAATACCCTCATATGTTCATTGGCTAATTCATAGAAACCAAACAGTTAAATTACTAACAGAACTAAGATTTCTGGATTGTTTATCCAGAC
Source organism: Bimastos eiseni (assembly GCA_959347315.1). Lineage (NCBI taxonomy): Eukaryota > Metazoa > Annelida > Clitellata > Crassiclitellata > Lumbricidae > Bimastos > Bimastos eiseni. The sequence goes on from OY365807.1 coordinate 31,264,929, forward strand.
CTTAATCTGCAGCCAATCTATTAGCACAGAGGTGGTTGTCAGTGAAATCCAGACCCTCCTCTGATATTTATCTGCGGCACTTTGTCCCGCTTTCACTTAAAGGCTGTTTTTGTTAGAACCTGGTATCTTTTCCAGTCAGTTTATGCTGCACCCTGGTTGCTCCAGGCTCTTCACAAGTGGCTGCGTGATCCCAGTTGATCCTGACTTCTTTTGTTGTCTCTGAAAGCTGCTTTCCTGTTTCTCAACAGATCTCATCCGATTTCTTTGTGTTGTCTTGTTCTGTATAATTACACGAGCATAATCAAACCTCACAAGCGGAACTTGAGAGATGGAGTGTAGAACATTTGCCCCCCCCCCCGGACAATCGGGAACGGAAAATTGCCCTCGGACAATAGCCCACCCCGGACAATTTCCCCCCAGACAATAGCTCCTCCCAACTAGGACAATTGCCCCTCTGCTTAGACCATAAGCTCATCCAAAGTATTCATGCATGCTTGTAGGGGGTCGCAGACAAAAACCCCTCTGACAAAAACCCCTCTGACAAAAAACCCCCCTGACAAAACTCCCCCTAACTACGACAAAACCCCCCTAAGAATAATTTTTTTTTACCTGTTTACTATTATTATTTAGAAACATGTGTATACTTTAAAATCTGAAGTAAAGCATGTGTCACATGTGTCATTTCAAAGTCTGATGCCGTCACTCAGTTATCGTCGACCAATAGTTAAATAGCAAACAGTTAATTAGTTCCTTGGTCTTGTTGTTGCTAATGTATGATAGGTCTATGTACAATGAAGGCACCACTGTGCGTAATTCATAGGCTATCTGTGTCACGGCTTTTTCTGACACGTCAGGTGAGGGGGAACGGACAAAAGCCCCCCCAAACAAAAGCCCACCGGACATAAGCCCCCCAGACGAAAGCCTCCCCGGACAAAAGGCCACATAGTGTGAAGTATGAACGGATGAAGACAAGTTATATATTTAACTGCCAATATGTAAAATATATGAAAACAAGCAACTAATTATATAGTGGTCTATAGGAGACAAAGTGAGTCCAGTTCTGAATCTTTATTTATCTTGCTGGATGCATAAATACTGCAAACAGTCCGTGACACGCCTTAATAAACAGTGAAGGTCATCGGCTAGTAAGCAACTAGGCCTACAGTTGGTTAGCAAACTGTCAGTGACATGCGATAATCATCTCCCGTTAATAAGAGAGAGTGGTCGAATACTTCTATATAGATGATAATCTAAGAATATAAGCGGTGAAGGTCAGCTAGTACGTATGCTTACAGTTGGTGACAGTCAGTCAGTGACACGTGATAATCATCTCTCTGAGAGTGGGTGAAGACCCCCTATAGATGAAAATCTCATAAATGTGTGCTTATAAAACGAAGGCTTCTAATATGCACACCTCATATGCATATCATCCTTGTTGTGGATGCGTCCTTAAATAAACTTATTACACCCACATGCCTACCTCATATTACGAACCATTTCGTCTTCAAACTTTGCAGGTATTGGAACCAAAGCAATATGTCAACCCTCGAACAATAGACATTTGACAGGTTAGTAACACAAGTTTAGCCAACATGGACACATCCATGCACACATACATATTGTGCATACAACCATGCATCATATGCACACACATACAGGCATGCATATATAATTTGGGCAAGCTTATGGTCTACACTGAGGGCTTTTGTCCTAGTTGGGAGGAGCTTTTGTCCTAGTTCGGAGGGGCTTTTGTCCGGGGGGCTTTTGTCCGGGGGGCTTTTGTCTGGTGGGGCTTTTGTCCTACATTCACGTACGTACGTACGTACGTACGTATGTACGAACATACATATGCATATAAAAACATGTATGCCTATGCATATTTGTTGAATGTATGCATGTATGTATGTACGCATGTGTAGTTTGGGCAAGCTTATGGTCTACACTGGGGGCTTTTGTCCTAGTTGGGAGGAGCTTTGTCCAGGGGTGGGCTTTTGTCTGGGGGCTTTTGTCCGAGGGATTTTGTCCTACACTCCTATAAATTACACACAGTTTTGGCCACTACGGCCATCTTGCAGGCTGCTCGTGGGCAGCCTCCCGTCAAAGGTGTGAAATGTGCAACCAAACACCTGCAGGAACGTTTGATGCAGTGTTGTAAATCGCGTCTTGAAGGGGCGGTATCCATCGAGGACACTTTTCGTGCCATTTCTAAGTAATAAAAGTATAAAAGTAAAAAATTTATTTCTTAGAGGGGTTTTGTCCTACTTTGGGGGTGTTTGTCTGGGGGGTGTATGTCCTGCGGTTTTGTCCAGGTTTTTTTTTGGCCGTGACCCATTATGATCAGCTTGGTCAGCTTCTGATGATCTTTCGCTCTGTCACTCATGACACCATCGTGGTTCTCTTTCACGTCTTCTGTTACTGGTAGAAAAGACCGGGAAGCGGATATTCACCCCTGGACATTTACCCCTTCCCGAATTTCGTGTCGAATGGGCATTTACCCCGAATATTCCCCTATGCACAAGAACATGCCACCCACCCGTTTCAAAGGATATGTGACTGGCTAAGTGTCTGGAAGCACCTGATCTTTTGAACTGGTGGAAATCACTTTGGATGGACTTAAATTGTGTCAAATGTGGTATAATGTGTAAGTCATTCATTCCTTCATCTGGAGTTCGAATGCTCTTTATTTCTGGTTAATAGGCTGGGTGCTTTGCTCTGGGACAAGGAGTGGATTTCTAGTTAAAAGGACTCACTCGGCTATTATGCAGCAGTGCAGCACAGTGTTTTTTTAATTTTTGGGCATCACCTTCTATGAGGAATGACTTCCCACTTGAGCTCTGCTCATTATTCAGGTTCACCCATCAGGGTTTTGCAATTCACTCATGTCCTTTTTCTCTAGTCATGGCTGGGCAAGGAAATAGGTCATGGCTGGGCAGCTACGGAATAGGTTCTTTAAAAGGCGCTATATAAATGCTCAGTAGGAATGAATGTCTTTGGCAATGTTTTGTTGTGCTTTGAAACATTGCCTGCTATTCTCTGATTTTGTGACACAACTTGCATTGACATGCATTCCTCTGATGTAAGATCTTAGTCTCAGGACTTTGCTTCTTGTCATCTTATGTTGAGGGAATGAATATCATTGTGTTCAATGAAAAAAGGCAATGCTCCTGTGCAAACGACTTTGTGGATGTCATTACCCAACATCTGCTTGGACCACTCCTATGGCCAATGATTGGCCCACTTGAATGGAAAATGTTTGGCCCACAATGGAAGCCAAGGGCCTATCAACTGGGCCTCTGAGTCACCCTGTTATCAGCAAGGGTAAGGAGCTATAGCACAGTTGGAGGGTGTTTTGAACAAAAGGAGGTTGGCAAAGTAATGGTAATTTCATTCCATGTCTCCATGATTATTTCATCAGAGTTACTCATTTACCCTTATTATTTAGATGTTATAGCACTGTGGGAGAGTGTTTTGAACAGAATGTGATTATTTGTTATGCAAATGGTCAATTTATTCCACCTCTGGTAATTATTTAGGCTTGAAGGCCTTTGAACCAAACGATTCTCTGACCTGACTGAATTCGTCCAGCTATTTGGCAAATCTTTTTATGAATATCTTCACCTGCAGAAGCCACTTTCTTACTTTCTTGTCTGCTTTGCCAACAAAAACGTAGACTGTGTTGTGAATTATTAGAAACTTTTAGTAATACGATTTATTTTCTTTTGCACGTGTGAATTATATATAATAATATATATATATATATATAGTTATATATCTTCGTTTATTAGACAGACTGACTCACCGCAGTTAGTTACAGGTGAAATATGATTGTCTACGGCATAGAGTCCAACCGAGTTTTGTCTAATGCTAAATTGTTATCTTTGTGTTGCAGCTTTACCAATGGCTTTGAATTTGTAAAAAAATTCACTTGACAGGTTAAATGGGTGTGACCTAGGATGCAAGTTGTAGCTTTTTATTGCAAAGGGATGTAACAGCCGCTCTGAGCCTCTGTCGCCATCACCACCCGCAGTAGACGGCCTTCTTGGCCTTCTCAATGATGGACAATGCGTTGGGATGATGAAGTGCAGCCTCTGCAGCCTTCCTAAGAAGGCCTCTAGTCTAGGCGACCTCGGCCCTCTGCTGTTGTAAGCCCCCACTAAGCTGGGGATGCCTAGAGAAGTCAGAGATGGCGTGTGCCTCTGGTATACGAGTGATATACCTCTTGCATATCATAATGGTGGTCTTTTTAATGAGTTCATTTTCTTGAGAATCTGATCAGTTATTCCTGAGGGCACCAATCAATTTTTCATGCTAGAATGTAGTTTTGGTTTCATTGTTATGAAGATAACTTAATTCCAATAATTCCAGCAGGACTTTGCATCCTGCTGACATTTGATCCAAAATTGTATCAAGAGAGTGAAATGTTTGCAGCACAAATATCCTAAATTATTAATTTTATATTTTTCTGTTATGAATTGCATGCAGAGTGTTGGGAACTGCGTTTCATATTGTCTCTTGGACATGCTGAGCCATTTTGTATTGCAGTTCACTTCACCCTTTTTTATTTACCCTCTTTTTATTTAACTTGGTTTGCATAAAGTTTGTCATGGACGGACATCTATCTATCAACTCTTTTTCAGTTATGTTCCCATCGACCTACAGAGCTGAAATTTTGCGCACATTTCAGGCTTCCTTGACAATGCAATGTATCAAATTTTTATGGACATAACTGAAACATTGAAAAAAATAATCTAAAAAAATGCAAAAAATTAAATATCGTTTAACCACTCGAATGAATCCTCCTTGACGAGCTCCACTCCAGCAAGTTCACATCATCAATGATATGTAATCATAATTAAGAAAATGGAACGATTGTGCCATATACCAGATTACCAACAGTAAATAAAAGAGTGTCCCAAAGAGTAGACCCATGTTTTACTTTCTCTTGTTTTAGCCTGACTTAGGCTTCTGGAGGGATTTCTGTTAGCTCATGCAATTGATGAAGTGAATTTTCTGGATGATTAACTTTATTAAAATTTCAATTGTGCAATGGAAGATTAAGTTCTTGCTGCATTAATAAAAATTGGCAATACCTTATTAACCCATTAGGCCATTACCCATGATGTAACTGACCTATGGGGTGAATAACTGCAGAGCATAGTAAAGAACAAGTTTAGGGACGTCTTACGACAGCAATGATCTTTGACGTCTGACCATGCTATTGACTCACTGGACTCCATGCATAGGTTTTTTCTGTTCATCAGTCGTTCCAACATAGTCTGATTTCTGCTAGAATTTCACTTGAAGGGATCATTGATTTGTAGGAATCATCGATTGAAGGGTGATGATCGAAGGGATCATTTGATAGAAGGGATCATCGATCGAAGGGATCATCGACTGAAAGGCTCATTGATTGAAGGGTGATGATCGAAGGGATCATTTGATAGAAGGGATCATCGATTGAAAGGATCATCAATTGAAGGGATCATCGATTGGAGGGCGATGATCAAAGGGATCATTTCTCGAAGGGATCATTTCTCGAAGGGATCATTTCTCGAAGGGATCATTTCTCGAAGGGATCAACAATTGAAGGAATCATCGATGGAAAAGATCATCGATTGAAGGAATCATTGATTGAAGGAATCATTGATTGAAGGAATCATTGGTTGAAGGGATCATCGATTGAAGGGATCATTGATTGATACCTTTTACCATTGCTGATAGCTGAGCAATACAAGGATTAGATTTGATAGGATGAGGTGTAAGTGCTGGTTGTCCTTCCTTTTGTTTGATGGCTGTTTCATCCAGAACATCAGTCAAACTCCTTAGAGGTCCATCATGTGGTGGGCACTGTCTAGCGAATGATGCATTGAGAGCATGGCCACATTACACTGTGATAGACAGATCAACAGACATTTCTATTCTTTTATTAATTGGTCAGTTGCATCATGGATCAATAAGGCATTGCCAATTTCCATTCAAGCAGCAGGGTTTCTTTCATACACAGGTCAAAGTTCAGAATGTTACCGGTCAAATGCCATTCAATTATTTTGTTAATAATTTTTGCCGGTTGTCTGACTTGTAGCTTGAAATGACTGTTATTAATCACTCTATCTACTGTTATTTGAGATTGGCTAACTTCGGTGGTACTTTTATTAACTGTTATCTACATTCTGCATTATATTATATATGTGATCTGTATTCTACATATGTTTTAAATATATGCATGTTTTTCCATGTGTTTATGTGCACTCGCTGGTACACGGTGACTGTGTGCGTGTGCCTGTAATTATGTGATTGTTTATATAGGGTAGAAAAGGGTTTCCGCTTGGGTTGGTTAAGCATTTTCTGCCCTTTTCTACTCGTTTAGGCATTTTTTGAACTGGGGCAAGTCTTCAGATTGCTATTTGGTATAATGGTATATTGTAGCTGACACTTGGGTTGTATGGATGAATAAATTAATATATGGAGGATAGATGTATGTGTGTATGTATGTATGTGTGTATGTATGTATGGATGGATGGATGGATGGATGGATGGATGGATGGATGGATGGATGGATGGATGGATGGATGGATGGATGGATGGATGGATGGATGGATGGATGGATGGATGGATGGATGGATGGATGGATGGATGGATGGATGGATGGATGGATGGATGGATGGATGGATGGATGGATGGATGGATGGATGGATGGATGGATGGATGGATGGATGGATGGATGGATGGATGGATGGATGGATGGATGGATGGATGGATGGATGGATGGATGGATGGATGGATGGATGGATGGATGGATGGATGGATGGGTTGGTTAATGGATGGGTGTCTGGGTGTGTGGATAGATAATCCTTAAGGTGTTGGTAGTTTGATATATTTACCTATTAGCTGTTAATCTAAATTGCTGGTGTGGTGTTAATTCATTTGGCCCAAGTCAGTGTCTGTTAGAATAAGGACCTCTGTGTAATATTATGTAGGAGCCCATGAATAAGGACTTTGATTTATGTAGAGCTGATAATCCACTAGACTTTTATGGGTGAAACAACTGATGTTTCTTATGACCTTCGTACAGACAACTGTAAGCGGTAAGCGTAATAGTGGGGATTGATGTCCACCACCTATGCTGAGCCACAGTCTCAAGTTACCCACCAAGGGCTGCAGATGCCAGTCAGGACCCTGCTGTGCTGTCTGCTATCTATCAGAAGGAATGTGTCTAGGGAAAAGGAGGGTAGGGGGCATGGTGGAAATGGGGATTTAGGATGGAGGGGGGAGAAACAGAGGATTGAACTGGAGAAGAAGAGATACAAAAGACAGTGAATGAGTCAAGACCTGGAAATCTGATATGACACTGGAGACTACTAGGGCAAGAACTCTCGGTGCAATATTAGATAAGATTAGGAGCCCATGACTTGAGCCAGATTACCACAGTCTATGTTCAAGCTCTCACGTAAGTGATGAGCAGTGAAAATGGAAAAATGCTAAACAGCCGATGAAGCTTGTTAAATAACGAACTGTCTGTTCCAACACTATCCATATTTTCTGATAGCTTCACCAATGCCATTGTCAGATGATGCCAGTTAAAAGCCTGGCCATAGGAGGAGGGCAATGCTAACCAGCTTTGTTTGGACACCTCTTTGTTAACCGGCAACTAAATGCATCCTTTTCCTTATATATATATATATATATATATATCTCTCTCTTCTGTGTATATACTTGTATTAGAGTGTGTGTATATATATATAATATTACTGGATGTGCATATATATATATAAATATTTCATGTATTTGCATGTAGCGGGATGTTTATGTCATCATCTTGATCATCAGTTCGTGATGCTAGCTAGCTATGTGACAGCTATAGCTATGGATTCTTGGGATTCTTTCTATGATCTCTATTTTTCTGGGTCATTTGTCAAGTTCAGTCTTTTTCTCAATTTCCTCATCTATGATGTTTATCCGGCACAGTCTTTATGTAGGAAGCGCAAAAAGACATTCATGAATCAAGTGGGCAATTATGTTGCCTTGCATTAGGTCTTCTGCTGCTGCTATTCGATTTGTAATGTAATTGCTGCTTCATTGCGGCATTATTCTCTTCGGAGGAGATAAATACGAAATGAAGTGGCTGTCAGTCTCTGTTTACACAAGCATCTGTTGCCAAGATGGCTGCCACGATTTGACTACCACCCTCTTTCGGAAAATGGCCAAGTCTGTATTATGATGGCATTCCCCGGAAGGCATATCTAAACAGTAACAGTTGTAGTAATTCCTGGCCATAAACACTGCATCTGGTAATTCATTTTTTATGGTTGAGGGGCCTCTTAATCAGCGATCGGCTCATTTATGATACTCTTCCAGTTAGTGGGCCAGATAACTCACTTTAAGCTTGTGTTTTTTTAACTGTCTATTAGCTCTTCCATATCTTAATGATAAATAAATTTGTCTAAAATGCATGTAACTATTAGCAGTATAGCATAGCAATAAATGAGACCAAGGTTGTTATGTTTGACCAGCCTATCAGTTATGACTAGGCACTAATAATAATGCAGCCAATTCTTTATGAAATTCATTAGACTATCTGATTACCAAAGCATCTTTAAAATTACTTTTCCACGTCTGTCTTCAAGACTTTGGCGCTGGATCTGTTCTTTTGTCTCCTAGATTATATTTGCATCTGCTTCTACTAATTGCATAATTGTTTAAATTTTGCCAGAGTCATTGTCTGCATTTGCATCAGGTCCTGTATTGTCTTGGTTAAATTCCATCCAACTGAAGCTGGCTGCACCTGAATCCTGATACCCACTAGCCCTTAGAGGATAACTAAGGAGGATGAACAGTTTGAGATGGCAGCAGCAGCAGCAGGCATTTGTACGCAGCTGTAGGTCTGTTGCATTTCTTGTTTTATAAATCAGTCACAGGGTTGAGAGTGTGGATTGGCTGGAAGCAGACTGGTGCCATCTAATGCATCCGAGTATAGACTCTTTTGCTCAGTATTGAAATGTTACTGTTTGAAGGCAGACTTCCAGGATACGGCTAACCTAAATCAACATTTCACATGTCATTTACATACTAAGTGCTCTTTATAAATTCATTCTTCGAAATGCTATAGAATGTTCTTCACTAATCTCAGACAGTGTTCACTAATTGATGAAAGCTAATCACAGTCACTCAGTGTTGTTCTACAAATGATCAGGGACAATTATTTTCACTTTCTGTGCTCTTTATTCTTATAAAAGAAAATGTTTAGTTTTGTCCAGTGTATGAAACGGTTGTGCCGCTTGACAATTGGATCAATAGGCTGGGTCACGAGTCATTATGATTAATCATAATCGGTAGAAGCCTTTTCGGAATTTCTTTCTTTTGTATTATTTACCGGTATTATTATTTGAAATTTTTATTCTTAAAATTATTTTTATTGTTATGGTCTTGCACTGGCAGTAATGGCCAACCTTTCTATTGTAATGCAAATGTCGTTTTGTTCCGTTATATACAAGAGATGCATGTAATTTTTTGCATTAAATTATTGATGCTTTTGTGTGAGCTGCCATTGTGGCAAATCGTCTTGTCAGATTTGCTCAAAGATGGATTTGTTTTGAAACAGTACGGAAATTGCTTGTTTAGTGTGATGAGGTTGGTCTTGCCATTTATTGCTTAGCCATCAATTTCTATGCAGTGAAATTACTTGAATATTAAAGTGCAGCAAACAGGACTTCAAACATGATTGAATTTCAATTTGTCAGTGTAAAATTTCCTTTGTCGGGGCTAACTTGACGAATGTTATTTGTTGTAAAATATTGTATTATTATTATTATTATTAAGTGACAGGTTGACCATAATCGAAGTATTTTTCATTTTCTTTTCTATATGCTGTATGCTTAAAACTGTGAAAGCAGCTGATTGACTAAATGGTGAATTAATCAAAGGGTAACCTTCTACTATGTAGTGTAAACAATGTTGTGGCTTTTAACTTGGCACAGACTCTGCTACTGAGCAGTCAGATTGAGGATGTAGCCACTGACTGTGATCTGAATGGTGGGCCACCTGCCTCGCCTGTCAATCAGTAGAACTTGCCTGTCTTAGATGATGTTTGACTCGTGTTGCTGTTGATGGAGATGATTACTGTTGAGCAGTGATGGACATGTTGAGCAGTGTGTGGTTCCAGAGGAGGCTAGTGTGACCCAGGTCATCATGCAATTCTCAGTTTTGCTTTTTGCATCAAATTTATCTTTCATTGAGTATAATGTAATGCAAATAATAAATTTCACTGCACCCACAAAAGCTACATCAGCAAGCCCAGCTTATTCGCTGACACTGTTTCAGAGCAGGTCCACAATAGTTGTTTGGTCAGAATGTTCCATATGAACTGAATCATGGAATGTGATCACCTGAATAAATTTCAACTGCACAAACAATTAATCAGTGTCACTTGTCAATAAGACATAACCGGAAATCGATTTGCCGCTACTATTCGGTTCGTACCCGGATCCGGCAAATAGTGTATCCAAAAAATTGTATCCAAATACTCGGATTCGGTGGAAATTGTCTACTCATTATGCCCTACTTGTTAACTGTTAGCCATTTCATTTTGACAGGTCAAACATTCTAATAATTTGCTTCTAATCCAGATTGTATGGATTTCAGTGTATGACTGTTTCTGTACAAAAGCTGAGCTCACATTTTATGGGCACAAATGACTTTGATAAAATGCAAGCTACATTTCAAGCCCAAAATGCTTCTGGGAAAACTGATGCTGTGCCGACTTCTATAACTCATTGGTGAAATTTAGATACAGCAAAAGGTGAGAGATAGAGTGCGAGCGGATGAAATGTGTAGCTGAAGCACCACATGAAGGCTTATCAGGCCGTGATGTTATCCACAGTTCCACACCCATAGCTCATAGCGAGGCAAAGGCTATCACACAAAAATGTACATGTATCTGAAAATGATATGTGTGATTTTTGTCTGTGCTAATAAATATGCTTATTAGTGTTCCCATCCAGAATATGCTCATTCAAAGTGCTACATTGAAGCACTAGTTATAATGCAGTTTTTTTACTCAAAATGTTTTTCAATACTTGTGTGTGCATATTATTCATAGGAACAACTTAAAAAAAGTCAGGCTTTGGATGAGTCAGCATTGACACCAGACGTTAATATCCTCTAAAAAGTGGATATCGAATTTGCTCATCATTAATAGAACAGATATAAATATTTTGTGAAATGATAAGATTAAATTTTAACACTATTATTTAACTATAAGTTTCTTGCACTTTTAACTCACTTTGTTCTATAAATGTGAAAGAAAGAAATGCAGAGACGAAATCTAAAGTTGTTGTTAATTGCTTTAACCAAAGTTGCATTAGCATAGAAACTACCAATGTAAAAATTGACCTGTGCATTATGCATAGGTATTTCACATTTTTGCATTGTGCAGAAATCACAAAATCTCATTATATATGTGAGACTTTATGGTAGTACAAGTTGACAATGATTTTAATTACCATGGTCATGTTTTACTAATATATTTTATTTATTCTAAAGTATTAATAAATTACAGACCTGTGGGGTTATTTATGTATAGATCTCGCATGAATGTTTTGCTGGGAAGCTTTGATAGTTGGTTCTGTAAAACAAAGGAATTCATGATAACTGTTACCCGCTCAACTAATAGATATCATCAAAATGATGTACATATTAGATTTAGGCGACATAGATTCTGCGGAATACCTCGCCGATTGAGATCATAAGCCTTCCAAAATTGTATCAATTTAAAATTGGATTAAAGGTCTATCTTGTAAGTGCACTGTGTACTGCATCTAAATTGAGTTCTTCCCTCTAACTTTCCCTCCTCCTCTGTTTAAGTTGAGATAGTTGCTAGGCGTGATAGATGTGACAGTTTTCTAAAGACGTGCTTTGATTTTTTAAATTCTGTATAGATATATATGTTGCTTATAGTAGTTTAACTGATTTGTGTTAGTTGTGGTATTTTAGTGGTTTGTGAAATTGAGTGACTCTGTTAGCAGAACAATGCATCTCTTTGGGCTTCCCCATTGTCTTGAATAATAAACCGACCAATAATTGTGATGTTTATTCAATTGGTGAATAATAAAGCACTTTTTGATTTGACTTTTTTGAGCTCTTTGCACCTGTGGTATTGATTATGACTAGCGAGTTATTAGCCAACTACGATGCACAACTGACGGCTAATATTAGTTTATATTAAACTGTTTATCATATGATAAAGTCATGGTAATTGGTGAGAGTTGGCACTGACTCTGTGATGAGGGAGGCTGTTCAACTATGAACTTGTTGATTAGCTGAGGATGTGGCATGTGGATGACTTGGAGAAGCTCAGATGTCAAACTGCAATCTGGCTCACTTGTTGAGGGTGACCTCCTCCTGTTCCCTGCAACTGCTTCATTCCAGTCACTCTCATCACAATCGTTCATCACAGTATGAACCTCTAACACAGAACAGACCTTACTAACCTGTCAGCCATAAGCAGCTGTGGAAGGCTGCTAATAGATGGCTACTCAGGCTAAATGAGCGTCATCAGTCCACTAAAACTTGTGGTTTCCCATGACGTACGCTTCATTTAGGCAATTTTTTAATAGATACGACTGAGGTTCTTAAAGGCAAGATGTGAATGCTCAAGTACAACGAGCATGCATACATATATACAGTCACATATGTATATGCGTGCATGAGTGTATATGTGCTTATACACACATATACTTGTAATGTATTGCTGCTTATGTGCTTACTTCAGGATAAGTCAGTATTTTTGGAGATTGTTGGAAGAGTTTTGTTTTTTGGATAAGAACATTTGAAATGATACTGCAAAATGTAGATTAAGTCGAGCTTCCACAGTTTCATATTAGTTATTCTTGGATCTGTTTAATTTCCATGGTAGACGGCAGTAAAGCATAATGTTAGTCTGCATTTTTGTTGATACCTTTTTGCAGATTTGGTGCAATGTAGTTTAATGCAAATCGACTATGTATGCCTGTAAACATTCATATTTGACTTTAAAAATGATCAATGAAGATTGATTACCACCTCTACTATTGACATTCCTTGAAGACTCCTCCCATTTTGCTACCGGATTTCTTGCTACTGATTTCTTGTCTATTTTCAACTACATGATGTATACAAATAACGTTTTTTTATTACTAAGTTCCCCAGGTGTTGATTTGATTGCTAGGATGAGGTTTTCAATGATTACATGGTTGGACTCATAATTGATACTGAATATATTAAAATTAAGAGTTTTGCCGTATTTACATATTCATTGGGTAGACCTGAATTTTAAAAAAATGTTGCTGGTCTGTTGGATTAACTTTGCTGCCAGCCACAGTCATACAGTTTTCTGCATTTGCAGCTCAGTAGCGGAGAAGTCCGCTCTCTAATGTTTTTAGCATTTTATTCCCAACCCATTCTGATACTAGTTGAAAACTGTCTATAAACTATTAACCAACGTGCTCAATCATCTCTCCACTCGAGCTATACATCAAAGATGCTACATAGCATGTGATGTGTGTGCAGGCAAGATACAGCAAGGTCAATCAGTGGTTAGGAATTTTTTAAGCTAAGATTTATTTGGATGCTACAGTGTTTGCGGTTTGTTGTTCGTGAAACAGATTTCTCTTTTGTGATTGGTCGTAAAGTTGATGAGAAGATCTTTGATTCTTTGTGGGAGGCTCAGGCAGTGGCATGTCAGTTGGCATGTTTCTTCAAAGTCAAGCCAGAAATGAATGATCGAAGGCCGAAGAGATGTCGGCTTTTTCACTGTAGAGTAATCATTCATCAGCTCTGTGTGAGATAGGATCCTAGATCCCACCAGGCAAAGCATGTGACAGCTCTTCACTCATCAAGCCCCCATTGACCCCACGACGGATGTGATGTATGAAAGAGTTGAATGGCAGAGACAGAGCTAGTCAAAAGTTGGAGGGAGATTATGTTGTGGTGTTTCATTCATGGTTTACTGGTTAGCTGGTTGTTGTTTTCATTCAAACAGTTGCTTATGTCTGACAACGAACCTTTCTGCTGGTCTTTGTGTACCTGTGAACCTGATGGCCTCTCATTTTTATTCACTCCTTGAGTGCAATGAGCTTGAGCATTAATTCAGCCATTGCCAAGAGGATTCAGTAGGTGCAGTTTTTCAATTTATATATTCTACTTCATGATCCTTTTACTTGTGAAGATCATGACGACTATAGTTTGTGCAACCGCCGGTTTCTAAAGTGTCTGGGTTGGAAGCTTGGCTTCAACTGTTATAGTGTAATTTCCATTAAGATGTTGTGTAGCTATTGAAACAGAGGAGGAGTTTCTGAGTTTTGCGATTTCGAAAGCTCTGATTGGTTGTAGATATTGAATTATGTATTTAATGATCGTTCACAGCCAATGTAAAGTCACTTCATGCCACAAAATAGAGGAACTCTAATTGGAAAGTTCTCACCCGCTTTTGCTGGGACTCTCAAACTAATTAGAAATGAGTTCCAAAGACCTGAACTACTTAGGACTTAATTTTCACAGAGACCATATTCTGCTTCTTGGTGACAGAATGATTCTGTAGAAACAGCTTGCCCAGAGTCATTCTGTAGTAGTTAAGTATTTAGCAGGGTTGAACTTCAACGTTTGAGTAACCTAACAAGTATGCAACTAAGTAAACCACTATAAACATTTTTGTCGTGTAGAAATGGTTGTGATAAATAAATAAATAGGTAAGGCAATGAATCCAATGATCAAGAAATGTGTGCATTGCTGTTCCTGCATTTGCTTCATCTGTCCGAATGTTTTCTAACAAATGCTTTGTATGTGTAATTCTTTGATGGATGTTGGACAGCTCTGACTATTTGTTATTCTACAGGTCAGGAAAGTGCAGAATTCAGGGAACTGTTGTTCGCAGTAGAGCCGCAGGATGTGGTGGCTTTTAGAGACAAGACTGTTCTGTTTGACTGTGCTATACATCTTGACCAAAGGATACGCAGGTCCTCGATTACAATAGTTTGGCTCAAGGATAGTTTGCCGTTCCTTGCCAATGACCACAGGTAAGATGCTCACAATCTTAGTTGAACTGGTGATTGTGATTGTGATGACTATCAAAATCAAGACATTAAGTTTGTCTCATTAAGTCAGATATGAAGTAATTATAAATTAACCATGCTGCAAATAACAGCTTCTTTGAAAAATACCATTGCCTAGAAGCTTTTTCTTCATCCGTTGTAGTGATGGTGATACGGGATCAGCGATTAATGATCATTGCCCTTCTCTCCTTGTCTATCCGTTATAGGCATATAGTGAATCAGTAATGCTGATCTCACTAACCAGTAGTTCATTATGTGTAAATCAAAGATGGTACATGCAACTGTAGAGCAGTGTGGGTAACCTTTGTTAAGTCTGACACAGCCTTTGATTGGAGAGCATTGCTCAGGTCCTGAGACAACCGTCATCTAATGATATGACAAATGTCTCTGTACCTTGCATTGCCGAAGACAGATCTAATTGTGCAGTTTTAGGAAATTCAAAGATTGCACCAATCAACTTACCTGAACAAACTGACCCTTTGAACAAACCATGAAAATACTGTAAATTGTATGTCTTCTTTCTTGACCTTAAAGTTATAAATACAATGGATGGCTTAATGTTTAGGTTGGTTACTTCTTCCTCTTAGACAGCAATGTTGTTAGTTGAGAGAATTCAATGAAGGTGAAAATATGGAAAAAATTATATGCAGATTTACGGAAAGCAGTGTAAGCAAAAGGTTTTGAAACTGGATTGTTCGTTCCTTTATTTCAGAACTGTGTTAAGCAATGGATCTCTGCTGTTAGAAGGTCGACCAGAGGAAGGATGGTACCAGTGCTTGGTGACCTGTGACAGCCTCGGTGCAATTATTAGCCGCAGAGCACGGCTCCAGATGGCGTGTAAGTGATTAGTTTCAGGCTTTTGATTTAAAGGAAATGCCCTTTGAATGGTGAATGTGTTTCTTAATACTTCTGATCTACACCATAAGTGCGTATTTTAGCAGGTAATCGAAAAATTGTAATGACAGACTAATCAGAAATCAAGTTGAGAAATTAGGCTTTGTATGAGAGTCAACTGCTGGTGCATACAGACATGTTAGGTTGTATTCCATTGCTTATTGGCAGAGGAAGGCCAATTTGTTGACACAAAAGTTGTTACAGAATTTCATCTATGCTTGCTCCTTTTTGGATAGAATGAGCACATTGACTGTACAGTGTACATTGTTGACGTGTGAGGACTGATCAGCCACCTCTTGTGGTGGTGTTAGAAATGAAGAATTTTGCTTGCACTCCATGCTGATATTTTTCTTCTCTTGGGGATATCTTAAGGGATTAGGCTTCTTCTTTGTGATACTACTTGAGCATATACTTATATTATGCTCAGCAACATTGCATTAACAAGACCTGGTTTCCACCATCTATGGCAAAGGGTATACAAGAATTGTTCTAGCAGGTCCTCTGACCCACAGACATGATAGATTCATTGGCTCAGAATGTTGCTGAACCCGTCATCACTCTCCATCAAAAAGCGATTCAAGCACTAACTAAGCTAGCCATGCTCGGATGTAAACATAGCAGTGTCATGTGGATTTATGACTTCTTCTACTCCAGTGCTTCACAATTTTTTTATATGGAGAGTACGGTTTCAAGCTTCACCAATGGCAGTTACTGTGTGTGGGGTCGTTGAGCTAGAAGTCCTTCATTCACAGTTGCTCTACATAATTATCAATGTCTTATGCTTGTGTGGGCACTTCTGAACTTTGGAAGGAAGGCAAAATCAAATACAGTTTTATTGCATTGCACCATCCGGATGCCTTTGGTAGTGGAGGAGCATACTTGTAGGACCAGGTGGCCTTATATGGACTTCAATGCAGACTATACTTGTTTTTATCTTTGCTTACATATTTGTTATTATTTATTCACTGCAACAGGGTTTTATGTCCTGTTGTCTGCTTGGCAGCATATCTTCATTTGTTGCTTTGTTCACGTGATTTCGTTTGACAATTTTTGATATAATTGCAGATTAGTCTGGTATATATAGTACATGTAGAACTAAGGCAGTGTATGGATTTTTTTTTGAGTTACACTGACCTGATCAAAAAAATTTTGTCTTCATTGCTAATGTGAGTTTTATACAAGAACGTGAAGGTCATATACCGTTTGTGCTTCACCTAATTATTTAGGTTTTGGTGTAATGTTTTTGAAGACTTAGATAAGATATTTCTGGAGGAACCAAAGGACATGTCTGTTTATCTTGGTGACATGGTCATGCTTCCATGTTTGATAAACGGTGAACCAAAGCCCACCGTCCAATGGTTCAAGGATGAGAAGGAAGTGGACCTACAGAACCTAAACTTCCTCCTGCACCCGGGCGATGGAATACTGGAAATACGAAGCCTTCAGTTCCCGAACTACGGTCGATACAAGTGCAAGCGCATGCATGGCGAACGCAGCAAATACAGTTCAACTGCATTACTCATCCAGAATACAGATGTCGGTAGGTTCACTTTGCTCTGTACACTCAACAACTGCTCTTGCATTTCAGACATTTCTTAAGGTGCTATATAAATGTCCAACTAATGCATATGTTGATACATTTACTCACATGCATGCATACATACCGCTTGTGCAAGATGATGGTTTTGCCAGTTTCACTTCATTGCTTTAAACGTAGGTGTTAATGGTGAAGGCCATGAGTCACTACGCCACCGATTATTCGTAGATACTGTTGAAGAAACTGTGATATCGTTATGTTTTTTCAACTTTTCTTGTTTGGTAAACTTTGAGGAAATGTGAGAAGGATGTTTTTCCGGGTACTGTTTCCAGTTTCCGTGAACTGTTGCCAGGTGCCTTTGGTAGGAGCTTCCCTGCCTCTCTTTAGGGAAATGAAGCGGGAGGATGGATGGAAAATGGTGGACGGGAAAGGCATTAGTTAATTGCAGCCTGCAGCTGTTTGCTGTTGGACTGCTGCTGGCCATTGATTCCCGTGGTTCAGTTCGCTTGGAAACATTATACCTGGTCGACTGACTGTTCTTGTGCGTTGTTCCATGATGAATCCATCAGAATGTAAATGTAGCACCTGGTCATTCTCAGTCCTAAGACTCCATCTATCTGTGTTTGTTCCCAGACAGAAATCATTCTTGAGTACTGAATCAGTTGATTTCTGTCCTGCCTCCGCTGAGCGCAAACAAATAACGATAATCTGCAACATAAGCTGATGGTTGAGGAAATAAACGACTAAGTCATCTCTAAATTATTAATTGTTAATTACTAACTTCTGTTGTGCTTATAGGTGACAGTCGATTGTGCTAAAACATGCCATTTGATATATTCGTTTATTATTATAATCAGTGCAACATGACACACACCGCATCATGGCTAACATCTCACTAAAAGCACTTTAAAGAATAGAAAAGATTATACTAATAAGGTCAATAGCCAGATGTTCAGTCCACTAAGACAGGATGGTGGTTAAGCAATTTGGAAAAGGAAGTTGTGGATGAAATGACATAAGTAGCTGAGTGCAGTGAACAGATGCAAGCGTGGAGTTCAAATGAATGATTGCAAGAATCGAGATTCAAATTACTGTATCATTTGTCCTGATATTCACATACAGACATCAATAGCAGGTTTAATGGGAACCTTACAAGTTGCTTGACTTGGCCTGTTATCAGGCCATATCATTTACATCCTTCAATTCCTCACTTCTTCCTGAATAGTGTTACTTCTTCACATGATTTCCTGTTGAGGCTAAAGAGTTGTCTGATAGAATCAGTTTGTTTGAGGGTCAATTTGCATGTGTCTAGATGGAAGAACTGCAATGCCATTGTCGTTTGATCATTTCACCATCTTGTCAGAATTACTTTAAAATGTTTAATTATTAGTTGTTTATTATGATTATGCATTTCTGCATAATATTTTTATGATGATATTTTATTATAATTATTTTCAGACTGCTAATGAACTTTAAACGTACTTTGAAGAAAATTTATTATGAGGCTATAAATTGTTGAGCACTGTTGAGTGAAAGCAATGGTGTGTCATTGTGTTAATTACTGCAATAAACTTCTCATTTGTGGCTGATGTTATTGGATTTATTAAATGGATTAAAACATTTATTATATGGATTTAGCAAAGCAAGAGGAGGGAGGGTAATGGTCGACAAGAGAGACATTAGATAATTGTTGATAGTTAATCAATATATTAAGTCGTTATAAGTTTTTGAGCATTTACAGTGACAAATCACAAAGTTTGGTGTTGCTTGCATAAGCAACAATGCATCTGTTTAACACTTGACTTCATTGAAAATAAGTGACCTTGTTTAGTTAGCAATAGTTAATGTCTTATATGGGATGGCACACAGAACCAACCATTTCCGAGGAAATGTATATAAGTCAGGTATTTTTCTGAATGTTCTGTTTTTCTGCACTGACAGCAACATATCAAGGGGTGGCACCCCAGTTTGTGATGCCACCGAAGGATAAACTGGCCCCAGAGGGTTCATCTGTCGTCTTCTACTGTGGAGCCAATGGCCGTGACAGAAATGGCAGACGGCCTAAGGTATCCTGGCTCAAGGATGGAGTTACGATCGATCTCAGGTAAAAACTAGGAAAGATTACCATTTGATATGATAAGCTAGGGCTCATATAATTGACTTATATGGTTTTGTTAGTGATCAGCTTTTGGAGTATTTGCCTTGTGAAATATTATTATATGCTTGTTGCATTAGCAATGACATTATTGGACATGACAGATTGTTTTGCAAAGGCACTGTAGATTGAGGTCTTGGTTGATTTAGTGAATTTTCATTGAACGCAGCTGTGTTTCTAAAAGAATGTTTTTATCAAAGTATAATCTTACTATTTCCAGTGTGGCTGACTTGATCATTAAGTGTGTCTGATCTATTATCTCAATCTCCAAGGTTTTAACTTGAGTGCTTTCTTTGCAATTTCCGTTTGCCCAATTCACAAAACCAAGGAGGCAATCTGTCTTAATTACTCGGTGTATATATTGATTTGTCTCTGTTTAAATTGTCTTCTATTTTGCCATGGTATAAATTTCACTTTGAGGTTTTTAATCTGGCTGGATTTCATCTTTCTGCTCAGATAATTTATTAGTATTTCTCATTTTAATATTACTGTTTGTTATTTTAAAACTGGGATTTTTGCACTTGTAACCGAGTCTCTTAATTGTTAAGATTCCTCTCCTAATGTTGTCTGGTTAGAATTTGGATGATTCAGATTTGTTGTGATTGTTCCAAGATGAGTTTGTCTCTTAAGCCAATCCATTGCTATTTCCTAAACTTAAGTACATTATAAACCACAATAAATTCTCATATTAGTTCATAATCCAAGGCAGGAACTGAACTTTTGACGAAAAGTCATCAAACTATGGAAAATAAACATAGTATAAGCGAAAACGTCTATGAAAACGACAGAGCACACAATCGGTGCCAGCTTCTTGTCATGTGACCCCTTAAGGTGTCCTGTCAGATTCATCAATTCTAACTGAGATTTCGATCTTTTCTCCTCCTCTGCTTTTGGTAGGGACCGTGGAGGCAAAGTCAGACTAATGCTTTGCCTTCAGTTGGAGATTATGCTCATCAAATTCATATGAGCACAGAACTTCTGTCATTAAACCATTTTCCATTTTCTTCCTGTTCAGGAAAGAATCTCATTCTAATTGGAACATAGGCTTTAATACAATTGTAGGCAACCATAGTATTTAAAATTATCCATTAAATTATTAAAATTATTCATTAATATTGTTTTAACTTTTCAACCAGATGATCTGATTTTCTTTCTCCAGTTTTGCCAAAAGTTCAAACAGTTCTTGATTTATGAGCTGAAATATTGTTTGCTGGAAATACAGAGTGGATTTTAGAATTCCCTCTCTGTTTCTGTTCATTGTAGTAGTAGTAGTTTCAGTTTAACAACACTGTGCGATAAAGAAGATCATTAGTGCTTCCCTCCTCCTCCTCTATTCAGGCTTGGGACTGGTACTGCTTCAGTGCTAGCAGTGGTGGAGTTTTGTTCGTTGTGCAGAGTCACTTTGTCATTTATTTTCCGCTTATGGCTTGTCTTTTTCCAATTGTGTGTCCATCATGGGTTGTCTGAATCTTGACAGACGGGTCTCTAGGATGGTTATCTAACCGTGGTTTCGTTTTGGTTGCCACCAGTTCTTGCTTCATACATTAGATGCTGGTGCAATAGAAACTACTTATTAGTGATAACTTTTCCCTTTATTCTAAGATTGACCTGCTATTGGGTCACCAGTTGTGATGTTACCCAATCAAGGTTTGTCTGGTCGTGATTATTTGCCTTTGATTACTTCTACTTACTAGTGAGACTTTGTGCCCTATTTTTGCACTTTCATGTAATGATACTTGATGTGTTTAACTAAGTGTTTATTGACGATATTTTTTAGCACATGTGTCATGAGCAGATTGTTCAGAGTCTGTGATTGTATGTAAGTGCTATGCATTTATGTTTGTATATATGCATGCATATATAAGTATATATATATATATATATATATATATAAATATATATAAATATATATATATAAACATATATATATATGTAGGTATTTGTGATTTGTGTTTGCTGCAATGTTTCTAGTCCAGAGGATGGTAGATATTCGTACGTGGGTGAGAGCAGTCTGAGGGTTGACAGTATTGAAGAACGAGATGCCGGACTCTACACTTGTCGAGCTTCAAATTTAGAAGACACCGTTGATGCCAGTGCTCAGCTAACCGTCCAAGGTAACAGTCACCTCCCGCTTGGTAGGTGATTAATTGTAAGTCATTTAGGTGTTTCTTAAGCTAGTTCATCATGCCACTTAGCCACTCCAGTAAGTTAGTCAAGCCAGTTAAGTAAGTTAGTGAAATCAATCAGCCATTTGTAAATAAGCAAGTTTATCTTTCACCAGAATGTAAGTATGAGCCAGTTGGCTTAGGCCTACACTCTTACAGTCACTGACACTCAGATCATCATTGAGTCTAGTTTCGTGTTTTGTCTTATGATTAGTCTCTGTAAAAGAAACAGTACATGGATATGAAAGGCATTTGATAGAATTGAAATAATATAAATTTGTTAAGTAATAAGCTAATTGTTTCTTTTAGTTCCACCAAAGTTGCGGTCGCGGTTGAAAAATGCAGTTGTGCCAAAGATGGCCGACAAGGAGCTTCCATGTGACTTGTATGCCAGTCCTCGTCCAACAATTCAGTGGTATAGAAATGGAGTGACCATTATTCCAGATGATTACATTCAGATTATTGATGGCCATATGCTGAGGATTATGGGATTTTCCACCTCAGATAGCGCCATCTATCAATGTTTGGCTTATAACGAAGTGGGAAGCGTACAAGTCATGGCGCAGCTAATCATGCATTCGACCAGCACTGGTAGGTTGCCTTCCATTCTTAAATTTTTTTTGATCTTTTTGTTTTCAACGTGAAAGCGTCGTTTGTAGTAAGTAAAGGGATCATTTTTTACAATTTATTCCAACTGACAGCATTTCATGCAGATGTTTTCCTGATGTCATAGTACCTTTCATCTGGTGCAATGAGAGCTTTCATATCGCATGTTAGCAAAGATGGCAGGTTCCATATTAGGACTATTATGACCACATATCTTGTTCTGTGACTACACACACACACACACACACACGCATGCACATACACACACACATTATTTTGAAATTGTACTGGTAACCTTAATATTTAAATAATAGTACTATGTATATAAACTGATAGATTGCCTCTATAGCAATTAAACCATGTACAACTCTTGACAACAATTAATTCATCTTTTTGTGCAACCTTATTGTTTTGAATGGAATTCGTATACATTTAAATTTATATGACAAAATTTATGTGAGCACAAAGAGCCATTAGTTCAATTACTGCAGGTGAAGATCTCATCTACAGACAGCAGAAGTTTTTTTGCTTTATAAAACTGAGAACCTAAACGATTAATCAGGATGGATCAGTACAGAGGTAACCCCAAAATGAGCTATAGCAACTGCTTTTAGAATGAATGGATTCGAACTGTTATGAACGTCTTATTGCAGCAATGTCTGTTTACATAGATGGGAAACACATTTTAAACAGCTCTCAGTTCCTGCCCTTTCAGCTTATGCTTGTTTTGTTTGTCTTTAGCACTTTGTGGCTGAGCTGAACTAGTTTCTCAGTCATTTGTAAGAGACTCTCATTGTTAAAGGGTTGATATTTATATTTTGGTATCAGATTTGTGTTATTTTTATATTGATATGTTTATATGTATTCTGCTTACTGTGCATAGTTTGCTTCACTGTTCCATTCACGTTGAGATTTCTGTGTTTAACTGTGCAATTGCAATATATCGTTCATTTGTGACTCGAGCTCTGTGTAGGCTTTGATGCTATTCAGACTAACATCATCTGTCTAGTCAAAGTCTTAATAGATCTGGTTGTATAAAGAAGGATATCCCTGTTATTTTACGCATGCCACCCATGACAATTTGGAGAGTCGACCCTACAGTGTATGGCTGTCTTCAACTGGTTATTCGATTTGCGTTGTAGTTGTTGTTTCTTTAAGGTAATCAGAGATAATGGTGTTTTTGTTTGCCTAGGCGTTCCCATGACAACCACAGGTGCTCCGTCGCCTCCAGTGGATGTGACTGCAGTTGTGACTTCTCTGCGCTTCATAACGTTGTCGTGGCGACAACCAAACACTTCTGGTCTCTCAGACATAATTGGTTACTTTGTGAGGTGGAAAGAGAATGGTTCAGATAGGTGAGGAGGCTATTTAAAAGCATTTATGACATTCAGCAGAAACTCTTCTTTCGTGATGTTGTCATCACATGGATGTAAAGATGACCAGGAACAAATAAAACACGCTATAATACTTACTCATTGATTCTCGTTCGGGACGAGGGGATCGAGGCATATATACTGTGCCTTTTCATTTATATCATTTACCATAAAATTCCTATTATTATTGTCTTGGTACGTTTTGTTCTTTTCACTGCTATTGTTAATTGCAATTGCACTGTTTTGTATGCGCCAATTATCGGCCTCCATAGTGAACAAACACTCGCCAAACAGGTCACATTCATTCAATACCTGGTCATCATAGTATTCATTTCCTGCTGTCATTCAATTCAGTCCATAATTAAGCAAGTATTTGTTCAAAGTTTCTATTATTCTGTTATGAGAAGCTGTGTGTAATAAGATCGATTATGGCTGTCAAAATGCAGACATTTGCATCAAAATTATTACAGCTTGGTTAGATATTAGAAACAGTACAGTACATGATATGGAGCAGCCATTACCTAATTAGAGGAACAGGTATTAACAGTCACTATGGAATGTGCTAGTAGATATCTTTGTATATCAGTCTGAAAGGAAGGTTTTTACTATCTCTACCGGAAATAGCAAATTGCATATAATTGGGCTGAGACCACACATTGTGCGAGATGGCCAATCGCTCGTTGCAGCTTGCAAAAAAACATGACTGTGGTTAAACGTTCATTATAGGGTTATGTTTAACAGGTTTATCCTGTTCAAAATTTGCTTATTTTAGAAAGAGGTGCCTTGTAAGGGTCCAGCCAGTCAGTCTGAGCGTTTTGGTCAAGTGAGTGAGCATTGTGGTCTAGCTTTTTATTTTGTTTAGGGAGCGTGAGTTAAATACGACATCGCTCGAAGCCAACATTCAGCATCTGAAACCGTCGACCAAGTATTCCTTCCACGTTTATGCTTTCAATGCGGATGGACTGAGCGATGCCACACCAACGATCACCATAGAGACACAGAGCGAAGGTTACAGACACACCTGTTTCATTATGAGAGGAACTCTGTTCTAACATCTTCTGAATGATATCTGCTGTTTCTTCTGTTAGAGAACTATGTTCATGCATTTATTAATCCAATGGCTCTAACATGATGTATTTAGTAGAGTATTAAGTATCTAATATATGGTAAAATTCATGTATACATGTATAATATACATATATATAGGTGTGTGTATGCATATCACTTGGTCCATCATATGTATAATGCCTTGCAGAGGAGGAGTGATGTTTCTTTTAGATGAAAGAATACTGATACATGCCTTAATATCTTTATAGCACACATCCTTAGGACAAGAATTTATACATTGTTCTGAGATTTAATCCAGCCATGGGTTATCATAACAAAACATCATTGTAGGATGGTACTTGAAATAGTTTCCAAAGGTAGAATTTTAAGTTGATGAAGTATGTGTATGATAGTCTAGTGGTTACTGTGAAAGACCATCCATCAAGTCTTTTGCTCTACCCAGGAGTGTCATTTTTGTAATGGCGGGCCAGTAGCAACATTTTCCAGCAAAGTGGTGGGCTAGAGTGCTGAATGGGCATGAGGAAAATGGGGTAGGGATCTCAGAGGAAACCAAGCAAACAGTTGAATTAGACTTTGAAAACGTGATTCTGATATGCATTATCAATTACAAACATCACAGAAAACTCGTAAAGCCTTAGAAGTGACAAATTAGATCTCGTATTCTCATTGTGTTGTCTTGTGCTGGGCCAGACATATATTGTCAGTGGGCCAGAGATCAGCTCTTTGACACCCATGATGTACATTGTACACTGACCATAAGCTGTTTGTGGGATATGTTGAGACTGACGACCGACCATTACATATTGAAGCTAGTGAAATTATGTCTCTAACACACTTCAATCGATGTCCACCTCTTGTGGTTAACTTCATGAATTCTTCCAGTAAACTTTTTTCAGTAAAGAAAAATGTACTGTATTATGAATCATTTTGGGAAAGAACTGGTTTAGATAATGAATGAGATTACAAAATACCTAAATGTGAAACCTTATTTTTATTGTCTTTCAGCTCAGGTTCCAGAAGCACCTTCTGGTCTTCAGGCTTATTCCCTTTCTTCCACCGCCATCAGTTTGACCTGGAATGTTCCACGTGCACACTCAACCGCTGCTGTAACTGGCTACAAGCTGTATTACTATGACTTTGGCGACTCAGAAGCGGAGAACGAAGTCACCGTCACTGGCGCAACGAGTTACGTGCTGAGGGAGCTGAAGAAATTCCATCAGTACAGCTTTCGTGTTGTCGCTTACAATGGGATTGGTCTCGGGTCAAGCACTGAGGAAGTTGTCTGCCGCACTTACTCTGACGGTTCGTTGCCATTTTAGTTCTTCTGGTTGCTCTGTGTCAATCATTCTTAAAAGGGATCTGAAAAGTGTTTTTTTGACTGGCGTTAAAAGTTGAACAATTTTCTATAGAAAGACCGTCAGTACTATTGTGATGGATTGTTTGGTCATAGGAGTTTGTCACCTCAAGAGTAATTCTAAATTTTTATCAAAAGTCATTGTCTTTTCTTAACTTGTTTGTCAGTTTTCTAATTAGACACCTTCTTTTTCTGTATTTCAGTACCGTTCACATCACCACAGAATGTCACAGTTGAAATTCAGAGTGCAACTGTAAGTTGTGCAGCATTAGATGTTGTTGATTATTGTTTTGCCTTTTATCAACATTGATAAGTTACTGTACTTCCAGGACTATGGGTCAATTTTTTTTGCTAAAGGAGCAGTGATGTAAATGGCAAAATGTGTGTAAAATAAAATTAGTAGGTAAAAGATGTATTAGTGTGTGCTGTTGTTGGTTCCTGTAAATATAATACCATTATATTAACAAATATATTGCCAAAGGTACTGTAACCCATTGTTAAAATTAAATTTTATGTGCTTTTGACAGTCAACCATGACTTTCATATAAAAAAAGGCTGTGACTTATGGTTCGAAAGATGAAGTGTGCTGTAGTATGCATGAAATCACTTTGTAGTGCATAGCCCATGTACACATTGGGCTATTGTTGTCGGATTGTTTGTGGTGATAACAGCTACATATTAACGGGAGCCTTTGAGGTGCTTGGACTATCACTGATAACAGTCTGAGACCTTTGCCATCATCAGTCTTGTTGTGTGTTTGCTCTGCATTATATCACATTGCAAGATGAATGTTGTTGTTGGTTAGTGCATCAAGCTTTAAAGTTTGCACCAGTGAAAGTGCTGCACAAATATATATATTTTATTGTTTATTTCTATGCATCAGAGGTAACCAGTTAAACTGGTTATGTTGTGGTTGGTTAGTGCATCAGGCTGTTGAAAATAGGCTCAAACTTGCAACATTACAAGAATCACTATTATGTTAGCCTTCTCAGGTATAGTTAGTGTCTTGTAATTCATTTTATGCTTTGCCCATTTACTCTAGCCTCATAGAAGCTGTAGATTTTATTGTTTTTTAGTCATGTGATTGTTAGTACACTTGATTGTTTTCTAGATTTCATAATTGGATGTTCTGGCCAGCTGAGATTGTAGTTTCCTTTTTTGAAGAGTTTCTTTTTGTCTTTTTAGAGCATACTTGTGCGGTGGGAGGCACCATTTGAAGAGTCGCAGAATGGCATTTTAACTGGTTATCGAATACAGTTCAGAGCAGCTTCAGAGAAGACTGCTAGCATCGTTGTCACTGACGGCAGTCAGGTTATGCACAGCCTCACAGGTAACAATGCAAATTATTCTAAATAGTTAATTACACCTCTTTTGTGCTTTTTGTTTTATCAAACATAAATTACTGGCCTTAGATTCTATATGTCATAACCCTTCAAAGTTTGCACTAGTGAAAGTGCTGCACAAATATTTGTTTTACTGTTTATTTCTATGCATCACTGGTAAATTATTGTGTAACAAAGTGGTTTTCTGGCACAATGTGGTTTTCTGGCACAATGTGGTTTTCTGGCACAATGTGGTTTTCTGGCACAATGATTGTGGTTTTCTTGCCTTCCCAGATACTCTGAATCCTACTACCTATTAAACAGTGCTGGTCATGATAATACTCGTTTATGTGGAGGATTATTGCGATCAGTTAGTTGTAGAGTTCAGTTGAGAGATAGCCAGCCTATCACACCACTGTTTAGATTGTTTAGTTGCTTTTAGACTTATGTACATAATTGTCATTTTATGTTGAAATGTGTAATATATTCTAAACTAGCACAGAATAGCTATAGATATAGTACGTTGTAGCAATATATTGATATACTTCTGTTACCCTGTTTTAATGTATAATAGAGAGTAATTATTAAGTTTGATTAAGTATGTTTATGTGTTGTGTTATATTTTCCAAGCATTGTTTTCCAACTGCCTCATTTGTCCCAACTGATTAGTAGACAGTTTTAATTTATTTAGACCACAGCTGTAATGGGAAAAGCACAACACAGTTGATTCAATTCTATACAGTATTTATTTGACAACAAGTTTACTTATTAATTTTTTTGTTTTTTGTTTTGTTGTTGCTTAGATTTAAAGAAAGGCACAGAGTACAGTATATGCATACAGGCTCAGACTGTGAATGGCTCAGGTCCAGCCACACCTTGGCTCATTGCAGACACGTTGACACATGATTTAGATGGTTGGTTGTTACTTCTTGCTAAAATGTATGTGAAAACACAAGTTTCTATTTAGAATTACGTGCTATAGTGATATGTTAAATGTAATATATATATATATATATGTATGTATACATGTATGGGCCTTTAATGATTTTAGGATCTGATGGCCAAAGCCTAGGTTTACAGCCCAGCCTTGTCAGACTATTTATGATCTCTCACAACCAATCAGCCATCCATTTGGTCTAAAATATGATGCATGTATTGTCATTATTGTTTTGATATTGTGTCTGACTTTGTTATTGGAAATATATAAGTATTGCTTCACCAGTTTTTAAATATGACGTGTACATACGGTCGAAAGTTCCATGTCATGTGAATTGTCATTTTTTATGGTTGGGACATATATTATCTTGAGGTCAGCGGAACTTGAGAGCATGATTTCATTATTATGTTACTCAGTATTTATTGTAACTCCCAGAGTAGAATTTTAAATCATGCTGTGTCTATGTATAAATGTTGTTTTAAAAACATGAGTGATTTAATAAAATTCTGCATAATTAGCTTTTATGACGGGTTGGATGTGATGTATTTTTATTGACATTGTTTCTACTTTTGCCTTGCCAGAGACTGTAGTACCAGGTGAACCGTCTTCATTGCAAGCTCGACCACAAACAACATCAATCATCGTTAGTTGGACTCCTCCAGGAGAGCAGGATATCCTCATCCGTGGATACATCCTTGGCTATGGCATCGGAGTTCCAGATGTATTCCGACAGATCCTTGATGCAAAGCAGAGATACTATTCCATAAAAGGACTTGGTGTGTGTTATGTTTAATCAATCCTGTTTATCATGTGATATGTATTTGTACCAAGAGGCATGGGCATATTTAGGGGGATTATTGGGTTCAAACCCAGCCCACCCCCAATAAATTGCTGAAAGGATGTTTTGTTGCAAAATTCGATTTGTTCAGCTTTGAAAACTGCATGGAAGCTCCTCTAAATTGTTTCCTGGCTATGTTCTGCCCTTTGAAGTTTTGAAATTTTCAGTCTCAATATTGAATGTTTTGATTTTACTATTTTTTACTATTCTTTGTTATATTACGTCAGTATTAACTCTATACAATCTTTTATTTACTTGATGTGAACAGTGCCTTCATCAGAATATGTCATCAGTCTGAAAGCATTCAATCATGTTGGTGAAGGAAAACCCATTTACGAGACCACAATTACTCGCGAGGAAACCAGTAAGTGATTGGTTTCTCTACGATTGATGTTTGTTCTTATTGTTGAATTCCCTTCAGTTTATTATGGTCTAAGTTGTGTGTCTGACATAACTGATTAATATTAAGACTTTCTTAAATATAGATTGCTGTGTCAGTAGGTTGTGTTTGTTATTATCCGTTAAATGTCTTCAGGTATATAATCTATGAGACAAATTTTGGATCTTTGAAGCCAGTGACTTTAAAACTGCAATCTGACCAACATTAACCCAATTATTTCCGTTTGTTGTGAATAGCACCTGAACCTATGACCCCGATCATTCCTCCCGTTGGGTTGAAAGCTATTGTCCTGTCGTCAAGCACAATCGTCCTGACTTGGACCGACACGACCCTGGGTAGAAATCAGCGCGTTACAGATAAGCGCTACTACACCGTGCGATTCACTCCTCGAGCTCCACGGAAATTCCGCTTAATCAACTCGACCGATCTGAACATCCACATCGACGACCTCAAACCAGACACGGAGTATGAATTCAGCGTGAAGATCGTCAAAGGTCGTCGACAGAGCACATGGAGTCTCAGTGTCTTCAACAAGACTAAGGAAGCATGTGAGTGGGTTGCTGTCTTTTAATTTAAGCCAATCTGTGATAGTTTTTGTGATGTGGTTGGCATCATTTGCTGTTTGATACTCTCAGTACAGTCTATGTTTGTGCAAATTATTCTGGACTGTAATTTGGTGGATGAAGAGAAAGAGAAAGTTTTCTCTTAAACATTATATGAAATTGATAAGTAATAAGGATAAGTTCATCTGTTTTTGAAATGTGCTGCTTCATCTCCAAAACTCAGGTTTTGCAGCCAACTGCAGACATCGATTGTGGCTCACATTCAGGGAACTGTACAACAGCTGATACAGGTTAAAAATAATGACTGAAAGGCTGAATGTTATCCAATGTAGCATATGTATTGACTTTACCAAATTCACCTTGTAGTGCTACATAGCAATTTCCTGTATTGCACATAATTGCATCTTGCATGTTATGTGATGCATTTTATTGGTGGTGGTGTAATTCATGAGTTGTTTACTTTTAGCCCCAGCAACAGCCCCGAGAGATGTTACACCTGTGGCGGTTGAACAGACGCCATCTTGGGTCAGTTTGAGCTGGCAGCCTCCACGACAGACAAATGGCCAGATAACTGGTCAGATAATCCTACGATATATTCGCACTGACTGTATCAATGTTACCAACCATATTTTCATGAGTTTCTCAGAGTACAAATTCCAAGTTGACTAAATCATTTTCTAATTTCTCTAAAAAGAATTAAAATTTATCACTTGTTGAATTTTTAATTCAAAATTTCAAATGATCATCATATCAGATTCCATGAGTTTGTAGACCTGTCTAATATAAGACTGATATGCATGGGCTATTAGCAGCTCTGTGTTTCGTTTGGTTGTCATCTGTCTGTTTAAAACTGTCTCTTTAAATCTGTATGCAAATAAAGAACCATTCTGCATTCGTTTTCAGGCTATCTTGTCTTCTATACAACTGACAACAGCCAGAAGGACCGTGACTGGGTCGTCGAGGGTGCGCTTGGTGATCGACTATCAGTGACGATTAAAGATCTGTCGCTAGAGACGACCTATTACTTCAAGGTCCAGGCTCGCAACAGTATTGGCTATGGACCAATGTCTCCAACTGTCATTTTTAGGACACCTCGAAGTAAGCAGTTTGATTATCAGTTCAGGAAATTTTGTATGATAGAACTTATGCAAATGAACAGTTAATTCGGTGATTTTTTTCCTCAATAGGAGCATAATTTTAATTTCATTTAAGATACTGATTTCTATTGAACCATTTAACCTCTGAATGGCTTGTTGTGAGAGGCATTTTAGAAATGGTCCTAATTAGATAAGATTGGGTTGTTTCAAGTGAAACCATAGTTAAAGAGGTTTGGTCAAAACCAAATATGTGAGGGAACCAGAAGTGAGGCTTTAGTCAGTAGGCAAGTTGAAGCAGGTGACTCTTAATTATTTAGTATCACAGAAGGATTTAAATTACAGGATCTACTATGTTTTATCATCTGCTATTACTTTCTTCTTTTATTGCTTACGGCTGAATTACATGATATGTACATTTTGACCTGAGCCCGGCCCGCTCAAACGACACGTCATTTAGCTAATCTTGTGTGTATGGTGTGTGCAAGATCCTACTAGCATAGAATTCTACAGCCATTTGAGGTAATTTATCTGTGAGTTATGAGATTTTAGTGAACTGCAAGAGCAGTTGGGTTAGTTAGTGTAGTTTGAGAAGAGTTCTAAGAAGATGCTTTGCATATGTCCGATTTAGATATAGACCTGTTGCTTTTGTGCTCGTATTGTAGATGATGGTACGGGCGGTGGTCAGATCGATACACCGGATGACTTTGGGAGACCAACAAAGTATTACTTTCGAGGTTAGCAAGTATCCAATAAATTGAAATACTGTCATCATCATGTTATGATATTCTACAAGGCCTTGTCTTTGATGTAAAGGATGTCTGATTCACATTTCCTGTTCCCATTGTTTTTTTTGTTTATTTGCATATAATTAATTAATTAATTAATTTATGTATGTTTAATTTGAGATTGTTTTCATAGTTATATTAGTTGTATTATTATGTCTTTTGAATTTTAGAGTTTTCTGATGTTTGGTTTACTTCCACTCCATCGACACAGTCATCATCTGTGACATTTCCAGCCACCGTTCTTTGGATCAGCATCGGTTGCATTGGTAGTGTTACTGTCATTGCACTCATCATCATTACAACATTCTTCTGCTGTCGAAAGCGAAATGAAGGAGCACGTGGAGTGCAGAAGTGAGTGCGATTTTAATTATACGAGAGACATGATCTTTGGTTAAATGCACTTTTTAAAATAATTTAATATTGTCATCATTGTGTCCGTTTAAGTAATATCATCACATAGGATTCTAAGTATTGTATCATGTGTTTGTCAAACTGGTAGTCTTGCTCTGTTTTTCTTTCAGGTTTAGCAAATGTGATAAAATTTTAACCACTGAAAATATACCATTCTGAATAACGATTCTCAGTTTGAAAGCTGTCCATGATTGCCACAGGACACTTAGTGTCTTGCCTTCAGAGTACAGAGTAACTGCTGCACTAGGCAGATGGTGTTGTTACAAACTGGTGTAAGCCATAATTGACTGATAATTTACTGCTTTCTGTGTCTTTATTTTCAAGTGGCTATCTGCCTGCGGCTAAAGATAAGCATGGCTCGAAGGAACTGAAGCCTCCAGATCTTTGGTTTCACAATCAACTGGAAATGCAGAATGCAAACAAGTCAGATGATGCAGATGAAAAGACTTCAATGATGAGCACAGAAACTCAGGACCAGACGACAGGTCTAATATTATGTCAGCTCTCTTTACATATCTCTCAGCATTTGTCCATTTGCTTCGTCAATTCTGGTTTTCTTGTGGTGCCTTGTAAGTCTCTTTAAGGATTTTTTGAAGAAATGACGTCTGCAAGCCAACACTGGAACAACCTGTTGTATGGATTACTACTGACTTATGATTTTACAACTAATTATGAGCTTCATATTATGCAAAGCTGTGTAGGGACCGACTGGGTAGACAATTTCCACCAGGTACCGAATCCTAGTATTTTAACGTACTATATTACCATGAACCGAGTAGTAGTGGGTCACTTACTAGAGTGACCACTCTGGCAAGTACCTTGTCAATTGTTGTCAATGATGACAAAGCTTATAATTAAGAATTTTCTTATTATGTGATTTAACTAAATAATGTGCCTTTGATAAATTAATAATAATGATAATATAAATAAAATTTTACCCTTTTTCATACTGCTTAAATAAATCGAGAGACTATATGATTAGTTACTAAATAGCATTGATGAAATTATTTATTGAATTACAAATTTTTTAGTTATACTTTCAATTTTTTTTAATTAGCTATTTGCGTGTGTATTATTTGCCGAGGCGAATACTTCCGAATAGTTACGAAAAATGGGATATTCGGCCGAGGCGAATGTCCGAGGTGATTTCCGGTTGGTCCCTGATGCTGTGTCTACAGTACAAGTTCAAAATTGAACTGTGAATTTAGAGATAGTTTAATGTACTTGATTTATTTCGAAATGATTCATTAGTGGCGCACTATTCTGGTCTGTTACTATGCACACACACACGCGCACATATTTGCGCACACCCGTATAGGTGTGTGCGCATACACACGCACACTGTTGTTTTGAGATTGCCTTATCAGGTAGGCCTGAACATGACTTCATTATGCTCTAGTGGCATGCCGAGTAGACGATAATTATGAGCCCAATGATAATGGTTGTCATGATTTTTAAGTTGTTTTGTGTTAACCATTTGAATTGTTTGAAGGTCTCTGCCTCTGATATCGTTCTGCCATTGTTTTTCAACCTCATTCATCTTTCACTCATTCATCTTTCACTCATTCATCTTTCACTCATTCATCTGTCACTCATTCATGTGGCTCAATGCATTCTATGAACTCTTGCACTTATTCAAACATTCAAAGGTAATTATAGATGCTTTCTATTAATGTATTTGTATGGCATAGTATTTCATAAGATTGTGAAACCATCTTGTAGTTTGTGCAATCTAAAGCTAATGCTGATAATTAATCATCTGATTGCTTTTCTGGGTTTCCAGGTCATTACGACGGTCGTTCAGCTCAGAGACCAAAGGCTGCTATGATACCAGTTGACCAGCCACCATTGCCTAGAGATTGTAGGATCATCCTCATATCCTCATATATAATTGTTTATGGTTTTAAATTCGTTTGTGTCTGTTATGAATGCTTATGTATGAGTTTGTATGTATGTATGTGTTTGTATTTATGCATGTGTTTGTTTGTATGAGTTTGTATGTATGTATTTATGAGGGCATGTACGGGGTGATGGGAGAGTGATAACACTCCACCATGAAGAGCAGAAATTCAAGCAGGAAGTGGGATCGATGCTCTCTACCACCATAAAAGTTGAATCAGTCTTTAACTCTCTAGACGGTGTCTGTAAAATGAGGAGTAGAACAGATTGGCACCATGCGTGACTGAAGTAGACTTCTGTAAACTTGTTGTCATTTGTTACTATTATAATATGTAATCTTAATGTGTGTGGTTTGTCAGTTGGAATTAATAAACATGAATATTATTACACATGTAGTTATGTATGTATGCTTCCATGTGTGTGTGTGTGTATGCTTGAAGACACTGGATATTGTGATATTGTGTTCTATAACTACCTATCTTAAGCATCGCATTGGTGATGCAATGTGTTGCACAAGTAATTTAACTTTTCTGTGTAACTATGATTTCATGTAAATTTCATACAAACCTGATTCTACTCGAATAGAGCAGAGCATTCTAATCCTCTGCAATTCAGCTGAAGATTGCGGTTCTGTTAATTGTAAACTATCTGTAGGAATCGAACTAACTTCAGCTACGATTTGGTTATGGATATGAAATGATAGAGGTTCCTTATCGTAGCACTTGCAAGTGATCTGGTAACCTTGTATTACCAAATCAAAACTTCAACATTGCAGTGTCAGTGTTACCCTATTGTAGCCATTGAGCGACCCAGAGACCCTCGTCCTGATGGCCGATCAGCCCGTGGCGGGGTATCGCCGTATACTCTCGTTCCACGCTTCGTTGCTCTCCAGTCCAACTGGACATGGAAATTACGACTTTCAAGGCGCTTTGGCTCACCATCGCCACATCTCGCGGCTCTTCAGCTCTCCTCTCCATTTTCAGACCTGGCTCCTTTCCTCTTACAGCAAAGTTCTTCGACTAATTCTCCTCCGTTCTTGAAAGCCTTATCACTAGAAATAGTCAACTGGTAATTCTAGGTGATTTTAACATTCACCTAGAAAATGCCTCTGACGCAAACACTCTACGGTTCATCGACTACCTATCCCAATTCGGCCTCCGACAGCACGTTACCGAGAGTACCCACTCGCTTGGTGGAACTCTCGACCTGGTGATCACATCTGATGAAATGCTCGTCGACAACCTATATGTTCACCCGCCGGCCTCATCAGACCACTCCCTTGTCGAATTTACGCTTCCTCCCCTTCATTCACAACCCATTCACACCATTCGCATGATGCGGGGCTGGAAATCCCTTGATTATCAAGCCCTTAACGATGCAATCCATCGCTCAAAACTTACATATGATTCCTCCTCTCTTGATGCCTTGTCGGTATCGGAGCTTTTCGACCTCTACTCTACCACCATGAGCGATCTGGTGGACAAACTACTGCCTCTGAAGACGGTCAAAATGCATATTCAACCTCTTGCAGCTTGGTTTGATGGTGAATGTCGCCCGCACCGTCGTCGCACGAGGTGCTTAGAAAGACGCCACTGTCGCTCACGAGACCCTGCTGACCTCCTGGCAAGGGTCACTCAACTGCGGTCCTACATCGTTTTTATCGCCACAAAGAGGCCGAGTTCTGGGAGCATCTCGTCGCCCAAAACGAAAAGAACCTGAAACGCCTCTGGTCTTCCATCTCGGGCCTCCTGGGTCATGCCTCCCGCTCATCTGCCTCCACCGTCTTGTCTGTTCTCTGCCGACGACTTCCTCAAGATGGTGACCGAGAAAATCACAAGTCTGCATGCTTCAACTTCTGACGCTCCACCACCTCACTTCTCTATTGCTGAATCCAAGTTCGAAGACTTTCACCCCATCACCGAGGATGAACTTCGTAGGATTCTCAGTTCTTCAAACCAGAAGTCCTGTGAACTGGATCCGCTTCCGCCGTTTGTCCTTATTAATGTTTTAGATGTCATTGCCCGTTTCTAGTGTACATGTGCAATAGGTCTCTTGCCGATGGACACCTCCCTGCATCTCAAAAACGGGCACTTGTCTTTCCTTCCCTTAAGAAACCCAACCTTGATGCTAATCTCTGCCAAAACTATCGACCTATCTCTAACCTTTCCTTTCTCTCTAAAACTCTTGAAAGACTCGTCTCTATTCAGCTCCTACCTTATCTTGAACAGTCTGGGCTCCTGCCTC
Organism: Bimastos eiseni; assembly: GCA_959347315.1. Taxonomy (NCBI): domain Eukaryota; kingdom Metazoa; phylum Annelida; class Clitellata; order Crassiclitellata; family Lumbricidae; genus Bimastos; species Bimastos eiseni. Next base: position 31,301,660 of record OY365807.1, read on the forward strand.
CCAGCCAATCTGGATTCAGAGGTCACCATTCTACCAAAACTGCCCTCTTGTCTCTCCTCTCTGACATCTACTCAGCCACCGATAAGTCGCACCTATCACTGCTGGCACTTTTTGATGTTTCTTCAGCCTTCGATATGGTTGATCACACAATCCTGCTGCAGCGTCTTGAACTATCTTGTGGCCTTTGTGGACCCCCTCTTGCCTGGTTCAAATCCTATCTCTCAGATCGTTCGCAGATGGTTGTGCTTGGTGATTCCAGAATGGCGTAGACTGGAGTCGAGTTCGGCATCCCACAGGGCTCAGTCCTTGGCCCCATCCTGTACCTACGTCCTGACGACGTCCAAACCTTTGTACATGGTCCTCCTGCTGCTCAGCTCTCTCCGGTTGGATCAATCTACTCACTGTCACATGATCTCCACTCATGGATGTCAGCCAACCGACTTAACCTTAACTCCTCTAAGACCCAACTGATCTGGTTTGGAACAAAACAGCAGCTCCATAAACTCAACCTTCCACTTCTAACGTCAATGTATCCAGATGTCACATTTGCAACTAGTGTCCGTGACTTAGGTGTCACCCTTGATAGCACCCTGTCCTTCTCAGAGCACCTCTTGCAGTTGACACGCTCATGTTACTACCACCTGAGGCGTCTGATAGTCATCAGAAGATCTGTATCCTCTCCTGTATTCACAACAACAGTCCATGCCTTCATCTGCTGTCGCATTGACTACTGCAATTCACTATTTGCTGGCCTTCCCAAGGCACGCTTATCCTCCCTGCAGTCTGTTATGAACTCGGCAGCCAGGCTCATTGCTCGTCTCCCTCGCTACTCCCACATTTCTACCTACATGACCGACGTCCTACACTGGCTTCCAATTCCCTCTTGCATCCAATACAAGTTACTCCTCTTTGTCCTTAGAACTCAACAGGGTAAAGCTCCTCAATATCTCTGCGAAAGCCTCTGTCTGCTGTCTCCACCCGCCCTCTCCGGTTTGTGGATCGACTTGATCTTCTTGTTCCACAGGCAAGGACTGCTATGACTCAACATCGGGCCTTTGCCATCGTGGGCCCTTCTATGTGGAATGACCTGCCCCCCATTATCCGTAGCAAGCTTTTAATCGGACTCCCACCCTCATCCCATCGTTGCCTGAAGACTTTCTTATTTCCTCGGGGCTGTCACGCTGAGAGCGCTTCTGAATGGCTAGTACTGTAAGAAGCGCTATATAAATAATCAGATGCGGTAGAGGTTCCTTATCATAGCACTTGCAAGTGACCTGGTAACCTTGTATTACCAAATCAGAACTTCAACATTGCAGTGTCAGTGTTACCCTATTGTAGACAAGTTCACTAGTGATGCTGGTGGGAACAAAAATCTGGACATGTATATCTGTGAGGTGGAGACTTTGACCTCTGACCTCAGGGTTGAAAGTCCAGCATGGGTTGACAAATTACTAATAAATAAAGGGAATCAAGAAGGCATACCATGTCAAATGCAGACTGATGATGAGTTCTCTTTGTTTTCTAGTATACCTACCTACGATGACTGGTGGTCAACCTCAGATGATGAGTGGCACAAACCCTGTCATTGTCCGTCCAGTTTATCCTCGAACCCAGTATATGTCGAATTTCATGACTGGTCCACGAGTAAATGCTGGCTATCTCAAGCAACAGCTGCCTCTTGGTAAGACTGCATTTCGCAATTCATCTGCAGCTGTTTGTCTGGACAATGTGAAACAACAATGATCTATCTATGGCTGCTTGAAATTTTTTTAATGGTTTTGGAAAATTGATACTTTTTGCATTTATTAGTTACATGAAATTTTGTTTAGCTTCTCTGTGATTTGTAATTAAGAAATTGTTTTCAGAATATGAATTAAGATATGTTAGTTTGAATGATGTTCCATGTGCATATGTTAGCAAAAGTTACTGTAGAGCAGAGGTAAAGGTAGCATGCTAGTTCACTTTCCTCTATAGAAAGCACTTACATTTTTACACCTCAGAACTTTTGTGAGGAAGCTTACCGAAAAAGGATGGACGGATGAGGAGTTTCAGGTGGCATTTTGGCTAAATACGGAAACTACTTACACATGATTTGATTGTAATCACTGTAGTTGACAGTCTGTCATCGGTTGGTGATCAAAGCGCCAGTCAATCAGACTCCATGACAACAGAGTCCGAAAGCAGTTTCAATCTCACAGGTATAATATTGCTTTGCAGATTTAAGACATTGCTTTGCATTTTTTCATTACCTTGCTGATTGGTTGGCTTCATCTTCAGATTAGGGCTACAGCAGATTCACTATCAACTGATGGTGTCGTTAATGATGCTGCTCTGGAGCTAGCAGTTCATGTTGATGGATTGATTGATGGATTGATTGATGGATTGATTAATCAATTGATTGATCGATTGTAATTAAGTGCAAACTACTGAAAATAAGTTTGCAGTTTACCTTATGTCAGTCTTGGGATCACCTGACAGCACGAAACTCTTATAATACTTGATTTATTCAGGGCTCAGTTTTTCTCATCTAGTTTAACCATCAGTGCAAGATTCTGTTATGAGCTGGTCTTTAACTGTTGATTTCATCTTCTTTTCGCCACCTCCCAGTTGATGATCTTGCTTGATTTTTCTTAGATCGGAATACAGCTATGAGCGTTCGTAAGGTAGAATTAGACAGTGAAAAAGAAATGGTAATCATGGGTGAAGTCTTGGTCAAGATGAATTCCGTTTCAAACGGATAATAATGACTTTATAATTTTTTTCATATTTCTTTGTTTTGATTCGTTTTGTTTATGCATCAGATAAAACTGGCTTCATAGATGATTTCTTACTTACTTATTTGCATTTTTAATATATATGGTTGACATAGACAAGAACTTGCAGCATTTGGTATAGTAGGATCAAGTGTATGTAAGTTAGGGTAATAGCACTTTTGATATTCACCTGTACAATCGTATCGTAATTGTGGCTGTGCAATATAGGGATCATCTGGTTGCAGAAATCCAAGAAATTAAAATGCTGTAATCTACAAACGAAGATTCAGTTTGGATAATAGTTTAAATACTGAACATTCAGTTTGGATATTAGTTTAAATACTGACTTTTGGCAATGAATCCATTGACAATACGAATCAATGATGCGTAACATTCACCATTGAGATATTCTGCAGCGGGTTTGCCAACATATTAGAATATAAGGTATTTAGATAAGAAAATATGGTAATAACATCAATGGTCTCTTTATAAAATTGGTCCTTACATTTGGACAAAGTTTGATGATTAATGCAGTTATTGTCCGGGGTGGTGAATGGTTGTTAAACTTCTTCCATCAATCCGTTAATCTCAATCTGAATTTTAAACAGCAATGCATCAATGCTGTTAGTTTCATTTGTAGTGAAACTCTTTTCATTGTGTTTGCTGTTTTCTAGCACTGCCCAGTCCACTTCCGGTACTTGGAAGCCTAAGCAGTGTGAAACCAAGTCTGTCGAAATCTCAAAATTCCGATGCTGTAGGTGCTATCACTTTGTTCTGGTCAGATCTTGAAGTAAAATTATCAATGATTAGGATAATACTCTGTCTGTTGTGCATTGAGGTTTTACTTTGACACTATGGGACAAAACTTGAAGTTGAGAGATAGATATCCAAATTGCAACACCATTTTATTTAGAATTCGACTTATTTTGTGTTTATATGCAATTGTGTTTGATGATTGGAAAAAATGACTGAGAAAGGAAAACAGCATCTATATTATTTATATTTTGCTGTTTTGTCATTAATTTACTTTAAGTCATTTGCCAACTCGTCATGGAACTTATTAATTGTGTAAAGTTCTGTCTGTAGTTTTCTTTGCTTTCTCTCTGTCTTCTCTGCTTTTCTTACTTTGCCTGTTTTCACTTTGTCTGTGTGTATATGTGTGTGCATTGATTCACCAACAAGTCTAACAATATTGTATGACAGAAATTTGGGTGTGCTGGTTTCTTGTGTGTATCTACATATACGTATGTGTGTAACTGTGCATTTATGAGCACTTTGTACATATAAGTATATTGGTATACCAGAATGTCTTTTTTGTCATGTCTGTTTATCTGTTTTGCTATCCTATTTCAGGATGTGTGGCTTTTGATTTTTCTTGCAGAAGTCATTTACAACTGAAGACCTGACTGAGGAAATGGCAAATCTCGAGGGTCTCATGAAAGATCTAAGTGCGATAACGCAGCATCAGTTTGAATGCTAATTTCAGATGACAGTAGGTTGCGAGACGAGGGTTTCGTCGATCGACCCTCTCAATGCCTGTGGACTGATTGAAATGACCTGGCTAACTGGCATGATCGGCTCACAAACAAGCATCGCGGCTCTTGCTCTGTCATGCTTCTGGCCGGTAATAAAGCTGCAGACCACAGAACTTTCATGACAGATATTGTGGATTTATAACAGCTGATGGCAGCTGCTGAGTCTAACGGTGGCCTCTGGCTCTGTGGGATAATTTGCAGCTGTGTAATTTTAAGTTGGCTTTGAATTAAAGAGCAGTGACAGCTTTTGGCTTCAAGATATATATATATATATATATAATGGTTATTGTTTTGTGGCCAAAAACTGCCAGTTGTACCTATTTGCTAATTGGGTAGATAGCGGCCAAATTTAACGGCACGAAACAGTTTCTGATAAACATATCTGGTCAGTTGTGTACAGATTCATGCTCTATTTTATTTGGAATTGCTTTGTTTTATAACCAACCATCTGTCCAACTTTTATGCATACTTCCAAGTGTTATTTAACAGATTATGTTTATGCAAGTAATAGTTTTGATGTCTATTGTCTTGTCTTGTCAGATGCTAAAATTTATGAGTTAAAAAACTGTTGCAAAACTGCAGCAGAATAATTTACTGTTATTGATTTGTCTAATATATGCAAAAACAATGGATAATTTTACTTTGCCGCTATGGGATTATTAGATTTTCTTTCTCTCTCCAATTTAATTGTTCTACCAGCTACATGATTGATTATTATAATTCATTTTCTACCAAAATATCGCAATGGTTATCAACATTCGTTCTGTTTCCCAATTTGTCAGAGTGTCAGCTAGGTATTTAATCTGGATGTCGAGAAGTTTATCTCATACAATTATGCATCAATGACTGAGCAGTCACATAAGCCCCTAATTCTTTGTTGAATTTATGTTGACTACCCCAGTAATTATATTCAACGAAAGTATGCTTGTGAATGCTAAAATTTTACTAATCATACTTTGAATTCCTTCCTCTTCTTTCCTCTGTTTATGAAACTTCTTTGATACTGTTATATTGTGTATTATCTAATGCCTAATATCCACAGACTCAAGAAAGCTCTGTCCAGCGCAACTAAAGTTGTTGCATTATCGATGGAAAGAGTGAGGTGGTTATGCAGCAGTCATAAGAGGTTACAGAGCAGAGAAAGATCACAAACTTGCATCAAGTATATTGCCAAAAAAATGCTATTCTCAAACAAAACTAAACCTGCATATTTTATTTATGTACTTTGATCTTCTCAATTTGCATTAAGGAAAATAGGAAAAGGGTTAAAACTAGTGTGTCTTGACAGCAGGTTACTTTTAAAATTTGGGTTTAACCATTGCTTAACAATTCTGGGTTCACACCCTGTTGTTATGAATTGGACTATTGTCAAGATTTGCAGCCCATAGGCAAGGTCTTGGGCTTGTATTGATGTTATGTTTCTGCTTCATCTGAAGGAACCCTCTGCTATTTGAAGATGCTTCTGAGGACCAGTGTGGATAGAAGCATGTCATAAATGAACTATTTCCTTTTCGTACTAAATGCTAATGCAGACATCATTTTATCGTATATAAATTGAATCTGTGATGTGCTTGGAGACAGAAAGCAATTTGTGAGACTCTGCATTTTCATGATTGAATAAATTAATGAGGATTTTGTACTGTAATTTTACTGTAAACTAATGATATTGACAGAGGTGCATAACAAATAAGGGCAGCACCTTTACCTTACTTTCATTACTATAATTTGATACAACATTTATTATTTAACATACTCAATGTTATTGAACCTGTTTAATTTAGTTTATTCGTATTGTTATCTTTTGCAACTGTGTTTTTGCTATGCTGTAGTGTTATTTATGTAGAGCCAGCAAGGAAGAAACATGTAATATAAATTATGTATTACATTATATTATTTTTCAGGAACAATTTTCTAATTAACGAGACTTTAAAAACGGTGTCATAATTTTTTTTCAGGTTTGCTTTAAGAAACAATAACTCTAAATTTCTATAAATTCTATAAGAAAGTTTATAATTGTGCACACTGCACAGCTTAAGCTAAATGCTGTTCACATTTAAGATAATCATACAGTGTCTTATTTACAAATCGTGATTATTGAATTTGATGCAAAGTTTGAGCCTTGAGTCCATTCCTTTTGTCGTTTATGAGTGTTGACTTGCATAACAAAGCAGAGTATGTTAAAATTGTCATTTAAATAACGGACAAATAATTCAAGTTACAAAGACGAGCTCTATATATTTTTTTTAAGCCTAAATGTTCATAGATATAAAAGGTCAAGTGCTGGACTTGATGTGTGTGTGGCATCCAAGTGTCCAACGAAATGCTATCGGGTGATAATATCTGATGCGATTTCTTCAGTGCCACCTGTTTGCTGGTGCCGACTTTCTTTTGATGTCAGTCCTTAATGATTTCTATTCATGATTCGCCTGATGGACATTTGTCACTTCTTTCTGCATCAAACCTGTCACATGAAGAAATGAAACCAAATAATTCATACCTTAATCGTTCTGATTGGAAAGTGTTACAATATTTCCTACTTCCAGGAAATTAAGGAGTCACTGGAAGGCTAAAATTTCTATAAGTCATGATGTTGACATATTATAGATGCATGCAGTAAATCTGAACGCAAATCATGCAAATCATTAGAATCATCACTTCTTTTATGGGTTTGAATTGATTAAAAAAACTTGAAAAACTTATTGTAAATAGGGTGACCACATTTCTCTTCTGCCATTCCGGGAAGCCACAGTTTTTCCAATCTAAATCAAATTCAATTGGAAGCTGGGTTCATTGGGATGAGCGCTAGGCCTATACTTGCACAATGACCCAGCTGAAATTCATTTCCAGATTATTGAACTAAAAAAGCCTCTATTTGAAGTTTTTTAATTGTTAACTCTAATTTCAAGAGGGCAAATGTCACATGATCACGTAAGCTAATCATTTTTAAAACTAGAACCTGTGGGCCTAATGGAAGACCTAGACCTTGAATCCACCCAACTTAAGCAACTGTAACTTAGGTCCTATCCAAAGCTTACTACCAGAATGCCCAGGCAGCATCATGTCACTCCTATCCAAAAATCACCGCGTTGGCTAAAATTAAGTGAATCCACAACAAAATCCTATCACCAACCTACAACTCCCTTAGTACTGCAAGTTCAAATGTGTTCGTGAACTCTTTATCATCCAACAAACTGGTTTTACCCGACCATCTCAGTATTTCTCGAGACTCGATTCCAGGTCACTTCTAATCTCAGTTTCTTCAACCGATCGAGATATATCTCCACACTGCACAACGTCTCTGAAATGCACAACGACCTTCCTCTCGCATCTTTTCGATTCATCTACAGCATTGTCAATCAGTGACCTTATTTGTCCCAGATTCAAATATCATCCCTCGAACTTACCACTTAGAACTGACGATGCTCAATTTTTCAAGAATTCCTATATACTCTGCCTCATGAGATCCTCCACTTTTCAATTGCAAACGACATCCACCTTAGCAGCTGCCATGCCTCTTCTCACCCTCTGACAGCCAGACTAGAACCTCATATGGACAACCCCTGTGACTTGACGCAGAGCTCGATAATTAATTTTGCCCTGCGCTTGGCTTCGAGTGGCACATAAGAAGTTTGGAGTTCATGATTATGATTACAATTAGACATAAGCTTATTAGCACCGTTACATTGTCCCGGAATGGACCTGCCCGGGACGCAGGACATTTTGATCAATTCCGGGACTGTCCCGGCTAATTCAGGACATGTGGTCACCCTAATGGTAAACAAACAGAGTAAAATACAGGAATGTTGTTTGTTTGCTTTTTATATTTCTGTTGGAATATTAGATCCAGTTGTCTAAGATAGGCCTAATGGAAAAATATTCTGCAGCTTTGTGTTTTAAAGTTATATCAACCACTTTCAAAAAAAAAGCAGCAAGTGATATTTTACATGAGTACCAAATACATTGTTGCAAATTATATTATATATTAGCCAGAGAAGTCATTTTTATAAGTAATTAAGACAAGACATTACTAGATTATATTATGCAAGATATCATTGAGTGAGATTAAGATCAGGCGATTAAGATTAGATTGACTTACTTCCAGATTTCCTTTGGAATGTATATATGTTCCATTGGGAGCAACTGACCAAGTTCTTCGAGGTTTCGTATGTACTTTAATTTCGTGTAGAACTTTGGGCTACATTGCACATTATGTCAAAATTATTAAAAAACTTAATTTTTATTTTTTTAGTTAAATCTGTACTTGATTAAAATGGTTAAAATATAGATAAGAAGTTCAGAGCTTATTTGAGTTGGTTTTGTTCTGATTAAAATAAATGTTTCTTTAAGAAATGCATCTTGGGAATTGAACAATGAGTGACTAGATAAGGCAGTAATTTCTCTCAACACACATCTTTCAACGTTGTTGCTTTAAGGTGGCTGGTTGCAAAAGATACATTAAGGGATGCTGAGGTAGGAATGTGAAGACTGCCATTGACAAACCAGACAATCATTTCCTTATAAGTCATGTGGCTTGACAGAGATCTGTTCATTTCGCTTGCAGAGGTTAAAGGCAGTGTGTTGAGAAGCGGCCACCATTCAACCAGAGAACTATTTACTCAGCCTTTCTTCTATTAGAGTCATATACACTGACCTCAGAAATGGCTTTGTCATCAGCATAACTGTTCGAAGAAAGAAGGTAGGATGAACAATGAGAAGTCTGTTCAGGTTTTTCTTGAACCTAAAATTGAAATGGTCAATGTTCAACAAGTCAACAGACTGAGCTGATTTATTAAGATGGCCTTGCCTCCACTGATCACTAACAGGGATGTGGTCTCGAAACCACGATCTTGGTCTCGAGACCGGAAAATTGCGGTCTTGGTCTCGAATGCATAGGTCCTGGTCTTTGTTTCGGACCAACAGGTCTTGGTCTCGAATGCGTCGGTCTTGGTCTTGGTATTAAAGGAACGGTCTTGGGATTGGTTTCCGTCTTAAATTAGCGTTCTTGGTCATTTGCCGCATCAGAGCAATTTTTCCGATTATTGGCGGTTATTTTCGATTATTAGAGACACCGGATGTTTAGGCCCTACGCGGTTTTTTACCGATTTATGGCGTGCTGACCAAACAAATAGATTTTTATATACATGCTACTACAAGCAGAAAGAAATGCATTTGCAACAGAGCCAGCCATTTAATAATTTGCTTTAAAACATTTAAAGGTTTTGGAACAATCTAATAATTATGTGATCGACCATGGCCCATGTGTAGACACTGTTAGCCTACAATTCCGAGGTCCGTGGTACAAGTAGGCCTACACCATTCTAACGTAACGTTAATCTACTTATTCAGATGGTTTAAAGTGTTTACCTATCATATATTGTAAATAATTTATGGTGTGATATTCTCAGGCCAAAGCAAGGGCTGAACCTGCAAATGTTCAGAGTCGCTGGTAAAACTATTTATCGCCATATTCAATTTTTCCATCAGCCATTTGCTTTAAACGCAAAATGATTGCCTAATTATCCACTCAAATGTTTCACTCTTGTTTGCCATATTATAGTTCATTCAGGAAACAGACCACTCAACATCGTGAAATAAGTAAAATAAATTCAGCAAACAAACTGAAATTAATCATTTACAATTTTCAACTAATCGTTAAAACAATATTTGTAGCCCTGAAAAATATGAAACAAGTTTGGCATTTTTAAAAACCACTGCCTAAAGAGAATCATTGGTGCTTGACAATAGTGCAGTATTGACATGCTCAATGTTCGTACGCAGTAACTGTCTCTGGTGAGGCTCCATGTTGCAAGGTGAGCACTTAATCAATTACCTATTGTGTCATCATGTGACTGTTATTTCATGATATGACACTCAAAAAGTATGATAGGATTCATGCATTATTATTTCTAATATAATTTAGAACTTACTTTCTGTCAATCATTTCGTAGATCTGCCTAAGCCATCTGAAGCTTGGCACTTTCTGTCTTGGTGCCGCACCATGGAAGTAGACAACTGTGTATTCATCCATGACCAACAGCTCAAGTGTGCTTATCACATAACTGAATGTACGCATAACATAGTATTATGTGATTCATATTAACTTTTTTCTTCGTGATTTATGGAGTTTTGGCCAGGTCAGATATTAAATTTAGGAAGAGATGATAAGTGAAGATGCCCAGTGTGCCCCCAGTTTTTAAACTCTGGGTCGACAGAAATAAAAGTTGTTAAAAGCCACCGCTTGTACTCTGCATGCGCCAGTCCCAAGCCTGGAAAAAGGAGGAGGGCAACGCTAATGATTTTTGTTATCACACAGTGTCGTTACACTGCAACAACCGAAGTAAAAGCTGATCCTTAAGCCAAATGATCATCTCAACTGGGGTGTACGTTTCCCCTGTGCAATAGTTCAATCCAGCATTGCTATCTGTTTGACGTTACATCAGTCGTGGTCATATAATCAGTACAATGAGCTAACAATCATGGCATGATCAATTCTGCAGAGCACATGAAGTGCATTGTCTGGGGGCTTGCACTTGAGTGCCTCTGTAACCTGGTAGTAAAATTTAGCACCAGGATGAACTGGAAGGTGAATATTCAATCACTGTTAACGAGACTTTTATTACAAAGTGTTAAAAACCAGTCATTTGTTCAGTAAAATTGCCCTTATCTAGACTCATTTTATCTTATCATAATCGTAATTTCCAAACTTCTGCTGCGCTACTTAAAAGCCAAGAAGCACAGGGCACCAGCATCTTATGTCATCTGATAATAATTGTTATTGGTTTACTTATCCATTAATCATTTCACCACCATTTTTATCAAATCAGTTTTTGATCAAACATTGGTATTAGTATCATTTGATTAGTATCATTCAATAGAAGTCCAGTTGTGACTCACAGAAAAAGATTGCGCATGACGTATTGGTAGTCATGTCGTCTTTTATCAGGCAGATAGCAGACTGTAAGCACAATAATCGAGTTGAAGCCATCTCCATAGTAACCTGTTTTAAGCATATCACTTCATATTATCAACATTCTTTAACTGTCAAAGATTTAATAGCTGAAAGAAACCATGTAGACTTTCCATATTGTAGCCAAGAACCGAACTATAACGTTTATAGATGCCAAGTATGCATATGAGCATACATATATGTGTAGGCCTACATAGTTACATGTAGGCCTACATACCATTGTATGTATATATGCATAATTGTATATGGTATATATCTGTATTGTATGTGAGTATATATGTATGTATGTATATATACATTTACCATTTTTATGTTGACATATTTGCAATAATTATACACATACTTTGTTAATAGAGACAATAATAATAATGAGCTTAACTAAACTCTTTACGGTATCGTAGCTAACTTAAGATTGAGCTCGACCACAATTTGGTCATAACCATTTCAAAGGATGCAGTGTAGAGTATTGGAGAACACACTGGGGTACAGAGCTGAGGAACCGAGTTCAGTTCGGTTATCCTGTAAAATTGACTAGTTCTTTAGCAAGGTGGCGGCATTGGTAAAATAAGATGTATAACGCAATGGAGGAACAGTTGATTAGTTAGATGAAAGTTTTTGGGAAAGGGTGACCCTTATAGTGGGACCTTGATCCTTGATAACCTTGATAATTGTTAAAAGAAGAAAGCAGTGGATAGCAGTTACCTCCATGTGAAATGACTCGCTTGTATGGTTCAATGACTCTTAGGTCAATTCTGTGCTCCTTGTCTCCAATTTGAACAGTTCTCCACCTCTCGTTTTCTTCTCTTTCTTTTGTCAGTCGTTTTCTTTCACTTGCAGAAACTCCTTGTGACGACGTTGGACTTTCTAAAGGGGGAACCAACACTAAAGAAATTAGGCCTTAAAGTTTTCTCTTTTCAAGGAGTGCATCTCATTATCAAGACACTTCTGTCCACCTTCTAAGAAGTGCTTTATTCGTCAATATCTAACTGATTAAGTGGTCCCACTTCAGCAAAACTGTTTGTGCTTTATCATAAATTCTCCCAGAAATTTTTATCACAGGAACTTTCTCAACTGCTATTAAGTGCCTGGGAAAGGGTGACCCTTCTGGTGGGACCTTGATCCGTTAAGGGCTTTATTCTTTCCCCTTTGCTCTCCAATGATCATTCGATCAACTTGTGTTGATGTATCTATCTTGTTCGCTTATTGGTGAGGAATAAAATCTTGGTAATGGCTATGGTTATAAAAATAGTACATGTATGAAATGGAGAAAATCACCCTCAAACTTTACCCCCACACCATGATACAGGCTTTTTTCACAGTCACTTAATAATCCAGGATTCAGAGTCATAGTGATCGGTCATTGGGTCTTTCACAGTCCTAAATTAGACTGGATAGGAAGGTTCCAGATATAAAGGTTATAGGTATAAAGGTTACAGATCTGTTTACATGCTCTGGTAGAAATTCAGAGGAAAAGGGGATCTTTCAGGTGAGATGCAAATATGACCAAAGCAATCGAATAACAGACGCCTTTTTAAAAAATACCACTACTTCTCTTAATACCTATTTATCGATTCGAAAAGGTCAGGCTGAGAAGGCGCCAGATGGTCAGCCATCCAATAACTAACCAGGTGGATGTCTTATATGTTCAATAAATGGGCCATTGATCAATTAAATCGATCTCTGAAGTTTTATTGGCACAGAAGATGTTACAACCCTGATGCACAGAAAATTACATAGGAAACTCAGTGTAATGCTGTCTTAGTCTGTCTATAAGAACTGCATCAAGAATACCTTATTACAAGATCATAATCATAGCTGAAATAATTTTGCGAATCATGTTCCATTTTCCTATTTAAAAAATTGCATTAAGTGAGTCCCTTGAGTATTAATTAGACTGATGAATTGGATTTAATATCTTACCAGACATCTCAACGTCATTGTCAAAGACATCGTCATTATCCGTGAAGTCAGGTGTCGTTGGAGAATCAGGTGTCACGACTTCACCTTTACGAGGTGTTTCAGAGTCAGTCTGAACAAACTTCAGAGTCGGGTCTATGTCACAGTCGCCAAGCAGGTCTGAGCTTGGCAAGATCTTTCTCTTCACCATTCTGTTGTCTTTTGCTGATTTCTTCTCCATCATTTCCAAGAAATCTAGCACAGAAATTACTACAATCAAATGTTCTAAGCTCTTCTCATAGGGCACTGTACACAGACTAATATAGATGTAGTATTATAGATACGCTTATTAACCACGAAGGTAGAATGTAGAAGAACAAAAAGTTAAGTGCAGACAGATGACAAGCATACATGAGATTTTTAACAGGAATAAAATAACGGAAATCTGTTAAATATGTGATATTACTTCTGTGACATAACCTAGATACCATCAATACCATGGTCATCACAAAGTCGTATAAGTTCAAAATTGTAGCTATGTGACAGTGAAAAATAAAGATAAAGAGGACATTCGTCTTCCTTAATCGTGGTCGTAGTGGTTGCCCGTCTAACCAGACGCAGCAATCATTTTCTACTGCGACAGCTATATCCTTTGTCACAAACACTGATGACACTGTTTTATGATCTACAAATTACAAGCAACAATTGACCCAAAAAGTTTTATTTTTGCACATGTAGATCTACTATATGAATGTGGTCCATAGAATTTAACAGATTTCACTTAGCAGCCTCCTTTATTTTAATTAATTAATTTCTGTTTACCAACCATTGTTGCTTTTTCCAGTGGAGCTTGCTTCCATCTGTTGTGAGTCTTTACGATTGCTTTGTACACTTGAGTTATAGGATTCGTGCCAGTCCTTGGTTATATTTCCATCTCTTCCAAAGATGAGTGGATCATGAATCATTAGAGAAGACAGCGGTATATCCCGTTCCATTTTATAAACATTCCGGTCAGATCAATTCCGTGAATACTCCAGTCTTCATCAACAGCTAAATTTATAACGGCATGATCAATTAGCAGCTATAGCGAACTATAGGAAAAATTAGATGCAGATTACCATTGCTAACAGTGCTGTGTGCTTATTTTCTTTGGTGATCATTAGCCAGAACGGCTGTGTGCAGTAGATGGTACCAGTTTTGTCAAATTAAATGCAAAGTGAAATATATTGTAGGTCTGTGTCAGTGTCATTACATTTTGCATTACTAATAATATTTTGTAAATGTAATTTGACTTTTGAAATAGTTAAATCTCAATAATTTATTGTATTTTTAAATAAGTGTAAAATAAATATATACACAAATATGTGTTAGTGTACAATACACGCAATGGTTTCCAAGTCACATTTAGTAAACACTTATCAGGTCATCATTAAAGTAGTGCTAATTAAGGGATTAGTGCAGCTTTTCAGAGCCTTTTTTGATTCAACTCGCAGTGAATTTCGACATCCATTCAAACTAACTGTTAAATAGCCAGCAGTTGGTCCTTATTCAGCTAAGAAGATGTACTATAGGTCCACACTATTTGCTAGATAGATTACACTGATCATATTACATAAAGATTAGATTGAAGCGGTTCCATTTACTTCAGGCAATATTTTGTTTTGAGACTGTTAATTGCTCGCCTTTCATCTGTTAATGACTAACTGTTTTGACAGTGTTGCTGAGGCAGGTGTCTTTGAATCTTCTAAAAGAAAACGATACGTATAAAATTAACTACATGTTCAACTAAGGTTCTGACTTCCATTCATTTTCCAGTGAACATTGACGTTGTTCACGACGCAGACAAATCTTTAATAGAGTCGCTATAACAGTGCACCTGAATCTATTGTTACAAATTGAGATTGGATCATTGGCATAATTAAATCAATTCTTTCTCTTCAAGATCTCTTAGAGAAACCAATAATTTCCTATTGCATGCTCTCGACAGACGAGCTACATAAAGCTCTTTCCTGCAAAGCTTCAGTGATTACCTAGCGACAAACGACGCATTCTAATACACCCACTTGCACTTATTTGAGTTTTTAAGAATAATTAATTAATGACGATAGTCAGAGATTGTCACTCCCTCTAGTTGTGGTACCTTACAAAGCAATGGAACATGCCAGACCACTCAGCTGTTCAGAACGCACGAATAATCCATCTGACGACGAAAGGAGTAATTATTATTAATCCAGACCATTCAACAACGATCGCAATCTTAGATAGGCCAGCAGCGACCTGCAATAGCATCACCCTTCTGTTTGCTGTGCCTTGTCCATGGTGGGATGATGGGAGAACGACGCTGTAGCTCGGCTGCCGATGCTGCTGGTGGTGGTGCTGGTGCAGCTGCTGGTTACAACAGAAGACCGAAGACGCAGTAAAACGATCAATAAGGCTATGCGTAGGCCTCGTGCGCGCTCCAACGACATTGGGTCTCCACCCAGCTCATTAAATAGCTGCCTGCTGGCACACATCGGATCTACAGCCTATACGAACCACGTACGGGTTGCAGACAGACAAACAGGCAGACAGGCAGACAGGCAGGCAGACAGACAAATAGACCGACTGCGAGACGACAGTTTCCGCAAGATTGCGCGGTGCATGATGCAGCATGAAGATCCTTTAAACGAGAAATCAATGTTCTGTGCGATCAGCGGTTGAGCCGAAGTTATGCGAAGCCGAGATGGCGCACGTCTGCAGTTGGCTACATTGGTTAGGGCGCAGCTTCGTCCGGCCGATGCACCTTGGTGTAAGAGAACGTAGGACGTATACGGATCGCGGTTCACCTCTCGATTATGACCAATTTAATAGGAGATTTAAATCAGGGACTAGCACGGTCAGGTCAAACGGGCAGCGGTGGTTCGAAGCAACACACGTACCCGATCAATCCGTTGAAAATAATAGGGTCACTTTATTAAAACGCAGGCCTACGTGTAACATGGTTACATAATTAGACGGTGCATTGTAGCCTGACACCAGCTCCTTGAAAAACTGCATTAGGCCTATTACTCTATTATACCCATTACCAAATTAGACGGAATTGTGGCATGGCGAGATCAGGTCATCGTCACAATAAACCCGGTCCCCTCTGCCTAGTGGGTACCTCGAAAGAGGAGCAGACTCGGCAGAGATAGGAGAAGGAAAACTCTCATGTTCGACTTCGGCCGAGGCGGCGATCTCGTCTGACAGGTGGGGGAACCCGGTGGACACCCAATGAGAGGGGTAGAAAATGAGGGGGCAAACGTATAACGTGTTCCCTCTCTGTAAAAGGTGGGGGACTTGTCCCCCTCGATGTCGACCCTGGAATCACAGCCTCTGGGCTTCGGGTTGACACTTAGCTAAAGGCTTGCATGAAATCAAACGGAGGCCCATCTAAACGAATACACTCACAATTCGTCTGTCTGCCTGCCTGTTTGTCTGTCTGCCTGCCTGCCTGTCTACCTATCTGTCTGTTTGTCTGCCTACCTGCCTGCCTGTCTGTCTGTCTGTCTGTCTGTCTGTCTGTCTGTCTGTCTGTCTGTCTGTCTGTCTGTCTGTCTGTCTGTCTGTCTGTCTGTCTGTCTGTCTGTCTGTCCATTCCTTCTCTCCACATCTCCATGTTTTCAATTTGTCAATTTTGTAGCGCAGGATTCCTAGGTTCCATTCTGCTTTCGATGTGTCCGAGAGTGTCCTCTACCCTTCCCTCTCTCTCCTCATTCCATTCCACCGCCTCAGACACCTCCACCACGACGGAAGACCATGGCGGCCAATGACTTCGCCAGCAATGGAGTTTCCCACTCGACCGCAACGAACAACCAAGGTCGAGCCTTCAACACCAAGTACACTGCCTCGCCACACGACCCCAGGAACGGGCATTCTTCTTCGGCGGCAACAAACCGTGGACTGATCGAGGACATCCGGTGGCACATGAGCAATGCCCCACTGCCCACCAGGAGGCCTGAGGGGGTCGGCCGTCTTGCCGGAGCGGATGACACGGCGCAGGAGGCATTCCTCGAAGAGGAAGACCTAGAGGCAAGGCTGAGGCACGAACTGCTGCGTAGCAAGGAGCGCTTCTCGCTGTCCTGTCCCTCTGGGGACATAATCGACTCTGAACTGGTCTCGTCATCTACTTCCGCCTTTGATCCGTTTGCGACGATCCAGGATGACGACGACCTCACCATAGACGATGGGTATCAGCAGCAGCTGGGGGATGAGGGGGATGGGAGTGAAGGGGAAGATGAGGGGTAAGGCGTTACCTTTGACCCGTTGAGAACGATCAACGACGATGATGCCTTTGTGTGTTCGCTGCCGGTGATAAACGGACTCGAGGTCTCGGCTGCCGATACCACGGTCGACCACATCGATCCGCGGATCGATGATCCTCTATCGGTCGAGCACGAGAACAACCCAGGAGTGGCCGCCGTCGCAGACGAGACGATCCCAGCCTTAGAGGGAGCAGAAGGGTTGGGTGGAGACGGGACTGGGAGAAGCTCCGTCGCGTCAACATCGGACGACGATGAGAGTTCTGTTTATGAACCTCTAAAACCGTTTCATTCCGAGCAGAAGACGACCGAGTGGAACCTTCTGGTCCGCCTTCCGTTGGCCCCTCGAGGCAACCGGCTCATTATCAGTCAGAGCCGGTTCTGGAAACCGGTTTTCGTCAAGCTGGCCAAACTCGGAACCGGTTTTGTCCTGCGATTGTACAGCGACGCTGGCGAGCGCGAACCTCTGCACGAGATGTTCCTCGATCCTTCGTACTGCATCTACAATGAGGGACTCCAGCCGACGGACCGGAACTCCAGCGCGGCTGCCACCAAGTGCCTGGTCGTCACGCTGTTTTAGGCAAGCTACGAGGAGCATCTGAGTGTGCGCAGCAACAGAACCAGCCTCCAGAAGCTGCGCGACATCACGAGCATCAGCAGCTTCCAACAGTTCCGCAACCTCGTCCATCACAAGGTCCCTAAGGTGAGCATGGTCATCGAACCCTCGCCGCAGTACTCGGAGCTGCTCAAGTTCTGCGGGCTGGACCACGACGTCGTCAGGCACGCCCTCTTCCGGTTAGAGTGGTTCCGCCGCCAGCCGTTCTTCAAGTACGGTTGCGAGGAGTTGGTCGTCGACATCGTCGACGAGTACCACGCCGACATCAACGTTCAAGGCCACGTCGACGCTCACAAGACCTGGGTTAGGGGGTTCGCCCATCGTCGAGCTTGGGATCAACGACGAGCGACGCAACGGACGTAAGATCGTTGGTAGAAGGGACATCGTGGCCGTTGACGTCGAGGACTGGATTGCTGTTGAAGAGGTCGAGTTGAGCCGCTGCGTTTGTCGGACGGTCTTCGACGAGACGCTTCTCCTTCGATTCGAGCCGCTCGACGGTGTTCGCTTTGAGCTGATGCGCTACCGAGTCCGACCGATCGTCGACCGGGAGCTTCCCCTTCGAGTCCGTGGTCAGGTCTCAGTCATCAGCCGGCACGTTCAGATCCGCTGCGAGCTTGCGATACCCGCCTACTTCCTCGTCGGCGATAGGATTTACCAGACGCCCTGTCGCGACATCCAGGTCCGATTCCCGATTCCAGACTCGTGGATCTACCTGTTCCACGTCGAGAGGCTGTTCCGATACGGTGCTGGCGGTGGTATGGCCCAGGCGGCCAAGATCCCCGGAGCCGTCAAGGGCCTCGAGAGATTGGCGCTCTTCACCCAGGGCCTGCTGCAGCCGAGCATGTTCGAAGTGTCGACGGGATCGGCTCCTTACGAGGACTCGTGCAAGGCCATCATCTGGAAGGTCGGGGTTTTGCCGGAAAGAGAGGAAGGTTCGACGACGCACCCTACAATGTATTGCGCCTCTGATAGATATGTCAAAGGGGCGCCACATTGAGTTTCATTGATAGATTGATTGATTCAAATTGAAATCCTTGAAATTTGATATCACCCTTCAACTAACATCTTTTGCTCGGAAGTTCACACACATCGACGGCGCAATTGCAGAGCAATTGTGTGTGAAGGACTTACTCAAGGTTCCTACACAGTGACTGACACCTCGGATGACAGACGAACACACTCACTCAGCGCACACTGAGTGTAACGGGCCGACCACTCTAACCGATCAGCCACCGTGCCGCACAGACAGATTGATTGATTTATTAATTGATTGATCGATTGATTGATTGAGTGAATGATTAGTTGGTTGGCTGGCTAGCTGGCTGGCTGACTGACTGACTGATTGATGAGATAGTGCAGAAGTGATCAGTGGGTCAAATCTAGCCCACCTTATAGGTTTTTTTCTGGCCCGCGGGATCTTCCCTAAAAGACATCTTTTACATATATGTTGGTTATAACGAGGACCAACACTAAAAATCATATATAAGCGTAATTGATTGCTTGCATGCCATAAAATGCACCATGTAAGATTTAATTTTGCAAATCATCTTCTGGGACGGGCTCCACCGCGCCAACTTCAATTTGCTTAGGGCAACTTCGGCACCCGAGGTCTAGTTTATTCCAGTTTCGCCTAGAATACCAGTAGGCTAATCAAATGAATTTTGGTCTAGCTTAGACGAGGCCATACCATAGCAGACATTTTTCATTGTTCTGCTCCACTGTTGCTCCAGATATCTACAGACCTCACACGTTCGTTCTACATCTCGATCTGGGACCACACGACGTCATCGCCGACTACCGTAACCGCACTGCGCACGTCCAGTTCTACATGCCGAACACTTCCGTCTCGAGGACACAGGTGCGCTCCGTGTCCATCCAGCACTCGAAAGGGGGCGCAACAACAACACCTGCCGACCGAACCGTGCAGGAAGTCGACGCGCTACGAGTACAACGTCGAACTGGCCTTCTTCAGCGACACAGTCATTTTGTACAGTTATATTGTATTTTTTAACTTGTAAAACACATCTTACCGAGTAAGCGATATCATGAGGTGATATCATGGTTGGGGAGCCGAGGGAAGAGGAAAGCCCATAAGCGGTGAACAGTGGAAAAGAAGTAGAATATAATAAAACGCGTCTATGTGTGTTAAGTAATGCTTGATTTCGGTGTCCTGCTGGCTTCTGTGCAACTACTTTGCATTGCGACAGGTGAGGCCGTGAAACTGCCTGATATCGGCTTAACTATACAAGAGAGAGAGAGAGAGAGAGAGAGAGAGGAGAGAGAGAGAGAGAGAGAGAGAGAGAGAGAGAGAGAGAGAGAGAGAGAGAGAGAGAGAGAGAGAGAGAGAGAGAGAGAGAGAGAGAGAGAGAGAGAGAGAGAGAGAGAGAGAGAGAGAGAGAGAGAGAGAGAGAGAGAGAGAGAGAGAGAGAGAGAGAGAGAGAGAGAGATAGAGAGAGAGAGAGAGAGAGAGAGAGAGAGAGAGAGAGAGAGAGAGAGAGAGAGAGAGAAGAGAGAGAGAGAGAGAGAGAGAGAGAGAGGAGAGAGAGAAGATGAGAGAGAGAGAGAGAGAGAGAGAGAGAGAGAGAAGAGAGAGAGAAAGAGAGAGAGAGAGACAGAGAGACAGAGAGACAGAGAGACAGAGAGACAGAGAGACAGAGAGAGACAGAGACAGAGAGAGAGAGAGAGAGAGAGAGAGAGAGAGAGAGAGAGACAGAGGGAGAAAGAGAGAGAGAGAGAGAGAGAGAGACAGAGAGACAGAGAGACAGAGAGACAGAGAGACAGAGAGACAGAGAGACAGAGAGACAGAGGGAGAAAGAGAAAGAGCATGCACAGTAGAGCTGAGAAGACAGAGATAGAAAAAGTAGATCTTCCTTCATGTTAGTCTATGCAACCGCAACAAATGTCATCCGACCATTCGATTGTCGAAATTAACATATCCTAGAGGCACGACGATCTGGTTCCCCCGGTATTAAGAAGCAATGCGCTCGATATGTTCTATCTCGATCATTAATTACACTATCAACTGAACACCACTGTCTTTTTATCGTAAGAAGGTAAATAGTCAAAGATAGTCAACATATCCCAGTAAATGATGAGCTGTATGGATCTGTGTTTGAATAGCATGCACGACATGAGACTTCTGTATTTCTGCTATTTTTGATTCGCCTTCTGCGTCATCTCGACGAATGAGTGTTGCAAGTTCTGGTCAGCGCCAAATAAAGTTCATTAAAACATTGCGTGGTATTGTCAATCCTCTTCAAGTTTCAAACTATCGTTTAATTTTAGGCTATGATGCATGAAACAGTTGTTTTATGTATACACTGACTGACACGCTTATTAATCCTATGCAATCATAGTAACTGTTGGTCTTTCAAACTTCCTCTCCCGCCCTCTCTCTCTCTCTCTCTCTCTCTCTCTCTATATATATATATATATATATATACATATACATATATATATATATATAGAATTGTCTAACTGTCTATTTGACGAATTGTCGAATTGTCCTATTGTCCAATTGTCGAATTGTGTTCTTATAAAATTGCTTAGTTGTCGACTTGTCGAATTGTCTAATTGTCGACTTGTCTAATTGTCGAAATGTCGAATTGTAGAATTGTCGAATTTTCGATTTGTCGAATTGTCCTGTTGTAGAGTATTCGAATTGTCGAATTGTCGAAATGTGTAATTGTCGAATTGTCGAATTGTATACTTGTAAAATTGGATAATTGTCGAATTGTCTATTTGACGAATTGTCGAATTTTCGAATTGTCGAATTGTCAAATTGTCTAATTATCGAATTGTCGAGTTGTCGAATGTCTAATTGACGAATTGTCGAGTTTTCAAAGTGTCGAGTTGTCGAATTGTCAAATTGCCGAATTGTCGAACTGTCTAATTGTCTAATTATCGAATTGTCGTAATGTCGAATTGTCTAAATGTGTAATTGTCTAATTATCGAATTGACGAATTGTCGAATTGTTTAATTGTCTAATTGACGAATTGTTAGATTCTTTAGTCGTTCGATCGACGTTCCTTTAAGACTATTACACCTATTTAGTTAAAATACAGCTAGCTATAGGTTGCGGAGCAATACATTTAAGCAGTTCAGAGACACCTAAAGAGTTTTGATGCCCATGAAAACTTGAAAAGAAACTACGCTTTGCATCAGTCACTGGAAAATTGGAAACTGCTGCATTTTAAACAGTGTTGTATGCAAGACTTATAACTTCGAGACCAAAACGAGACCAAGAAAGTGAGGTGCCGAGACCGAGACAGTGAGGTACCAAGACCGAGAACGTGACACTGTAGGTCCAAGATAGTGGGGCTACGAGACAGTATATATAAATAAATATATATATATATATCTGAAATCTTCTAGACGATTTTAAACAAGCAAATTTAAATACCAAATACCAAAGGAGTGTATATAAGTTTGCGCATATCGTTACTCGTCCTGATCAGAAACTCAAAGTTGTTCCGATCGTTTCGGATATGGTGGTTTTACATCAACGACAAGCTAGCTTTAACTATTGTTTGTCAATAACTTCAATTTGCGTAAACGCAAACTTCACAATTTCAGGTTCTCTCTCAGACATTTTCCCACCTTAAGATGATTGAAATGATTTTAGTATCGCGTGGTTCACGCGTTAACCAGAATTGCTGTTTTTATAGCTTCCGGTTTGAGTTCATAGCGCAAGATTTTAAGACAGTTAACGCGAGAGTTATCAAGACCTCTTGTTAGAGACAGAACAAGACTTCACTGCCTATAGTTTATTACTCATTAATTTTTACGCTGTTCTGCGTACCGATAAATCATAAAGGTATAGGCCTATATATATATATATATATATATATTGCCTATATGTGATTCTTAAAAAATTATCAGCGCTCACAAAAGCTACGCCCCGGAGACAGGATAACACTAGCGCTATATAAAATCAAGTCCGCAACAGCCAAGCTCATTGAGCGTTGCTCTCCGGTGCCAGTTGAGAAGGCTGCGTTCAATGCTGTGGTTGTCAGTGATGTTGACGATCGTGTGGTGGCGCAGGAATGGAATAGGCCTATCCATATGGATAGAATGGTTTTGAAGAGCTCGGTTTACAGAATGGAAAGTTGCAGATGACTCTGAGATCATGAACATCATTAGACCCCTTAGCATATATATCGGCCTATGCATGCGTGTGTGATGGAATGAAAACAATGATGATGTAGAGGCCGGGTTTGAAAAATTGAAATGGAAAGGATTAAGGTAGAACGGAAAATATCTGGCACACAGACCTATATAGGTACAAAAAGTGTAAAATAAGACTGTTCAGGAACCGTCTGTGGAAACGTACAGATGGATGCTTATAAAGATCGGCATCTCACAGGAGACGCCGAATAATGTAAGATATTGATAACTACTGGAACTCCCACATGATCATCTCAGACGAATCTTTGCATGACAGGCTTCGTGTAATCTGTCACCAGAGATGTGGTCTCGAGACCGCGGTCTTGGTCTCGAGACGGTCGCGAGACCGGAAAACTGCGGTCTTGGTCTTGGTCTCGAATGCATCGGTCTTGGTCTTGATCTCGGACCATCGGTCTTGGTCTTGGTCTCGACTGCGTCGGTCTTTGTCCTGGTCTTAATGGAACGGTTTTGGGATTGATCGAAGTCTTAGGACAGCGTTCTTGGTCATTTGCCGTATCAGAGCAATTTCTTTGATATTTGTCAGTTATTTTCGATTATTAGAGACACAGGATGTGCTTGTCATTGATTTACGACGTGCTGACCATCTATATATACAAGTTATAACTATGGAAAAAGTGTTGAATCCGTACGTGCTGCACTTCATGCATGAAATGAATGTGAAATACTGTTGGTTATCAAGAAGACTGCGATTTCTTTATAAATGCTGTTTACATGTCGATGATGTTGTCAGATTTTTAGCATGTTTCACTCAAACCATAAGTGATTGAGTTCATGCTTTTTTATTTGTTCGTTTTTGCTTCATGTGTATGTACTATGCTAACAATGTTGGAATAAATAAAGATTGATATATACATTAAGAGCTCTTTGGTACACACCTGGGTCACGTGACTTCGTTTATTTTGATCGGACTAAAGGTGTGCTAACTGCCGAGATAAATAAGTTTAATTTAAGCGAAGTTGTGATCTTCCAACAAGAATTAAACGCAAATATGTGGACCGTTAAAGATACCTGGCTGTTCTTCTGTGCTGTCTCGTTTTTCTACGGAGGTTATGCTCAAGAGGGTTAGTATTAGAGAAAAACTATCTAACTGTTCTGTAATCATACTTCAGCAAGCTTACATGTACGTAATGGAAGAAAAGATTGCACTTTGAATATCAGCAGATCCGCTCTAAAACTTGCTATAACTATGGCCTAATATGTGCGCCTAAGTAGTCAACTTAACACAGCGCCACACTGATAGAAAAAGAAAATAAATTAGCGCCGACGGGTGCGTGACGAATCCGAATCGCCGAAACCCGAACCCCCCAAACTGGTTTATCCCCGAAAACGAAGCTGGATTCTTGAAAGGATTCTGCCTAAATGGAAGCTGGGTTGATGAAAAGAATTCACGCAGAAGCTAGATTGATGAATGAAGTGCGCTGTTTTGAGACATTTAAGTGTTATTCAATAGTGCATTGCAGCTTTCGGGGAATCGGGACCTTTTCAGCGTTTTCGGGGATTCGTATTTCGGTGATTCGGGTTGATCCCGCGCTGACAGTCACATGTGCATTTGACAGTACACAGTTGTTACCAGTGGCGTCGCAAGGGCTACGATGTTAGAGAGGCATGTTAGAGAGGCGCTGTAGGAAATAAGGGAATTCAGCAAAGTAAAATGGCAAAACCCTTGCTGGGTTGTAGTGTGGAGTGGGAAAGGATTAAACAAACATGCCTTACAACTTCACAATATGGTGGCCAACAATTGTATATTATTTGCTAAAAATTTAAATTAATAATAGCCAAGTTAATAATCATAGGCTGGGACAATAAACACTGTCAAGACTTTCATATTTTTAAACTGAGATGTATAATCAGATATCCATGCTTTCATATTGATCAGGTTTTTAATGCGCATGGAGCTTCTGCGTCCGAAAGTTCGGCCTAAAGATGCACAGAATAATAACTTCTGCGGCTGACAGTTCGTCGTATATGTCTAAAGATGACACTAACTTTGACCCCTATGATGCCTAACCTGACCCTAACCGACCCTCACAACTTACCAACCCGCACGACGTATATAACAAATTCTAGGTGTTTTTAACAGTGCACATGCGTGAATGGTTGCAGAGGTCTTCACACGCTAAATTTTGTATAGGTTCGGCTGTGGAAGTAGAATTTTCGTTTATATTTGGGCCGAAGGTTCGACCGCAGAAGATTTATCCATTTAAAATAGAGTTGCAGAACCATGCAAAATGAAATTAGTTACCACTTCATAATTATGTATTCACATAAATTGTAATGGACATAACACTAATTAAAGTTAATGTACTAATATTAAAACTAATAGGGGCTTGACAATTGACTGTCCTAAGCATCAGAATAAAAGCATCTTGCAACCAGCCTTCATAAGGCTGTTCACCAAATTGCAGTTGTCAAAGACATTGTGATTGGCCCAAGCACCAATATGCACAGGAATGGAAAGTCCTCATGTTCTTTCATGTCAGCAGTTTTTGGGCGATATTGAGGGGCCGGAAATTTTAGATCCTTTTAGGATAACAAGCTGATTCATCAACCTTTGGTTGTGAAGCCAAATTTACGAATGACTACCAGGTATGTCAGTAAATGACAATAAGTGCCGTTAGAGGCTCAAAACACAATATTTTCAAATAGAAGAAAAGTTTAGATTGGGGCGACATCTGTGTTTAAGAGAAAAATGTGTACACGGAAATTTGACGAGTAACCATTTCTCTTATCTAGATTCCTTGTGATTGGCCCCTACAATCGATTCTTTGGGATATTTTCAATAATTATTGGTGCATGGATTATAATTTATGCTAGGATGTTGAAGAGTATTGGTATTAGTATTGCAATACTTTTCAGAAAAAGTATTGGTATCACGATACTTTTAATTAGGAAGTATTGGTGTTGCTATTGCAATACTCTTTTCAAGTATTGTTAACAGCCCTGGTTATAATCTTATAAGTTCAGTCTATTTTCATTGGCTTCTCAATTTTTATGACTCAGTTTGTTGAGATTCTCGTTACCTATGAATTAATGTTAATTAATAATGCTTTTCTTTCTGAAGCAGAACACATGTGCTAGTATTAATGGTTTGAGTGGACTATCTTCCAGCGCTGGACACAAAACAAAAATTCGAGACCGAGTGTTCCGACGAGTATGATCCAAGACCGATACTTTTTTTATAAACACCTCGATTAGTTAAGACGCTAAAATGGAATGACACACTTCAAACATTAATATACGAAGCTAACAATGCTTGGAGGAAAAACATCCTTTAATTACTGAAGAATAATAACATATTATTATGGTCCAGAAAACAGTTTTTTGACAGCCTCCCTTCCTCCTTTTTCAGTGCCCCTACCCTTTCTTTCCTCTTCTGCTTGCTTGTAAAATAGTTGTAGAAACTCTTGCTGTATCCTTTCACATTCCTTGATAACTTTTGGTTAAAAGTCTTTTCTGTTTGCATTATTACAGACATTTCTTTTATTCACATAATTCCTTTTTGAAATCGCGAGCCTTTCCGCACTGCCTTGAATGGGGCTATTGGAACAATTTGTGATTTGATCATTATTATTTGCTTAACAATAGCTGTTTTGTGGCTGCCACTTTAATTATCCAAAACAGTTTATTATTATTTCCTTCATTTGGCACAATTAATTAATTAATTATATAATATTTGAGTAACTATTAGGTGAAATTAGAAAGTAAAGTAATATAGGGCATAATGTGTTATCCCAATTTTTAAGAAATTATGTCAGTTTTGTAATTAATGATGTTTTACTCTTTACAGCCATTGATGTTGCAAAGAACTGGAATATGTACCTGCATGTTGCAATTGGAATGCTCATCTGCTTTTTCGTTCTAAGCGTCTTTTTAGTCACTGCCACACTTATCAGTTTAGCCATCAAATATGCCGAGCCAAGGCTGAATTCCCTTCGATCGTACTGGTGAATTAGGAGACACTGGAAAAACTGCTTATTGGCTTTCAGAGATAAGGAAGACTATGTGAACCTGATCTGCGAATCATCATTTCATTTGGCAAAACGTAGCAGATGACTTGTGATGGACGTCCTTCTTCGATCTGAAACTATTCCTGGATCTGGTTTTGGATGGGCTATCTGTGGGACGACATGTTTAATTAAAAAGTCTTTGATGACTGTGTCAAATTGACAGTCACTGAATTTTATTGGTAAGCCATCAACTGGCAAGGAAATAATTTGTGTAATGTTTATTATTTCTGATATATACAATGATCTGTTATGAAGTATAAATCTGAATATTCATACACGATAACAGCATGCCAGAGAAAGAAGCTGTGGAACAAGGAATGTGATGGTCTTTGGTTTAACATGTCTGCCATGATGATTATCATTTCTTTAGATCTTATAAGCGTAAATTAATTGCAGAACTGTTTGGTACTATGCTAATTCTATTACTTTAAAGTATATTTGATTATGGATGGTCAGCCAATTAATTTTTAGTTACATTACTATCATATGTTTTGAACACTCTTTGTATTTAGCCATGTAGACAAATATGGACATGTAATTGATTGCTGCCTGGCAGGAAATTGACAACTGTGCGTCCTCGTGTGCAAAGATTCAAATTTAGAAGAACTGATCTGAAAAATGCTATGTTCTAAATTTATTTATTTGATTGGAATGTGTTTAAATTTTAATTCCAAAATAACCCACCAATAGCTGGCTAAATTAGATATGTCTGCCCTTGCTGCTGCCTTTCCCCATGTTGTCTCCGCCTCTGCTGTCCGTGACCTTGGTGTTACTCTAGACCAGGAGCTAACTTTCGCTCCTCACATTCACTCACTTAGCCATGCTTGCTATTACCAGCTACGCACAGTCGGTTGCTCACTTACTCTTACTGCTACCATTGTTCATTCTTTTGTGAGCACCAGACTCGACTACTGCTGTTCTTTCTATGCTGGCCTCCCGGCCGCTCGAATGAACTGCCAGGGTCGCAGCCCGCTCTAAAGACTTCAAGTTACCCCCCATTTCAGGTTACCCCCCGGTAATCTGAAATCGATATCAGATTACCCCCTCCGTGTTCACATTACTCCCTCTCCGAATGAGTCAAAATTTTAAATTGTTATATGCTTTCAACTTAACCATTCTGTTTAATAAAACACGTGACACATAAGACAAGGCACTTAAGACAAGACAAATGATGATCCATCGTCGCGGCTGCGCAAAGTGTGACATCAATGAACATCCTTGGTGTCACTAACAGTCGACATGAAGGCCACGTACATGCAAACAATATACTAGCTACCTGCTCGTGGTCGTTTTTTGCTCTGTGAGAGCTTAGGACCCATGGGCTGCGAACTCGCGCCCTTCACGTTGTATCCAGGGCGACAGCGATTGTCTTACATATCTCTCATCACCTGATTAGAAAGCGAACGACATCAGAGGGCGTCTTTATTCTAGATTTACGATTAGAAAAGTGGCGAAGCTCATGTACGCCGCCCCCGCCTGGTGGGGCCACGCGCCAGCAAGCGTCCGTACACGAATAGAGATATTCCTCTGCCGAATATAAGAGAACTGCCTGCTTGCCGGAAGGATCTGAGGATGCCGACTCTGCCGAGACGATGGTACGAACAGTCGAAGGTCTCCTGCGATCGGTTGAGACAAGAAAAACACATGTCCTGAATTCGATATTCTCCCAGGACCTAAAAGTCGTTATGATCTTAGACCTAGGCCACATATAAATTCAGACTGCCTGTTAAAGATGACAAGAACTTCATCCCTCGAGTCCTATACAGAACTCTTATGTAGAATCTCCCAACGAAGTCTCTTTATTATAATATTATCTAAAACTCGATTGAATCAGACTCTGGTACTAAACAACTAACATATTGTAATGGTTTGCGGTGTGACATTCCATGTATATCAATAAACGAATATTCATTATTAATTTTAAGTAGGAAGTAGTTATCACGTGTAAAAAATATAAAAAAGTCAAAGAAATATAAAATTTGTGAAATCAGTAATAGGCTACACGAGATCAAAGTCCATCACATTGTTACATACAAACATAAGAAAATAAAGATTTAGCCTAACTGGTGAAGAAATTAGTGTAATTACAACAATAGGCTAATATACAACAACCAGGGAAATAACTTTTGACTTGCTAACTCAACCCTCTACTTAGCTCATCAAAAGTAACAAGAAGACTGAGCAAATGCTGCAGGTTGGAAGTGGTGGTATGCCCTGTTTGTGGTCTGATGGTAATTATTCTTTCACTTACTAGTTCCCATCTAATTAGCTGATATCACTTTTGGCTGACCATTATGCCCACTTCTCCTTTATGCTTTGCACCATCTGAGTACTAGATGCTTATTCCTTGAGACACACTTGCTCTCTGCAGGTTCATCGCATCTCACTCTGCCCCAATATTTAAAGTTTGTAGGCCTAATCTTACATCTCTCTCATCATCTGCGCCAACTTCCCTGTACCATAGTGTTCTTATATTCCAGTATCCGTCTTTTGCCTTGGCTTTAACCTACTAGACTCGCTAAACTTTGGTAGTTATGATTTTAGACTTCTGAGTCTTGGCTTGCTTTCGGCTTTCACCACGACTCTTCACAGATGGGCCCATGACCCTCTCATCTCCCGACCGACCGATCTGCCACGACAATGAGTTTGAGCATTTTCATGTGTTTTTTCTGTTGCAAGCTGTGGTTTTACCTGGAAGGCCCACAAGCTTGCCGCAGAACCCTGCTCCTTTTTCCAGGCTTGGGACTGGCACTGCTGAACTGCAAGGCGGCGGAGTAGTTAGTTACCGGGGGAGGGGTAACTTCAAGTTGCCTGGGATGTAGCTTGAAGCGGAGTTCATATTACTCCTGGGGTAATCTGAAATCGCAGGGGGTAACTTTAAATCGCCTTCAAGTTGCGGGGGGGGGGGGGGGGGGTAAGGTGAATGGGGGTAATTTGAAATCGCTGCACCTGTATGTAGGCTAGATGGCGCGAAGCTCTGAAATTTCACTACCTAGCTGTTGATTAGTGGTTGATAAACTTTATATCTATTCTGTAAAACTTATTCCTAACCAATTGTTATTATAAGGCATTGGCTTTGCGTACATAATTCTCAAACTGGTTCTCTTCAACTTGCTCAAGTGCAATTGCGTCTTGGTTGTACGATTGGGAAAACTGTCATTAAGAAAATGGCGATTATCCTGTAAAACGATTGAATACAAGATGCACGTGATCAACATTGGTGTCGTCATCAAATTTTAACAAACGCTACTGGTGACGTCATATTCATTACGATGGCAACGTTTCCAGAATTTTCGGTGCAGACAAACGCTCGTTTGCTATACTGTTCATTTAAAACTTCGATTTTAAAATTATTTTCCACTTAAAGTCTGCTTAAATGATAAGCTTAATCCTCTGATAAAAGAAGGCCAACGTAGTGACCGATATTACAAGCTTCAACATCTTCTGTTATCGAAATATTTGAAGTAAAGTCGTCGACAACACGGTGAGGAAAAAATGAATAGCAATATTGGAGCTGATTGATTAACTGTGGTTTGTTGCAGTTGTACATTTTGTAGTTATAACATTTCTGTTACTATCACAATAATACATGAATTAAAATTTTAAAAAAATGCCTTACAGAAATTTGAATTAGTTATTCGTCTCAACATATTGAACAATGCAAAGAAAAAATCAGTTAGATATGTTGCTATAATCGTTTCATAAAAGCAAAGCACGCTAATTCGATTATACATAGTTTTGCGTGGCATAGGCCTACAATTATATTACACACGATATGCCTATTATAGGCCTACACCATACAAAGTCACTATTAGGCGCTACAGATTAATTCACTGAAATTCCATTTTCACGAAAACACTCGCTTATTAATGAGGCATATTTGCATGCTTTTTTGCATAATAACCCGTTCTGGGCAATGAGAACCATTCACTCGGAATCAGCCGAAATTTCACCCCATAATATATTCTTTGGAATGAACCTCATAACTTTAACCTACTAGACTCACTACACTTTCCTAACTTTACTAATGCCACTTTATTTCCTTCCGTTCTGCTATTCTCTATACACCTACAGTGATTTCTATGTGTCTGTTGTTTTCTCAACAAATGAATATAATATGATTATACATAGGACTCCATGTATATACTATACATTATGCAAGCATACAACATGTGTCCACACGTACATGCATTTATAAGCTTACTGTCATTTTGTTTGTTTTTTTTGTCAAGATGGGTCTACGCCTTCACAGATTGGAGACTGCCAAAGTAACCTACGCGAATGCTGTTCAGAATTTTTTCTGGTTGATACATGTATGTTAAGACCATCAACTTCTGAGTTGTTTTTGTTTCCTCTTTAAATTTATTTTAAAGACAAACTTTAGAAAAAAAATTTGAACTGCAGAAGTGAACATGATGAGCTTGTATAAATTATAAAATATTGACTGTTTTACTGGTGTCAGTACATCGAAATGCAATAAGGCCTAATCGAAGATCAACGTTTGGTATGGTCAACAACATAAACGCAAAGGATGCCTCGAAGTTATGATGTGAAGAAAAGACAAAAGGTCAGTATAAATTCAGATTATTCTGCTTTATGCCTCTATGAGGGAACACTTTAAAACACGAAATTGACTATTAGACTTTTTCCAAACTTAGCTGTTTCATTGGTTTCTATCTAATTGCAGCTTAAAGTTGAAGGGGTTTCAGCAAATCAAAATATTAACATTTCAAATCGAATGCCAACTTTAGTATGGCGAACAATTAGGTAGTGCCAACTTTAAAGTAAAATTCAAAACAGAAGACAACACACAAGACGGCCACACGAAGCATGCTCGAGCCATGAACTCAATAGAGTAGGTGATTTAAACAATAAATCTACATTGGCGATTCTGAAAGCATATGTTTCCTTCCTTTCTTCCTGCCTTCCTTTCTTCTTTTCTTTCTTCCGTTCTAATTTCCTTCCTTTCTCTCTTTCTTCCTTCCTATTTTCTTCCTTCCTTTCATTTGTTATCCAACCGATGAACATGGATTATCCACGTCATTGATGTCCATCAACCGTGAACTTCGCCGTTTCCTCGTCGGCCACGCACCACCAAAGTCAGCACCAACTGTAAAAGCAATTACACTGGGAAGAAAAAGAAAATGACAACTCTCCTTCAAGAGAAATAAATGGTGCAAAGGAGAATTGGAGGTTTGAACTTATCTGGACAACAAGCTAGCAATAAATGAATGCGAGAGGATTAACCGTCAATATTTTAACACTGAGTTGCTAAAGTCATTGTTTCTGTGTGATTTTTGACTTGAACTGATTATTTGTTTACTTAATTAAGTGTCTTCGTCTGGCCAACACACATCAATTTTCAATTAAATATATAAGACTTATCACTTGGAATATGACGCCAATTGAAATTTGTCTATCCTGTAATATCCGATTCTTTAAAATCAAGTAAAAGAACATCTTTTAACTACCACTTAATTAATTAGTATGTGCAATTAGATAGCAGTAGTTACCTAGATAAGATAGTGAATTATGTTTTAAATTTTCCGAATCTGCTGCTTTATTTTATGCAAAAAAGGGTAGACCCTGTTTGCGGGACCTAACGGTCTCTTAGGTTTTTTCTTTCCCTAATCTCCATCCTCTCCGTGCACTACTGTTTTGTTATGCATCGTCGTAATTGTTGATTAAGATGATAATAAAAACATTTGGTTATGGTTATAATTAGGCAAAACGGAAATAAATAGTCGGCTGTCTTCCCCTAGGTTAAAGATTAGAAATTGTGACGACATCATACGGCGTTTTTATCTAGATTTCCAATTAGAAAAGTGGACGATATCAGATAGCGTCATTATCTAGATTTATAATTAGAAAAGTGGACGACATCAGGGAACATCTTTATCTAGATTCATGATTTGAAAAGTGGACGACATCATGGAGCGTCTTTATCTAGATTTATGATTAGAAAAGTGGACGACAGCAGTAATTAACTAGGTAAGATAGTGAATTATGTTTTGGATTTTCCGAACCTGCTGCTTTATTTTATGCAAGAAAGGGTAGGCCCTGTTTGCGGGACCTAACAGTCTCTTAGGTTTTTTCTTTCCCTAATCTCCATCCTCTCCGTGCACTACTGTTTTGTTATGCATCGTCGTAATTGTTGATTAAGATGATAATAAAAACATTTGGTTATGGTTATAATTAGGCAAAACGGAAATAAATAGTCGGCTGTCTTCCCCTAGGTTAAAGATTAGAAATTGTGACGACATCATACGGCGTTTTTATCTAGATTTCCAATTAGAAAAGTGGACGATATCAGATAGCGTCATTATATAGATTTATGATTAGAAAAGTGGACGACATCAGGGACCGTCTTTATCTAGCTTATCGATTAGAAAAGTGGACGACATCAGGGAGCGTCTTTATCCAGATTTACGATTAGAAAAGTGGACGACATCATGGAGCGTCTTTATCTAGATTCATGATTTGAAAAGTGGACGACATCAGGGAGCGTCTTTATCTAGATTTATGATTAGAAAAGTGGACATCATATGGCGTCTTTATTTAGGTTTACTATTAAAATGGCGACGATCGCAACTGACAATATCGGTGTCGACGTATCTCTTGGTGACAAAGCAACAAGTTCAAAATCGATGTCACGCCGTAGAATCTTTACGATGCTTGACTAACAACCTTCATGGTCACTTCACCAGCTGTCTTTTAACGTTGTCTAGTGGATTTTGTGGCTTTAGATATTTTTGACAATTCGTATCTTTGCGAAACATGGTTGTTGCTGTCGCGGATACGCTTATGAAAGGAAATGACGCACTAAGCTAACAAAATGCTGCAATATGCCAAGCGAATTTCTGTCGACGGCAACGTCCTTTATTGTCTAACACCTAAGAATAGGTATACGCTGTCTCCTTTCCAGTAATAACCTTGTAGGCTTCAATTGGGTCGTTTGGAATGAAACAGCCACAACACATCAAACTTAAACTATCTTAGAATGCGACCTAAAACCGTAAGCTGTTGTTAAACTCTGGATCCAACCAAGTGTCAGTCAAGAGAGAAACGAATTCGAGAGCGCGAGTGTCAGTCAATCAGCGAGTCGTTGAGTCGTCTGCATGTTTTGACGTGTCGATTTTGTCGAAGTCGACGACGTCTATAGATCGCCAGAGGAAACGTCGTCAGTCGCCTTCGTCGTCGTGGCCAGCATCGCTTCTGACACTGTATTATCACGAGCACGTTGAGACCGTTGCGTTCCGTCGTACCCACGAACTTCGCAAAGATCGTCAAGGTGCGGAACGACGATTGCGGTCGTGAATGGCGTCAACAGCTGACTGTCTGATATGACACCTTAATTCTGAGTTTGTGTTAATTATAAAGGATATTTGTTGGTGAAGTCGTCTCTTGCAGACCGTAAGAGCTGACCCGTCGACATTATTTCTACTCGGGTGGGCCATCCTGGTAAGCAGCTCAACCCGCCAGTGGGCTACGCAACAATATGATAATGATTTTATGAAAATGATATCATATCCTAACGTCGTGGTTCATTTCTTTAACAAAATGTGTCCAAAATCACATTTTATCAATCACAATATCACGGAAATTCATGACAGTTTGGGTTTATTCATGATAAATAACTTAATTCAGTGCAGCCATAACATCACGACTAGCTACTATCCCTATTAGTAGATAAAAGTAAAGTTGTTAAATCACAGGCACAGTTGGAGTGATACTGCAACCTATGAACTGGTTTATACAGTGTTGGTGCAACAAAGTTATGTAGCACTTCTTGCTGCATTCCAGGTTGTACCATTGTAGAAGACAGAAACTTCTGAATTGGAGTTTATTATTAGGTTTTGGACTTAGCCAAGGCAGTGCTCTCAAGAAATCTGCAATGTGCGACCCTAAGTTAGCTATTGATTTTCTGCACACAAACTACATCGCTTTACCTGAAGAAAAGTTTTATTGGAAATATAAATGTAGACCTACTCTTAATTTTAAGACGCTGCAGCAGCCTCAACATATTGATTTCCACAACAGTTTTCTTATCGTATTCATTAATGCACCCTCGTGTAAGAGTCACGCTTGGAGCCTACATAAAGACGTGGTAAAATTTGAAAATTATTTATGCTGAATTATTTTTGTTTTGTGGTTTGCAAATAAATCATTGGATTGACAATTGATACATATCAATTGATAGGCAAAAGCTCGAATTCTCGCCTGCTCTGTTTTGGTTATGCAATGTCCAGCTAATATCAACTTTGTTTCCCTTTTTGTTAGTGAGACGTCGAGTTGGAACAAGGACATAACACAGGATTTGTCTGCCTGAATATCTCTCTCCGATAACTGTAAAAAAATCGTGGTCGACTCAAAACCTCTACCTGGAATGAGCATGTATTTTCTATTTTATCATTGAAGCTACCGAAAATCATGAGATGCTGCTAAAATCGACAGTCGATTATTCAGTCAGAACAATTAGGCCTACGCGTAATCGTCTCAGCCTCTGTTGCATATAGAATCAGTGCCAATCGGTTCGTGTATAAAACACCTTTATTTTCCATCTTTGTAAATGCCTTAAAATTTTATAACGGAAACTAGTGAATGTTGCTGTTTTAGTTTTGATATCACCTTTATATTTACTGGAATTTTAACACAAACTATAGATGTCTGTATTCCCGAAATATGAAGCACCCTCTTTCTTAGGCTAGCAGGAGTCAGCGAGTCAGCTGTTTTCTTACCGAGTCTCGCCTGATCTCTGCGAAGTCTGATGGAAATTCATGAGGTGTCTCCAGCGACTCTGGAACATGCCGAAATTGAAGAAGGAATTCTCGGTCGTATATTATTATACTACGTGGATTTAATGATGTTCAATGCCATTCTATTAGAACAATTTATCTGTGGCTAATTGATGTATTATAATTAAATCTAGCATCATTGTCTAACGTCAAGGGTATGAGGTTGCTTTTTATCATAGTAAGTAGATGTTCGTATAAATGTACAAGTGCGCGTGTGTGGTGGTTGTATGTGTACGAGTATTATTATGTATGTACATATATGTATTCATTTATAAGTGTAGACCTACGTATACATTTTGAATGTGTATGTGAGACTGTGAGTATGTGTGTACATGTATTTATCTAAAAAGAACAGATTGAAACAAGTTATTCACGATTCCCTGATGAAAGTAATTTAACGGTTAAAATAATCGCCGGGCCCCTCGCCACTCACGGTGGGCCTGATTGAAAAATGTACACGCTTCTTGGACGACCTCCTCTTCGCTATCGGTTCTAGGATACTGACTTCCACAATTCTCCGCTGCCTTAAGACGTTTTCTTTTTTCCTGGTGCTCCAAAGCTAAGAGCGCCTCTAAATAGCTTATACTGTAGGGGGCGCTTTGCAAGTGTCAAAATACATTGCAACACAATTGATTGCGACACATTCAACCAACTAAAGTAAAGCTTCATTCTAACATAGAAGTTTCGACGTAGTTACAGCCGGGCTTTTCACGACTCTGCATACCCAGAAATCTTGTTTGGGCCGGATGGACGACTATCTGTCGGCTACCAAGGAGAGTGGCTAAATAAGCGACAGATTCAACCCCCTCCCTCGGCCTCCAACGCCACTCACAAACGAAGAGGACGCACGCGGAAAGACTCTTAAGTCAACCAACTTTTGCGTCAAACCCTCACGGCTGAGGAAGCGACGTCCTTGCTTCACCAGTCTCGACCTCTGCGGTTGAAGACGCGACGTATTTGCGACACCCGTGTCGATCTCGAATCGCAGACGGAAGACTCGTAAAAGCCCCCTCTTCATCCTTCGTGTCGCTTTATATCGTCTTTCGACTTTGACCTCTGACCCGACCATCCCTTGTGACCTCACGGCCATAGACGACCATCGATACATTAATTAACTGAGAAGTTTATATACACATACGTGTCAATGCCGTGTTTGTCCACTAAATATACACCATAAGAGTACAAATCGAGTCAGCTAATATATATAGTACACACACACAAGACGATGTATATATAACTATATAGGCCTACCTTATACAATACCTGTACAAATAAAAGGCAATTCGTAACAATATAAGAGTCCAAGAAATGTAAAATATGTGAAATCATTAACAGGTTACACGAGATCAAAGTGCATCACATTGTTACATACAAACATAAGATAATAAAGATTTAGCATAACTGGTGAAGAAATTAGTATAATTACAACAAAAATACACAACAACAAGGGATGTAACTTTTGACTTGATAATTCAATCCTCTACTTAGCTCATCAAAAGTAACAAGAAGACTTAGCAAATGCTGCAGATTCAACGTGGTGGTATGCACTTTTTGTGGTCTGATGGTAATTATTCTTTCACTTGAAAATCAAGTTTTACCACCCGTTAACTTGAAATCAATTTCCTCCAGCTACATGTGCAACGTCCTCCATACATCACTTGAAATCAATTTCATGTTACCGGGTGGTAGTCTGAAGCTGATTTCATATTACTGCTGAGGGTAATCTGAAATCGTATTGGGTAACTTGAAATCGCCTTCAAGTTACCGGGGGTAAGGTAAATGGGGGTAATTTGAAATCGCTTCACCGGCTCATTGGTCACATAGCCTATCCAAATTCGACCACTTCTCCAGCTACATGTGCGACGTCCTCCATACATCATGAGCTTCCTCTTTCAGACAGCGAATCGAATATCGATTAGCTGCACTAGTCTGTCGATGCCTGCTTGGCCTCGCTTCTGCCTACCTGATCGAACTTTGAAGCCCCACACTTATAGCGTTCCGGGTACGCGCTCCCGCCGGTCGGTTGAGCAGGGTCTCCTCTGTGTTTCTCATGCTCGCATCACCACCAGCCTGCATCAGGCAGAGCCGTGCCTTCTCAGTGGTAGGCCCTACCAGAGGCTTCTATCCCCCAGGATGATGGAAGCAAAATTCCCTCATGAGTGGATGTTTTAGAGAGGATGAGCAACTGTTGCAACAGTTTATAACTATGCAGAATTTCAGACACTGCATTGTCTAAAAAATACATCGCTCATGTAAGGCCTACTTAACTAACTACAATAGTAAATAAATTGCTATTGTAGGTACTAACTAAGTAGCATTGTTGTACTAATAATGTTACTTAATAGAAATAGCTATGTTACTTAACTAAGATTCATAGATGAATGGAGGAGTGATCATTCTCAGTTTGTCTCAGCGACAACCCAAACACGTTGAACTTAAATAACTGAAACGTCTTGGTATAGGCCTCTCGTTATGATAGCTAACCTATTCGGAGAGATTCACTTATTTTAAGTAACTTTCTGGAATCTAGACAGTGATAAGATTTCGTTTATATTGGTCACTCATGTCGCAAACGTAGCTATAAAGATGTTATTTTTTTTCGGCTGAAATAATTCATTGTAGCGCATTCATCCAATCTCAGCATCTGGTTGACCGCTGGCGACTTTTGATGACGTGTAGCCATCTGCGTGCGCACTCCACGGAACATATAGTTACTGGCAAAGTGACTAAGATCCAGTACAATTGTAGAATGTTAGGAGGATATTCAGAAGATTGAGAGCATGTCAATAGAGGCCTTATGTAGCTATGTTGATTCCACCCTGTCAATTCGTTTCATCGTCGGTTTCTTCCTCATTAATTGGTTCTTTGTCACGAGTATCACCAGCACTTCCTGTGATTAGTCTTTCTGCAACAAGTGTAGTTTGACTTTTTGGGCTGTGGCAAGGAGTGCTGTGTGTTTGTGGTATCCGCGGCCTTCAACGTACAGAACGTGTTTCGCTAACATCGCCATACTCAACTACTCAAGTACCACAGCATCGGAATTGAGACTGTAGATCATAGTGAGCTGTGTGATACATGGTACTCTTTTGAGGCTACTGGTAGAAAACAATGATATTACTGTCAACAATGCCGTTTTGTCATCGTCGAATCTGTCTCGCACCTGCACGCATGTCTGATTACTGGCCAGGAAGGAGACCGTTCCTTTAAGACCAAGACCGGCGCATTCGAGACCAAGACCGCGGTCTGGAGACCACATCCCTGATACACATCATTATCTTTCTCTATTATAGGTCTTTAAATATATATATATATATAATATATATATATATATATATACAGAGACCTATAATAGAGAAAGATGATGATGGTGAACGAGTAGATCCGAGAGGTTCTATGGATGATGAATAGCTGACGAATGTGAAGGAATTACTTACGGTTTTAGGTCGCATTCTAAGATAGTTTAAGTTTGATGTGTTGTGGCTGTTTCATTCCAAACGACCCAATTGAAGCCTACAAGGTTATTACTGGAAAGGAGACAGCGTATACCTATTCTTAGGTGTTGGCTACATACCTGCGTCTTCATTTCGTTGTCAAACTCCGCCCATTAATAACTACTGTATTTCTACGCAGCATGAGTGTATGGCCTGTAGGGGGGTGTAGGCCTGCAAGGGGTGTGTAGACCTGTAGGGCATAGGCCTGCAAGGGGTGTAGGCCTGTAGGGGTGTAGACCTGTAGGGGGTGTAGGCCTTTAGGGGCCTAAGCTTCTGCAGCGCAATTTGACTGGAGTCGACAAATGACTTTGGTGACGAGTTTCAACCATCTCACATATATTTTCAACAATAACTTAATTAAACAATCGTTGAAGATGGTTCATCACTTAGTGAATTCCTTTCCCCGATCAACGATCCAGCTCACCCTTAAAATAGGGAGTGCTATATGCGAATGTGGAGTTGGGAAAATTTAATTTCGAACCCATCTATAGTAGTTCAGATCGATTAACGCCGGCGGTGTTACGTATATCTACAGAAGACGATACATGTATAGTCTGAGAACAAAGAGCGTCGTTCGTAGCGACATCTTACGAGTAAAACGCACAAACAATAAGAGACGATAACTATCCGTTTGTTTACAGAGGTCAGAGTTGACTGCGCAGGTCATCATTCACTGGTTGACGAGCCTGAGGTAAGGTTGTCTGCGTGAGCGTTGGGCCTGGGGCTGTGTGCAGATGTAGTTGGCCCTGCCAGAGTCACACGCTTTGTTCATCCACTCGAGGTTCTTGCGCACCATGACGCAGTTGCCATGACGACCGTTGAGACGCGGGTAGGCGCGACGCCAGTTGAAGAATGGGGTGGATGGAGCGCCCCAAGGGTAACGCCAGACGCCGGGAGACTGCTTGTCGGTTAGACCTACAGTAGAAATGACTATGACGTAGCACCAATAGTAATTTTCACGAACAACACTTCCAATGGAGATGATCCTAATTGAGGAGTCGAGGACCTCGCCTATAATAGCTAGATCTATAGCTATTATCAAGAGGTCGATGTCCTAACCATGCTAAATTGTGAATACATCTTTGCCCCTGAAGTTGAATGGTTGCTAAGGTAACGAACGATGATGACGACGAAGACGTCAACAATGACGATGTCATTAAGTAGTTGCCATGGGCGTCGCAATTGCGTTCCATTACAGGATTTACAATAGAATTGTCATCAATTCCCGTGTAACACAGCTGAACACATCAATTGTTTTGTCTCACTGTCTGGAGAGAAGGGAGAGAGGGGGACTTACCGATCCAGAAGTTTGTTCCTGTGGCGATGATCTGTGAGAGCCAGCGTAGGTGATCCCTCGACTTGACGTCCGTCAAATGTCCTCCATCTCTCCTGCAACCGAACTCTGCGTCGTTCCAGTTCGTTCTCTCGGATCCCAGTCGATAGCACGAGTCTCCATAAAGAGACCAACCTATAAGACATAAGCAGCAAACGTTTTGCCAACCGTTATAGGTTCTTGAAAGAGGGCGTTGTATGCTCAAATACATGCGCTATGCGTTTATACGTACGTACGTAAATGCACGCATAAATACATACAATGTTATACATACAATGTCCTACATACAATGACATACATACAGTGTCATACATACAATGGTATATATACAATGTTATACATACAATGTCATACATACAATGTCATACATGCGTGCGTGCGTCCATACATACATACATACGTACAAACGTATACGTACATACTTACACACACGCACATACATACACACATACAAACATGCACTCATACACACACATACATACATACTGAGTACACACACATGCATGAGTACATGTATGCATACATAGATACGAGTACCTATACTTACAGTAGGATAATGACAATTGACTATACCAGAGCGGCATGTTTTCTTTTGGTGTTTCGGTCTAGGTGACGATTCGTGAGAGGATGGAGACGATCTTCCAGAGGGATTAGAGGTAGGTGGAGGAGGGTGTGCTGGAAGCAGAGGAGGGAGTGGAGGTGGAGGTGCACTGTCTTCTTCGTCCTGCTCTGACCCGGCTGCGTCCTTGAGTAGAGCCGTGTACTGGTACCCATCTCCTGCTCCCCATCCCCACGGCTCCCATCGCTGACCGTTGCAACGGTGCATCTTCGACGACAATAGGTCGAAGTACAACAGACCCTTCGTGTCACGTGTGCACTCCTGAGGTACGAACTGAAGTCAGAGAATGCAAGGACCAACAGTCATCTCGCTAGAATACGTCGCGCGCCTCGGACGAGCAAAAATAAAGCTGGGCGCAGAAAAAATTAGGGTATCGCAACCATGGACGCTTCTAAGTTGTGATTGGACGCATAAAAATAAATTCTTCTTAAGCATATGATCGGACACAGGTTTTTGTATAAGGTCATCTATATGCTGGATGCTTTATATTGGTTACCACTCCACCAGCGTCTTGCATTGCGGATTTCTTACCTGGTCAGCGCTGCCTTTGTGGCGCTGCTCCTACTTATCCTCAGAAGCTTTTGTTGTCCTCTTTCCGCTGGTAGGAAGTGCTGAGAGGACGCAGCGCTCCGCCTCGCACGGTTTGCTTTTTATACCTTTCTCTCGGACCTCTATTATGCAGTATCGTGTTTTTTCGGTTGTGGGTACGACTGCTTGGACTAGCCTCCCATTGGATCTTTGGCTCTTGCTAAGGCACTCTCTATCCCATTTCTATTTCGTCTTCTTTGGTCGAGGTTGGACTGGGAGTGCCTCTGATAGATTTATTGAAGAGGCGCTATACCAAGTTTGATTGATAGAATTGTTATTATTATTCACAGAATTTCAAAGCTTAATCTTTAATTTAACAATGGCCTATATTTGATCCTTCATACATCATAATCCTAACCTTAATCGCCTTTAAATTTGAAATTTGTACATTTACTCTGGTCAGAGGGGACTCAAATAATGGGAGTGGCGAAATTCAAAGTCCTACCGCTCCAGGCATGTCCTGGGTGGTGGTCGTGGTCGAGATGGTTGTGGTTGTTGGTTCCTTCCTTCTTCCACTTTCTTGTCGGAAATCGTCATCGAATAGCGGCTTCTCTTTTCCCTTTCCACCACGATTCCCTCGCGCCCTTCCTCCTTTCCGATATTTCTGCAGTGGATGTTCCATCTTATTCTTCTTCGTCGTCGAAAGTCCATCGAACTGCGATCGTTTCCGGTAACCTAGTTTCCAATCGCCTGCAACGACGCTCTCATCATCACTCCCATCGTCGTCGTCATCATCATTGTCTTCGTCGTTCTTCCATTTTCTTCTCTCTTTTATCGTCGTATCTCTCGGCCTGCTCTGCTTCTGGGTGCGTGACCCCTTGACCCGTGGCGTGTCAAAGGTCAGATCGTCGCTCAGATATGGTCCCGTATTATCGGGGTAATCGTCCTCCTCCTCTTCGCCGAATCCTTCAAATGCTTGATTATCGTACGAATCCTAAAATTATTCAACAAAAATAACATGAAAAAAATAAGAGAGGGTTATGTTAATTCATACTTTCTATATATAGATTGGCAATTACAAATTAATTATAACAATCCATTGATTCAGTGATTCAAAAATTTATATAGCGTTCTTCCAAGGTAACTACACAAAAGTGCTCCCAACTATAGCCCGAACAAAAAAGTAAGTTTTCAAATGACCATAAAAGTACCACTATATACACGATTTTGGGAACAGGCGTAAGTCCAGAGAAAGGTTATTCTAAGCCAGATGGCAGATGGCCAGTCTTATTCCTCGCCGCCTCATCCTTCCACCAGCAGTGTACGCAGGGCTTAAAGTGTGCCTGGACGGTCATGGACGGCGTCCAGGCACTTATTTTCGAGACTGGACGCCGTCCTGCCACATATTTGACCAGCAGAGCCTGAACGCCGTCCATGAGCGTCCATGCAACAGTGCAATTCCTCTATATGCGTACGTTATTATCAACAGGAAAAGGAGGAGGAAAAAAATTTCGCGATTCGCGCGTGTTCAAACTTTATTTTCACAACTTTCGAAACGATGCCGGCGCCACTGGCCCCTCGTCAACGATTTCACAAAGGAAAGCAATTCTCTGTAGGCCTACGCTTTAAATTACAGCAAATATTACATCAACAAATAATTGACAACTAAATAATGGTTGATGGACAAAAAGCCTAACCAACGATAAAAAAATTCTGTTTTTCGCCCATTGTATTTGGTTAAATAGAAGTTGGATTGATAATAATGTCTGCAAATCCAGCCTTTTGTTCAGCAAAACCATTTTGTCAATTCAACTTCTATTTAGGCAAATATTCTTTTCAAAGATCCAACATTTATTTAGTAGGCATTGTGTTCATCTAAATAGCGTCTGTTTTGGAAGAATTTCGTTCACTCACCCAACTTCTATTCCAGCATTATTAATATCACCAATCCAACTTCTATTTTAACGAACACAGTGGACCACAGTGCACGAACCATTTGTCGTCGAATTATTATGTTGGTGCTCTGCCTTTGCAATCGTAGTTCTTAACTTTTTGGGGCCGTCCATAAATGATGTCACGCGCCTATGGGGAGGGGTCACAAATTTGTGACGATGTGTGACAAGGGGGAGAGGTGTCGACAAAATGTGACGTCACATCATCACATCAAATACGTA
Source organism: Bimastos eiseni (assembly GCA_959347315.1). NCBI lineage: Eukaryota > Metazoa > Annelida > Clitellata > Crassiclitellata > Lumbricidae > Bimastos > Bimastos eiseni. Next base: position 31,345,842 of record OY365807.1, read on the forward strand.
ATTTTATTAAAACTGACACTCATTTAAACAAGTTCCACTTACTTAGCAGCAGTTGTTACCACAATTAAACAACACTAATTATGATGATGATAGTCTTTCATCCTGAGGAATGCATAAGATTGTAGTCATTATAGACTACTTAGCTTCTCCATGTTTCTTCGTTTTACTATTATTCTTTGAAATATTTTATAGTTACAATCAATTTTTTTATAATTAAAATAACATTCTGAACATCTGGTTTCATTTGGGGGGGGGGAGGAGTCAGGACCTTGTGACGTGACGTCATATTTTAGGGGGTCATGGCATTTGTGACGACGTGTGACAAAGGGTAGGAGTCATAAATCGTCCGAAATTGGCTGACATCATTTATGTACGGCTCCCCTAGCGTCCAGGCACTTCCTTTTTTACACTTTAAGCACTGAGTGTACGATAGTGTACTCATTGAAATTGCATTTGCTAGATGAAAAAGAAATACGAGCAGCCAATAACCTAAAACACCTATAATTTAAACAAATAAATAAGGAGAGTCAAAATGAGCAGCAGTAATTAATGGCCAAGACCAGCTGCATAGCGATTAACTTATTTGACGCAGTCTCGTGAATGAGCTGGTGTCCTGCGCTTGGTTTCCAAGTAACGCCTTAGAAGTTTAGAAACTACAATAACGGTTACAATAAGAACTGAAGTAATTTATTGTTGAATAATTGCCCAACAGACTATATGGTTAACGATAATACCTCGAATTCATCATGTCTGCCGACAGTTTTTGAAGGTTCCCGTTCGTTGGACGAAAATCCTCGGCTGAGCGGAGATTCATCAAATGCACAGCGTCCTTAAAAATTACAGTTCAATCGAGTTGGACACCGATATTCATTTAAATTACTTATTATATGCATTAGTATTCCACAACGCTTCCATGTCGATATGTTCTATATATATCGGTGACTCTTGTCTGGATTCGATGTCTCTCCAAGTAACTGCAGGCCCAAGTTTCTACCTGTTTTGGCCGTGCTTCCGTGTGCAAGCAAACCTATTGTATTCTATAGTATGTATCTGGACTTTTATATAATGCATTTGTATACAACTCTCAAATGGGTTGTATGCAATTACTTTTAGTCATTAAGTATAAGCGTCTTTCTTAAATGTTCTTCATGAGAAACACCTACAAAAATACGCATGACAACCACTGACTAAATCCTCTTTTCGAATAGTGATGTTTGTCTAGGCCTGCAGTTCAGTCAATGCTTGCTTGGCTATTGTCATGCAAGAACGCATCGATCTCCTAACTCTTAACTGTTCGCAGGAGGCCTATCATCTCTCATATAGATATCCCGATTGACTCACTGGTTTGATGTTAGACGACTACTTAGAAGTATAATTATGTGCTTGGATTGCACATGAGTTTCCGGAATAGTTTATCAGCTAAATCCTTTAATTCTGTTGTTAATTAGTTTTTGTCCAAGCAAAGACATTCACTTATAGGAATAACTAATGAAGCAGGAACCACATTTAGCCCACTTGTCTGTCTAAGGCATGTGTCACCTTGTTGTATATTTACAGACAAATGTGATAGTGTTTTCTGAAATACACTGCAAAAGCACTGTCGAGGTTTGAAGCCATGAGAAGAAGTATGAAGAGGTGATGGTATCAGTGATGAATTTTGGCAACTGGCCTGTACGATGATGTCATTAAACACAATAATAGGTCTACCATGCAATAAGCAGACTAGATAAGTGTTAATTGTTGAAATAATTCAGATATGGCAGTTAGATAATAGCGGCGCTGACCGTGTTCCACGTTTACCAGTTGTACGACTGCCTTGCTTGTGTTGCCGAGAACGGCCTGGTTGGCATTACGAAGCAGGACCTTGAATTTCTCAATGGATTCAGTCTCTAAGCGATCGTTCACAATTTCTATCGTCCAAAACAACTCCGTCATTCCTAGAAAAGTCACAAACGTCCATCACGAGTCAACGAAAAAGACTCATATATACAGGCAAACGTCGAAACAATCGGTATTGGTCGTCATCAAAATCAGTCCTTAAATTTCGTTCCTGCTCCTGCTACTCAATTTCCTCCTGCTCCTCGTCTCTCAGTTGCCATATTCGTCACTAATACCACATCACCTCTTCATCCTTCTCCTCTTTTTCCCTCCTCCTCCAATTCTTTTTCCTTCACCCTTCTTCCCACTCATCCATCACCTCGATGCTATATTCATCCTACAATCATTATCAATACCTCCCCCCTTTTCTTTTCGTCTCCCTTGCACCCTCTTTGCCCTCGACGTTATTGGCATCGTAATCGTCGTCATGATCGTAATCCTGACTATCGTCATCGTCGTCATCAACATCGTCGCAGACGTCATAATCATTCTATTAATCTTCAGATCTATCTTCACATCTCATATGAATGTGAATATATCCTGCATGGCTAAGATATGGACTTGATTTGTTTGACCACGTGCAGCCATCATATCCAACGTATTTTCATTCTTACACAGAACTTCCTGTCGGTCGGTAGGTAAGGGCGTGTTTGCTCTGGACGACCAACGCAATTTCCCATCCGTTCATTCCAGACGCTGCATCCCAGGAAAGTCAATTATCCAGCTACTTAAACATGGCTTGTTTTCCTTCCCGTCATAGAGGTCTACACATGGTACCTCGACACCATACATACACACACACATACCCAGTCACGCATTCACATATGCATATGCTCATAATACTAAATTCATATGCATCATATATGCCTATAATTTATGCACATAGAGGCCAACATACGACGGCATATACACTGGGTCCGGGAAAAGAAACCCTTAGGATAATGCGAAAAATACCTAGTATACATGCTCATCGATTTTTTTAATTCTAAAACCGTTTTAATCCTAACTTAATTGGTGAATGCTGGTTAAAATAAGAAAATCCCTGTCTGGCAATAATGAAGTCATTTGCATGGAAATTCAAGTTAAATTATAAATGTCATTTTCTAATAAAAAACTTTATATTTTAAATGATATTAAACTACAAAGTGCATGTGTTCATGGTGCCCGCCTTTGGTCTCAAAACAGGCTTCAATACACACGTGCCAATAGCGGCATCGTCAACCAGCTCATAAAATTCCCCTCAGGCATTAAATGTGTAATATTGAGACGTTAATAGGACGCACTTTTTAAACTGGGACCGTTCTTAAATGAAATCTTTGTCGATAATTATATCGGGATTAAAACATCGATGAATATTTTGGCATACTAGTTATTTTCATGTTGCCTTAAAGAACTCCTTTTTCCGGGCACATCATATTTATATGCATTTATCTATGTATAAATCATGTATTGGGCAACTATGCCTTGCTACTCACTGCGCTTTATGTTGGCCTTTGTCTTCTTTACACAACACCGCATTACCGACATAGGATGCGTGATGCAGAATACCTCTCATACCATTATATTCTTAACATTACATTCGTAACATCACAATAAAACAACCTATAACATAACTTCGTAATAAGCCTTTTGTCGAAGTTCAATCCTCGTCTCGTAATTGCCTGAAGCCTTTCTAATTTCTTCGCGGCCGCCATTCTGAGAGAGCCTCTGAATAGCTGGCACCTAAAGAAGTGCTGAATAAATTCTGAGATACGGCGATTACTTTACCGACTAATACGGCGACTATGATATAAAATTTCTTTCGTATGGAATATGTGTAATAAGATATACCGGCCTGGTTCAAAGACGAGGGTTCCGTCCGTTGGGGCAACGAAGTCGTCGCCCTCTTTAGCCGACAGTTGTTTCGTTCGGATGTTTGCGGTGACGCGATTCGTTGTCAGACCGCGGCGGACGATCTTAATGGAGACGGAACGAGAGTCTTCGCAGACAGTGTATTGATTGTGCGCTAGTTCTACGATTGACCATCGCAGGAAGAACCTTAACCAAAACGACAACCGGCACAAATTGCAGACAACAACATTTCAACGCATCCTCTTCAGTCTCATCGTAAGCATAAATACTAGGAAGTATGTCATAGGACCATGGACGTGGGATGCATACATTCAACATACGAATCCAGGTGTTCAATGGAAAACTAACCATAATAATAAATATTTGGCTGGACATGTAAAGTTAAATCTGTGCAGGCGCTGCATTGCTGCTACGCTTGCTTCTTGTGTAGCTTACTGTCCTCCATGAACTGTAGTTACTTAAGAATTGTGATAATTGCGTCATCATATTACAAGCTGGTCAATGTGCACTCTTTTTTATGCTCGCTTGTCTATAGCGTTTATCGCGCTTGACTATCAATCGAGAGGTCGGAAGTTTCTAGCTTTCCATCAAACCTTGATCACACCCTCTCCAGGGCAGAAGGATGTCTCGGAATCTGCGTTCCAATTGCGCTCTCAATTATACCGTTTAGCATGGTGGAATGATCAGGCTGGAAATGAAGCCATTAGAAACTTCATATACTCATGAATGCTGCCTGTGTGGGATCATTAAGAGATTGGTATTTCTATCTTCTTCGTTAGCCCAATACTCATCTCAAACCTTTCATCCTTCTTTCGTTCTGCACATCAATGACATAGAAACACGTCATCCTCATTGATGCCATCGTCACTCCTACATCATCACCCATTCAACAAAGGGCGCTATATAAGTCAAAATATATACATGTAACTTACTTACTGTTAATACAATCACGAACAACAGCAACGACATTGTGATGATGGTGGGGGTTGCGGTCGTGGTGATGATGGCATTGATGGTGGTTGTTGTTAGTGGTGGTGGCGGTGGTGGCCATGATGATGGTGGCGGTGGTGGTGGTAATGACTGGAACAAGGCGACGATCGTGTAATAAATTGGTGGTGTAATACCTGAAGATCTCGTCTGGTCCGTTCTTGCGATTATTATCTTCAATTCGAAACGTGAAGCTGTCATTCGTCGTCGACGGACTTTCCTTTAGCACAAAAGCGATCTTCTCTTCGTCGATGTCCCTCTGCGTGAACTTCCGTCTGATTGGTCTCTCTGTATTGATGTACTCCAGCCTTCCCTCGGAAGGAGTATCCCTCAGGACGTAGGAAGTGTCGCTCGCGTCGAAGGACGGGTGACTGGCCTTCAAGTAATCGGACGATATAATAAAACCCAGCTTTCTACTGCTGCCTGTCAGAGTCTCAAGTCTTTCCGGAATCCGGTTTCTAATGATCCGAGGGAAGTCTCTGACGATCGGTTGGATGAGGATGTTGAAGAAGGCTGGCTTCGTTTGGATCGTTCCGTTGACGAGGTACGATCCCACGTGACGTCCATCCGTAATATTGAATAAGAAGTAGTCCGTCATATGGTCATCGCTGTCGTCACCGTGGTAGATGACGTCACCGGATTCTACTTCTAACTGCGTGAAGGACCGGTGCACGGAATGACCTCGAACAAGGAGGTCACCGTTTTTCGGTCGCTCAACGAGTATGTAGGTCAGATTGTGTGACGTCACATCCTCTTCCTCTGAGGCAATGAACAGATGAGCGCTGCTGATCGTGGCGTTTCCTCCTTGCATGACCGTCAGAGGCACGTTGGCCAGCAGCATAGGAAGGGATCTCAGTATCGGTCTGATCTCGATGTCCACCGTGGCGGAAGTGGATGGTGTGTTTCTCGATCCGTTGACTATTACGATGAAAGAGTCTCTTGTTCCAGGATTTCGGCTGCGATAGACAAGCCTTCGAGCAAGGATGTCCGCCTGTGTAAACGTGGACACGGGTGCATTCCTTCCGTCCTGGTCCATGAATTCCAGAGAGCCAAGAACGGGATCCTGATCGACGCTGAAAACAAGGTCCTTCTGTTGCCTGCCTCCGTCGTCGGCACTCAACAAGTCTGAAGTGATAACTTCGACGCCTCCCTCCTCTACCGAGATCCCAAGGTTACGCAGAAGGATTCGTTTCGGATTTGATCGGTAGATGTCGATGTGGAAAGCGGCTGACGGAAGGTAGTTGACGATGTCGGTCACTCGGAAGAGGAACTTATCGTTTGCCGTTTCTCGATCGAGCTCCGTTGTATGGACATATCGCACCCGACTCTCGTCGATAGAAGATTGGGTGAAGTTATCTCCAACTTCCAGCTGTTTCCATGTTCCAGTTGGTGGTGCGGTTAATGCCTTATCCTTTTCTGTCACCTCCATCTCCAAAACTCCCTTGTTTGGCGTCGTGACAAGAACAAAGCTTATCTCGGAGCTCGTCGAGTCATCGTCCGTTGCCTTGAGGATCGATGCGGTGATCAGTTTCGATCCACCAAAGTCCACCGGAAGTGGAATATTCCGCACAAGCTCTGGCTTCATGTCGTTCACTGGAGAGACGTTGACGACGGAGGTCCTCTTGACGACGTGGGTTCCATCCGAGAGGCTCAGCGTGAATCGATCCTCCTTCGATTCAGATCCGTCGTGGCGATACACCATCTGGATCCCGTTCTCAATGTCTGCAAACGAGACATCGTGAAAGCGCAGCTCTTTGAATCCTCCAGACTGTTGTGCCGTCCTCACCAGAACCAATTCACCGTAGAGTGGCTGACTGGCAACAGACAGCAGCAGCTCATCCGCATCCTCCAACCGACTGGCACCACCAGTCAGCTGGATCCTAAATTCCTTTTCTCCACCCTCCTCCACCAATAGGTTTCCAATATCAAAATCCGGAAGTCTGGCGTTGGGTGGAAGAACGGCGATCTCGATCTGGGAGAGCGGCGACTGGTTCTGTCCATCGGTGACGTAGATGAAGAAGGAATCGGACGGAGGTCCGCCCTTCGAAAGGTTCGACGGAACATACTGGATCGTTCCTTCGGTGAGGTCTGAAAGTGTGAAGGACGATATGCGGCGACTGGTCTGACTGCGGCCACTCCTGGTGTTGGATTTTGATCGCTCGAGGAAGCCCCACATGGGCGTCTGAACGACGATGAAGAGAAGCGTTTCGGAGGGACTGTCGACGTCTCTCGCTGACACGATCTCAGGAGTGATGGAGGCTGGCTTGCCTTCGACCACAACGACGGGCCCTCCAACAATCAACTCCGGCGCTGAATTATCCATTGGAAGGATCGTCACTTCCAGGTCGATCAAGGGAACGGTCTCTGCCGCTGGTGGAGGGGGAGATTGGTCAAGGACCGTGAAGGTTATCGAGTCCAACAGACGTCGTCGACCAACTTCCCCACCCGTATGGACATAGGTCACACGCGAGCCGATGATATCGGCCTGGGAGAACTGGTCTGCCTTCGTCCCAGCAAGACGTATCTCGCCGAACTCCGGGGACTTCATGATGAGGAAGTTCAGAAGGTTGGAGTCCGTATCGTTATCTGTGGCGGCGAGGTTCTCCGGGCCTATGAAGACCATTCCACCTTCGTCCACTTCCAGACGGTTGTCGAGGTCCGTGAGAGGTTGCGGACGGTGGCTCGTCGTCTGGAGAACTTCGATTGAAAAGGAGATTGAGAACTTGTGCAGCCCGTCAGATGCGCTCAGCTCAAAGCCATCTTCCATTTCATTCGATCCATTATGAATGTATCTGTTGGCGATAACATTAACGATAATTGTCACTGTTAAGCGTACATTGAATGATTGAATAGATGCTGTGCTCAGTTTCGATCTGACAACAACGTTGTCCAATACAGGAAAATACAATACAATTAATATAACTTTTATTGTGATTTCTGAAAATTGTGTCCTGTACTGCCCGCCTTAGTTTGGTTGGTATTCGCAGTTTAGTGACTCTGTGTGACAACAAAGATCATCAGCGTCGCCATCCTGCTTTATCCAGGTTTAGGACTGGCACTGTCAGAGTGCAACCAGTGTCGGATTTTTTCGCCTGAGTTTTGTCCACCTAATTGTTTTGTATAAGATCTGTGTAGGTATTGCTGCATAATTATACGCTGCTTAGGCCTCTTTGTCTGTTATCTCAAGTGCACTCAAATAAATTCCATATAACATCGAATTGGAGCATTTAAATGTAGAGCACGCAATTTTGTATAGACCCCCTATAATTATATACAGATGTTTAAGCATACAGACTTTATTTCAGAGTTGTTGACGTCGTCGAAGGTGAACTGGTCTCCCACTTCGATCGCCGATCCGTCTTTAAACAGTTCACCGTTCTTTGGTTTAACATTCACTATGAATTTGAGCTTCTTCGGATCCGTATCTTTGTCGCTGACCAGAATCACATCCGCCGTCAGCCGCATCAACCCACCTCTTAACACTCTCAGGGTTTTCATCGAGGCGTGTGGCTCCTGGTTGTCCACTGGTAAGATGATGATCTGCAATACCTGTTCGATGATGCTATTGCCGTTCTTGTCGGACACTGCGAAGACCATCCGCGCAGTACGGTTGATGAGACCAATGTCTTCTCTTGGAGGTAGGTAGGCGACGCGACCTTCATCCACTGCCCGCTGGGTGAAAGTCCTCAGGGCGGGTGCAGATTCAACGGCTACCATATCCCACTTACGTGTACCATTTTCAATGACGACGAATCTGCCTGCGTCTAAAGTGAGCGGGGTGGTGGGGTAATGTGGCTGACTGGTGATCGTGTAGACGACATCGTCCCTCGGAAACTCAACGTCTTCATACCAAAGTATCTCCCTACGAAGGATCCCGAGCTCCGTATCGTTCACGATCAGGATCTGTCTCGACCCTTCGACCAGATTCGGCGGAAGGTCGTTTGCTGGGATGATCCTCACTTCCAGCGTATACTTTCCAGACTTGTTCGGCGGATCGCTGTCGTCCATCAGCCGAAACTCCAAAGTGTCGGATGCCGACTCTCCACCGAGATTCTGGTAGTAGATCCGACCGACGTCTACTTCTTCCTGTGTGAATCTCGTCACTGGAATTCCCCTGGACAGACCCGTCCGTCGTTTCACGATCTGACCAGCCTTCGAGGAGGACTTCACCACGTACGATATCCGTCTGTCCTTACCATCTTTGTCCGTCGCATTCAGGTTTCTGTTCGTGATTTGGGCATAGCCGCCTGTCTGCACATCCAGTGCTTCATGGGTGAGCAAGTAAGGCGAGTTGTCATCGACTGGTAGAACTGTTATGGGAATTCGTGCACGCATTCCGTGTCTTCCGTCGGTGATTCGTACGATTATCCGGTCCTCTGTAGTGTCACTGTTGTCGTGTCGGTAGACAACCAGTTTGTTTTCTATGTCGCGGACGGTAAAGATCGTTCCGGGACGTCCGTTGACCTCAAGTCGTCCGTGCCTCAGTCCTCCCTTGACGTGGATCTCGACGTTCTGTAGGTTGTCCTGATCGACGATTCGTATGTCGTCGGAAGTGATCGTCCGAGACCCTCCCTCTGGAACGACCAGACCGCCGTTGAAGACCAGCCGAGGAGAATTCGTTTTCGTTTTCACGACGACGATTCTCAGCAACGCCGGTTGACTTGCCACATGGTGTCCATCCCAGACGACGAACTCCATCTCGACCTCCTTCTCTTCGCTCAAGACCTTCGTCGGAGGGTGGTAGACGATCTGGCGGTTGACGAGATCCTCCTGGTAGAACGATCTGACACGTCGTGTATTCTCCTGTAGGTTCGCGATGAAACCATCCTCTTCGCGATCGAGGTCTGTGACTATTTCGAAGACGAGATCGTTTGGACTGGTCTCATTGTCTGCGGCTGACATAATCTCAGAGTCCAAAGCGTAGACTGCAAACTGCTGAACACGTAGCTCAGAGCTACTGTTGATGACGATCTGAGGCGGATGGTTTGCTTCCATCTCCGGCCCGAGTCGCACCTCCAAGAAGATCCTTTCCCGCACTATCCAACCCCACTCTTCCCTTGGATCTTCCAACTCCACTGCAAGCGGTACGTAGTCCAGATCTGGCGACCTCGATCCCGAGTGTCTGTAGCGAAACTTTTCCATCAAAAAGTCCCGACAGTCCATGGAAAAGTTAGAAATCGTCTGACGATCGCTGCTGCCTTCGATGACTCCTGCAATGGGAAACGGTAGAGACCTACTGGGCTCCTGGTAGCTCACTACACAACTCGCGCCTTCCTGGTAGTCATAGCTGAACCTCACAAGACTGGCGTTTATTGGCTCCGACAGCTGACCACTGGAGGAGGCTGATACACTCAGATGATGAAATGTAGGTCCAAGAGCCACCGTTTCAAGGGACTGATTGGCAAGAATCTTGACCGTCATCGTGACCGTCTCCTGCTGCGTTCCGGCTGCCTCCGCAAAGTAGTAGACCGTGAACTGAATTCGATCCTCCTCCAGCAGAGGACTTCCGTTGTGCGAATAAGAGACGACGTTCTGCTTGAATCTGCAGCCAAAGACCTGAGCAGAAAGACAACACACATCTCCTCGCTGTTTCATGGTTTTATATGGATTCTTTTCACTTACACGGCACGCAATAATTAAATACTCTGAAAACGCTCCATAATTCTACTTCAATAAATCTATAACGGCAGACCAATAGGCCTACAGATCGTAATATCTTACTGAGCAGCGTAGACCTTCTATAATAATTCATTTTCGTGGGCTAATCAGAGAAGGATTAAATTTTCTTGTTACAGATTTCTGTTCTGTAAAACAATTCATTTCCAGAGTTTTAAACTAGGGTATTATATGCTACGAACGAAACAGGAAAAGAAAATGATACGTGGCTAAGAGGTCACAGTGGTAGCTACAGGTACTAGGATCACGCGTGTGAGATAAGATGATAACAAGCTTTGAATGCCAAAATACTTGAATTGTCATAACCGTCAGGAAGTGCTTGAGGTATAATAGTTAATTGTGTGAGAGAGATTTTGTTGACCTGTGGACTGATTTTGCCAACACGTGTCCAGATTGGCTCCCCTTTCATTGCTGTTATCAGACATGGTGCGTCCCCAGGTGGAAAAACGGTCAGATCCTCTGGCTGTATGAAAATGGTTCTTCCGATGGGCACATTTAGTACCCGATGCGAAGTCGTCATTTTCTCTGATGCGCCTTGATTAGCCACGAGGCTAACGGATATACATGCCACCCACAGCAACGAGATTGAGCCTCCTGCTGGGGAGCAGAGGCGAATCACTTTCATCGTCGGTCTTATAGGGCCCTGAAACGCTGAAAGAGTGCACAGAACGTCCTTTGATACTGAGATTAGTGTATGACCATTATTAATAACAACCAATTCTATTAGTCTGCCGTTTAACAGAGAATTTGCCTCAATAGTGGCTAAAGATCCTACAGTGTAAGGATACGGGAAGACGCGGGATTTTTGCTTGAGAGATACTGACCTGGGATAAGATGGACGAGTATATCAATTGCCACATATGCTTCGAAGTACATTGAGTAACATTGTTGTATATATATATATAATATTAGGTATATATTATATATGTTATGTAGAATGTTTCATATATAGCCTGCATGCTGCTTATGCTATCTTCTTTTACGATAGGACATGATCTCGTGTGAAAACATGTAAAATGATGAATTTCAATGGGAAATCACACCTGCAAATGCGGCCCAGTAAGTATATAAGGTCTCAACCGGATACGGAGTGTAAGCTATATGTTGATAAGCTATTACCTCTACTATGTAGTGCGTAATATCATTTACTTTACGGATAGGCGAAAGATCAACTGTATACGTGCAGAACAACATTATATGTGTTGTTGAATGTATGATCAAAACTATCTGCGGTTTTATGGGACGATGTATATATGAAATATAAACTGCTGTAATTGGTCGATTGAATATTACTTTTCTTCTTTCGTGTGCCCGAGACACTTCATGTCAGAGACATTAGCATGCATGCGTGCAGAAGATTTGTGAGAATTGAGGATGCGAGATGCGTCACAAATGCGTTAAATATTTTGCGAATTGACGCTGGCTTTGATTGTACCCCTCTCATCATGCCCTCCTCCTTCTTATCCTCCTCCTCCTTCTTCTACTCGTCCTTTTCCTCCCTCTTCTCACCTCTCTCCTGTTCCGTTTGCATTAGCGGCTTCATCTTTTCAGGTGCATCCGTCACAGTGGAACAATTTGTTAAGTCGCGTCGCTTCAATGTGTTCGTCGAAAAATGGAATTTTAATTGGTCAGATTTTGGTCAATGACAGTCTGTTCGTGCGTCTGTGCACGCGCGCGTGTGTACCGAGAGAAAGCAATTGACACAGACGTCGTTTTCAGATCCCTTGCTTCGATAGTATACCAACGAATACAAGAGAAGGCTCAATCGGAATATGCGTGTGCAGAACTTAACAATACATCGATATAATATATATATATATATATATATATATACATGTCATATACCGTATAGGCTACACACATGCATGTTATGTGTTAGATTATCTTGAGCGTGTGTATTTAGTGCGTTACGTATATATTTCTTCTTCTTAGTCATATATATATATATATATATTTATAATTGGTATATATATATATATATGGCGCATTGTAAACGCGTGTTGTCGTTTACAGAAGCAAGCACGTGTCTGATTCGTCTGCGGTCTTTTGTACTTGCTTATAATTGGTGCTTTTGAGTTCTGAGATTGGAGCTGTGAATTGCCACTTACGCTGCGACTATGAGGGTTATACGCTTTCGGTTGGTGAGAGGAGGCGATCTACCATGGACCAAAATAAAGGTCATGTAAGCGAGGGGTATATGCTGGTATAACCTTTTTGACACTAATGTAGATATCGCCGCTTCTACATAGGCGTAATACATGTTGTGTCTTAACGCCGTTCCCATACAGACACAGACGTATACTCCATCAGCAGGTCCTGTATAAAAATGCATTCTTAGGCTATACATGTGTGACTAATCATGACCTGTTAATTAATTTCAGATGTCAATTAACAAACTTAACGGAATTCTGTTCGTTTGGTTATGACTTATATGCATTAATGTCCATACACTTATGACATGGAAGGTCCAAAGCCAAAATATTTCTTAAAATGTTGCGAGAAGTCCGGACGTTCTGTATCGCATTGCATACCTATTGCCGATCAGAATTAAACTTAGTCTATATAACCCTCTAACTCACCCCATATCCTTCCTACTGCAATGTAGTCTGGGCCTCAAATTATGACTCTGTAGACTGGTTAGATTAACTGCATTACAGAACAAGTGAAAGTAAAAACATGGGTTCTTCGGGGCCCTCTTTTATCTGGTAGATGGTGCAATCGTTCCATTTTCTTAAGACATTTTTGATATCATTGATGATGTAAACTTGCTGGAGTGGAGCTCGTCAAGGAGGACTCGTTCGAGGGGTTAAACGACATTTAATTTTTCGGATTTTTGTCATTTGTTTCTCAATGTTTAAGTTATGTTCGTAAAATTTGATATACTGCATTGTCATGCAAGCCTGAAATGTGGGCAAAATTTCAGCTCTGTAGGTCAACGGCAACATACCGAAAAAAGGGTTGAAAGAACTCCAACGAACCGACGAACGGGCATCAAACTTTACGCATGCCAAGTTAAATAAAAGAGGGTAAAAGGGTCGTTAGAACCATTTTTTAAGGATTAAGTCCACATTTTTCTCTCTCTTTCTCTCTCTCTCTCTATATATATATATGAATATATATAATTTCATTATTATTTGAGTGTTCTTCATATTGAGCAGATTAGAATTAAGCAGACCTCAGCGATCGTTGTTTAAAAAAACGCATAATCTTCTGTCCATGTATGTCTAATAGCCCTAAATGAACGTAAAGGGGTCATAGACTGGAACAACCTACTCCGACCAGGTCAGCATAAATGGTCAACCATTAGAAAGGTTGACAACCGAGCGTCGTATATGTCGTTTCGATACAGTATACGGTATATAATGTAGATTGTCTATCGCAAAGAGATAGAAAACTGATCGCCTTCGTTTAACTACACAGTAGGTGATATAGAGTAGTCCCTAAGTATCACTATAGATGGAATGAAACTGAAAAGTCGGGAATCCTATTACCTAGGAAAATATATGATCTCAAAATGATGAAAAGTGTATGGTAAAAATTAAGAGAAGTTTAGTCATATATAACAGAAAGATATTAATATGAAGAAAGCAACATATGAATGAATCCGGATTAAACGAATAATAAAGTTTATAATGTGCCGTGCTGTGCATGTGCACTATGGGTTTGAGACATGGACCACGAAAAAGGAAAACAACAGAAGATGTATTTGAAGTGCGGATGTGGCGAATGATGGATCGAGATCTATAGTGAGCTGGATGGAAAGCAGGGCAAAAATAATGAAGAGATGGTGGACGAAAAACATCCCCAATAACAATAATTAGAAGATGAAACAGAAAATGACTTGGGTCCATTAATGTAGGTATGCCTCCTTCCTATAAGAACTATTATTTTGGAGAGAAAATTTTGTGAAATAATCCGATTTTAAATATTGTATAAGAAAGTTAAGTCGTTTAGAGTCTTTAGGGTAATAAGGCTCGCTGTTGAAAATACTCACCGTAGCGCCAGATACCCCGAGTCACACTAATGATAAAAAGGTGATGTATAACCCTATATGGTAGAATTGCAAGGTAGGATCATTGAATGACTTAAACAGGTCTATTGCTTTCCGCTGTCATCGTACCTTCCTGCTCGAAGCCGAAATACAGAATAGATCTATGTTTCGAATGAAGCGTAAATACTATATAGCAAAGAAAAAAGATTAAATCAATCCTGAAGACGACTTACGTGAGTTTTCCGTACAATTTAGATGGCCGTTTATCGCTTTATAAACGGCATTCTTAAATTTGATCGATATATCTCTCTTCGGCAAGCAAATTGATGAGGGTGTCGTGTTTCAAGAAACATCTAATATATCAATAATCCACTTTCTGGCTAATCAAGGTCATCAAAGAATGTATCACTCTGCTACGTATATTAAGCCCCGCAATTGTTAGGCTAAACTGGGTTATGCATGCCCAGTTGGTCTATTAGCCATGGGATTTCCAAAGAGATCTGCTGTTGACGATCGGATTCACGCTGATCTGAAGACATCATCCAGTTGGAGAAAAGCGTGGACCGTGGACGGTGGACACGAGAGGGTCCATGGATCTTCAACTACAATTATCACTTTAGACAAGTACAGTAACTCACGCACGTGTTCCTCCAATGCACGTTCGCGGATGCATGTGCGTTATATAGTCCACGCTGGGCAGCAGCAGCAGCTGCTACCGCTACTTCTGCTGCTGCTTGCTGTTGGATGCTGATCCGCGTCTTCGTTCCCGGATTGATGTAGCTCCTACACTCAACGGATGAGGATGCGCGAATTCAGTGGTGACTGAGTGCTTTCGGGGCTGCAGTCGAAAATGCCGGAATGACATAATTTAAACCAATAGTTCACAGTCATGCAGGTGGCAAAATTAAGCAGCGATCCACGGAGGATATAACGATACGAAGATTACAACCACTTGGGTAAACGAGAGATTGTTTGAACAAATGTCTTCCAAAAATACACTGGCAATTAAAAACATATTAAAATTAGATAATCTCATATATATTTATATGTGTGAGACTGATCACAGGCCTATAGTAGGCTAAACAATCCTATGTTGATTATCAAAATGTTGATTATCATACATGTACATGCTTCTTGTTATTTTTATGTAGTTTAAACTGCATATTTCATAAATATGCCAACTGAATTAAAGCAACATTTCATCAGAAACAAATATTTACTGGACAGCTATTGGCTACATTTCGAATAATTGAGAACTAATTTTCTTAGAGCGTCTTCTTACAACCATGTAGCAAACCTATAGTAATGACCTTCTGAAGAACTTCAAAATTTTCATTTGTCATAATTAATTTATACATACTGCGTATTTATTGATTTAACCTAAATAATATTTAGGCCATATTCTATCTATAGGCTATGGGACCATTAGACGATCACCAAAGCAGTTATTGGAATTGCAGATTAGGTTTACTGTAGCTTGTGCCTGGGCAGAAGTCTATTTGTAACCCGGCATATATCCTGAAACTCGTCTGTGATATAAATTTGATTTTACTTAGATTTTTTGCTATTTTTCAGTTTCATGTAGGCATATTGCAATAATTCGGATATGTTACAATTATGATAAGACGTAACATAGCAGCAGAAAAATCAGGAAATATTTTGGTGTAAATTTTCTATATATACGTGTGTGGTTTGTCATCAGATTTTCAAAATCATAGTTTAACATACACCAATCCTGCCCGAATGCATGCATACAAAGAAATATGATAGAATACTAGGACAGATATTGCCCCTAATTGAAAGGAAGGTAGGTCTAATAGGGTGGGGGTCATTTTCACAATTTTTGGCACAGTGGCTAAATATATGACAAAAATGGTCTATCTTTTACAGTGGCATTTTAATAATGTTTTACTAGTTGTTGAGATCTTCATGCTCATGAGGTGATATAACGCTTTATCGTGTGCAGGTAGTTCTACTAGTATCACGCAGTCCATAGACCAACATCAATGGCTGGAAGTGAAGTTAACCTGTTTCGATTGGCTTCATCACAGAACCAGAAGTCGATAGATTATTCTGATTGGCTGCTTCAGAGGACGATCTAGATGCATTGTCATTTCCCAATTCATTTCGTAAGGTATATATGCACAGCGAGATTGGTTCTTTGTTCACGCCGCCTCACGTACCCTGTCGTTGTCGTCGCGGTCGTCGTAGTCTTCTATGGTCGAGGCGCCAATATCGCCCGAATTCCCTCTTCCACTTCCCTGCAGCTGGTGAGTCCTAATCCCGTGACGCCACTTGGCCTTTGTAAGGGAGCGATCTCCGCCGCAATTGACGTCCCAATTCCCACCTCATCAGCCCAGTTCTTGTTCTGTCTCAAAGACTTCTTCGCGGTTCACCGTCTTCGACGATGGACACTCCACTCCTCCTCCTCTCTTTTAATCCGCGGTCGATCTCGACGACACCAAGAAGAAGGACTCCTCAGAAAGGAGACTTTTTGTGTCCCACTGAATGCAGGGACTTCCTCGGACGGACAATTGGAGACTTAGCGACAGACTAACGAATTGCTTCCCATAGAGACGACGAAATGCCCGAGTATATACGGATGACATTTACGTCTATGACGGACGGGTGTTTTCTAAGATCCAGATTCGACCGGTTCACATGTGTCGACTGTTACTCGTAATCATGGTCCAGATAATGTCCAGTTCTAATCACACGAATACGAATACTTGATACGAGACACACGGATACAGACACAACCACTCACGCAAACACAAAAACCTGCAGCCGCACTGCAGCACAAGCGAAACGGCAATTTGTACGCATAGTATACATTGTCTTATTTAATCGAATTCAAGCTCTTATTCTCTTTTATTTTTCAATGTCCACCGTTCAGGAATGATTGTGAGAAGGAATTAGAGCGAAACTGATCTGAAGGCAGGAGTCTTATAGGCTCATAAACGAAAAAATGTTGGAGATTGGATATTAGGTCGTTAACATCTACATGTAAAGGACTATTAACGGTTAGAAATATTCTTAAAATGATGGTAAACCGGACCTGGCAATTTGGAAGCTCTGAGGTTGAAAAACAAGAAGCTCATGCATCAAGATGATAGGCTATAGATGTAGGTCTATACGCAACGTATTCATACCTGCATGGTGCGAATGAGCAATTAAGCTATGCTAAATATATGCTAAAATGCTATAGTATGCCGCTATTCGTCGTTATTCTAGATGTTCGTCGATAACTAAGATGTTAGCTAAGATATTAGTTGAAAACTGTTACTCCTGTATAGTCTATAACATGCATCAGCGTGATTTTGCAACATCGACGCAACGGTCTCGAACAATAATTATGGCAACGAAGATTGACACAGTTTGTGGAATTATTATAAACAGCATCCATAACAACTGGATATATACATTGATTATTGAATTATGCGAATATAGATTTATTCATTGAGATTAACATTGGAAGAACGGCAGACGACATGTTTTTTTAATGTGAGGATATTATGCAGTCCCCGTAAGCGTTGCAGGACCATCTTGCACATTGCATGCATGGTTAATTGCCGTTGTTAGTCGAATATATTTGCTATCCGAGAAGATTAGTGTAGAAGAATGCAATAGTCAATCCGACTTGAATGTAATCTCGTAAATCAAAAGCAGACATGTATACATATATATCTATATTATTATAACAAACAGCTTCCAAAATATATGCACTCGGCTGCATAGCTTGCTGTATACACTTGGTTCCCACTGAACAAATAGTTCACTTTAAGTATCACGTCTCACTGTCTATGCAAATCGAAGATAGGTCAGCCAATGAAAGAACGTGCCTTTCAGTTAGAATCGCATGAAAGTACTCAGGACCCACTATATATGTAGAGGGCAGCAGTATATGGCAAGACCTATGAACAGGAGCGCAATGTCAAGGGTAAACGTAAGTCTACTTTAGACTGGATATAGTCTGAATCAACGAAAACGTGTTTTTCCCTTCCAACCTTCTTCTCTCAACGCAGACTCTATCTATAGGCCAGTATATATGGACAATGACTGGAAGCGGCGCGCGAGCAGAAGTTTTGAAGATCCGTCTTCTGACCTCCTCACATGTGCTGCTCGTAATTGTAGCAAGCATTGGTCTTATATATAAAATTCTGAGGGGATTAATTGAAGCTCTGTCGCTCATTTGCATTTAAATTATTGTTCGCTGGCGTAAAACGCCGACGATGAGGAGACGCATCTGGACGACGACGACTGCTGCACCTGGTGGTCGTCGCATAAACAGCCAGATCGTTGTTGCAGATCAAGAGAGCGCGAGAGAGAGAGAGAGAGAGAGAGAGAGAGAGAGAGAGAGAGAGAGAGAGAGAACGTATACGCCACACGCCCACAAAACCTCACTTATATCCTACGTCTATGCTTGTATACGGCGTATATATAAGTCTACTATATACACGTAGATGTATACGTTCGTTCATCTGATCCTATATGAGTGTGTCGATGGGGTGCATGTGGGTCTAAGTCTATATATATATATATATATATATATATATATATATATATATATATATATATGCACATATATATATATATGTATATATCGCGTGCTAGTCAAACGCATCAGAGTACTATCTCTTTACGGTAGACAATCTAGCACTGATTACATTATGCTGTATACGCTGCATAGAAACGAGTCAACCGACGCTCGCGAGTCAACCGTTCTAATGGTCGACCTCCTCCCTATTTAGGCTGACCTCGCTGAAGGAAGTTATCCCAGTCTATGACCCCGTCATACTTAGGATATCCTCACCCGTCTCTTTCTGAGGGTTCTGTACAAATCTGTGATTACAGTTTCACAATAAGGCCTATTGAACTGTATATCCAGCCAGGAGCATCACCTTTTAATGGGACTCGTTTTCATGCCTGATCAGCGCAGAACCCGATGCTAACTAAGTACCGACGGGCAAGAGTATGAAGAGGAAACCCTTACTACAGTGTAGGCTTATATTGGCTAAGTTTAATTAGCTTACCTATATATGTAGGGCTTTCATAGTTTACTTGCATAACTGCCATTAATTATTGATTTACTAACAGTCACTCGTTCCTTGCAAATGCCAGGTTGATAAATGTTCTGCTCTTACATTTTTGCAAAGCTATTATTTATCTTTTATTAAGCCGACCGTACTTTTTTTACTTAAGTAATTTGTCATCTCCATCTTTGGTTTACTCAGTCCACCTCATCTCTCTGTAACGTCTCCTCATTTCCCTCCAGCGACCTTTTTGCCTCTCGTAGCCTATACGCACTACTCAATGATCCTTTTGGCTTGTATCAAGAAGTCATTAGTGTTTCATTCTTATGTTTGCCAGTATTTACTAAATAGTACTAAGGCTTACACAAGTGCTGTTTGCAATCTCTCCCATTCCCTCTCTCTCTCTCCCTCCACCTCTGTGCGATGGCATCCTCGCTGGTACTCGTCGCTCGTTGTATATAAACACAGGACGAGCGGCCCAACTCCCAAATTTCTTGCGTCCCGGAGCCATGTTTATATAACGGCAGCAACAACTGGATACAACGGAACAGTGAGCGAGGCGACCTCTAGCGACCGATAGTAACAGCACACCACCGCCGAGTGCAGTTCATTATCAGGCGGCAGAGGGCAACAGTGGCGGTGGCGGCGTCGCTGGTGTCGATTGGTCCGTCGAGGAGTAGTGCGAAGTGTTGACGGGTGAGGTCGTTGAAACTGGAGTGTATCTGTCACGACGATGGCAGATTGGAGGACTGTTTCAGCTAAAGAGTTACATTCTCATCGATCCCTCAAAATAGTTGGCACCTTATTGGACAGACGACGGTCTTTTCATGGATAAGTTCATCTTAAACATGCGTAGAAGCTCCTCTGTGTTCTCAGGTCACGGCTGGTCAAGTGGTCATTCATGCCATGTGTCTGTGCACTGCATTGCTGCACGCGCCATTCCTATGGCAAGGAGATTATCATAAGGTAGAATTTTGCAGCATACTTTGAAGTCAATGGTTCTTTTAGTCAGATATCTCCTTGAAAGTCTTGACTTTAATTATGTTCTTACAGGCAAATTTCAAACCGACTACTTAGAATACAGATTTTCCCAGTACAGGTGACTAGCTGGAACTAATTTTCATATTTCTGTGCGTGAAATCATAAAATGTGAGAAAAAGTTGAAGCTTAGCAGTATACTGCACATAAATTCTGCATCGCAGGGCAAAATCTCAATAACAAAATTTGTAAATGCTGTTTTATGGAGGAAAAGTCAGATGATGTAATAAATTGTGACATAAGTGCTTTTGAAGGAGTGCTGAATGACTGCAGTTTAATAAGTGTCTCAGATCCCGAAATGCATGTTGTTGTTTTTCTTGCTGGATACATTGGTAAAAAAATAAAGAAGTCTGTTGCATGTAGAACTTGTGTTGCTGCTTTTGTGACAACAGGTGTGATGGCGTGTGACACTGCAAGTACAGTTTTTTCTTACTTGGAAGCACTAGACAGAGGAGGTCTGACCTGGCCAATGCAAGAAATGGTTGATGTTGTAGTGAAAGTTTTCTGTATATTCCAGTGTTTGGTATCAACAGCTTATGAGCACAAATTCGTTAGTGCAACAAATCTGAAAAAGATACTTACTTCTGTATCTATGAAAAGTTTCTCACAGCAATCACTTATGCCTGGTGCTTATGATTGTGGTCATCATTTTTCAGACTTTATTCGTGTCATTGCTAGTAAAATGGCCAATATCATGCTTAACAATTAGTGCAAAAATTTGAATGATGCAAATACTATCTGTAAATGAGCAATGAGTAAAAGTAAGTGAAAATTGTCAACGCTAAAGACTTAATTATTGTAAAAGTTCTACAGCAGTGAAATGTTACTGTGGTCCTTAGACTTATGATTATAGAAGAAGAGCAGTCCAGAAGTAAGTCAAAAATTGTTTGCGTCATGCTCAAAGATGTCAGCACATCATTCTTTCTCATGCAGTATACCCTCCCTATGTAGCAGTGTACTATTTACCATAATAATGAACTGTTTAATCGAAGACTGCCCATAAACATTTTCAAGGTATCTTAAGGTACAATTTCTGGATTTATTTGAAGGTTCTTAAGAGCTATTTTACATGGTACCAGATAAATACAAATAAAAACTACACCTTAATAGAGTTAAAACTTTGTCAACTTACTTTGTATTGTTGTGCATTACATTATTTTGGCTATGGCTTGCAGAAGCGTTGTTCACAATCAAAGTGTTTAAGTCGCTGTAACTAGGTTTGCATCATTGAAATTTGTTATTCATGAAGTAGCAAATTGCATGTAATAAATGGTTTTGTTCAGCTCTTCTGTAATAATTATTTATTATTGCCCCATATCCGCCCTATCCAACACTGCCTCTGACTTGACGCAGCGCTCGTGAATAAGCTAATGCCTTGTGCGAATGGCGCACTACAAAGTTGGAGCTTATGATCACAATTACACATCTGATATCTGTATCAATTAACACACTATTCAGGCATAACCGAGGACCAAGCCTGTGACGTTACACAATCAGCATTACGGCCTGTCAGTATCTAGGAGGCAATGCCCCGACCCCTCGTCACACATCGTCACAAATGCGTGACCCTTTCTCCAATGGGCGCGTGGCGTCATTTATGGACGGCCCCTATTATCAAACAACATCACTAAGCAACCAGCATAATGAGCAAAGCAACAATTACTCCTAATAAAAACGAGTCTTAGTGGAAAATCTCATAAGATATATAGAAAATTTAGACCGCAGATTGTATTATTATAATTAATTCAATCAATCACTCAATGAAACTTATTATAGCGCTCCTTCACGATATCTACTCAGAGGCGAAATGTGAATCTGAGTCAGATAGTCAGCTTCACATTTCGGTGTAATGCATATGCAGATGATGCATCTATGAATATAAATCAATCATAATATTAATCAAGCATCATATTTATATGTACAGGTATGTAGGCATGTATGCATGCATGGCGCGTGCGCATGTGTATGATATATCGTGTGACACGGTAGCTGATCGGTTAGAGCGGTCGGTCCGTAACACTTAGTGTGCGGTGAGCGAGTGGGTTCGACCCTCGTCCGAGGCGTCAGTCACTGTGTAGGGACCTTGAGCAAGTCCTTCGCGCACAATTGCTCTGCAGTACAACTGCAATTGCGCCGTAGAGGCGTCTGCACTTCTGAGCTAAAAATGTTGGAAGAAGAGCGATATCAAATTTCAAGAATTTCAATCAGGTCTATGTATGTAAGTGTTCCTTTATAAAGCACATTTTACGAACCTTCAGCGGCTCTCTGAAAGATAATCTTTACAGAGCAGGGCACTGAGTCTATGATTCCAACCCAACCGATTATAGAAATTATAGCATTTCCAACAAAATAACGATTATGAATTAAATATGAGATTATCTACACTTATTATCGTGGTTCTATTTTCTCGCATTTGTCACAGTTCGTTACATTGTTTCTTGCGTGTTTGAAAAAAATGTGGTGATGAGGATTGTGAGAGGGACAGGAACTCTTTAGTTTAAGACTAGTTAAGGTTTCATTTCTTTTTTTTTCAATCCTACTTATTGTGTTTTATTAGTTTGTTTCTTCTGTAACCATTTTCAAATTCAGTGGCGTCACTAGGAGGGTGCGGGGGTGCGGACCGCACCGGCTGACACCATTCAGAGGGGCGACACCCAAGTGACATAATGGCTGTTTTCTTTCTATTAGACGATGTACTTCTTTTTGTTATAATTTGTCAATGTATAACGATGGTTTCAATAAATTTCTTTTGATTCATTTTCGTTTTGATTGCGTCTTAACATAACACGGATAAGTATCTTGAGCAGCTTTGAATGGAACAGTTTGTATGCCAACTGAAAGATTCCTCCAAATGGAGGGACCAACAGACGAGTTTATTTAGGCAAAACGTTCCCATTTTGACTATGAGACAATGATCACCATGCAAGCTTGCAGTGCTTGTAAGGCCGATTCCGGAAACTGGCTCAATTAGTATAAATCGGCACAAACATCTGCTCTCTGATACATGATTGGGTATACAGCCAGATCAAGGAGTGGACTCTTGAAACGTATTACGTCTTAACTAAAGATACATTGGAGTGTATCGTCCATCTTAGAGATACATATGGGAGAATGTTAGTAGATAAGCGATCGGTGCAGAATGTTCTCTATTAATTGACGAAATCACGAAGAGTGTCATTAACGAGCTGAAGATATATGCTACACCGTATTGGCCGAATCCGATGAGGCTGGCATATAGACCCTATAGGCATGACCGGCGCCGCAAATTCACCATAAAAAGAACGCTGACGACTGTGACGTATTGTATATAATTATAAAAGTGTTTTGCGAATAATCCTAGAGTGCACTATAGTCAGAGAGTTGTGTTTTTATGATGCAATGTCTTATGTTTACGCCAAAACAGTCTTCTAGAGAAACTAGACTAGGGCCTATATATATAGGCCTCCTATGTCTTTCGCATCTTTATTTCTGACAGTTTCTTATTTTAAAAATGGTCAATTAATCATCTATAGAGACTCTGAAGGTCTATTTTATGATATACGCATTCATGACGACCATGTATAGACCTACAGTGATCGCCTGGAATCCAAAGTCCACCATTTAATTTGGTTACAAGTTAAAACTCTCCCTCAACTCGGAAGTCCATTATTTTGTTCTTCGCTCATACTAATCAAAATGGTCTGCCGTTGTTCAATTGTGCAACCTGTTTAGAGATTGACAGATCCTGCAGCAGGTAAGCAGCAAAACAAAGTCCTATATATTGGCTACATACCTCACTCAACATCGACTTTTAACAAGACATAAAAAAACTTGTCGCTACCGCACGTGATTTATCGGAGCAAATGGCAAATAAACTTATTTCAATGCATGGCATAGGCCATAGATGTTTCATGGCACTATAGGTAATATAATGTAAATTTCCGAGACTTCTCAGAGCTACACAAAAGTTATGCTGTGGACGCCAGCTCAAGCACCAACGCAATATCATATCGTATGCAATGGCCAGATTTTGGTGTCAGATTAGAATATCTGGGAAGGTTAAGCCGAGAAGGCAGTTAAACAGCATGATGACATAGTGAAAATTGTTGATGACGGGGGTCACGTGGCGGTGCAGAAGTAGAATCAGGATATAATAGCTCGAAGAGTTCGCAGTGGCTAGCAGAAAGTGGTAAAGGAGCAAGCGGAAGAGAAGTGAGATTAACGGACGAAATCGTCAAACTAGCCGAGTTTTGGGAATTCACTCCAAAGAGCTGACGCAGCATAGACTAAGGAGTAGCTGCAGAAATGCCGAGAGGAGAGAAGGAACTGGAGCCGATGCAAGGAACGAGAAGTTAGTCAGCGAGCAAACTTGTGCCTGCAGGAACCCCTATATATGGTCTTAGCCATTCCACAATTAGATGGGTGTTCGAACAACTGTCATTATCCAACAAACTCGTCACATTTATCCAGAGAAGAAGCACACAAATGGCGCGAAATCGTACCACAATATAATTGAAGTAAGTTTACACCAGAGGGTTAGCTGTCGACTTGGTCGGGGTTCAGCTCCTTAGCTCATTTTCTAAACCTCCCCGGTAAGTAACTGATAAAACAGATGTCGTGGTCAGGAAAGTTAAATATCTCGTGAGTAACAAACCTATATCATATGCAACATATTGAAAAAATTGTGTTTGATCTGCATTCGTGTATACCTTGATAATCTGTAGAATAATTTTCGACTCCTTTACTATCTAAGACAGTTTAAACGCGGTGGATTGTATAGACCTATACAGAGACCATGCAAGGCGTTTAACTGAACTTTCCGCTTACTTTCGGTTCGTATACGATATGTCTGAGAACAGAGGGTTCAAATTTTCATTCTTGTGCTGTTCGACACAATTTGTGACATGGAATACATTTATTTAGTTGATATAGGCTGATCCGATGGAAATAAGAATATATATATATATATAAGATGAGTAAATAATAGGCTAGTGTAGGCCTATAGGCCTACGATATATGCTTCTCTACATTATAGTCCATGCAGTAATAATTCACGTGTCAAACTCACAGTCGTACGTATTTGCTGAGGCTAATCCGTTTCTGTGGGTTGTAATCCAGGATTATCATCGATAGCTGTTGCAACAGTCGCTGTCATCGTGGTTTCTCGTCGTTGTCATCGTCGTCTTCACTTGGACTTCGTCAGATACTTTGTCAACTTTTAATTATAGGCTGCGCTTGTTCGAAGGAGACCCATCCGCGAGTCCTAATACCAAACGTTAAATCACTATAATAACAATGTGCCGACAAAGCTCGATGTTACGAACTGCAGGTTCACTCCCATCGAAGCATAATCGATGATTTGAAAAGACCCTCAAAAGTTTTCAGCCTATGTGCATCACGATGCTTCGTATACTAAGTCGTTGCAGGTGCTCCCACTGTGATTGGCCAGCCATTATGCAAAGAGCCATGCTGTTGCCTGCGGCATCGAAGGCTCAAGAGATCCACAGTGGTATACATATATAGTTGTATACATGTATGGGCGACGCGTGGAGGCAAGCGGATTAACGCCTCATTTTCTATCGCATATTACAGGCGTCCATTCCCGTGCATGAACGTTCATGCATGAAATCATTCTAAATAATATGTGAGTACACTGTATGTGTTTATTTTTATATTCATATAAATTCGTAGACATTAGCAGCTAAAGATGTGTAGGTGATACATTCGCTCTTCTCCGTGTGTATCGTATATATATATATATATATATATATATATATATATGACGATAATAAACCACAATGCGTAAGATATACAGACGCCCGTTAAATTCCTACGTATACATAGGCCTAATGCGGCTGCTTTCTCTCTTGTCGTGTTTGCATTTGTTGCATAAGCCTAGAATTGTGTGTATCTCATGTTGTCGACCTATACCTGGTTTAGTTGATTAAGGATTCTGTCGACACACATCACTGTCCCTATATGTCTTGCCTCTAACCGACTCAGGCATGGTGAGCGGGGTCTAATGGAGCGCATGAGTTATACATTCAGTGGCCGACTTCGTGCATTAGCCGACGAAAGAGAAGGGCGTAGATCACTCAACATCCGACCATCTTTATCAGAGATCATATTAGCTCATTGGTTCTAAATTGCATCTCGATAATAATCATTCAAATAGGCTCATTAGTCACCAACTTCTGTAGCGCCCATGTCTGATATCTAAGGCAACGACCGATGGCCTCTATACGTAGGCCAATACTTATCACAGGACGATTATTTTCAATTAAAGTTGTCAGGTTCTTCAGGCACAGCTGTAACGGTATAGTATAGCCACTGTAATTCACAATTGCCCATATTCTTGCAATTTGTTGTAGTATGAGGCAAAGGCGCTAAGAATCTGTCAAAACGTCACAATTGGAAACATACATAGGGCACACAGACTGTGAAAACACCTCTTTCTATGACCGTTCTTATTTAGAAAATACAAAGAGCTGAAAAATTATATTAAATACTCACAGGTAAGATTTTAACCAGACTCGTGTTCTAATTAAATCCCCTCCATAGAAAATTAAATTCGCAATTGCAAAGTTTTGTCTTTTTCGCATCAGCTGCGAGATTGAGTCGATGGCGCTCGATAGATCTATGGGTGTCGTTGTTGTATTAAATGATGACCACAATAACACACTAAGTCATCCAAGTCACGTGGCTATTCTGTTAACGCACTTTGTCTATAATCCAACGACTACAGATTCCTGTCTACCGCGTGGACTTGTGTGACTGGCGACCATGGACGGAAGTTGTTTGCGCGTATACGCGCCTGTCACCTATAGCAGCAGAATATAGAACCGGTAAAGGCGGGAAAGTAGACGGTAACCTCTGCGATGCACTAATCTCACAAACAAGCAGACATGAATGAGCACTCGTTGGTTTGAAACATTTGAATTGCGAATAATATATATATATATATATAGGCGTATATGGTTATATATATATATATATAGGCGTATATGGTTATATATATATATATATATATAGGCTAAGGTTTAGGAGAATAGACGCAGGCTGAGACCTCGCTATAGTGATTGAAATCATAAAAGCATTCTGAAGGCAGAGCCGTTTATCCTTATTCGTTGCTGTGATCGACCCAGTTCAGGAAGGCATCAGTGGGCCATCACACACATACTGGACAGTTAAATGGCCATTGACGGGGATTGGGTTCAACAGCTGCGACACAGAAATAAATAAACAAGATGGGTCATTAGAGGCCTCGAGTGATTGGGGAAACTATAGCGCACGAATTACTGCTGCCTTTTAACCAAATAGGTAAGAAATAAGTAAATTACCTATAACCATAATATATGCCTATATGTTACTAGAGTATGTATATAGGCTACACGTATGATCTGTATGTATGAAACAAGCGATACGGAGACACCGATCAAAATCAAATTTCAGATTAATCTGTATTCATGAATCTGATGAAGCTTAGTTGAAATGATATGACAGTTGGCAGCATACTTAGGGAGTAGAGATGATCAAAATTCTTGGTGATAAGCCTTATGATCAACTTGTGACCTCTGCTTCAGTGCATTTATTTTTTTCCAATCAGAGACACAACCAAGCGCTTGATTTTACTACGACATCAAATCGCGTCAGATATAACATATATAGTCTTCCCGAATTATAGCCGAACACTTCCAAACACCACCACACTATATACCACAGTTGAATAGGCCTACATTTCGCTGGTCTAAAGTCTCCCAGTACATCAACTATGGCCCATTATGGCAATAATCATTGCATCTCTAAACGTATACTACAAAATGCGATTTTCTCACATAGGCCTATATGGTTTACTTTTGTGTAAAGTCTCCTGCATCGTATCCTTTTGGGAATATACATCGGGTTACTGATTTAGCGGGTTTTAAGAACAGTTTTAGTAAATAAAATGAAAATAAAGACACATGCCAACATACACGGAGCCTTATTGCCTACGTGTAGCTATAGGATGTAGGCCTATGCACGCGCTTTTACAGAGGTGCTATATGCGTATAATATGCTATAGAAAGGTCTTCAAATGGTTAATCTTATAGGCATAAGCTGAATATAAACTTTAGCTGTGACGACGATGTTTTTTCAATTCTGCTAGGCCTACACACAATATTTATTTGCAAACTTCTGCCATTAATAAAGAAAAGCAACCAAGCTGTCGTCGAAGGCCTACGTATACCTCAGATAAGTTTCTAGTATTTTTTATTAGGCCTATAGCCTGTCAGAAATTTGCAAATGTGAGACGACTCAATATATACATACAAATGGAGGCCTAGGCTGTGAATATATATATATATATATATATTATATATATATATGTATATTATTGCGTATATTAGGTGACAGGGAGCGATCGTATACACGTATCTGCCTACACTCTAACATGGAGCTTATGAACGCACTGGATACCACCTAAAGATCTCAACGGACGTATTATAAATATGTTTGTTTGCTGCATTGGGTGTCCTTGTTTTGACTGCGAGGTCAACTCAGCTGACCAGAACAAATAAATACAATTTCTTCTTGAAGCCGACAAGATGACCACTAGATGGGGCTGATGGACGCCGACCTGGTGCAGCCCAGCTGCAAACCATTTCGGCTCAAAGGGTGGCATATTATAAGCTGCTACTGATGCTGAAGGAGATGCGAATACGATCCAGGTGGTAAGCATCAGTATCCGGATGGGGATGGGGTGAGGAGATGAGGGTGTATGTGAACGATCGAATCGCTACTGGAATATAGACGGATCACATAAACAAAGAGATTTAGGTATATACCTTGAATCGCATTCCACAGCTAAACACGCGTTATGTACCCTGGGGAACGGATCCACCGAATAATTCACGAAAAGCTGTAGCCAAACAAACACGTGGGTCCAAGTCTCAGAAGAATTCTACTTATGTCTACGTCTCTCTGTCGGTCTGCATATATGTCACTCTCTCTCTCTCTCTCTCTCTCTCTCTATATATATATATATATATATATATATATATATGCATCGTTTCGTCCGAGAGTCTTGGTCTCGAGCGATTGAGTTTCCGAGCGATTTTTTAACGATTTTATAGAATGGAGGAATAGGTCAATTAATAACATGTACAAACATACAAACAGGGATTAGATCCCATTCAGAAGGAAAATTGAGGACAAGACCGACATAGATTCTGTATCACTGGATTATTCACTTTTTGCATCTGCTCAATTAACCGCGCACCATCCAATAAACCGATCAATAAACCCACGCGCGCACTGCCGCATCAACCGATCAACAGATACGCGCGCGCCGTTCAATGAGCCGATCACCAGACCCACGCGCAGCCACATCAACTGATCAACAGACTCACGCGCCACTGCCAAATAAACCGATCACCAGACCCACGCTCGTTTCACCCAATAAAGCGATCAACAGACCTACACGTGCACCGCCGCATCAACCGATCAACAGACCCAATCGCGAACCCTCCAATAAATTGATCAACAGACACACGCGGACGCCGTCCATTAAACAGATCAACAGACACACGCGTGCACTGTCAAATAAGCCGATCAACAGACACACGCGCGCACCGCCAGATAAATCCATCAACAGACACACGCGCGCGCCGTCCAATAAACCGACCACCCGTCCCCATGCGCGTACCGCCCAATAAATTGATCATCAGACACACGCGTGCACTGTCAAATAAGCTGATCAACAGACACACGCGCGCACCGCCCAATAAACCGTCAACAGACCTACGCGCGCGCACCCCTATAAACCGATCAACAGACACGCGCACGCACCGCCCAATAAACCGATCAACAAACCCACGCGCGCACTACCACATCAATCGATCAACAGACCCACGCACAGCCGCATCAACCGATCAACAGACACACGCGCACACCGCCGCATAAACCGATCGGCAGACATACGCGCGCACAGCCCAATAAACCCATCAACCGACACACGCGCGGACTGCCCAATACACCGATTAAACAGACCCCCGTGAGAACAGACTCATGTACAGGCAAAGCGACCTGCGCATGCATGTGTAAAATGTATCAATTTGTTAACGTTTTAAGTTACAATTGCTTACAAATGAAACTTCTGCGCGGTGCCAAGATTATGTCCAGGACCAAAAACGTTTGGAGCCTCTAATCAATAGAAACATTTTTTGTTCTGTAGTGAAGTATTCTAATCGTAGGCTCCTTAGCTGTTCACGGCTATTCTTAAAAGGATTTAGCATAAATAATTTTTTATTAAAACACAGATAGTTATTATCGTTTAGGCCTAATAACTTTCGATTACTACCACTTCACTTATCAAAGAAAGCAAAAATTAAGATTCGAAGCTTAATTTAGACTAATCAATTGACTGGCTGGGTAGCGACATAGAATGCCTTCGTGCATAAACTTAAAGGTCAGCAGAGGCCATCTATAGCACATCATAATGACAAATTTTTAGTCAGACGCTTGTAGAAGAAGCCAGACAGGCCTAATAATAAAATATTCAATTACCGTTTACACAATTACTTAATTTTCATGCCTCGTCTGACTCTTGCCTCGTCTTGAGAGTTATGCCGATCAGGTACTCGCCTCGTCTTGCCTCATACTGGCTACGGGCCTGGTTGTCTGTTTGGTCTTTTCGATCACCATTGTTTGGTTTTCTATGCGTTGATTAATTGGTAAAACTTTTTTATTTTATGTCTTGTAGCTCTAATCGGAGATAATTCACCATCCCTTCATTTAATTTGATTTTTGCCTCAGACTGAGGGACATTACTGCTTCTGACACAGTGAAACTACGCCTATAGAATATTATGGGCTAACATCGACGTGTTTGTCTATACTTGTCTGACCACGGGGTAATTTACCTGGGACCGAAACAGTGCTTATGATATCTGCCTATTAATAATAATCATGTCAATTTAATTTTACTAAGCGCCTCTATACTCTCATGCATGAATTATAAAACTTTCAATTTATTTCATATTTGAATTTGTTTCTTGGTTCTCCTGCGTCACCATCGATAGGTTTCTTCTGGAGCGCCATATAGAAGGCGGGGTGGTGTAGAAGAAACGCCCGTCACACAGTTCCACCATCTCCGCATTTAAAAATTAACCACTGCATACACTACTGTATATTGTAGAGTCTGCAAGCTGGACCAGACATCAACTCGATACACTAATGACTTAAAATTCGAAGTTTGGCCTACAAATAATTTTTATGCTCAGCAGGTCAAAACGTCTTTGCTTCCAAAATATCGACGGAAATATTAATTTTGTATACGCATATTTACGAAAAGCAACTTAGCAACATTGCAGAACGTTATAATCAACTTCTACATAAATAACTCCGTCAGTATTGGGTGAAAAATGTAGTCCTCGAAATAAACTGAATTACCGATTTGAAGTTAACTGTGTCTGTGAATGCAGTTAGATGTGAACACGCCAGAAGGCGCCACTGTTGTCATTGTAGAACATTATGTAGGCCTATCAGCTTATACAAAACTAGTTGTTATTATTTACTTATAGGCATAAATAAGTAGTCCTCGAATTAAATAAAAGAAGCCGCCGTGGTTATGAAGACAGCGTATTATTTATTTAGACTATCTTCAGGGAGCGCGTATTTTATTTTTGGCTAAAAGTGTCGACATCATACCCACCGTTCGTTTGACCAGAAGTTTTTACCGGATTGAAGTTTAATGTGATTACATATCTTGTTTCGACGATATTCTAACCGAAATACTGGCTGCTAATTGCCACTAATGATTTACTTAGTTCTGTTTTTACTTATTTTCATTATTTAGACCGTTTAGCAATGATTTTAAATGCATGCGTGCTTTCAGCCGTGCTTTCAAGAATAGCTACGTGGATCTTGTGATTTGCTTCCAAAATCTGATCCCTCCTATATATAGGCCTATATTTAATTCAGTGTCGATGTTAGCTTGTTTACGCATAAGGCAGCGTCGTCGATGGCTTTGATCCCTTGAGGCAAAGTTACTATTGGTTGAGATTTTATCTCAGATATCTTCATTGTGCGTGGTATTACTGTTTTTTTGTTCTTTCATTGACCGTACTTTTAAAATCCTACGATCAAGTATATATGTTCAACTGTTCAAGCCTAGGTTGTCCCGATATCCATAATATTATTCCTAATTTAACCAAGGCTAATTATATCATATTTCGTTTCAAAAGGAAAATCCTTCCTATCCTTAATTCTGGTTTCAAAATTAAAAATAAAGAAAGTAGTCAGGACACTACTATATATTTGAAGGTGTGTATGTTGATGAACATTTGACTTTAAATTATGAGCATTTGGCTTTCAACGACCAAGTCTCAATTCTAACCAAAACGTTGCTATAAACATTAGGCATCATAGGGTCATTCCGTGTCAAATCAACAGATTTCTAGAAAACTTCTCGCGCGACCATCTCAGATTTTGATGAAATTTTCACACAATGTGCATCAATGTTTTAAAACATGGTGTGCAAAATTTTAGCGCAATATTATTAGTAATTTTTTTTGACAAAATTTTAAAGACGTCTGTGGTGACACCCGTTTTTTGTGCGATTGGAAATCACGTCTTAATTTGCTGCCATATTCAGAAGGCTGTAATTCCACTATTATTGCTGATAAATTGATTAAATTTGCAGGACACCTTGTCTTGAAGGTGCTAATCAAAGGCTGCCAAAAGAATTTAATATCTGATGGATAGTTTTTTTCTAACAGAGGATTGAAAATAGGAAAAAAAATAACGCCCTTGTCTGGCGCGAGTACTTTACAACTACACTATCATCAGATGGGTTGATTTACAGAGAAACTGTGAACTATTTGCAGTACTAGTCCACATTTTGTGCCCAAATAATCAATTAGACAAGCTTTATCATGTTTACCTGATGCATTGTGGCCATCTGAAATTGACGAAAAGCACATTTTTGCATTTTGACGACCACTTTCAGGGCCATATATGGGCATGTGGGATAGGTGATTAAGCCATGAAAGTTACGTATCTTGCATGAGACATGTGTAGTGTTTTTCCAACAAACACCTTTTCTCAGTGGCCATCGAAATGCATACGGGCTACACTAACTCAGACAGGAAAATTGTATGAGATTTTGAGGGAAGATCTCACTGATGTACAGAATCAGTGTGCAGTAGATAGCAAAAGTTTTGATATGGCTGTACTGGACAGTTCAAATTAATTTCCATGCCCGACATAATACAGTAACAAATCAAGTCGTAGAAAATATGTAGGCCATTGTTGAACATTTGCATATTACTCAACATGCTAATATAGTTCATTTAAAATTTGAGTATTTTCAATGTTCTGTTGCTGGCAGTTATAAATACTGTGATTAAGAACATATAATTCTTCTCAGTAAGGTATTCTCTCATTGCTCCCTTCATCATACATATTTTCTAGACTTCTGAAGGAATTTTTTCAGCATGTTACCAGTCCGCGAATGCCGAAAACACTACTATAATTGGAACAGCTACATTATTTGAACCACATGAGTCTCAAAAACAATTCTGCTTGAATCTAATAGTATTTGAGCTGCTCTTTATAATGGTGTAACTTTCATGGCTTAATCACCTATCCCACATGCCCATATATGGCCATGAAAGTGGTCGTCAAAATGCAAAAATGTGCTTTTTGTCAATTTCAGATGGCCACAGTGCATCAGGTACACATGATAAAGCTTGTCTAATTGATTATTTGAGCACACAATGTGGACTAGTACTGCAAATAGTTCACAGTTTCTCTGTAAATCAACCCATCTGGTGATAGTGTAGTCGTAAAGTACTCGTGCCAGACAAGAGCGTTGTTTTTTTTCCTATTTTCAATCCTCTGTTAGAAAAAAACTATCCATCAGATATTAAATTCTTTTGGCAGCCTTTGATTAGCACCTCCAAGACAAGGTGTCCTGCAAATTTAATCAATTTATCTGCAATAATAGTGGAATTACAGCCTTCTGAATATGGCAGCAAATTAAGACGCGATTTCCAAATTGCAAAATAAACGGGTGTCACCCCAGACGTCTTTAAAATTTCGTCAAAAAAAAATTACTAATAATATTGTGCTAAAATTTTTCACACCATGTTCTAATACATTGATGCACATTGTGTGAAAATTTCATCAAAATCTCAGATGGTCGCGCGGGAGGCATCTGTTGATTTGACACGGAATGACCCCATATCTCGTATTCATCATGCTACAGGGACCTCTCAGGACTGATAAATTTGATACTCGCATTCTTCAATCCTCTTCGTATTGTAACATTTAATGGGCCTCAAACTATCACTTACACTTTACTTGACTAAAAGTATATTGTTCATATTATTTATGGTATTGGAGGACTTAGACTAAGGTTATTATTAGGGCTGTACCGAATAGGTGATTTTCACTATTCGGCCGAATACGAATAATTGGACCAACGATTCAGCCAAATACGAATAGAGTACAAAAGAGGTCTACCGACATATTTCAAATGTTAGCAAAGGCTTCAGTTGAGTAAATGTAATACATAAACTAAAAGTAATCAGCATACTATATGTAAATTTTGCATTCTTCTGTCTGTGTTTGTAAACTACTTTAACTAAACTTATATTAGAATTGAGACGGCTGACAATGGTTCAAAAAGTATACTTCAGTCCGCTAAATATAGCAGCTGCGACTTGTGCAGAAACTGATGACATGTGACCACTATTCATATTCGGTCCGAATGCTACTATTCGGCCGAATAGCTATTTAGCCCACTACTCGGCTTCGAAGCAAATATGAAGAGAATATTCGGTACAGCCCTAGTTATAACTAGACATAAATAAGATGCAGACTTGGGTTTCCAAGTAAAGAATTAAACATTAGCTATTACCAGATAGGTTTGCTAATTAATTTCAATGGAATACCACTGTACATTGCTACTAACCAGGTCCTGTAATTATTACCATTAAGATTATGCACTTGCCAAAGCTTTGACCAAGAAGGTTGTTTTTTGCTGCTGTATTGTTTATGCCATCACTTTCATCTGTTTCACTTTTTTGTCACTGAATTTAGTTCATGTATTCATTCAATGTATCTAATATATGTCTCAGTTGTAATGATACATTTTTGGAAAACATTTAGTATCGGGGTGCATAGGTTTCCGATAATATACATGTTTTGACATGCTGTCATTGGCTGGAAGAAAACGGTGCTGGTGTGCCGCGTGTGGCAGATGGAATTGAAATATGGAGTAACAACTGGAGGCAAATAAAGAAACCTAGAGGCGATGTGTCTTCAGATGGCCATTCATCATCTGGACATTTCCTCAGCAACCAGAATAGGTTACTTCCAATTTCTACAAGGGTATATTATTATTATTATTATTATTATATTCGTTTATTGAACAGGCTGCAAACCACAGCAAGTTACATACATCAGAACACATGCTCATGGAAATTGCATGTCTAGGTCATATACAATTGGGGGCAAGATGTTAGGCTGGGTGGTGTGCACTTACAACATAGCTGAAATGATCAGCTGCATAACGTATTATTCAAGAATGGATCTTGGTACGTTTTGCCATCATTTAAGGGGTTGTGGCACCCGTCACGAAGTAATCGGCAACGACATAATGCACCATATCAAACACTGACCTCTATGAATATATTCATGTAATTCGTGTATATTTTATGGAACCAATGATGGCATGTCAATAGATGTCATATATTATTGAAAATCTATGCATGCCGATACGGAATGTTTGCCTAATTTTTGACAACAATAACTGGTTCCTGAGGAGGCAATGACAACAATGATTTGAGTAATATTTATGATAATCATAGTCATAATCAATGATTGGAGTAATTTTGATAATTAGCATCTTAATAAGGAAATATGTGATGCCCTTAATGTAAAGGGTCTGCAACACGGGATTCATTTACTGAAATCTGAGCCTCTGAAAGTGGTTACCCATCATAATATTGAATTATGGTCTTTGCTGGGCCCAGCACAATAATTATTGTTTATGAAAATAAACCACTGCAGGTATTTTTTTAAAATTTGATCACTGTTTTCAACATATCAGTTAAAAAATTTTAACAAACTTTCAAAAATAGTTTAAACAACTATAGTTTTAATAATGTTATAATGCATTCAGAAAGACAAGATGCCCATCTCTCCTTTGCTGTTATTTTCTATGTTTGCAAAGTGAAAGTGCATTTGTCATCAGAGCTGTGAATTGGGCCGATTATAGAGATATCGGCAATATCGGACATCGGCAAGATAATCAGCGCCGATATTAAAAATTATTTTTTTTATATTTTATAATATTATTTTCAGTCTATAAAAGCAAAATGATGACAGCAACATCTCTGGGTCTGTGAAGGACGGCATTTCGTTTCGTTCCCATATCGTGTCGTCGAGCCAATGGCTTCTTCAGACCAGTGGTGAGACCACCCAGTGTGCTAGTATAGACCGTGGGAATGTGTCAACATAGGTCTTGTGCAGAGAGAGTCAAAGTGCCTGCTTATGGGCCAACGAATGGCTGGCCAATTCAAGACAAGGAACGGCTGGCAAATTCAACAGAGAAGCCGATGAATGTACATCGTGAAGGCATGCCTAATGAATACATGCTAGCTGCCAATCAGATCTCCCCATAACATTTCAGTTGCCTGAGAGGCTGAGACTAGATGGGTGGCTGTGAATAGGCCAGCAGTTCCTTGGCCTCTAATTACCCTGGACACAGTTCGATGGCGGGCGGTGTGTCTAACCTGTATTGCCTGCCTAAGTTTAGTCCCCAACTACATGCATACGTCTCCTACGGAGCAAGTGTGTGCTTGTATCACAGCAATAGGCAGTAGCAGTAGGTCTATCTTTTGGAACCTGACATCTTGGGAAACACAACGAAATAATCGACTAAATAATTGGGTATCGGCAAATGAGTAATCGGCAATAATCAGTATCGGCATAATCGGCAAAAAGTGATATCGGTACAGTTCTATTTGTCATGTGGAACTGAGCCTTAAATGAATTTTTCTAAAAATCTCGTCTTTCAAGTACAGCTTGTTCTAAATTCTTTGATAAAAACAATTATGCCCCAATTGTGTGGGATTATATATAATTATTTACAGAAATTGTGCTGGTCATGGTGGTGTAAATAATTCCAAAACCTGCATTGTGTCCCTCTCTTTATAGGCAGCATCACATATACAATGACTGAAATGTCACTGACATATTTGAATTGCTGTTGGAAATAATGTGATAAAATGTTCTGTGCTTCTGAACACCTGTAGATGGATACTTCATATTATCCATATGCTGCCCTAAGTTGTGCCTCTTTTCTTACACTCTACAAGAAAGTCGGTCCAAGGATTTCCTTTCGATATTTTCCAATCTACAAAACGCTGTCATATGCTAAGCAGATTGAATGGAATGCAAGGTAAGAAGTTACATACAGTCGATGTCATTGTGCATTGAAGCCTGTTCAAGGCAATCAAATCTGGATTTGTTTATGATAATCACGTATTTATGTAGCACATCGTTATGTCAGAAGTGCTCCCGAGGCAGGTGAGTGTCATCTCTGACAAAGAGGGCAGTTTTCAGGTGCTTACAGAACTGATCAGAGGTCACAAATAAAACTCCCATGCCGAGAACAACCACATGCCCAGATACAAACCGTCCTATCTACTTTAACTATGTTGTACAATGCAGGAATCACAATTTCCTAGGCTCATATGAACTGACTTTTCAAATACTTTGTATTAACAATGTTGTTGCCATCTGCTTTGCTAGTTCATTGGATAATTTTAACTCAGTATGCTATGTCATCATCTAACTTTCATTGCATACTTGGACTTATTCATGTGTAAAACCTGTTTTTATTTTATCCTTATGTATGAGTGGTCAGTTAGAAAGTTTCTAGCATTGCATGTAATACAGAGATGATCATTGAATAGATACATTGCTGCTTATCAATAAATATTTATTCTATATTCAAAATTATTTATGGACTGCTTGATTTGTTATTGGTAACAATGTGATACCATGTTTATTATACTTTTTATAAATTTAATAAATTTACTGTTGACAAGGAACTCCCCTAAACATTGTATTTTGCTAACTGAATATCAATTTATTGATGCAATAAATATACTGGTTTTCCTTGTGATGCCTTAGAATTTCTGTATCCAATACCATTTAAGTTAAGATCTGTTTGGGCAGCTGTTGTTAGATCGTCAAGGTTTAAAAGTGGTGCTTGTCATGTGGCTGTTGGATTCAGTCAACATAAGATCAGATTTGTTGCAGATTTTGTTCATAGGCACTAGACCAAGCACACTGTCAGTTCTCATTTATTAGGTGCAAGGCAGACACTGCTTGGCCTCCATATTCTAGAACTCTCTACAAAGGTCAAGTCCTGCAATGGCTAGGCCTTCTACTTTTTCCACTATTGTTAAAATGAGTGAATTAATGAATGAACGTGTAAGATTGTGGTTTTGTATTGTCAGGTCAGAAGTCACTTGGATGATATTTCATTATATAGATTTGCATATACAATTGCAATTAAGCTGCTTCCTTATAATATTTCCCATGATGATTGTAAATGTGACTGATATAATACTGATAGCACGACTCTTTCTCTTGTCCGCACACATGCTTGCATTAGCACATACTTGCATTGGCACATGCTTGCATTAACACATGCTTGCATTAGCACATGCTTGCATTAGCACATGTGTGTATGCACAGCATTGCACATGTGCAGAGTGCATGCATACATATGCTGCACTGTACACACATATATAGACAAAACTTTATTTACAAGATGAGTGTATGCGGTATCTCTGAAGCGTCAACAGACATCAACCTACATCAAAGCCTTTTGCTGTACTGTAGCGCAACACTTTGGCACAGTCACTGCCATGCACTCGCAAAGTATAAGCATTAGTTATACAGAGCTCACTCCAACGCAAATCGAATACAGCAAGATGCCACCACACCTGAAAACGATTGTTCACCTTTTATATCAAACATTTCATGTGTTTTAATAAATTTATGCACGATGCCTGATGATGCCATTAACTGGAATATTATTAAAGAGTTTGGATTAGTTTTAGGTTCATGTGCTATTACTTTCATTGCATACAGTGAAGGCTAGTGTTTATAAATGATGTTGGTTATGCAAAAGTGTCAAATTTTACAAGTGTATGATTTTGCAATATTGCAATATTGGTTATTTGACAGTGCAATTAAAGTAATAAATCCTTTTCTGCTTTTAAATGTTGCAGAACAAACTCCAGTATTCATGCAGTTCTCGTCAGTGCCTTCTGCCTCTATGTCCTGTTATATGAAGATGAAATAAGCAACGATCCTATATGGTAATAATCATGTTCATTTTTCCATCAACATAAACTGCAACATAAAATAAGTTAAAGCAATTGGAAAATCAGAATAGCATTACTCGATTTAAAAGACTTTCTTTGGGCAGAATGTTTCGCAATAGCCTGTGTCAAGTGTGTCATATAGTCCACTGTTTTTGCCAAACACTCTTTTAATTACATTTATCAGTAAAAATTCTTGTATTGTAAAAGGTCAAAGTTAAGATACTCATTACTCATAAAAAATGCAATTCCTTGGTCACAGCAATGTGAAGACTGACTCCCTTTGTTAGTAAAGCAGATAACATGCACTGAAGATTCCAGTTTCAAATGTCAAATCGATTCTTTTTTACTTCGGACATTTTGTGTGAAGAGCAAGCCAGTCTGAGAGGCTGTCATGGGTGTGTGGTGTTAGCGACTTCGTTATCTGAGCCTTGGCATATGGGGGGGGGGGACCGTGAGGGTAGGTGGTCAATCCTCTCCCTCGCCGTCTCATCTTCCCAAAGACAGTGTATGGTCAGTGTACTTATAATAGCTGAGTTGACTGGGGGGCGCTGGTGCATCAGAAATCTCATCACAAGTTTCTACTCAGACAGGGATTTGAACCCTGACCTCTTAATTTCTAGTGCAGCATGCTTCCCTCTACAATACTGAGCACCCAGACTGTGTGAACATGGTGGCAATGCATAAGTTACGTACATTAAAGCCTTTATTTTGTAAATGTTTGTTTGACATAAGATTAGTTAATTTTATGATAGTGATATAAACTTTCTAAACATGACAGGAATTCTTGATGGTTAATTTTTATTTAATTTTTTCCTTTTTGAATAATCATGTATGGGAATGATAACATTTCATTTAGACTTTTGCAAATAGAAAGTTATTGAAAGGAGAAAAATATGCTTGTAAAATTTAATATTTATCTTCATTTTATATATTTTTATTGACATAAAATGGTACAATTCTTCACAGGGGTGACTCTGGTGTTGTCAAGTACAACTGTGCAATTGTAGTTGGCTACATGATTTCAGGTATTTCAGATGCTTCTTCAAACATCAGCCTGTCATTTAAATGAAAGCACTGTTCAAATTTATCATAATTAAATATAGCTTTCATGTATGTTTTCAGTTCAGGTATAGATCATTTTTCTCTTGTTCTGCTATTGAGGTGGTTGATGAGCTTTTTTTTCCCTCTAGGTCTGCAGTTTGAACCAGACAAGTTGTATTGAAAGATGTATAGATTTACAGCTGTATAAGAAGTCTTCTGCATGTGTGCAGCCTTTCAGCTGTACATCAGGTTCCATGCTGGTTCCATCTAACTATCAATATTATGAAAATCACAGATTGCTTCAAAGAGGTGGTATACTGGGGCAAAGACGGTTAATATGTTTTTAGCACTCTAAAGACAAGATATATTGTCGTTAAGTGTTAAAGCATCATATATAGAATGGTTGCTTATAATGGATGAAGCCTCTTGTATCAATTTGGCTTAAATAATCATTGTATATTTTTTACTACTACTGGTTGCATTGAAATGCAGAGAAATAAATGATTACAGTTCTTGTCTAAATAGTTTTTCTACCTTTAGCTTTTTGGTTTCATCTGTTTCTGATTAATCTGTTTCTGATCTTCATCGCTTGTTTGGTTCTTCTATCATTTTCCACATGAGCAACATAAGCAATCAACTCTCTTTGCCTTCTATTTCTCTCTATATGCTTGTCCTGTTTATACCTCATAGCTTAATTTGATCTGTTATTATGTCTTTTATGCAGAACTCCATGTCTATTTATGGTAAACTAAGTATAAATTTCATTTGAATTTGAGCAATGCACATAAAGATGATTTTGCAAGTAGAAATTGACTACAAATGTTGTGAAGTAATAGACTTTCAAGCACAAGTACTTGAAAACAGCACTACATTACTGCTTGTTTACAAGTACTGAGTTCTGTGCCTATATGTGTCACTTTTTGTGAGGCTTTAGTAGTTCTTGCAAATATTCAAATGAAAATGATGATGTTTTTTAC
Organism: Bimastos eiseni; assembly: GCA_959347315.1. Taxonomy (NCBI): domain Eukaryota; kingdom Metazoa; phylum Annelida; class Clitellata; order Crassiclitellata; family Lumbricidae; genus Bimastos; species Bimastos eiseni. The sequence continues at coordinate 31,387,683 of OY365807.1, forward strand.
TTGTATGAAGACTTAAAAAGGTGTAAGAGAGTTTATGTTTTGCTCTTATCCAGTGCTGTTTTCATTCTAAGTTACTTGCTAAATTTGAAAGATGTGTGGTAAGAAAAAAGGTGCTGTATAATTCTGTGCAGATGGTTTGCTGACGCTTGCTAATTATCGTGAAGTTGGTGAATTCTGTTACATGTGCCATCATGCAGTCTCCATCTATGCTTTCTACTTTGTCATGGTTAGTTAGATTCCTTTTGCTGACAATTTTCTGCTTCTCTATAGAGATGATCTGAGTGTCAATTTCCAGCCGAGTACCTAGTTTTACGAGTTGAGTTGTGCAGAGTTTGAGTTTAAGATATTTAAAGAAGTCTCATTTTCTTGATTTTTATTCTAGCAGTTTGCACAAGTTTTTTAAAGACTTTTTTGTTTTAACTCAGTTTATACTTGGAAGTAGAAACTAGTAAGTACTACTAGCAAGGACCAATATAGATTCCTTGTACTACTAGTAACAGTATTTGTGTTTTTAGTTAGATCAATTGTCATTTTGTAGATAAAGTAATCATATTTTCGTTTTCAGAACAGAAGATTGGGAAGCCAATTTTATTAAAACTCTGAACCACTGTTTGTCTAAGTAATTCCGAGTACTAAGAAACTCGGCCGAGCTGAGTTTCTGCGCCGAGTTTTGGTTCATTCCTACTTTGCTAGCTGCTGATTTACTGCATGCCACATTCATTCATTTGGTGAATTTATAGAGTGCTGCTTTGAGTTCAACATGTTCAAAGTGCTTTAGTCCTGTCTTGGCAAAGAATTATAATAAATAGATTGGCTTGTGCCTATTCAGAACAAGATGCAGATTCAAAAATGATGACGATTCCACTGTTTAGGCAAGCGGTGTGTGTGTGAGTGATGCATGACTGGTGTTACACTTTATTCTGAGCAGGGATTGGCAGCCGATGAGCAGTTGGCATGGCGTATGTGATTGGCTGGTCAGACAAGAGGGCGTGCACTGAACAGTCACAGTTAGATCTTTATATCTAGCCATAAGTATATTTAGCAAAGTTGAGTTTGATCAAAAGAGAGGTAGAGAGCTGAAGAAATTTTTTTGGCAGAAATTACCTTTAGTGCAGCAGAATAAACCAATTTCTTAGCATCTTATTCAAATAATTTTATATATAATTTTCGTATATGATATATGTATGAATTTGAATCAAAGTGATCAGTTTGTATTTTAGACTTATGGTGCTCTATCATGGTTTGCAAATTACCGATTAATGGCAGAATTTTCAACACCCTTTGTTAACCAGCGGTAGGTGTTCAATGTTTATATAAACTTCAATGTGGTATTGAATTATATTAATCTTTTGAACATCATTTGCACATCCATGTAATATTGTGGGACTAAACCTACTGAAAGGGGGCTAATTTCTGCTTTTTGTAAATGAACTTATGACAGTTCCATTGACAAAGAAGAAAGTGCTTGTAATTGAATATTTTTATGAGCAACATTGATAACTCATCAGACTTCTTTACAGTTGGCTTGTGCTGAGCTAAGTGTACATAAAGTTGACATAAATTTCTGCTTGTGCACATTTTAAATATAACCCCAAACTTCTGGTTGGTTAACCATCGTGCTCACTGAATGATACAGCAGTGACTGTTGACTTGTCTTGAAAACAATTATGGATGCATTGTTTAGAGAATGTAAAAATATCTCATGGTGAGAGTCTCTCTTGTAATCGGTTAATGGTTCAAGCTAAAAGTTTAATTAAATTCGATTTAGTTGAGAGCCCAAATTTCAATGACTCAGTGACTGAAGTACATTTGTTGCTAAACTGATTTTATTAATAATATGTAAAGATACCAGAAACTGTCTGTTACCAGTTCATGGTATAATACAGACTGGGTGAGTGTATGATTCAAAGCCCAATTGATTGATAACCCTGAGAGATCTTCAACAGTGCTCTTGGAAAATTAGGTTGATTAGTTATTTTTTTGGTTTTTTCCACAGAAATTTTGGAGAGAATTTTTTATCTCAAAGGTAAAGAATATTTCATCATGTATCTCTTCGTAAAATTGTAGTTGTATCTATAATATTTCCAGATGGTTTCTTGATGTGATGGGCTACCCAAGGAAATCCCGTCTATTTTTGCTTAATGCCATCGTCATGACCACAACATTTTTTCTTGCTCGCATTGCAACCATTCCGCCTTACTGGCTCAAGGTCTACAGTATCTACGGTTCTCCTGACTGCGATCGCCTCGGGAATCTTTGGTACGTCCTGATCTTGACGTGCCTCATTCTCGACTCCATTAACATTGTCTGGTTTATTAAACTTTTCCAAGGCCTTCGCCGTTTTCTCAAAAGCAATTCTGATTCCGTGGCAAGGAACTGAAATTGATTTTTAGACACTTGCCAGTATTTGTAAATATGTCTCAATCTAATTGTTCTGCAAAATAATGTGGTGTGTAAAATGACACAATTTTGATGTAATACTTTGAAAATTAAGGAAGTTTTTGAATGCTTAATTAGGTTTTCGATCATTTAACTGCATGTGTTGTATTTTAATCATGCTGTCTTTCTATTAAGGACTAAAGCAGTTTTAGGAATATATGGTTGAGTATTAGTGCACTGTTATTACAAAATCTGAATACTGAATGCTGTAGAACTGCAGCATTGCTTAAATAACTGCATAAAATAGTATCTCGTTTTCAGTTGTTTAGCTTTCCACTGGGTATTGGAAACTTAATTGAGGATGTGTGTTGTTGTCACAAGGCTTAAAGTTTAATTTGTTATAATAGGCTGTGGGATAAATGGAGTGCCCTTGACTAGGGCTAGCATTGATGTTTATTCCCATGATAAATCAAGATAACTTTATGTTCAGGATTGTGTAATAGATCATATAAGTCAGAACTGCTTGTTATTTAAATGTGTTATACTGCCAACTGTTACATGCTATTCAGCGATATTGCATGGAACAATTAGTATTACTGAACATTCAGGGTTGTTTTTTCATTTGTGATTTTGCCATAAATGCGTACCTCTAGTGATTAGTGTTGCTATTTTATACAAGATTTACAGGTTTTTAGCCCATCATATCTGTATCAATTTTTCATTATTCAGTCTGAAATTATTGGCTCTAAGTTAATCAGTTCAGTGATAAATTTAAATTTTAACAGACAATTATATACAGAACTAGATTATGTGAACAGACTGTTTCCTTAACAGTGTGGAATGTGTTCATTGTAAACATTTCAGTTTTAAATTTATAGAGATTAAGGAGTCAGTCATAATTTTTCTGAACTGATGTATAAAAAGTATTTAATCCACTTGAATTCCTTTAAGTTGTTTTAAGTTGTATGTATGTATTTATCCCAACACTTACTATTGTGCTTTAAGTACCTGATGAAAACAATTGCTGCATGTGCCAACTTAAACGTTTTTTAAAGTTATTTAGAACAAGGTTAATCAATTGGCGAACTGTGCTTGGAAAACCACAAGAGCAACCGCTGTGAGCAGCTGTTGACTCCTGTAGACACGTGGAGCCCATCCAATAGATTCCATATCTAACTCCAGCATAGCAAGTTTTGAGTTCCTGGACTGTGTGACATCTGAGAAGAGAAGTGATGACACGAGAAGGCTAGAAACACACGAATACCAACCCGCAGCAGTCTCTCACAGATCTGCAGAAGACACTGCATCTTGGCATTCATCTGCCACTGGGTCTGTGGAGGATGACTTTCTATGCAGCTGACTATTGTTTGAACTTTGGATTATGTCACCACAGTATCATTACCAATCTATGATCTCTCTTGATCTTTACTATCCAATTACTAACCTGAAATCCCTTCTTTTGGACTGATCCATGGTGGCAAGATCCTGATTGCAGCCACACGGAAACACCAGTAAAAGAAAGTAATAACGAGTCTAATAAGTGAGACCTTCTATGAGTAGTTGCTAATTAAGGTTTCCTTGTTACAGCTGATAAGATTATGAATATATAGATAAATATTTGCTCTACTATCTAATGCAATCGATTATATGTTGTGCTTTCAGCTTTTTGTAGGTCATTCATTTTATTTTTTTACTTCGGTTTTTATTTGATTTAACATTCTGTAAATTTCCATTTGAAGAATTCTGGATACAGCCATAATTCAATGGAAATGTAACATGTGTATAAATATATGCAATGCAAGATAAATGTTAACACATCATTTTATTTGGTCATAGTAAGATAGATTAGTTAAAAATGTAATCAGTTTTGAAATGGTGAATCAGAGAACACCTCATTGCAACAAGGAAGTAGCTAACAACAATTTTGTTTCGTACAGTTGTTGATAGAGAACAACACAGACTTTTAGCAAGGTATTCATTGTTAGAAAGTTTTTGTTCTGGGAGTAATCCATTTATGCTGGCAGCATGGGGCAAACTCGCCTAAATATTTCTTTAAAAGCCGTACAGTTGCTACAATTACTCCTACATATAAGTAAGTAAGTATGTCTTTATTAAACCACCTGCAAACACACAGCTGTGAAACATCAAAAACAGTCACAAAATAATCATATAAATAGACGATAACAAAACAGATCTGCTCTGAGTTGTGAGAGAAAAGAAAAAGCAAGTGATATGGCTGCATGACCGTCTGCCTGCCTGTCTTTAGAATCCTGTATACCTCTCTGACCCTTGAATCTTGTTTACCTGCCTGACTGACCTCTACATGTCTACCTGCCTGACCCTTGAGTCTCGACCTGAAACGGAACTAGAACTTTTATCTCAAATTATCTGTCTGAATGAGCAGCTGTGTGAACATCTTAGTCCCCACGATCGATACTGCTCTCTGTGAACACTAGGTATATATAGGCTATAGATTATTCAATAGCAATCTATACATTAATATTACTGCACAAAACTTGATAGGGCCTACGTGTGCAATGGGCAAGCAAGAAATCTTTGAATCCTATGGCCATTCGTGGCCGAATCGACGCAACTTGGCCCACAGACTCTGAATCGACGCAACATCCATGCCATCTGTTAGCTGTCTTCGAGAATCCGTTGGTAGCTTCCACGCTTGTGCGTGGGCCCACCACTGGTGACTCCTTTCAGCTTACCTTGCAGAGTTTTTGCTAACTGATTTGTATGATATTCAATCACGTGTCATTTAACATCATTTAGACCAGCACCGAGAGCGCCTCTAATACCGGTAGATATCTTGAATGGGTGCTATCACTGCTATATAAATGCATTAATTTACATTTAGGCTTACGTGCAATCAGTGGCGCGTTTACCTAGGCCTATAGGCGCGCGCCTAGGGCCCCAAATCTCAGGGTCCCCAAATGATGAAAACATTAAATACAAAATGCGAGTTGGTGTGAATAACGTCTCGGAGGCCCCCAAATGAATGAAAACATTTCATACAAAGCAACATCTCAAGGGGGTCAAAATGAATGGCACCATTTCATAAAAAATAACAATTCAGGGGGCCCCAAGTGATGAAAACATAAATACAAAATAACGTCTCGGGAGCCCTCAAATGAATGAAAAAATTTAACACAAAATAACATCTCAAGGACGGTGATCAAGGGACCCCCGAATAAATGAAAATAACATGTTTCACGCCTGAAATATTTTAAATATAATAATTTATATTCCCTATTTTGCAGCTAAGCATTCACATGACAAGTGTAGTGTGTTAATTCATAATTGGTTTGTTACTGTGAATATCAATCGACTCGAGTAACTGTGATGGTAAGAGCGAAGGCTGTGTGTTTTGAGCCTCTTCGTCACCAGAAGCTGGCTCACCGTTTAATTAAGTTAATTTTTAAATAAATTATGTTGCGTATTTCGATATTTGATGTGATGACGCGTCGTCACATATCTCAGACTCTCTCCCTTTGTCACAAATCGTCACAGATGTATGACCCCTCCAATGGGTGCGTGACGTAATTTATAGACGGCCCCTTAGACTATGAATTCAGAGTGCCCCAAAATGTCTGCGCATAGGGCCCCGTTTTCTGTAAACGCGCCTCTGCATGCAATGCCCTTTTAATGGTCACACGATAGATTTCTTATTCGTCATAATTATTATAAGCCTTTGGTGGTGTTTTTTACTCTTGGGAAATGGATGTACGTGTATACTGTATAGTTTCCCCACAAGACATTCGGATAGGAGGAGGGCGACGCTAATGATCTTTGTTATCACACGTACTGCCGCTAAAATGAAACTACTATTAGACCCTACTACTATATTCATTAGGAAAATTGATGTGTTCTGTCCATCCTACTTTTGACACGAAATTCATGCTGACGCTCTTATAATAGGCCTACTTTTGTCAGAATCAGTTAAACAAATTGTTTATGAAAGTATCGGTTTAAATGGCCCAGTTTTAGACGATTTGAACTATAGGCCTATGCTTTAACTTGTCTAGCGTCTGCCGAAAAGACTACTTTCAAACGCTGTCGAAAGAATTCTTGATGGCGCTCTATAAATGCAAACGGTCTATAGGCCCTACATAAACGGCAAGAATATAAACCGGAACCATATTTTTAACTACAAAATATTTGAATTTATATTTAGGAAAACAGCGTTATTAAATACCTGGCATAAATATGACATTAGATTTAACTTCCGTTTTTAACTTTGTAAACTTAATTCGATGTACAAATGAGAAATAATATAATCATATAGAAAATATTACAATAATGAATTTGAAACGTATTGATACACGGCCAAATGCCTGAACTTCTGTTCATTAGATCCATAAGTTCATTTATACAAATTTAGTTCAATGAGGTATGTGATCTGATATGCCATTTCCTGATCGTTTTAATCAATGATGTCGCCTCCATAATTGAGCCCTACGGCCAACACCGTATTTGCTGAGGGCCTCAGGGTCGAACTGATCGATGCCGTGAACAACTCCGTTCGTTGCTGTCTGGTCACATGACACCACAGGAACGTCGTTAAATGAAACTCTGCCATCATTTGTAAGCGAAACATCCGCATCGTCTAGATTCAACTCTGGTTCAGAGAAGGGGAATGCATCCTCTAAAATTCCACTGCAACACACGAAACCTGTAACATCGAAATGATATCGTATTTTGTTTCTTAAATTGGCTGATCAGTAGCCTAGGCCTATCAGTAGGCCTATACCTGGTGGATTTCTAGACGCATGCATGGTAGCTTCGCTATAGGTACATAGGCCCCTATGTATGTAGGCCTATTGTTTTATGAAAACAAGTCATCATCGATATGAAATGCACTTTTGCTCTCACAACCACGGCACAGTCCATGGCGTTCGCCAATGCTAACTCCACAGCGTGGACCGCCCTCTTTTTCGGTCATTAACTCCCTATCAGAGGTGTAACAAGGTTTCGAAAAGGGGTGGGGGTATAATTTGCAAAATATTGGGTGAAGCGCAAAATATTTCTTTTTGCCCCCCCCCCCACTTTTTGAATTTTGGCCCTCAGAAATTTGAAAAATGGGGGGACACGAATTATTTTAACAAAAGTTATTTTAAAGTGCCATTGGCGAAACATAAAAAGAACCGATTTGGGGGCATATGAGGGGCACTGAGCACTAACACTGGGGGGGGGGCTTTGCTGGCCTAGATTGGGAACGCCTCTGAGTAGTCGTATTGAAGTGGCGCTATATTAAATAGATAATTTTAGATATATATTATAAATTTCTACAGTTTTTCCACTGCTCATCGGTTTTTGCTGCATCCATGTTTGAGGAATTTACTTTTTTGCCAACCTGCCCCTAGCCCCCCCCCCCCCCCAAACCCAAGTCCAATTTAGTCTCCACCTATGCTCTTAAGAGCAACTGCGATTCTACGATAGATCGTACAAGCGTTGTCATGTTGTAACGCATTGGCAAGATGTGTAAATAGATTTAAGTTCAAATAACTTTTGTATATTTGTGGTAACGTTTGGAAGACACAATAAGGCCATTGCTCTATTACTGAAAAAGGCACATCACCTCTAAAAAATCTAAATGGGAATGGAGAAAGTGGATCATTTCGTCTGGTCTCAACTAACTTCATAGGAAATGACAGAGAAGAAAACCACAAGAAATTGGTTTAGGACATCAATCAATCAATCCATCAATAATTCAATCATGAAACTTGACATAGAGCCTCTTCAAGAAACCTACTGAAAATAGATGGTTAAACTCAGGGATCATCACAGACGAGAGGCCGAGGTAAACCCGAGAAGATGGTATACAGAAGATAAACGCGACGTATAATCATACCGAACAAATGTTTGCGATGATTGTCTAGCAGTATATTGATCAGCAACGGGTTATCTTTTTGAATGCATGACAACTACTAAAGATAACATGTCAAGACGGTTCTAAAGGTTTTGAACAACTCCGAGACCATTCATCAAGTTTAGCCAATTGGTGTTATAGTTTAGATTTTGTTGTTGTGTGGTTTGTTTAAGGTAGGCCTGCTTGTCTGTTAATTCATTCCTCCTCCAATAAAACTCAATTTTCTCTAAGCTTCTCTAGTTTATGTTTAGCAAAGGATTTCCACGTTCATTTTCTATATTTTGAATAAGAATAAGTTCCTTATGGCCGAAAGTTTGGCCGTGATAAAAATAAAACTGTTAGAGCCAATACTTCTACGGCCGAACACGTACAAAATTTAGCGAGTGGAGACATCTGGTCATCCGCAAACTTTGGCGCATGCGAACTGTTAAAAATACCTAAAATTACTGATATGCTTCATTGAGGGTCGGTTAGGGCCAGGTTAAGCATCGTGAAGGTCGGTTAAGGTCAGGTTAAGTGTCGTTAGGGCCGGTTAGGGTCAGGATAAGCATCGTGAGGGTTGATTAGGGTAAGGTTAAGCATAGTGGGGATCGTTTAGGGCCAGAGTTAAGGTTAATTAATGTCGTTTTTAAAAATCCAAATACAACATTATCATTCTTATTATCATGATATTTCTTTAACATGTATCAGTAAACGGGCTTTCTGGGCAAGGCCAAAAAATGGGTAGACCTACGATGCAATACGAAATCACAGAATTACACACGAAGCATTATCAATCTTAACGAACCTGCGCTGACACCCTATATCTGCAAACTACAGTAACCCTAAAACTAACACTAACCGACCGTCACGAAGCCTACTCTGACCCTAACCGACCCTCACGAAGCTTACCTTTTAATAAAGGAAAGAACAAATTAAATTAAATATTGGTTCAGATCATATTGTTTGGAGGTGAATTAACAGACAAGTAGGGCTACCTTAAGAAGGCCTAATTGTTTAGTCCTTTGATTAATCAGTCAACTTGAATTGCTCTACGCAATCTCGGTTATACAATCAAGCAGTGTTAAATGCAATTTTACGTGTTCTTGCTAACTTTGAATGGAGTTTGTCATTCCATGGTGCTTACCATTAAGCATATGACTCTTTATTACGCGTGTTAACACCCTTGCATCTTCACGCAGTTGTTTCACTGCTGTTGGAGAGAGTGAATCAAACGCCTATAAAACAATTCAACAACACCACTTCAGTGAAGTGTATAGATCAGGTCTAGGCATAGGAATATACATGTATAGGCCTACCATCTGTAACCATAAAAAGTCAGCTGAAAAGTAACAGTTAATTGTGCTGCCTATAGGCCTATGCATGCCTACCTTATTTGTGGGGGCGAAAAACGTGAGTAGTTTTTTCGTTGTGAACAGGTTGTCCAGTTTGAGCAAGTCCACCAAAGCCACCAGAGAGCTGAAGTTCTGATCGTTTTTCAAAACGTTCAAGATATCGCCATTTGGAGGTTGCAGCACCTGAAATAGTTAGGCCAACTTAAAGGTTAGATCAGTATAAGAATTATATATATTTATATTTATATATATATATATAAGGCCGCATAAAATTAGACGAATCACGTAGAGATGTCGCTCAATAATAATTATGTACGTACATGTAATGTGATTGAACATTTGTATAGCGCCGCTCTAAACCAGCAGCGCTCTCAACTGGCGTCAATGCGTGCTTGGACCAGAGAACAGGAAAGCATAAGAAGTGTCTGGAACTGGTAAAGTGAGAAATTGGTAATTTCAGGCGCAGACACTGTGGAAGACAGTTCCAAGCCGAGGGACCAGCATAGGTTAAGGTCCTGGATTGGGCATATCAGAGCGCAAAGGCGAATCAACCAGAAGGCTGCGAGTGGAAGATTGCAAGGTGTAAAGAGGACATCAGTGTGCAGAAAACCCTCATAATAGCTCACAATTATTATAAATTAAACTGGCCTTGCAGAAAAAGTTGTATACGTTTAGCTCACTGACCTTTGGCACAACATGAACGATGTCTTCGCAGCTGTCAGCGTAAGACTGGACGACTGGTGCGCATTGGACAGTTTTAATGGTATGGAATGGAAACTGGAAGGAAAAGATGCTTCTCAAATAGTCACAATTAAAATATCAATATGGTCACTACCATGGTTGGAGCAGGCTACATATATATATATATATTCAGCCTGTAGGCCCCTACTGTCTCTAATTTTAATAGACTTGTCCACCATTTTCTTAGTCGTGTGTCTAGGCCTTTTTCCTCATGCCGTTAGGCCTAAAATAGTTCACGTTAAAATAGCCTCTTTGTTTACAGCGAGGCAAAATGCGTGAAGAAAAACAGTTTTACTCTGAATAAGCGCAATCATCACGATCTTCAATTTGGGAGTGCTTGCACTTGTGCGAGTCTATCGATAGTCTGCATCAATATAGGCCTACCTATCACAAAGATATTTTCACGATGCACGTGTTATTGGCTCTGTTACCAGCTGCCCATGGTATAGTAAATGTGCATCCTGCTTTATAAAAGAATAATCACGCGCTGATAGTTATTATCATGGTTATTAACATGTCAGATAAAAGAACATTCTAGACATCATTAACTCTACATCTGAGCGAGGGGTACGTATAAACATCGAATCATATCATACAAGTAGGCTAGCTAACTTGGTCTCTGCGAGCTTGTCATCGAAAATAACTTAACAGATTCTTCTATGCACTAGGCTATTTGGTAGCACTTGCGTTCGTTTTAAATACATGAACGTACATATATGTGCAACTGCCAGAGTAGGACTATTTGTATAAAATAGCAAGCCATCAAAATATATCGAATCGGCAGTTTTCAATCAATAAACAGCTTGTTAATGATAATAGAATCGCTTCACAATTTCCTTGTAAATCTGTCATTTCATGCCAGGTCGTTGATGATTGTCAAAATGATATCCTTCAATAATCGCGTGCGCAATAGGGCCTTCAACCACGTGGCTCATTACCTCGCCGATCATGATTGCGCACATGGGAGAGAAGAGAACATATTGATAATTCCCGCTTCCATTTCAACTAAATTCATTTCATCAATCCCGCCTCTAATCATGCAGACTGAATTCTTTTCAAAGATCCAGCTTCTAGTTAGAGATAAATATTTCCATCATTCCAGCTTCCACTAAGGCGGTATTCTTTTCACCAGTCCAGCTTCTAGTTGAACAGAATTTCTTTAATTAATCTTTTCATACTTCCCGCTTCCATTTAACTAGCATTATTTTCATCATTCTGGCTTCCATTTAAACCGCATTCTTTTCGCCAATCCACCATCTAGTTAAACACAATTCTTTTCCATAATGCGGCTTCTAGTTGAAAAAAATTCTGCAGATTAAACCGGCTTCGAATTGATTATAATTCGTTTAATTAATTCAGCTTCTAGTTAAATACAAATCTTTTCATCCCGCTTACAATAAGGGTGTGGCAAGTTGGTGTAGGCCTACAATTAATAAGGTCTCCATAGCCTAAGTGACGACATATATGCGCAGTTATGATCGGCGCGGTAATGAGCCACGAGCGCTTGTTGGCCGAGCGGTCTTGTGCTCGCGGCAATTAAGTAAACCGTCAAAATAGGCCTACGATTTATGGCAATTCTGACACGTGTTTAAAATTAATAAATTACAGCTCATGGAACTCGCTTCAAATTAAGTTCGCTTTAATAAATGTCAGTTCTACACAAGGATAGAATCAAGCAGCATTCACCTTGTTGTAGTTGTTTACACGTATGTCATTTTCTTCATCCAGTGTTTGCACCTCAATGTTGTCACGCAGGTCATGATATGACAAGCGCTGCGGGATGACGTGGTAATTGAACAATTTTTCAAAATCAGTTGAGTCTGACATGGCCTGCGAGTATAAAACATTGCCTATTAGGTAACACGATAGGCTACAATTCAAGGCCACAACTTCTGAAGCGCAACAATATCTTGCTCGTATCTTACTCATAAGCTTAGCCTATAGTCATATGCAGCCAAATCACTTATGTTTAAGGTTACTTGATAATCACATGTAGCCATTCCGATCCTTTGTTAGGCTACTGATTTGGTGTTTTGATCTTAACATTTCTCTGTTCCGTACGTAATGCAAATTTTCTGGCATTTTTCAGCACCACACAAATGCCACATGCCATAGATATCAGCTTAACAGGCGTGATGTCAAATCAAGTCCGCCATAGCAAGGTTGCCAGACCAGAATCCTGAGAGGTCAAATAAATGAGGCAGCTCTATGGTGAAGGTGGTCGTGTTGTGGAACAGAATAGAACAGCTTGAACGGTTCTGTTTCAGTAGTGAGTGGAAAACTGCATATCAAGAAGCCAAAAGCCCTATAGGAAGAAAGGATGAACAAACCTGCGAAGACCTTATTATCAGTGTCGTATGCAAGACTTGAAAAACTTCAAGACCAAGACGAGACCGAGACAGTGAGGTACCAAGACCGAGACCGAGACACTAGATTCAAGACAGTTCGAGACAGTACGAGACAGTAACAGATAAGTGATCTTATATAAAAGGCTGTAAAATACTAATAAGTTTTAGGGAATGAGGTTCATTTGTAATTTCAATTTGAAACTTATAATGTATAATAGTACCAAATCTCGAGAACAGTTTTTACATTGCCACGTTTTATCTTTTTCGATATCTCTTCGTCGGCCTATCTTCTGAATAGTATAACGAAAGCCTTTTTAGACACGTCTGAAATCATTTAGACGACTTTAAGCAAGCAAATTCGATACCAAATACCAAACGAAATTACAAATTTGCGCAAATCCTTATTCACCCTGAGAAATTCGAAGTTGTTCCGGTCGTTTCGGCTATGGTGGTTTTACATCAGTGACAAACGGCACGCCATAGCTATTGTTTGTCAATAACTTCAAACTGCGCAAACGCAAACTTCCCAATTTCAGTTTCTCTCTCAGACATTATTCGACTTCAAGATAATTGAATTGATTTCAGTATCATGTCACTCGCGCTTTAACCAGAATCGCTGTTTCTCGTAGATACCGGTTTCAGTTTCTAGCGCAAGATTGTAAGACAGTTAACGCAAAACTTATCGAGACCGCTTGTTCGAGACAGAACAAGACTTTCACTTTAAGACAGTTTCTAAAAATTCGAGACAATACCGCGAGACCGAGACCGAGACAACAGGCTTCCGAGACCGAGACACTAAAAAACTGTCTCGAGACTTCTCGAGACCATAGGCCTACAACTCTGCTTATTACACCGGGCACAATATTCCACCCGAATGGACACGATTTAATTTACGGAATAGGCATAACAAGTTAAAGAAGTATGCAATACAAGTGAGCTAATAATGTATAACTTTCAATCGCACCTCCATTGCATCATTAGTCGGAACGAATATCGTGAAATTGTCCATGTTCAGTAATCGTTTAGCAAGTCCCGCAGCGGTTATCATTCGGAAGAATTTCTTCGTCTCACGTTGATTCAACACTTCAACTATGTCGCCAGCTGCTGTCAAAGCAGTTGGCCAGTAAAATTAACTTTCATTCCATCACAATTGTATTTTAAAACTAGTGCAAGGCATTGTTGAGCTCATCTGCCTCTAACAATAATAGTAACTAATGAAGGTCTAAGACTCATAAACAACACAACATCTGGGCCAAAAGTAGGCCCTTGTGAAAGTTGTCTAAGTCTCTATAATTAATGACTGAAAGTGTTATGAGGTTTAACTTGGTATAGCCTAGAAGATAAAAGATGTAATCGTTCCTTTGCCAATTAGGCCCCCGTCACACTAGACCCCGATCTGACTGCGCTTCGAACGAACGACCTAGGTTCAAGAATGCTATCGATCGTGGTCGTTTACTGTTAAATTTCAATTGAAAAACCGTAGAAACACAGTCACACTAGGCCCCGATCTCACAACGCTCTCATCACGCTTGTAGAGCGTGGTGGAAACGTGTAGAACGTAGTAGAATAGCAGTAGAACCGCAGTTCGATCTTCTATTAACGTATTGCAATCGCGATCGAGCCGTCACCATGAGCATGGAGCATCCTTGCATCCTTGTGCTGTCATTTCTTGGAAATCTAGCGACCGCCATGACCAATCCTCTCCATTTTTTCTTTCTGAAGTTGCATCCCTTAATTCCTCCAGCCTCATTTCAGTTTTTTCATGTATCACATCCATCCATTTTTTCTTGGGCGCCCTCTTTTCTTCCATCCTCCTCCACATGCCAGCATCATTTCCTTTTCCATACCATTTGATCGCACAACATGTCCGAAAAACCCCAGCTTCCTTCTCAACGCTGTTTGTTGTAACGTCTCATCATTCTCGACTCCAATCTTCCTGCGCACCTCTTCGTTTGTCCTCTTCTCCGTCCATGATATTCTCTGCATCTTCCTCCATATCCACATTTCGCATGCGTTGATCTCCATGTTCTTTCTCATTGTCCATGTCTCACGGTCATATAGTACTGTAGAGAAGATCATTGCTCTCACTAATCTTTTTTGTGCCTATGCTCACATGTTTGTCTTTCCATATCTTTTCCAGTCCGTTCATTGCAGTTTGCCCCATCGCCACCCTTCTGTTTCTTTCCGAATCACATTTTCCCTCTTTTTCTATTAATGATACCAGTAACGTGAAGCTTGTTACCACCTCTATTTCCTCTCCGTCTATCTCGAAACTGTCCCAATCAGCTGTTGTCATTATCTTTGTCTTCTTTAAGTTGAAGTATAGGCCTGCCTTCTCACTTTCTCTCTTCAGCATTCTTATAAGTTTTTCCAGATCTGCTTTCTTCTCTGCCAGTAGTGTTGTGTCATCCGCATATCTTTGATTGGAGCGCGTGACCAAATTTTAAACATGTTAAAAAAAACGTGGTGCGAGCGTGGCGGAAAGAAGCGCAGTGCGAGCGCATTTGAGCGTGTTGGAGGTCGTAAAAAATGGTTTCCCGATCTGAGCACGATGTCGTTACTGTTACACCACGCCCACGGCTATGTCCCTGCAACCTGACCACGCTGTCGCTATGGCAATTATGCGTCGCTGTCAGGCTCGCCCGTTCGTAATACGATTGCCAACGCTTAACGCGCGCAGACAACGCCACTTTTGTATGCATGCATGCATGAATGTATGCATGTATGTATTTACATATATGTATGAAAATAAACAACTAATTATCCTGTCAAACCGCAGGCAAAGTGATGTAATAATCGCAACTTCAGACAGTTTTTGTTTCTTTTCATATTTCAGAAATAAGCTTAAATTACTTTACGTCACATGACATGACAAACACCTCGCCAAATAGTCACCTTGCTAGCATTACTCACGTGTCTTGAAAATTTAATACTACTACTACTACTACTACTACTACTACTACTACTACTACTACTACTACTACTACTACTAACATCACTACAATCAATACAGTGCAGCAAGACCTCCAATCACTTATAATAAATGTTCCATTATCCTATCATATCATGTGTCCATTGTCCACCGTCGAAGGCATTCTAGACCACGCGTCCCTCTTCATCGTAGCATACAGTCCTGTATTCTCGTCCTCCTCAGCATGATGATGGCTTGGCATTCCAGGGATTCGAGTTGTACTTGAAGAAGTAGCATGGCGTGGTCCTATTTGTTTCATCCATGCCTGACACTACTATTTGTGTTGCACCCCAATTTATATCACAGAATCATAGTGGTTGAAATGAGCGTGAAACAGGTTATACGTTATGAGAACATCTCAGCGGCGTTGTCTGCGCGCGTTAAGCGTTGCATAAGCTTATTACGAACGGGTCGAGTCGGACGGCGACGCATTATGGTCATGGCGACAGCGTGGTCAGGTCGCAAAGACATAGCTGTGGCGTGATGCAAAATTAACGACATTGTGCTCAGATCTGGAAGCCGATTTTGACGACCTCCAACACGCTTGCAATACGATCATTAAGTTCGAACTACGCTCGACATACGTCGGTACTACGCTCGCCCCGTTTCTATTTCGCTCTATCTGCGCTTCTTTCCGCCACGCTCGCAGCACGTTTTTTAACATGTTCAAAATTTGGCCACGCGCTCCACGCTCTTGATGACGGCGACACGCACGATCGCGATTGCAATACGTTCGTAGAAGATCGAACTACGGTTCTACTACGTTCTACACGTATCCACAACGCTCGTAGAGCGTGTGCACTTCTGAGCAAAAAATGTTGGAAGAAAGGCAATATAAAATATCAGAATAAATAAAATTAATAAGTAAGACGCAACAATTTACATTTGATTTGAGAAACGAAACATTGAGCACACAAAACTCATTTACCGTTCTTCGGAATAAGTACTCGATTGATGGTGTGCACCACTCCATTTGTTCCCATGATGTCTGTATCAACTAGTGCCACTCCATTGGCTGTCAGGTTGTCCTTTTCACGCGCCAGGTTAATCAAATGATGCAGAACGTTCCTAGTCAACACTTGACTCTCCATCGCAGCCGAACAGAGGACACTCGACACCAGATGTTGTCTCAGGAACTCTAAAATATACTCGTTTAAGCAGATTCATGGTTGACTGGCACCAGCGAGCTTAAGGCAAGTGTACGTTATCAAAACACACAGAATAGCAGCAATCCATTAGACAAGCACAATCGTATTCGTAATCTCCATATTTCTAAAGCGCTACTTGAAAGCTAAGCGCATGGCACCAGCTTATTCACGAGCTCTGCGTCAAATCGAAAGGGTTGTCCAAAGGATAGTCCGCGGGAGGACAGAGTTCGGTTTCCAGGAGGTCAGCAGGGAGGCAGAGCAGCTGTTAAGGAGGGTGTCGTTTTGGACGAGGATTGACAGGTGGAATGTCAAGTAAGGAGTCGGGGTAAGAGTTCTTTAAAAGGTGAGACTTTAGTTTAGAGTGCAAAGTCCTGGGTGTGATGGATAGGGGAGCTAGGGACAAGTGATGTTGCATGATGGGCAGTGATGATGGAGGAACCGAGAAAGCACGATATTCAAGAGGCAGATCGCTACAGAGACGTAGTGCGGCGTTGGATATGGCGCGGTTGGAGAACTTGAGATGTAATTTGGGGTCGAGTGAGGGTGAGGCAAGAGAGGACGATCGGGTAGAGCGGGTTGGCTGGATGGTAAAGAGTTCGTAAAGATATTTGGGCTAAGAGCATTATGTGGAGTTGTAAGTTAGTGATAATTATTACTTTGAAAGGAATGCGCTCTGGGATTTTTAACCAGTGGAGTGATTTGAGGATTGGAGTAATGTGATGATGTCTGGGTGTTCTAGTGACGGCTCTGGCTAATGAGTTTTGGATGAGTCGCAGACGTTTGATTTGCATGGCTTCAAGGTTGAGGTAAAGGGAGTTGCAGTAATCGAGCTTGGAGTGGATGATGGAGGCGGCAATGGTGGAAGCAGTTTTGAAGTCGAGCATGGGTCGGATGCGGCGGAAGTCGCGGAAGTCGCATGAAACAAGAGTGAGAGAGGTTTGAAATGTGGTTGGAGAAAGAGAGATGAGGATCAAAGGTATACAACGCCAAGATTTTGGACTGGGGCATCTGAGGTGAAGGGAAGGGATGACGATTGACAAGTTAGTGGGTAAGTGAATTGCAGGGTCGGGGATTTTCTTGATTTGGTCAGGGACAAACACAATTTAAAGTTGGTATCAAGAGTAGACCTAACAGTAAAAGCTAGACAAAGATATGTGTGAAATGGGTTGAATTTTTTACTGATAATCGGTCACAAGTGATTGACAACAAAAGTCAGAGAATGATATTTTAGTCGGTTTTAGTGAACTTATGATCTCTATGTGATGAGTCAAGAGCCAATTTTAAAGGCCAAAGACAGTAGGCCTACAGAACATTGTGAATATTCAATTATTGATTGAATATGTAAACTTCAACTTTCTTTTCCTTGAGTTAAGCTTACCAAACTACAAGGATCGAGACACGTCTTCCTGTTTTCTCAATTTTCTTTATTAACAACATAAAATATAGTGCCTAAACTACTGTACACAAACTAAAACATAAAACGACGTCCGTATCCTTCGGAAGTCAAAGCAGCAACTGTCTTAATACAAGCAATCAAACGTCTTATCAATACCTTCTGTCTGCCAATAATTCGCCCCTAACAGACCTTCCAAACACCACCACCCACTTGCGCCCCATGTGTCTAAATCAACATATGATTAGCAAACATTGGCTGACATTTATCTTTCCCCTTCTTCTGGATTTTGGCATAAACAAAATTTGACAAAATCATACTTATTTACATTCTTGACATATAATCTGCTATTATATTCAAACTCCCTTTTTTGTACTTAATTTCAATATCAAACATTTGAAGTGCTAAAGACCATCGAACTAACTTAGCTGACTTTGGCATAGTCTCTGTAAGATATGTCAATGGATTATGATCCGTAAAAATAATAATTTTTGACCCAAGTACAATTTCTTTAAATTTATCCAAAGACCAAATTATTGCATAAGTTTCTTTTTCTATTGTAGCCCATCTGGTCTGCGTATCCGTCAATTTTTTACTAATAAATGACAAGGGTCTCTCTATTTCTTGATCATCCTTTTGACTTAATACAGCCCCTACAGCATAGTCGCTACTGTCACAATACAAAGAAAATGGTCTTCCCACTTCAAACACATATAGCATAACATCCTTTCTTACAGCCTTCTTCAACGTATCTAAGGCTTGCTGTAATGTCTTGTTCCAAGAAATCGGATCTTTTGTTCGTTGGTTAGTCAAATCTGTCAGCGGTTTAGCAATATTAGCAAAGTCTTTTATAAATCCACGATAGAAATTAAAAAAACCTAACAGTTGTTTAACCTGCTTTCTAGATTTTGGTATTGGGATATTAATCAAGCTTTCCATTCTTTCTGGGTTCATGCGTATATGACTAGATCCAACAATATGGCCTATGAATTGTACTTCATGCTTTCCAAATAAACATTTGTTTAAATTCAATGTTACATTTTGTTTACGCAATTCGATCAACACTAATTCTAAATGCTTTAAATGATGCTTCCATTCGTTTGACAATACCGCAATGTCATCCACATATGGTTCTGTAAATTCATTAACCGGTTTTAAGACTAAATTTATAGCCTTGACAAAAGTTCTTCCCGAGTTAATCAAACCAAATGGAACTCTCGTGAATTCATATAAACCACTATGAGTTACAAATGCTGTCTTCCACTGATCTTCGGTTTTGACCGGACAGGTCCAGTATGCACTCCGACAATCTAATACTGAAATGACCTTAGCCTTACCAACTCGATTCAGTACATCTTTTACATTTGGCATTGGATATCTACATTCAACAGTACATGCATTCAAATAACGGTAATCACAGGCTAATCGTAAAGAACCGTCTTTCTTTTTAACCACAACCAAGGGACTGGCCATGGGACTAGACGAATGCTTGATGATTCCATGTTGTAACATCTGTTGTATCTGTCGATCCACTTCCTCTCGATAAATAAAAGGTATTCGATACGCCTTAAATTCCTTTACACAAAATTCTGGTTTCAAATTAATTTCGTGTTCCACCAACGTACACAATCCTGGTTGTTCTGAAAATCGATCTGCAAAGCGGTTTAACAATTCGAGTAATTCTGTCTTCTGCAAATTATCCAAATGAGATATTTGATCCTGTTTCAAATGAATAATTCCCATATCTCCTGTGTTTTCCTTAATTGTTGATAACTCCACAATCTTTCCAAATTCCTGATCTTCGTCCATAATTAAACCACAACTCAGTGATCTAGCAATAAACTTTCGTATCTTATTTGCATGTGTTATTTTCCGATTTCCATCTCCCATATCAACTAAATAAGAATACTTTGATCTCTTTTGTATTATCGAACAAGGACCATGCCATCTTGATAACAACTTATTGGTAGATGTGGGATAAAGTACAATTACTTTATCTCCTACTGAAAATTGCTTATCTTTTGCCTTTTTATTGTATTGATTAGTATATTGTAACTGTTTTTCACGAGTATGTTCTTCTGCATATGTCATTGCAATTTTGAGATTTTCTTTTAACTCCTGTAAGTATCTTTCTGTTTTCACTTTCAAATTTGGCGGTGACTCAATTTCTTTTGTCCAAACTTCTTTTAAAATCGTCAATGGTCCTCTCGGAACTTTTCCATATACGAGCATATATAAGGAGATACCCCTGTGGTTGCATTAGGTACTTCTCGTAATGCCCAAACTGTAAATGGAACGATTTTATGCCATTGCTTTGGATTTTCCAAAATAACATGATGAACCATCTTTTTAAAAGTTTGGTTCCATCTTTCTACTAGACCTGCTGCTTCTGGATGTCCTGGTGTATCGAATCTTGGAGTACACCCCATTGCTCTCATAAATTCTCTGGTCAATTCGGCTGTGAAATTAGTTCCCTGATCACTCGTCATCACTGCAGGAACTCCCACATTCGTAAATAAGTCCTTCAATGCATCACACACTGCTTTTGCTGTTAACGACTTTAATAAGAATACCGTTGGCCATCTTGTACATGAATCCACTACACACAAGCAATATTTATGTCCTGCCGCTGACATAGGTTCAATTGGTCCCACTACATCCATTGTCATTCTTTGGAATGCCACCTCTTCTTTAACAATAGCTCTAATTGGAACTCTATCCATAATCACACTCCTTGCTTTCAGTTGACAATTTACACAAGATTTGCAAAACTCTTCTATTTCTCTACGCATCTTTGGCCATATAAAGGATAACCTGATCCTTTCTCTGGTTTTTTCCTCTCCTGAATGACCACCCATTACAGATTCGTGAGCCAATTTCATAATCTGTAATCTTCGACTCTTAGGTAATACAAGTTGTTCAATTTCATGACCTAAGATTTTCTCTTTTCGATGTAACAATCCATTGAGCACATATAAATTCTTTTCGTTTTCTTCAGCTAATTTCCACCATCTTCCTAAAGATTCGTCCTCTTTCTGTTGCTTTTCAAATAACTCGACATCAGCATATCGGTTTCGCCTTACATGTTCATCTTCTTGCTCTGGAAACAAATTACTTAATATTCCTTCTCCCAATTCGATTTCTACATGATCAGATTCTTCATCATCTGTGTCTTCACCCTGGTTTCTCCTTTCATCCCTTATCTGGTCTTCTTCCTCATTTCTACCTTCATTACTCCAATACTGTGATCTTGTCATCACATTGATCTGTGGTATATTTCTTAGTTCTTCAATAATTTCTGGATGTATCAAAAACTGTTCATTGCTGCTTACATTCTCTATTGCCGCGCATAGCAATTTCATGTAAGGAGTCAGATATTCCGTCGTTTCCGCTCTTTCATATTTTCCCTCATTTTCCTCTTCAACAACTCTAACTTCTATTTTCACTAAACGAGCAGATATTGGTTCGCCCACCATACATTGTAAATTTACATGTCCTACTTCTTCAATTTTCATTCCCTGTAATAACTTTGCATTTATTACTGGAATTTCTGCACCTGAGTCATACAACGCTTTAATTATCATTGGTTCTTGACCTTCATGAGCTCTAATTTCAACTTGAATATGCTTCATACTGACTTTCTTAAATAATCCTCCTCCTACTTCCGTTTCTTGTTCTGTAGCATTTACTGAAATTAAACGTTCTCTATCGATCTTACATTTCATGACTGCTTTTACCTCTATATTCGTACTTTCATTCTCTTGACTTTCAATGTTCTGTTCACTAACTTGTATTCTATTCACATTAGCTTTATCATGATACTTACTCATCTCAGACGTCTTGGCTGGATAATGGCAAAATTTAGCGATGTGCCCTGTTGTTCCACAATTGTAACACTGTTTCATATAACTTGCCGAACCTTTCTGATCTCTCACTTGATATTTGGGATCATAACTCTTATCGAATTTCTTGTTTACAAAAGTTGTATTTTTATGACTGGTTAACTGATTACCTCTTGTAAACTCGCCCTCCTTCCACTTAGGTGACTTTGGCACACCAACATATCCTGGAAACTTATTAAAAAGTTCCGTATTTTGATTCCTATTTCTGGTTTCCTGATACCATTTCCCTTTTCCGCTTTGGTACCCTTCATTTCTTGCTCCCATATAATTTGTACTCATTTTATTCTGTACCAATCCACCAATTCGATTATTCACATGTATATCAGCAAGATCCGCAATCATGCTTGACTCGAAACACTCATTTCCCTCTTTCGACAAAACAAAATTCAATAGTCCTGTAGGTAATGCTTCTTTTAGTCTATCCGCAATTAACAAATCAAATAGTTTATCATAGTTTTTTTCGATGTATCGACTTCTGACGTAATAGTTAAGTAAATTTCTCAATCTTGCAGTAAACATGATATAAGTTTCCTCATGGGTTTTCTTAGTTTCCATGAATTTTGATCTGTATTCTTGAGGAGTAAGTTTAAATTCTTTGAGTAAATGTCGCTTTACTATCTCATAGTCTTCTAATTCAATCAATGATAATCTGTTTAGCACAGTGCGAGCCCTAGGTGTCATCAAAGGTAATAACAATTTTACCCAAAAATTCCTTTCAACCTCAAAACTACAAAAAGCATTCTCCACTGTCTCAAAATACAATGGTATTTCCATAATATCATCTGGCATCTTCGGTAGAACATGCTTCATGGCGTCCCCAATCTTCTTCATCTTAGCTATTAAAGATTCTCCTTCTAACCGTCTTCTCTCATCTCTCTCATTTTCTTCTTTGCGTCTGGCTTGTTCGAATTCTAACTGCTGCTTTGCAATTTGTACTTCCTCTTCTTTTATTTTCATTTTGGCTTTCTCCATTTCAAAAGTACGATCAATATCTTCTTGTTGCTTTTGAGCTTCTTCCGCCCTAGCTTGATTGGCTAACTCGACTTCCCTAGCTCGTGTTATCTCCTTTTCCTCTTGTCTCTTAGATTGTTCTAGTAATGACTCTCGACGCATCAGTTCCTCACTTTTCCTAGCTTCCTCTACTGCTACTGCATGTTCCAACCTTCTTTTCTCCGCTTCGTCTCGATCTCGCTTGAGTGATTCTATTTGTAATTCAAATTGTTTTCTTTGTAACTCTAATTCTTCTTTCTTAATTCTGTTACTTTCTTCCTCTTGTTTTCGTTTTAATGCTAACTCTTCCCTTCTCATATGTTCTGCTCTTTCCTCTTTTTCTTGCTGAAGTTTTCTTTCTTCCTTTTCTTTTTCTTGCTGAAGTTTTCTTTGTAACTCTAATTCTTCTTTCTTAATTCTGTTACTTTCTTCCTCTTGTTTTCGTTTTAATTCTAACTCTTCCCTTCTCATCTGTTCTGCTCTTTCCTCTTTTTCTTGCTGAAGTTTTCTTTCTTCCTTCCTAACTTGTTCCGCTTGTTGATTCATCATCATTATCATTTGCATCATCATTTCCATAGTCGATTTCTCTATAGGTATATCAGAACCTTTTTCTACAACCTGTGCCTGTACACCTCCTACAGCTCCTTCTATTTCAGCTGTAAATCCTACTTTTTCTATTTCCATATCTGCTAAAGTTTGCATTAACTCAGTACGAGACATAGCTTTAACCGTACTTTCCATTAAACCTTCCTTTATTAACTGCTTTTGTATTCTTTCTGACGACATTTTCTTAATCTCTTCCCGTCTTTCACTATTTAATTTCTCCATTTTGTATGTTTACTATCAATGACTTCGCAAATTACCAATTATAAATGCTTTTGTTTGTTTAATATTACCGAGTTTTCATTAAATCGATTGAACGCAATTTTATTTGTTTAGACCAATATTAACAAGCTCTCATTTTGTTAACACCTGAACATGGTGTTGTTTGCCTAATACTAACCAATTCACAATTATCCAATTGGACGTGGTCTTGTTTCGTGCCAAAATAAACAAAATATACCTTGTCAGTAATCTCCCAGAAAATAATCTTTACTTTCCTGGCTTTCAGTACATAGAAACTTAATTGCTCCAATTGACTCGTATAATCCGTATAGTCCACTTCCCAATAATCCTAAACGATTCTTTCATCTATTTCACATCTGAACCCTTCTTTAAGCCTATGCGTATCTTGATCCTTGATTCTTTAATCTTTGATACTTTCTTTTCGTATCTTGATCCTTGATTCTTTTAATCCTTTTGATTCTTGATTCTTTAATCCTTGATACTTTCTTTTCGAATCCTGATCCTTGATTCTTTAATCCTTGATACTTTCTTTTCGTATCCTGATCTTTGATTCTTTAATCCTTGATACTTTCTTTTCGTATCCTGATCCTTGATTCTTTAATCCTTGATACTTTCTTTTCGTATCCTGATCCTTGATTCTTTAATCCTTGATACTTTCTTTTCGAATCCTGATCCTCGATTCCTTAATCCTTGATACTTTCTTTTCGTATCCTGATCTTTGATTCTTTAATCCTCGATACTTTCTTTTCGTATCCTGATCCTTGATTCTTTAATCCTTGATACTTTCTTTTCGTATCCTGATCCTTGATTCTTTAATCCTTGATACTTTCTTTTCGAATCCTGATCCTTGATTCTTTAATCCTTGATACTTTCTTTTCGTATCCTGATCTTTGATTCTTTAATCCTTGATACTTTCTTTTCGTATCCTGATCCTTGATTCTTTAATCCTTGATACTTTCTTTTCGAATCCTGATCCTTGATTCTTTAATCCTTGATACTTTCTTTTCGTATCCTGATCTTTGATTCTTTAATCCTTGATACTTTCTTTTCGTATCCTGATCCTTGATTCTTTAATCCTTGATACTTTCTTTTCGAATCCTGATCCTTGATTCTTTAATCCTTGATACTTTCTTTTCGTATCCTGATCTTTGATTCTTTAATCCTTGATACTTTCTTTTCGTATCCCACCGCTGCCACCAAAATGTAAACCTCAACTTTCTTTTCCTTGAGTTAAGCTTACCAAACTACAAGGATCGAGACACGTCTTCCTGTTTTCTCAATTTTCTTTATTAACAACATAAAATATAGTGCCTTAACTACTGTACACAAACTAAAACATAAAACGACGTCCGTATCCTTCGGAAGTCAAAGCAGCAACTGTCTTAATACAAGCAATCAAACGTCTTATCAATACCTTCTGTCTGCCAATAATTCGCCCCTAACAGACCTTCCAAACATAGACAAATTAATCGAATTATTCATAGACAAACTAGCTTACAATAATTAGGCTATTTGAACAAGGTATTTTGCGTTTCTCACCTAATCCACATTGCTCTCCTTTGAAAATCTTGTCCCTTAGATTCGATTTCATGTGGCGAAAGGCTGAATCAGTCGGTGCAAACAGCGTGTAATGGCCATGGTCTTTCAGCTGCATGCGCCTTATGACTAAAAGAAGCCACCAATATTCACAGGTAAGAAGTGTTATCAGTGATTTTAGCCTATATAGACCTAGGCCGACGAAGCTTTGCCAGCAACACCTCGTCGTGTCTACAGTCACACTTACCATAACGGCCACATTACCACCACCACCAACATCACCGCTTTATTTCACTCTGAGACATCGTTTAAAAAACTGTTTAGGCAGGGTTTACCAATGATGGGCACTTTTAACTACTGTAGTTATTAACTAGTAGTTATAACTACTATAGAAGTAGTTACCTAGTAGTTATAATTAGTTTTTAAGAAGCAGTTAAAAACTAGTTGTAAATACTTTTATCAAGTAGTTTTAAGTTAACTACAATATTTCACATTAACTACATATTTTCCTATTTATTAATTCCGTCCTAAAGTAATTTCTGTTATTTCACAACGAGCATGGACGTTGCCCAAATAATCTCATGAGTAAATTTGCAGTGTAATTGTTTCCTTAAAATGTGCGCATATGCCTACTAATGTGAGGAAGTGGATTCCTCTCAGGATTATAGACAATGCCTCAGGCGTTATGCTTGTTTAATGGCATACCTGGAGATTGTTGCGCTTTAAGAACTAGAGTAAAGCGCCCTGTCTTAGAGGGGTTGGAGCTTGATCCATAATGAGGAAAGCGACCAGTATGCGACTGGACGATCACAAGTGGTTCGCGGGTGGGGTACAAGTGGGACTGAGAGAGGTGACTGTCGAGTCGAAAATGACAGAGATGAGAGACAGAGTCAGATACAGCGGTAAGAGACTGGCTGGAGAGACCTTGCTGTGGTCGTTTTAGATCTGAGCAGCGATTGGTAACGTACGAGGAATTGAAGAAGCACGGTTAATGCAGAGAGCAAAAGGTGAGATATGTAGTGATATTTTATAGAGCATAGGGAGCCAATATTATAAAATGACCGCTTAGGTTGATATGAGGCAGCTGATAGCTTCAAAGTCCTTTAAGTGGCCGGGATGGTTTCTGGCGATCTAACTAAAAGCAGTTAGAATTCTGTCTAGCATTAATATGTTTTTATTTATCACTAAAATAGTAGATAGGCCTATATTAAATTGTATTTAGGCCTAGACATTTTTGTAGTTGTAACAAGTTGGCATATGTTACTGCTGAAACTGTGCTCTGACCAGGGTGTTTTATAGCATGCGCTAGTAGTTCTTATCCTTGTTAGTTTACAATTAGATATGTCATTGTGTTTCTGATCATTTTTATTACTTACGTTGAATATCACTATATTGGCAATTAAAGCTGGTCATAAATTTGCATACTGCAATGCACCATGACATAACATTAGCAAAGTAGTTTTAAAAGTAGTTAACCACTATGTTGTAGTTACAAAAGTAGCTATAACTACTTGTCATCTAAAGTAGTCATAACTACATTTTTTGAAAGTAGTTAGAAAGAAGTTTTAACTACTAGTCAAGTAGTTGGTGTCCATCACTGGGGTTTACCATCATCAAAAACAGCCATTCATCATTCAGAAACACTGGAAAAGCTACCCAATAAATTCAAGTACGATCTGGAAATGAGCAATGCATTAAAAAGCATTGTTAGATATATTTTTTAAGTGTTTTGAAAACAAACAGCAGGCCACGGATTTTGAACCCAAGACCTCTGTTCCATTTCACATTATTTCAACCAGATGAGCTAATTAACCAACTGTAAGAACGTAACATTAGGCCTCAGTCCATATTAAACTTGACTCCGTGGCGTATCTCTATAAGTATACCTGCCACAACGTCTCATTATCTACGTCTGGTCGTGTTTTGTTCATGTGAACTTAGAAATTTGTATTCGTAACTATGAACCTACTTCATTAGGGCGTTTCCTCGTTCGATGTGTTAGCAAGCGCATTCGACTTGGTTAGCATTGCGGTTGTTCAGAACGTTTCTAACTTATTGTTTTATTTTGTCCACACATATTTTCATAAAAACATATCAAACAAGATCAAATATTTTAAATGAGCATTATACTTGTACATTTTTGATAAGCTGATGAAGTAGTACACGCTATCCCGCAGGCAAGAACTAACTAGGTCTACCTGAATTCTTTAGGTAGGTCTACATGAATTCTTCAGGTAGGCCTACTGTACGCCTGAAAGTTCAGGCAACATAAGTTTACCTGAACTGTTCCGGATTTTCGTACCTGAACTTTTCTAAGAGTGTACATTACAACATTACACCCCGGCTTTGCCTGGGATTGAATTTTGAACTCAGCGGATGCGCTGCCACGCCTCTGAATTTCTTTGCGTGTTGGTGCGGTAGGTCTACCCGATCGTGAGTGTCCCATTTAGCGCGCTCTCCGAGTGAGACCACGACTTCATAACTAACGCGCCTGCTAGTGGTAGACGTTCGACTTAAATCTCGAGCAGAATCAGCAAGTACAAGTATGAGATTAACCGACGCCTTTGTGGTCTGCCATGCGTGGTTCGTTAACCTTATCCATTATCGGGTGCCATGCACATTGGTCAACCCCAAGTTGATCTCACTACCTCTCTGTCTCTGTGTGTAGCTCTGTGTGTGGTTCTCTTTATCTCCCTAGTCCATCCCTACATGTCTAAGTAAGTATACATCATGTATGAATGCATATAGTTATGTGTGCATGTATGCATATATGTATGTACGTACGTACGCATGTACGTATGTATGTATTTATGTATGTATGTATGTATGTATGTATGTATTTATGTATGTATGTATGTATGTATGTATGTATGTACATGTGCATCCATGTACCATTTAAAATCCATTAAATGAAGAATTATAGGGCCTATATATGTCGCTCGGATACCTTTGCTGAGATGTGTGAGCTGAGGATTATCGAAGACGATCTCGTCCAGACTTTTCTTGACAGTCGGCAACAAATTCTTCACTGTATGAACTATTCCATCCGTGGCCACTATATCCTTTATAACCATCGGCACACAGTTGGCGGTTACCATCTGGAGAAGCAAGATAGGCAAATTCAGAACATCATAATCTGACATCTGTTGGTTACATAATGACTTCCATGTATGAAAGAGGTTTTTAGTAATTATTGTACGGCCATTCTAGGTAGGCCTACTAAGTAGACTCCTTCAAAACGAAGTTGAAAGTGTTCCTTGTTTTCCAAGGTCTACCGTCTCCGCTGACTTTCAGTTTAGGTTGTACGGCGCCCTTGTAGTGGTTAGGGCAGCAATAGGACTGTGTTTACGGCGCCTTATAAATCGGCGCTGTTGTTGTTATCATTATGATTTTTATTATTATTATTATTATTATTATTATTATTATTATTATATAGTAGGTCAACTACGAATACATGTTCAGCTGTAGAATTACGACCATCTCAAGTGTAGATGAATATTATACATATTCTTTGCTCTAATATAATTCAATATTTAATACATTGACTGCTATATAATATGTATATATATATTGTCGTTTCACAATACAAAAGGTATATACCATTCTATTAATCGACGGTCGATTCCCATGATATCAACGATCTTAGATGTTGCATAAAAGTCTCAGAAAAGTCCGTTCGAAAAGACGATACGTCATAGGCAGTCAGAAATCCGGTGACCGGACAATTCGGCGCCGGACAATTCGACGCCGGGACAATTCACCGACGGACATTTCGGCGCCGGACAATTCGGCGACGGACAATTCGGAGCCGGATGAGTTTGTAAGTGTATTTAGACCAGATATCGGTATGTAGAAACTGACATTTTTAAAATATTCAAAATGGGAGCGAAATAATATTCTCCATATTGTCCAGCACATGTTTGGTTACTGTACAGTCATAGTCAACACATAGGGACCGTGCCACCTTCTAACTAGAGTAGTCCTCCACTGTAGAGAAAACTAAAGAATATTACAAACTACATCGATTTCGGTTTCTGACTCACATAGGCCTAGTGTTTGCTAACGGCAGTATATACAAGTTGATCAATCCATAACTTAATGTTACTGAACTACTTAATCGGAATTACTCAAAGTTATTATTTTAGGGCTGTTGCCTTCACCAGTCTCTATAATAACCAGACATATGCTAGATAATATGAAAAATACTATTTCGCTCGCATTCTGAATATTTTAAAAATGCCAGTTACTACATACCGATATCTGGTTTAAATACACATGCAAACACATCCGTCGCCGAATTGTCCTGGCGCCGAATTGTCCGGGAACCAGAAATCCGACTAGCCTACCCGATGAAGCATGTCAGATCGGACCCCGCCTTTCCATATGGTAGGCCTTACCCAGAGGCGGCGATCCCGGGGAGTTGAGGGGACAAGTCTCCCCACCGTTTGCAAAGAGGGGACATGTCATACGTTTGTCTCACCACATTTCTTGCCCCTCCCATTGGATGTCCCTCCACCTGTCAAGCGAGATCGCCGCCTCTGACCCTGTTTCGTCTAATAACCGTGGCAATGCTGGCGGAGGGGGCGGTGGATGATCAAGTTCAACAGCTGAATAGCAGATAAATTACTGTGTGATGTACAACGAAATTGTTAGCTTATTCCACTCTTGCACGAACCAGGTAAGATTGAAAGTAGCTTACGATTCCTGTGCCTTGGTTGTATTTGTTGATGCGAATGGCAGTGGGCGGAGCCTCTGTGTCGAGCAGCTGATCATTGTCCATGTCTACTGTATGATGGACGCCCTTGACCACGTGACCCATGATCGAGACATCTTCATTCTACCTCATGATCGGCACAATCAGAACTGCATACAATTGTTATCTTGACAACATTCTAAGACTGGTTCATTAATACAATACAATACAACTGTAATTTGATCAAATGCCCTCCTTACAGAAAGTTCAGAAGCGCACCTTGAAGCCGGGCAACCATTAAGAGCCATAGGCAGACTGGAAGAGGTAGGTTTTCAGGTTAGAGCGAAAAAGAGGCTCACTGAGAGAGTTGCGAAAATAAGGAGGTAGAGAGTTCCAGATGGAGGGACCGGCAACAGTGAATGATCGCCGGCCGAAGACAAGACGTGTACTAGGGACAACGTACTTTCCAGCAAAGGCTGATCTAAGAGAGGAACGGCCTTTAACAGAGCTGCAAAGTGTGACCATAGAGGACAGATAAGACGGCAGATGACCTGTGCGTGCTCTGTATACATGAGGAGTGCCAGCTTGTAGCAGATACGCTCACAGACAGGAAGCCAGTGAAGAGAACGAAGAGGAGGTGTGATATGGTCTCGGTAGGAGAGTCCAAGGCACAGTCGTGCAGCCTGATGTAGTATTCTAGTTAGCGGAAGCAGCATGCATTCAGGAAGGCCATAGAGTACTGAGTTGCAGTAGTCAAGTCGCGTCAGAATAAAGCAATGTATCAGTGTTTTCAGGTTCTTGCTCCTCCCACCTTTTGTGATTCGGTGTTGTTTGATAGCAAACATTTACTGTCTTTATCTTGAAATGTACTCATTTAGATCTATTACATTGAGTTGAACAAGTCTTGCATCACCCAAAATCTTCGTCTTTTTCAGCCGCACGGGGTTGTCATCTCAATTCTGTCCCACTACCAATATTTTTTATGTCACAGAGGTGGCATTTAGCTTTGCAAATCAAAATCTAAAGATAGATTTCTTCCAATGTCATTGTTATTTATGGTGGGATGACATGATCCTCCTACAGAAACCTCATATAGAAATGACGAATTGTGTGTGAAAGTTTGATCGAGATTAATTGTGCATTGTGCAATGTGTGGACATGACATAGTGAAAATTTACGATCGTAATCCTCTTATCTTGTAGTGGCTTTGAAAAATCTTGCATCATCAGCTTTTAGTTTCACTATGATGGATCAGTATTTTATGGGTCAGACCTTGTTCTACACAACTTTTCGGCATTGAGTGAACCAGTTTGACAGTCAGGTTCAGGCAGCTTGAATTCTTCTTCATGAAACCTCCTCTATATATGTGTGGGCCTGGTTGCCAAAGAGGCAGAAAGTGCTTTCATAGCTGAGCAACACCTTCTTCCAGATTGCACAACTCCAGTTGGCATAGGGTCAACTACAATGCCCACTGGATTCGTTTGCAATTCTGGACATCAGTCATCTGCTTCCTGCGTGCCTTGCAGCCCCTCAGACCGAAGTTCAAGCAATGGAAACGCACTGTTGATGAGCTGGTAACAACCTCGCACTTACCCCACCAGTCATGCAGGAGTTCATGCGACGCCAACTTTCACACACATTTCTATGAGGTTTCTCTAGGAGGATCATGTTATCCTACCAAAAATAATAATGACACAGGAAGGAATCTATCTTCAGATGTTGATTTTCAAAGCTTCATGTAAGTGTCCCTGCAGCATTAATTAAAAATAATTATATTGTTCTAAGACTGATTAAAGATAAAAGTACTGAAAGATTGAAAAACGATGAAGAATTTGGGTGATGCAAGACTTTTGCACACCACTGTCACATAGTCACACTGTATAAGTGCAGCATCTTTGTGAGTTACCTTACGAAGAATGTGCAATAATAGGTGTTCTCATAGTTATATACACATATATACAAACAAACATGCATACTTTATACATACATACCTACCTACCTACCTACCTACATACCTACATACATACATACATACATACATACATACATACATACATACATACATACATACATACATACATACATACATACATACATACATACATACATACATACATACATACATACATACATACATACATACATACATACATATACACACCCGCACGCACACACATGGACTTAATAGGCTTAAATACCTATTACATTAAAGAATTATATACAACACAATATCAGCCAACAGTGCCTCAATCTTAACCGTGTAAAATGAATCGTTCGTTGGGGCGAAGATGGAGATGGTGTAGTTTTGTCCGATAAGATTTGCCAATTCACTTTTCTTCAGTTGACGCGCCATCTGTGTTAGATCTAGTCTCTCCAAGGTCGACATCAAGTCAGTTACATCGTATGCTGTACAAGAGCCGAAGATATGAAGCAAACGTGAGGGAAGGCAGATCATGGCAACCAACGTCTATAATCTGAACTCAGACGTTTACAAAGACTATCAATTGAATTAAAACTTACACAGCAATTAAGGCGAAACATCGCTTTGTCTCCTGTTTGGCATAATAATTAATTAATTATCTTCGGGTTAAAGAAAAGTTGGACTGAAGAAAAGTAACGTGGAAGTAGGATTGACGATAGAAGTTGAATAAGTTACTGTAGGGCCTATTGTTGTCATCCGTTCATATTTTAAGTGTAGGCTAATTATAGTGCGGTTTGTCAATTTGAAATGAATCGAAGATCATCATCACCATCATCCCTCTTCATCATCATCGTCTTCGTCGTCGTCATCATCACCATCATCGTCGTCGTCATCGTCGTCGTCATCGTAATCATCGTCGTTATTATCATTATTATTATAATTGTTAGATTTGTTTGGCGATTTAATAATTATAGTAGTAG
Source organism: Bimastos eiseni (assembly GCA_959347315.1). Classification (NCBI taxonomy): domain Eukaryota; kingdom Metazoa; phylum Annelida; class Clitellata; order Crassiclitellata; family Lumbricidae; genus Bimastos; species Bimastos eiseni. Next base: position 31,420,740 of record OY365807.1, read on the forward strand.
TTGTAATAATAATAATAATAATAATAATAATAATAATAATAATAATAATAATAATAATACTAAAACGAAAGTCAGCAGACAGGATTAGCCTTAGAAAACAGAAACATTTTCAATTGAGTTTTGTATGAGTCTACTGAGTCGGTCAATCTAACTGTAGGTATATATATTTATATATTTATATATATATATATAATTTTATATATATTATATATATTATATATATTTTATACTCTTGCTACAAAGAATGCAGACAAGAAGGCAACGACTGGGAATGATGGTCCAATAAAGTCTCAACTATGTTCCACAATGAGCCCCTCCGTCTCTATTCAACTTGTAGGCCTACCTTTAATGCATCCTGGCGTGTCGCTCTCCCTGTCGTATCCAGGGCAACATTCGTAGATTCTGACAGAAGTCACGAGTCTACCATTTTTTCCCTGTCTGCTCAAGAAAACAGATGCAAGTGTTTAACTACTAATTACTGTAACCAGTTATTATGTTACATAACCAGCTACATATATAATGAACAATCATAGTTGCAATGACCAGTTAATAAAGTCAATTACTGTATCGAATACTCCAACCAATTATTATAGATCTGTAGGCCCTACAATGACCAAATAATTACTATAGCCCTGTGCGATTGTGAGTAAACTGGTCCCGCTGTAGAAATGTTGAGATTACGATTACAATTACACCGAACAGTCATTGTTACAATTAGCATTCGCAATTAACTACCGATTTCTAAAGGTCTATCAATGAACAACCGTTTATCGGAGGTGAAAGGTTCATCAAGGTAGCATAATAAACGCCGGTCTTTCGTAATTGAACAAATAAATTACGTCGAATTTCTTTGTACTTCCAAAAAACAGTCACTGTCACGATACCATTGGGGCCAAGACAAGACTTTAGACGTCCTCCCTGACAACGAGCTTAAAGGCCTAAACGTTCTCCTTGAGACCGAGACGAGACCTTAGACGTCCTCGCTGAGACCGAGACAAGGCTAGAAGCTTTTCAATTTCGTCAAAACGATACTGAAACTCTGAAAGGTGATGCGATGTCATAATATGTTATAATATTATCTGTCGACTGTGTCAAGACCGAAACACCGGGACCAAAACAACATGTCAGTCAGTTACACAATCCGAAAAGAAAATAAATCTGACTAAATCTTACGAAATATTTCTCAGTCCATGTTATTCCAGAAAGACACATTGCACATTGCTCACGATCGAGGACTCCGTTCCGTAACAACGATTTGAGATAAGATTATAGGAACCGGTCCGATAAGATTCAATGCAATTATAGAAGTCATATATATTTCACAAAGAGATATTTTATATTGACCGAATAGGAGGAATCATGAAGTGTAGCCTGTAGGAGGCTAAAATGGAATCGTTAGTAGGCCTACACGGGTAGGTCGGCGCAAACAAATATATATTTGAAGGCTTAATAAATCATCAGTTATGCTGTAGCTCGGAAATATCGTTTGATTCGCTGGGATAATCTTCATACTGGTGCTGCGACTGTAATTTTCTTACAGCTATATTTTACCGTTGTCCTACTTCCTAACTTCAGAGTATAGAAGCGCACACTGCGGGCCTGCGGTACACACGATACTAATAATGACTAATTTATGACAGCAAATTGACACCGCTGTGCTGCTTTGCATGAAAGACTTCAGTTGACGCTTTTGAAAATTCATATATTTTATTAAGGTCTATGAATTTTTATTCCTTGATAGCTACTGAATATCTAAGTAGTCTCTTAATTTAAAAGAGAAGGTCAATCGAAATAGAAGGTCAAGTGCAAAACAGGATCAATGACTCACATATTCGTGCATTTGTAGGATGTTTTTGTTGCTTCGCAACTGCTCGACATCAGTCTACTAGATTCAGTCTTCCTAAAAACACCCTTCCTATCAGTTGTCTGTGAATTCTCCTTTTCCACCTCTCTGCTATTGTAACTCTCCCCAGGCCTGTCAACTGTCTCGTATGTCTCGTTACGGATGCAGACATTTGCCCTGCAACACACACCATCGAATGCTAATTATACAACCACTTGTTGATTCACCGTTTTAATATTGTCTCACTTGCTGATAAACCGACTTACTGACTGACTGACTGACTGACTGACTTACTGAGTTACTGACTGACTTACTTACTTACTGAGTTACTGACTTACTGACTTACTGAGTTACTGACTGACTTACTGACTTACTGACTTACTGACTGACTTACTGACTGATTGACTTACCTACTGACTTACTGACTGACTGATTCGTTCAAAAGTCATCCACTCAATCGGTCAACGTCACTCATTCAATCACCTACCCACATCCACTGATTTGCGGACTGTTCTCCTCCTTAATCCTGGCTTGGGATGGCCGGCATTGGCACTGCTGAACTGCAAGGTATCCAAGACTGGATACTGTACAGCCTTTACATATTGACAAAATATTGATTTCCTTAGCTTACAAACTGTCACAATATAATCGTATTAATTGTTTATTAACATTCATACTTCATTCAACATCGACGGAGGCGACGAAATGCACAGCGTAGCTCGCAATAGCTCACTTGTAGCTACTTGTCCATTCACACGCTTCATTCTAGAAGGAGAAGGAGAAGAAAAAACAAGAAGAAGAAAAAAAGGAAGAAGAGATAGAAGAAGAAGAAGAGGAGGAGGAGGAGGAAGATGGAGAAGAAGAAATGAAGAAGAAGATGAATAAGAGGAAAAAGAAAAAGAGGAAGCAGAAGGAAGGAGAAGAAGGAGGAAGAGGAGGAGGAGTAGTAGTAGTAGAAGAAGAAGAAGAAGAAGAAGAAGAAGAAGAAGAAGAAGAAGAAGAAGAAGAAGAAGAAGAAGGAGGAGGAAGAGGAGGAGGAGGAGAAAAAGAGGATGAAGAAAAGGAAGAAAAAGTAAAAGAAGAAGGATATTGTTACGATAGGCTATAAGTATAGTTTTCTTTGCTTTGTTTATCCTCTCTGTGTAAAGCAGACAATGAAGGTTCAGGCATTGACGGCGGCGTACACCATAAGATTATCGAATCACTCGACTGACATCATTACTAATAATAACGGTGACGTCATAGTTTCAGATTGTAATCTGTACCCATTCCACCAATTAGCTTTGTCTTCGTTGCCAAGGTACCAGCCTATCTCCAGCTCGCGATTGCCAGAGCGATGGCGGCCATGACGGCGATTTCGAGACGTAGACCTATTCCATTTGCTGAAATAAAAACATGCTACGGTTCAGTTCCCACCGTTCAGGTTTTGTATCCGGTCGTTTCATAAGACTGTGTCCAAGAAGAAACCGATGCTAATGCAAGCGCAATACTAATACTGCAGAATACATCCTCTTCCAGCATGCTCTCATATGTAATTGCACACATTTTATGCATCGACCGTAGTAGGCTTATATATATGGCCTCGACCCTTGCTCACATTTCAGTGAGTTGATCGGATGAGTTTCTTCACCACCACTTTCTCTTTTAAGGAACGTCTCGCCGTTATAGAAGGTCTCTCTATGTACGGACCGTAATCGTCACCGTAATCTGATAAGTTTCTAATCTAAAGCGACCATGAGACTAAAGCGAAGTCGGCAAATCATCCTATCACAGGCGCCTAATCAAAACATAATCGATAGGCAGAGTCAAAAGGTTAACATAACATAACATTACCTCACATGATCAAACCTAGCATAGCATAATATAACATATCATCATGACATAGCATAGCAGAGGCGGCTTACACGATAATCGACGGAAATTATGTTATTTCGATGAATTGATGAATACGAATGAGGTAAATGAGTCACTTAATTAGCTCTTCAATTGTCAATAATTTTTATGTATAATAGGTTTATGACCTTTGGGTTTTGGTGTAGCCTTTCCCGAGAGCGATGTCATCACGCATAGATCCAGTCAGAATCTTCTTTACTGTGTGGTGCTTTGGGTGATCCCTATTGACATTTCTAGATATGGCATGTCTACGTTCATCCCTCACTCTGGTCCTTTCGATCATTGCACTCATGCCGAATGCAAAGATCAGCAGCAAGCAGACGACAGCTTTCCTTCCGAGAGCCATCATCACAAGCACCTAAGAAGCAGATAGTACAATACGAAACTTCTAGGATACAACATATATGTAGTTCACTGATGAACCAGTAGCTTTCGCGGACAGAGGATGGGAAATACGGCCTATGAGACAATGCAAGCATGCCTTTGAATTCAAAAAGTAGGCCTAATAAGCTAGTCAGCAACAGTAGTCCGCAGTATAAATAAGAAAGAGATGTTAGCCTACATCAAGATAAGTATTTATGTTCAGAATGGAGTGACTGTGTGTGATAAGTTTTTTTAACGATGCATCCATACAAGAGATCTGCTTTATAGTCATGTGACTTGCGTTGTTACAGTGAGCTAACTACAATGCCTTGAATCAACAACTGTGACTAGGATAGCTGTGCCCTCAGTGTAGCTTAGTTAGGCTATTAGTTTTTATTTTTTGCTGAGAATTGTAGTTTTGCTCAAAGTGGTGATAGTTCTAAACCTATAGGTCTAATAATTGGTGCTATTGCGTATTGCTACTTCGAACATCACCAGGTGGCTCTAAATTGGCCCATAATCAGTGGGATCTTCCGATCTCTAATCTCGTGGAGTCCTGGGTGATCAGATAGCAACTGCAAATTTATAATAATATTATTGTTAAATTTTTGGTTCTGCTTATTGGATTGCCACATAAACTTTGATTGATTGATTTAGTAATAGTAAACCTAGGAAGCCTAAAGTTTGACTTAGGGCCTAAGCCAACAGAAATGAACGTCTTTGACAGTGTCATTTTTCACTCATTTCATCCAAGGGCTGAAGACCCGGAGGTGTCCGTTTTGGAAATCTAACCGATTATTCTCCATGCTTTTCAGGCCAGGGTTTGGCCCGTGTGACGTCCGAGCTCGGCGAGTTGGTGTATAAAAATTGTCGTGACGTGTATAGGATTTCTATCGTCTTTTTCTTTACGGCCGACGTATCTGCACCCCCACCGTAATTTAAATTACTCAATTAAATTACTAATTAATGTTACTGTCCATCCCTTACTTAGCGAAACCTGGCGAAGGGCTACTACTAGTTTGAAAGGTTTGAAAATCGCTGGCATGGTCTATCATCGACTTATTATAGAGGCGATTGTAGGCCATACATAGAGCCTACGCCGTGTCAATTAGCCCATAACGTGTTTCAAAGCTCAATTGCATAATTTTATTTTAAAACTCGGTTTTTAAGTTCAATAGTTCATTCTTTTGGCGATTTATCTAGCTTGGCACCAGACAACAGCTGGCGAAAATTGATCTCTGTGCCATCTCTGCTCAGTTTCCCCTCTTCACTTTCTCCGCCTCTGTTCGGAATTTATGGGTTACTCTTGACAACATGTCAGTAATGTTTCTCGTAGTTGCTTTTACCAGCTTCGCCAAATGCGAGTAATATCTTGCTCTCTTACCCTCAGCGCCTCAGCTACTCTGGTTCATGCCTTTTTTACCAATCGCCTTGGCTATTGCTCCTCATTATTGCTGGCCTCCCCAAGTTCGGATTGGGCGCTTGAAGCGGGTTTTGCGTGTGGCTGCGCGACTGATTGGTGGATTCCCAGAACGGTCAGGTATCCGAGTACATGCGGTATGTCCTCCACTGGTTGCCTCTACCTCAGCGCATATTACTTAGGGTAGAGGAGACCGAGGTCGAAAGTAACACGGGTTGAATGCAACAAGCATCATAGCGTCTTTACTAGATAGCAAGGAACCACCTAACGCGGATATAGCGGTAGCTCAATTCGACAAACCAGCGTAACAAAAAGCTCTGTGCAACATATTCAGAAATAAATTTTTTCATATTAATAAAACAAAAAATGTTATAAAAAAATGAGTTTCAGATTTTTTCTTATTTTTCTCACCACTCACTGTATTCACGTATTACATTTTTATTGATTGCTATGAGTTGATAAGTTGTTATTCGAGTAGCGATTGTGTACGCGCTATGATTGGGAGTTGACAATTTCCACAGATCTGAAGTAAAAACTGGAACCATGTACGACGGGGGTCGGTTGTAACACATCCTCTGGGGTTAGTTGTAACAAGGCATTATCGTCAATAATATACGATCCAGGACTCTCTCCATGAACGTCGTTACAACATGCCCCGGCTCGTGCTACAACTTACCCCGCTAGTGGGGCAACTTGTAACACCCGACGAGGCTCGTTTTTTTTTTGGTCTCAGCTAGCCTATATTTGATGTCGAAACCATTTAATACTTTTCCATTATGGAGCCAGCATGTTAGGCTATGGTTTGATATGAAAGGATCACAACTATCCTTCTTACAAATACAAAAAATTGGGTGAAATTCGAAATTTGTAACATTCATCCCCGGTCTCCCCTATCTGCCATAGTTTGGCGCTGCCTTGGCGGTACTGCGCCTGCTTATTTGCGGGAGCTATGTCGCCCTATCACTGCCAGTAGTGGTCGACGACCACTTCGCTCTGCAGTTCATGGCGACCTGATCGTCCCTTTTGCACGCACTTCCATAATGCAGAATCGGGCTTTCTCGGTCGTGGGACCAACCATCTGGAATGGACTTCCCATAGAGCTCCGTCTCCTACCTAAGAACTCCTCATCTTCATTTTACGCCTCTCTTAAAACTGTCCTTTTCAGCCGAGGATTAGGCCGGGAGCGCCTCTGAGTGGATATCATGAAGAGGCGCTATATCAAGTATTTTTGATTGATTGTCTGAATGAGATCTATGCATACATACGCTTCAGTAATGCTTGAAACCATAGGCACATTCGCAATATCCACGCTTAGGCCGCAACATCCACCATGTAGGCAATTATAGCTCGAAAGAGAATCGATTACTAAAGCGAACTAAAATCAAAACATCCCATAATGCAACATTCCATTCCATACGTCACAATTGTTCTTGGCTGAGAAGACGTCACTGTGCTATTTCTTTGATGAGCCAGACTCCCGTACGTGATATTGTTATGGTGAGTGAGTGATTGTCGTTGAAAATCGTATGACGTCAAATAGGCCTACATGTATGTGTGCATGGTTGCTTGACGTCCAGAAAAAGGAACATGTCATACTTTATGGCTTCCTGTCCTTTAGGTGTCCGGTCTGCAAAGCTAGACACCTGAAAAATTTTCAGTTTTTAAAAGGCTATCTGTTGTGGGCCTATTATTTTATGGCAATTTTAACGACTTTACTTACACGGGCATGCCGAAGATTATCAATCTTACGAAGTACTGTGAAGACACTGAAGAATGGCTTCTTCTGTGAAGCTCTATGCAAATTATAATTGACAATGAGGATTTGCTGCGGAGAGTAGGCCTACGGTTCCTCAGAGAAATAGTATGCGCAATCAAGAAGGTGCAATTGATTGTCTAATGAAACACCTTGAAACATTACGATAATAATGCTAATTGATTTCATTCATTCATTTTAACATTTATAAAGGGCCCCTCAAGAAGTGTACTCTGTCCACTCGGAGGTGTTTCCAGCCCAACCGCGGCGATACAAATATCAGTCTTAATCAATTTGCAGAATAAAATCGCCTTAGAAGCCAACTCCTTGGTAGCAACCGCGTCTCTGAGATGAGTGTGTTCAAGCGGAAGGGCCAATAAATTAGAGGGTGCGGCGCTGCTTGGTCGAGGTGCTGCACAGGGTACCAGAAACTCGCCATAAGAGGTAGAAGGAAAAGATCGACGGCCAGCCTAAGCTGAAATAGGGCAGCAAGCAGTAGCATCCGCAGATATGCCGGAGGGAAGTCAAGCATCACCTGACCAGCGCTGCAAATTGCATAGCTGATGCGAAGCTAGTGCCAAGAATCAAGCATGTAGTCAGAAACAGGATTGCACTTAGAAAGGCACCCAATGAGGAGCCGGGCAGCAGAGCTCTATCGAGCTGTAATTAAGTGCTCGTGGTAGGCCAACCGGGACAGAACATCAATAGAGCTTTCCAAAATATTCTGGCTTGGTTTCTCGGTTAGGGCTTGCTTAAGAGACCTCGACTTTTGAGTCTAGCTCGAGTGCCCTCTTCCTTTTCCTTTCCTGGCTATCCATGTATGATGTATCTGGCATGAGTGAATAAGATCTATGGGCATAAGGAAATTTGGTTTTGAAAGTTATAAATGGTGCAAAATTATTTTTCAGGCAGCATCAAAACTATAGGACTAAGACAAATTCATCAGATTTGATTTATTTTTATATGAACCAACATGCCAAACACAACCATTTTGTTATTTAAAATGTAAAACAACATTCAAGCGATTTCATCAAAACAGATCCGCAAACGCATTTATAGTCTTGCTACAAGTTCAGAGCACAGCAGTCACAGGCCTACGGTATATACGTGCGATATAAAATAATATTCAATAATCGATCTACAAAAGCAGGTAAATTTTGAATGTCCTCATTCTCCCACCACACATTTTGATCTTTGATTGTTTATATGCAGATAAAGCAAGCATTAGTTTCTTATCTCCTCACACCATTCTCTATTTCTCCTCTTCCTCGCTGTCATCAAAAATATCAAAGTTAAGCCCACGTAAGAAATGCTGCCAACGACTGGCAGCACGGATGATGTCATATCTACGGAGTGCCTCTGGAATGAACTGGGCGACACTGTGTACAACCCCATTGGTTGCCGTCTGGTCACAGGATGTGACTGCAACATTGTTAACAGAAACATCATTTCTGCGCTTCTCGACAGCAATAATCCAACCATCCAGATTGACTTCTCTTGCGGCAAACGAGAAGGTGTTCCTGAAAACCCCACTGCAGCAAAGAACATCTGAAAATGAAAAATTATACCAGCCTCAATTTCTTAAATTTATGATTTTGATGCACTTTGACAGCTTATAGGTAATCTGGTAAATGATGTAAGATTGGAAGCCAACTAGGCTCAGTGGCGTAGCGAGGGGGCGAAGGGGGCAAACCGCCCCAGGCGGCACTTGTCCTAGGGGCGGCCTTTTTGGTTAAAAAATAAATAAAAAATATTCTTGTATAAGATGTATTCTTCAGGATTCTTGTTGCTCTTGTCTAAACCTGGCACAATGTTGTTTGGCTTTTTCTCGACATAAAACTAACACATACGATATACCAAAGTACCATCGAAATGATCGAATGGCACCTAGTGTTTATACACATCAGAGCAGTCCTCGGGTAATTTGGCGCCCTGGGCATTCATCTATATAAGAGCGCCCACACTCTCGTTGCATGAACAGTAAGATGTGATAAATCTGGTGTTAGGCAAATGCTACACGGATAAAACAAAATATATAGAGTTCTATAGACAATTCTGGCATAGGAAAGTTAATAGGGAAAGGGCAGGAGATTCGATTAGATGCTTGGAGATTGCATATCGTCGTTTGAATTAGCCTAAACTAGTTTTTAATGACTAATTTATGAATATATTTCGTATCATCATACAATTTTATTCCTGAAAACATAAATGTATTATCCCTACACTTTGGCGCCCTAAAATTTGGCGCCCTAAGCGACTTCCTGGATACTTACGCTACTAAACGCAGGTAATTTAATCTAATAAACGTACAAAAGTCAAACAAAATGACAAAATAAATTATTTTCATTTATAACTTAAGTTAGAGTAGAAATATTTAGCCGGTTAAGTCTAAATCGAGTAAAGATGAAAATAATAAATATAAAAAACAGCACAGATGATCTTGTCAGCCGCAAGTTTATATTATATTAATCGCAAGAGGACGCTAGTTACTTTAATTTCGTCATTACTTTCGCAACTATCGGATGAAAAAAAATACTAATAATAATGTCTAAATTCTCTTTTGCTAATGGTATAGGCGACATAGGAAGCCGCTTAGGATGCCAAATTTTATGTGCGCCGAAATCTTATGCCTATCTCTCCCTTGTTCATATTTTGGATATGCACTAGAATAAACTGATGTAAAAAATAGACATGGGCGGCATTTTGTACCTTCGCCCCAGGCGGCACTTTGCCTCGCTACGCCACTGACTAGGCTGTAGTTGCAACAGAAATACTGTATAGAGAGATTAATGAATGCTTTTATCCACACATCACAGAACAGAGACGGTGGGGCCTGGTAGTCTGTAATAAAAGCTGTAATAAAATTACAGGTGCAGCAGCCGCATGAAGAATGTCATAACGAAACATTTCCAAACTACAGAATAATTTATTAGACTTTCAGATATGTCGTACTTGTCATCAAGCCCATTTTTTTAATCACTTCCCAAGTATAGTCCAGCAGTTATGAACCTTCCTAAACACAGCATCATTTCATTCAAAGGCATACCCATGTCAGCTGCAGCACACCCATCCAAAACATCATAATTTCTCATCATTTAAAACACAAATAGCATACTTCCACAAGTCGAAGAAGGAAATACTAGGCCAACACCAGTTGACTAGAACGCTATTATATCAACTGCGGTTCTTGTGTGCTGGTCTTGTTGGAATTTTCCAACAGAGTTTGATTTCAAAATACTTACCAGCAACCATGTGACTTTTAAGAATGCTTTTAAGCTTCTCTGGATCTTTCTCCAATTTGTTCAGAGCAGTTTCGGAGAGTTTCTCAAATGCCTGAAAAATATCCCAAACAAAACAAGATAAATTAAAAAAACAACTGTAGCACTGAAGAAACAGTTTCAACATATTTGATCTGGAATAGGCTTTCAGCACAAAACGCATGCAACCAGATAATCTGGCAAAATTATCACAAGAATTGTTTCAGAAGCTGGGTCTTTAGCTAAGAAGCCAAGTAAAGCTTTTGAGAATACATTAAATTCTGTGGTAAAGGTATTTCAGTAATCAGATGCATAATGTAGTATATGACAAGACAGAAACCATGTATAATTGTATGTTGACATGCTATACACAGAGACTGCAGAATTAACTCAAACGGGTGAAATCGACCTCATTTGTTGGTGCAAAGAACGTGATTGGATCCTTCGACTTGAAGAGTTCTTCCAAATCAAAGGACTTTATCAGAGCCATCAACCGAGTAAACTCTGGATTCTTCTTCAGAATGTGCAGCACATCACCAGATGGAGGCAACAAGACCTAAAACAAAAATTCAGTTGCACCATTTCGTGAGGCTGTAGTTTGTAGCAAAAGGACAGGTTAATTAGCTGTGTTTAATAATGTGAGATAAGAATAGGTTAACAAACTGGATTAAATGCTTTGGGTTAAGAGAAGTTGACTGGATATGTTAAACAACGTGTGAGGTACGACCGAAAGAGTAGGTTAAGAGTAGCTGTGTTAAACAACATGGGGCAAGAGTAGGTTAAATAGCTGCGTTTAACAATGTGTTGTAAGAGTAGGTTAACTAACTCTGTTAAATATCTGAGATAAGAACAGATCGACTAACTGCATTGTAGATTAAGAACGGGTTTACTAGTTGTGTTAACACTCAAACGACGAGATACATTGGCTCTCCAGACACTTTAAGTACATTCTCACTGTCTAAGAGTTAAAAGAAGTCATCAATTGCTTGAATCACACAATGCATGAACAGCTGCCTGGCTTACCTTTGAAACAATGTGTACGGTATCTCCACAACTGTTCACATCAGACTGAACAATAGGTGCACACTGAACTGTTTGCACAGAATATCGGCTGAATGGAAACTGGAAAGAAGATAAACAACTACAATGAAACTTAATTAAAATACCTGTTCAAACAACCTAAATTTATTTTCCTGAAACAGGAATCCATGAAAACTGCAATTGTTTCATTATATATGTCTGTGCTGTGTTTAGATTATTTCCCAGCATCTAAGTCACTCTCAGAGGCGGCAGTGCTTAGTGACACTTTTCAGGTTATAATGCTACATTCTAACAAGGTCACAATGACAAGTCACATAACAAGGTCACAATGAGTTTCAAAGTTTACAGATAACCTGCACAAAATAACATAACATGTTTAAAATAGCACTTGCATGAAATGGCACACCACGAGCAAAACATTACTCTACATCATCATGTCAAGCGGTTATTTTTACTTATTTGATGCTACAGGATCCATCATAATTAAAGTGTGCTGAACTGAATTCTGCCAACTATTTCCCTTAGGACTTCAAGCACAACTTCCAACAATATTCTCCACTGAAGCAAACGAGAGTCAAGAAACTGCCAGACAATGACAGTAATTCGCTATTTTGACACACATTTTATTCAACATCGCAAAAATTCCACTTGAACCAAAGAATAATTAAATCAAATTCACCGAATTATAGTTCTTCACAAGAATCTCATTTTTTCCGTCCAATGTTGGCAGAATCATATCATTCACGAGATCTCGGGATTTTCTGTTCTGTGGTACAATGTGATAGTGGATTAAACGCTCTAGCTCGTCCACATTCTTGCTCAGGGCATTCAGAACAGCAGATGGCAAAGCCTGCATTTATGTAATAAATAACATTCAGTTAACCAATTGAAAAACAAGTTTCTCAGCTTCAAATAAAAGCTTCACAAAAACCTAGTTACTCACCAAAAGCAAGAACAGATGTGGAGAGAAAACTAAACTGAATGGAAGTGCAAGATTAAATTTTTTAATCCTTTTAACTTGATCAAAATTCTAAAAGTAAGCCCACTCGTCAAATAGAACATAGAGGTGGTTGCGAGCAGACAATAATTAAATAAAAATTTAGATGAAATATTATTTAAAAAAATTTAATTAATGCATTTTATTATGCAATTTATTATTATTATTTCTTGACTACCTTGGTATCACAGTATGGTTATTTTTGTTTTATCACTGGCATATATTAAATTAAATGTTAATAGGTGTATTTATAAGATCATTATTGCAACTTCTTCAGGAGGGTTATCAATCATTGATCAGAATGTAATAATTTTGAATGACACAACAAGATTTTAATTACAATCCTAGTTCTGTAATCAATCAATCCATCAAAGAAATTTATTTGGCTTACAAGCATTATATACAACAATTTACAATGAATCCACAACAAAATAGTTCATAAGTCTGATTCATGTTGAGAAATGAGAGAAAAAGTCATGGAGCGAGTAAGGAGGCTGAGATAAGCCCAGGAGACCCAATTAGGGACCAAAGGTCCCACAAGTTAGGGTCACCTAGTAGGATAAGTTATATAGAAAAGTGATATCCAGAAAAGAAAATTAAAGGGAAAAGATAATAGATTCAATGGTGTACAAACATAAAACTCAACAAGTCTTAACTAACAAAATGTAACTAGTAGGTGAAGAAGTACAACAATAAATGCAACAAAGAATTAGATGATACAGGTAATCTTGAGAAGAATACATTTACGTAGCTAAGTAAGAAACAATTTGCAAGAGTGCCAGAGTAATGAGTCAAATAAGAAATTTCTTCGTCATCACCTTAAAAGCCTCATTATTGGGCAGAAACATTGTGAAACCGCTCATGTTCTGAAGTTTCTCAGTTAATCCTGCAGTTGTGATCAGCTCAAGAAACCAGCTTGTTTCATTTCGTTCCATTGCATCCAGTATATCACCAGCTGTAAATCAAATACGACTTTTAAAAACTAAATAGTGAAGAAAAGAATTCGTAGCTGTAGACAAGAGAGAACAGACATCTTAGCTGAACCATCAGAGAAAGAACCAGGCAACTGACAAGTGCCTGTGATGATTAATTAAGAAAAGCCCAATCCAGCTGCAACTGAGCTATAGTATTAGGTTTAACTTTTTTATCACCTCTGGATGGAATTGGAAATAAACACTGCTTTCAGCAGAACTTAAAAACCAGCTACAGCAATAAACTGTTATCACATAACCATGCAGATAGCAGTACACAGCTGATACAGACTGCAACACAACAAGTTCCTGTACTCCATGTTAACATTTCTCACATGTTAAAAAGGTATTGGCTGGAGACATGGCATAACCGTGCATTTAGAGGAATTGTGCATATATAGGTCGGACATAATTGGGTCTCCACTGTAGTCGTGTTATTTCTTCATAAATACTTCCATCAGCAGATATACAATGTCCATAAAGAACGATCATGACTGACCATCATCAGGAATTAGCACTTCATCAATGACGTGCATCACTCCATTCCTTCCCATCACATCTGAACGAATGACCTTTGCTCCGTCAACTGTCAGATTGCCTGACTGACGACTCAAGGTCACATACTTATTCAGGACATTCTTCGTTATGGCGCGATTCTTAGTCACAGCCGAGCAGATCACGTTCGGAAGAAGGTGTTGTTTCAGGATTTCTGGAAAACAACCACTTGTTTAAATATATCAAGCTCTTTTGAGTGGCTGCAGCATCAGGAAATGGAAAGCAGAGGAGGATATGTGTTGCATGTAATTTATTTACAACACTTATTATACATGCAAGGTCAGTAAGTCTGAATCTGAGGGAACATAGATGTACGTTAGCTAGGGGTCAAGACAGAGTCGTGCAAAAGCCAGAACAAAATAACGAGTCTTTACTGATAATCTCAATGATGACAACGAGTTGGCAAGACAGGTTTTTGAGAGAAACAATTGCCCACATGTGAAGATATGTTGAGGTGTGTGTAGTTACTTCAGTCCCTCCTCACCTATTCCACACCGATGTCCTCTGCGAACCTTCTCTTTGAGACTGGGCTTCATCTTGTCAAATGCTGCATCAGTTGGTGCTAGTAATGTGTACTGACCAACATCATTCAACTGCAGAGTCTTTATAACTGAAACAGAAGTCAAGTGGTCAGAAGAAGCTCTCAGTGTTCACTGACCTTATAAATGAACTCAAATCCTACTTTATCTAATTTACAAATACCTTACAAGTGATAAATTGGCATTAAAGGCTCTTTTATGCATCACCCCTTGGGCTTTCCATTCAAAACCTAAGTCTCACCTTTTCAAGAACTCTTACCCAGACTCACTTGATCATCTGCCTTGAAATCTTTGACCAAAACCACACCCACCCTAACTCTGCTTCCTCTGTCCCTCTGGAAACCAAACACTGACCTGCCCTTTGAACAATCTTTCTATTTCAACACAGTGCTCGTGAATAAGCTTGTGCCCTGCGCTTGGATTTCGAGAAGTTTTATAGACTACAATACGATTAAATTACAATACAACAGAATAGAAAAGGAAGAGAACAGAATCAGTTCATATTATTACAGAAGAAGCACTGAAATCAACTGAGAGAATGCAAGTGAAAACCTCCTCAGTTCTCTTCAGAATTTAAATCAGACAAACTGCAAATGAATGCAGCTAATCTCCTTTTTAATGAGACTATTATTTAAATTTAAAGACCTCTTGCAGATTAAAGCCATGTGCAGTGTACCTTGGTTAAGCTGGGTGAGTTGAGGATTCTGAGAGACAAGTTGTTCCAGACTCATTGTTACAGTTGGCAACAGGTCCTGTACCACATGAACAATTCCATTTGTGGCTGGAACATCCATTGCTATTATTGGCACACAGTTGGCAGTTGTCAACTGAAAAATGTAGATAATGCATGAGTTAAAGGCACAAAAAATGGCTAAAACTAATGAAAACAAAACATGTGAATATAATTTTTAAACAATTACAAAACACAAAATACTAACTAGTCAACAGATTTAGAATCAAAACTGCATGGAATTTTAAAAACATTTATATTGCGCCTTCCATAAGCTCTGCCAGCATGGCTAGCTATAGAGTGTGACATTAAGCAAATATGTGTTTGAAACTACTGAAACAACACATTTGTTAACTAGAGATGTACCGATATCACTTTTTACTGATTATGCCGATACCGATTATTGCCGATTATTTATTTGCCGATACTCGATTATTTAGCCGATTATTTCATTGTGTTTCCCAAGATGTCCGGTAACAAAAGATTGACCTACTGCTGCTGCCTATTGTTGTGATACAAGCAAACACTTGCTCCGTAGGAGACGCATGCATGTAGTTGGGGACTAATCTTAGGCAGTCAATACAGATTAGACACACTGCCCGCGGTCGAACTGTGAACAGGGTAATTAAAGGCAAAGGAACGGCTGGCCAAATCACAGCCACCCATCTAGTCTCAGCCTCTCCGGCGATTGGCAGCTAGTGTGCATTCATTAGGCATGCCTCCATAATGTACATTCATCGATTTCTCTGTTGAATTGGCCAGCCGTTCCTTGGCTTGAATTGGCCAGCCGTTCCTTGGCCCTAAAGTTGGCAATACTATCACCATATATAATATCTGACTTACTCTTTGTGTATTTATGTTGTATTTGTTGATGCGAATATCAGCCAACTGAAGCTCTGTGAACAGACTTTGTTCGTCTTCAATATCAGTCATCCTCTGGAATCCCTTGACGACATGAGCCACGATTGTGTCATCCATGTCTTTGGCCAGGTTCACCAGATCTGGTGTTATCTTCACAACATTTGAGCTAGTTTCCTGTCAACAGGATCATATGAAGCATTTCTGTCAATACAGATGAATAGACAATGCAAACTGTATCTAGCTACGAGTGATGATAACCACAGATGGCAGCAGCGAATAAAATATACAAGAAATTAGATGCAACTCAAAGAGCATCTGGGAACAATGAATAGGATATGAGGAATAAGAGATTAAAAAAAGAAAACCAGCAGAATAGCATATGCGACGACAATGCAACCGATTTTCTTATGTAATGTACTGTAATGTAATGTAATGGAGCATTCATATAACTCCACTCAAATCAGAGGCGCCAATGACTCACTTCTGTGGATTTGGAATGTTAGACAATGCGAAAGCAAGATGAGAAAAGAATTGTTCCAGCAACAATGAGCTGGCAGCAGAATATTGCAAGATTTAAAGACTAAAGAAAATCTGAAATGATTACATAAAGCTATCATCAGTAGGGAAAACCGTAAATCAATTCGGACATTCACCTCGGCCGAATATTGGACTATTAGGAAGTATTCGGCAAATATTACCCCCACAAATAGCTAAAAATAACTTTTATAATAAAGTAATTTTTTGGGATAAAATAATATTTTTTTGTCAAATAAATTTAGGACTAACGGACTTAATTATAAGTCATTGATTAAGTAAACAAGAACTTAACATTCCATTGAATATTCTTTAAAATAATGATATTAATTTATATATTTGAATTTCTTTTGGTTGCATTCCCCAGGTGGCAACCAAATCAGTAACTTTCCCTCTTGAATTGGCTCCACCCACTTTCTGGTCAACATTAGAGAGTAAAGACGTTGTTGATAACATCATATTTAAAATTTTATGACAAGGTTTACATTTTTTCACTAATAAAGTTATTAAATAAAATATGTTGTTTTAGCCTAGAGTGCGACGATACGCTACATGAAGAAAATTGCTATAGACTCTGCATTGACTATAGATAGGTAGTTCTCTGTAGCTGTGCACGTGGCAGGTTAACTACGCTTTGCCTATGGTGGTCAGTTTTGCCAACTACTATTCGGTTCATACCCGGATCCAGCAAATGGTTCATCCAAATACTTGGATTCGGTACTCGGTGGAAATTGTCTACTCGGTTATGCCCTAATTACATTACATGCATGTCGAGAGAATGTCAGTTGACCAAATCCCAAACAATGCATTACATACAAGATTCAAAGGAAAAAGAAACAAAGCAGACCATGGTTATGCTGAAGAGGAGATATAAATGGTAGCAGGGCATCACTTGAACTAACACTGATAGGAATGCTGGACAAATAATAACCAAAGACAATGGAGAACATTAATCCGCAATCCATTGTTCCAGTGGCTGATGTCAGAAACTGATTATAATAACAAGGCTGATACAAACTGCATATTATATCCGTTTTTATATATCATCGTGATTGATTGTCGTTTTTTGTAGATTGGTTGGAGAGTTTATGATCATTTTTAGGGAGGTGCTATATAAATGCCCTCATAAGGTAATGATTATGGTATCTAATGCTCAAAAACAAACATTTCTCAATAGCAGACATCCACGAAATTAATGTCTACTACAACAACTAAATGTATATTGTTGTGGCATCTGTGATTAATTCATGATCACAGGAGATAAATTAAGAAGTTGCTATCAAAAACTGTTAAGAATATAATTGTTTCAATTATATCAGGATAAGATTATTTTATACATATTCTGACCACAGACTTATCAACCAACCATACTAGTTGAAATGAAACTGACTTTCATGAAAGCCTGAGAGTTTATTTACCTCCGTCTTGTACTTATCGAAGGCATCATCGATCGGGGCAAAGATGGTGTAGTTATCTTGATTTAGGAGTCTCGCCAAGCCACTCATCCTCAACGCTTTCATCATCTCAGTCACATTCTGCCTCTCAAGGGTCGACATTAGATCAATCAATTCAACTGCTGCAAGCAACAAATTGTCCAAAGATTAAAGAACATAAAGTCTGAAGAGCTCAGGTCAGATAGCATAGATAAATTTATATTTTGAAAAATCTCATGGACAGAAGTTGAATTGGCTGGACAGTTGTCAGCAAACCTTGGTGATAGAGATCTAAATGGTTTGAAGTCTGAATCTTAGCAGTATTTAAATGTTTTTAATGACATAAGGAAAATTCAAGAACGAGAGCAGCAACAGATCGAACAGGCTGTTAAGTTAAGTAGTAGCTTAAGAAATAGAGAAGCTGCAAAATGAAAGTCAACATTTATCAAACCTTTTTTGCATCCTGCTTCATTTTCTTTCCTTTCAAATCCAGGACAGCATTCGTGGATTTTGACAGAAGTCGTAAATTTACCATTTATTTCTCGTCTAAATTAAACAACATATGATTATAATCAAACAATTGATATTGATATTAGGTTGGTCAATTCACAAGTGCTCTGTCAACTCAGAAAGGTTGTCAAGAGATACTGCGTGAAGAATCAGATCCAGTTACCCGGAAACCATGGAAAACAAGAGACAGAGAAAAAATGCTGCACGGTGTTGTGTTAAGGCTGCAAGAAATCGAAGGTGGAAGACAGGAATGTTCAGAATAAATTCCTTGAACAGGTGTGATTGGTGTTGAATAGCAGTTCATATTCCTAAGTGTGAATCTGAAAACGATAGAAAGAAACATCTAAGACATGGTGCAGTGTGTAGCAGAGAATACAAGATGAGTAGACGAAAGCTGTGGCAGAGAAAAAAAGAAGCATAAGAAAAGAATTGGATTGACATAAATGATGTTGGGTAAACAACGGAAGAGGTGAAGGAATGGAGAATCAGAAAAATTCATATGGGAGATTGTTCAAAATGCAAGATGCAGTGCGGGGAAAGCACAATTCAAAGCCTCAGGTTAGCAGCCCTGCTGGGGCACAGGCAAGTTCTGAGTTGAATCAGGTAGAGTGGGGTGGTTGAAATGTGACGTAAGAGACTTCGAGGAGTGGTTGTGATGGGAAGAAAAATAGCTATTTGTAAAACACAATGGTCCTTCTCCTCCTTTCCCCTTCCTCATCCTGATCTCCTTCTCTTTCTCCTCCTCCTCCTCCTCCTTATGACATAAGCATAAACACAAATCATATTAATGCGAGTGATTTTTGCATATGACATGATTACGGTAAGTCACTTTCTCATTGCAAAAGAGTTTGTTGTTCTAAAAACATGAATTTGTCACTTCCTCTTTGCAAAAGACACCAGAGAAATTCATGCACATTAGTCACTGCCTTTTAGCCTGTTATTAGTCAATCCTTTCTTGTGTTTAGAACATCACATCCACCTAGTACTGAGATTTTAAAAGAGTAATAAATGAACCAGATGCCCACAAAATGGACTTTGTACCAAGTTTCTCTGACTTGAGATCTGTTGCAGTTATAGGTAGATAAAAATAGAGCACAGTTTATTAAGTATGCTTTGCAGAGGGGGCTGCACGAAAACATTATCATCGAACAACTAAATACAATCACATTAACACTTGTTTACAGAAAACAAAACTTAAGCTCTGAAGAATTTAAGACTGAAAAGGAATCTGAAATTCTAATTGTGACAGAGCATCTATATAAAATATTTATATTTACATAATGCCTTCTTAGGTGCGTCTAGTAGTAGAGCAACACTTTGTGCTAATACTGATAATACTGATGAGTACTATGCGTTAGTTAGCCTTGGCATTAGATGGCAGGTGGCTACTCCTCTCAACTGCCTTCTGATTTTCAAACCCACAATTGCACACTTTAAGTCTATATACTTATAAATACAACAGTTTGCTAAGAGCTCCTGCTGGAAACGATTTGAACTAACAACCACATTGAACAGTCCAGGATGCTAACTAATAAGCTACTGCATATATCCATAAAATTCTACAAGCTCTAAGCAAAGGTCCATATATATATCTGGGGAACGACTGGTTCCAGAGTACAAAGCGAACCGCTACGGCTCTCATTTATTAGAAGACGAGGACGAATCTCTTTAGAAATATGCATTGAGACACGTTTTCATTGATGTTTCCATGCATTATTGGAACCTGGTGTTGCTGTTTGGGAAAAAGAAACAGCAAGAAGACCTCCAAACAGGTCAAGAGGAAACCGCAACCGAGCTCTGTAACGGCTTTGAAGAAAATCGAACATATAATGACTTGAAGCTTCTGACGAATGAATATGATGCAGTTAACTTATTAAGGATCTTACAGATTCGTGCATTTGTAGGCTGTTCCAGAATCATCGCACTTGCGTGAGAACATATAGCGGTGATGCATGACCTTCCAAGTGCTATCTCCACCGCCTGTATCCCCTCCGTCTGGATTGAACTCCTCACTTGTCTCGTTTCGGATGCAGATGTTTGGCCTTAAATAGAATCAATTAATCAATTCACTGATATATTGATTAATGTATCAACTGAATAAAATATTTGATCAATGGATCAATTAGATAGCCTTTTGATCAAATAGCTGACCAATTGATAAAAAAGCTGACCAAATGAATAAATATTTGCTCAACCGATCAAGTAGATGACCATTTGGTCAAATAGTTGACTAATTGATCAAAATAGCTAACCAACAGATAAAATATCTGACTAACTGAACACATAGCTGGTAAACTCTGCTGCCATTTATCTTACTCAGTTCTTGGCATATCATACAAGCCAGGGTTCAGGCTATGCCTAAACTGATACAGGTAGATATTATTTAGAGAAATTACGTTAAACACATTATTTCACTGTAATTCGATTTAATTTATTTCTTTGAGGTGTTTGGACTCAATTGTATTCATGATAGTTCATTCTCGATTTATGTGCAATAATAATTATAACTACACCAACAATAACGATGAAGACAATGAGGAGCAGGAGGAAAAGAAAGATAGGAAGAGTAGGCAGAGGAAGAGGGATAGTGTAAAGATTTGCAATGCTAAAATATGCATGTTTTCTTTGGTGAACGACTTAGATGCCATACGCCGACCTGCCATAATCTGCAAAGTAGCATAGCAAACAGATTTTGATGCTGTGTGCTTTATTTCAAACAGAATATTGCTCTTTATTGCCAAGCAAAATTGTGGAGCATTCGAGTAATGGTTGTTAGGGACTTTGATGACACGAACATGCTGAGACTTTGATTTCGATTTTCTCAGTTGTCATGATTTTACTAATGAAAGAGTCAAACGAGTATAACTTAATTAGGAAAAAGCTATTTTGACTCTGAAAAAGTATTGGAAGCACATGCATTGTAGAATATGATGTAATAAAAAAGTCAAAACCGACAAGTGATGGGTTATGACCCCTGGTCACACATATGCAAGACAACTGCTTGCGTATATAAACAAGCTAGCACCTATTCTTTCTATATGACCCTAGACACCTGGAACTGATTCTTGTGACAAGTAGAGTAAATACTTCAATGTTTAATTAACACACAAGGTATATGTCAACCTATGATTCACATGGAAAGAACAGCAAAAATGCACAGTGCATCAGTGACTGACCCTTTCCACCAATGCTTATCTCCACCAAAATGCCACCCAATGTCACCAATGTCACCAGAGATATGGAAGCTAAGACCTGGTCCAATATGAACTGTGCCATAGTAACCTTGAGGACGCCTACAATTTAAAAAAACAAACATCAAGTCACAGTAATTAAAACTTCTGCCACTTATAGGACAAACAAGATATTCTTAATTATGATTATGAAAATATCCATGAAAATTTTCAACAGCAGTGTCTCATCTTCTTTTCAACATCACAGTGATCTCAGTATTGCCACATATGCATAGGCCTATATACCATCGAGGATCTACTGCTGCAAGGAAATTCATCTGAAATGGCATTCTAAAAATCCTTAAACTGGTCTTCATTGCATCTAAATAAGTAAAATATGAATAGGCATACTTCATTACTCAAGCAAAATTTTGTGGTTCTTATGTGGTGAATATGCCAGACACGCGGAACTCATGCAGAGCCGTCCAAGTGAATGTGATGAAACTGGTTGTACTGTCGGTGGGAAGATGGGACGGCAAGGGAGTGGACATGCCCCCATCTGCATGCCCTCATATGTTGAGATTAAGAAACGAAGTAGCTACTTAATACCAATGTCTGCCTCTTAGGCTGGATCAAGGGAATTCTGGTTGGATAGTTGCAGTTTAACAACACTGTGTGATAACATAAATCATTAGCGCCACCCTCCTCCTTAATCCAGGCTTGGGACTGGCGCTGACAAAGTGCAAACAGTGCTCGTCTCTAACCTTCTATATACAGAGTTCTGCATAAAATTAATGCTCTGAATGAAGGAATGAGTGAGTGAGTGAGTGAGTGAGTGAGTGAGTGCATGAGTGAGTGAGTGAGTGAGAGAATGAATGAATGAGTAGGCCTACACATTTCTCTTACCTGTGGCTTCCAGTTCGTTCCGTGCGACTTGGTGTAGCGCCTTCCTTCATAGGAAGTTGAAATGTACTTACTCCAAATCCGTCGCCTTCGTATTTTGATTTCGTTGGAGCGGTCGGTCTCTTAGTCGTTGGAAGCGGCTTCGCTTCCGTTCTATTCCTCAACAAGACATGGCGCCTGTGTTCCTCGCCTTCCCGCGTCTTCTCGACCACCGCACTCACACAGACAGCGGCATAGGCCACCAGAAAACAGACGACCGTCGTCCTAGCGATAACCTTCATCGTGTACCTCCTCCTGCTATAGGATGCGAGTTATAACGACGCAGAAAACCCGTTCGCTCTTCCAGAAAGCAGTCGTAGATCTACCAATTAGTGATCTGCCAATTAGTGCTCTTAACTGTTAATTAATATACGTGCCGCATTCGCCAGTAGTAAGCCTGCGTGCGACTCGAGATTACGTGCGACTGTAGACGTCGACCAGGGTCGCCAGAATTTAACCAGATTCTGCGCGTTGTTTATCGCGCCGCATCAAGCTACACGATCGAGTGCAGACGGCCGAGAAACTTCGATCACATATGCTCAACATAACCAGCTGATACGACGCCCACCCATTCATGCCCCCCCTCCAACCTGCCTCTGCACCCACCGAAGCCGATGTGCTGTGCTTCCATGCATCACCCGTCGTCAAACCTTCGACGGCGTCTAGTAAGAGCTATGGAATGCCGAAGGCAACGAAATAACACATTAATTACTTGAAAATTGACTGGTGTATATAATATGGATAGGCTAGGCCTTCATGCATGCAGTCCCGTTCCTGTCGATATAGGCCTACGCCATTCTTATGACGACGTTATGTTATTCGTAGAATACTTGATGCTGGGTTCTGCTAGATTTACTGCAAAAGTGCCTCTCCAGTTTCATAGAGTAATCGTCGTACAGGAGCATAACTGCATGACGTGTAACCTTCGAACAATTTAAGAGGAAACCGAGACAGATGATGTTCAATTGAATGATGACAGATAGATATGGTGAGTACAAGCACAACAGCGAGAGGAGTAACGACGTTGGACATTTGAACTTGCCAAGAGGCAGAGAACCAGAGTAAGAACATACATATAGTGCCTAAATAATTTCGATGTGTGACAAAATTTGACTATATATATATATATAGTCAAATATATATAGTCAAATTATATATATATATATATATATATATTGCAGAGAACTTTTCAATATGAAATGTCAAGTCACAAGTCACATAGGGTAATACATATGAAAACTCATCGGATTTGCATGAATCCCAAGACACAGTCTAGGCAGAGTTGGAGCAGCTACCTCCTCTTGCCCCCACGTGGCGACGCTATTAGATATTAGACTTCCCATATATAATATTATATATATATATATATATATCTGTATGTTGTGTGGAATGGTATTGACACGGTTGGCAGAATAATAATTTACCCAGACGTTCAGAGGAAATATTTTCGTGGGACAAGAATAAAACTCGTACGATTGCCTGGTTAAATAGGTCCATGACGAACCTTAATTTGCGTTAATTACTTAATTGGCTATGACTGTTCGATTCAGGCTTTCTTGCTATCATTGCCAGAATTCCTACATGCAGCGCATATTGGACCAATATAATATATATACATTATAATATATAACATATATAGTCATAGAAATATATGTGTAAATTATTTTATACTCGCCTTTAAATTGTCCTTTTCAGCTGAACTGGGGTCGGGCCGGGCGCTACTGACTAGTGGGTCTAATCTTTAGAGGCGCAATGAATGAATGAATGAATATTTTATATATATATAAATTATCGTAATGAACGAATGCATGCTTCAACAGCTTACTCGGTTTTGTTCTAGAGACTGGTGATGAAAGGGGTGATGATTCGAATATGCTCGGAGCACACTTTGAGAAGATGTAGAAATGATCGCAATCAAAGTATTTACCTCGTTGAGTAAAGTCTATAAACTTTGTTCAGTATCGGAAAATATGTGATTATTGATCTGACAACTTTCAGTGTTTAATGTAGGTGGAATTCGTGACGTTTGCAGGATTAGATTAATACGTTGAACCCGTGAAACAAGCAGTTGCTGACTGCACATCTTTACAATGACAGCGGAAAAGAAGCCTACTCCAAATGGAACAATACTAAAGAGGATTTTCGCTGCCTTATTCTATGGAATTGCATCGTTCCTAATCACCGTTATTAATAAAATCGTTCTCACGACGTACAAGTGAGTTGTAGGCAGTGAGTTGTCTAAATCCGGCTGACGCTTGTAATTACCAGAACCCTAAGTGTGGCACAATATTCGAGCGGCTACATCCGTCGACCTGTAACACGTAGAGTAGCCTACAGGTTCGAGGCGGTTACTGTGTTGGGACTGGACCGTGAGCATGTCCTTTTCCCACAATTGCTCTGCAATATAATTGCATCTGCGCCATGGATATACGTCATATGGGGGTAGCACTATACTTCGAAAAGGCCGAAAAGATACTGAAAAGGCACCGAAAAGGGTGGCAAGGTAACGAAAAGGCACAAAGAAATTACTTCTGCAGCCCTATATCAATAAATTACCCTAACCGATCCTCATGATGCTTACGTTGACCCTAACCGACCCTCATAAACGTCCTTTTCGGGGCTTTTTCGGTATCTTTTCTGTATCTTTTCGACCATTTCGGGGGCTTTCTTGGTCTTTTTGGCCTTTTCGGTATTTAGTGCTGCCGCGTCGTATGGTACTGCGTGCAATTCTGAACTTTGGAAGAAGTGCACTATAAAAATCAACTGTATTGTATTCATCATCATCACCATGGTCCATTGGTCGAAGGCCCATAGTTGTCCAATGCAATCCTGATCTCTGTTTCCTGAGACCAAGGCCATTGCATATTCCCTGGGTAGAAGACCCGTAGGTGTCCGCTGCAACCCTGATCCTCATTTCCAGAGTTTTCTGTCTTGCGCTTTGTCAACTGTCTCCAGAGATCCAGGCTGTTGCATGGTCCATGGTCGAAGATCTGTTGTGTCCCAATGTGTGTCTAGATGCAACCATGACCTGTTTCCAGAGTTTCTGTCTTGTACTGGTCTGGTCTCTGTTTTCAGATTCAGGTCGATTGTACAACTCTATTTCCAGAGTTTTCCGCTTCCTCTCTATGTGTATTTGATTTATTTCGTCTATATCTGTTTAAATGGAGTATCTGAGCATTTGATCCTTGCACATCTCTCATGGGGCAGTTCCAGGCTTGAAACTGGCTCTTATACTATCCAGTATCAGAGGCGGCATTGCCTCCTATGTTAGCCAGCTTTCTCTGGGTTCCTGCTGAGCCTTTCCTACTCGCATAGCGCCCTAGGTGGTTCTTTGGACAAGGCCTGTATTGTATTGTATCTCATTGCTGTGATATAGCATTAAGTGCTCTAAACGTTTATGTACTCTAGTACTACAGAATCGGTTCGGTTGCAAACAAAACAGACGTTCTGGTCCAATATGTCTGTGACCATCTCAAATGAATTTATGTCATTAATAGGAAATTTATAGCTATATCTTGATAATTTTGATGCTCTTATTTACATAAGGAGACTGCTGGTTCCTTGCATCTGCTGCTTTGGCAAGCGCATCTGTTATGCAGCACTAATGTCCTTTATTTGTAGCACTTATGTCCTTTCCAGCTGTGCTGGGATCGGGAGCACTCCTGATCAGTAACCAGGAAAGGATGTTATGTAAATCTATGCAATGCAGAGCCGTCCCGAGGGGGGGCCAGCAGGGCCTAGGCCCAGGATGCAAATTGTGGAAAGGCCACAAATTTCAAGATGGAATAACTTATTATTGCATCAAATGTACTATTTTCAGATTAACGCTACGCACAGGGCGTAATTAGCTAGGCACAGGCGCAAATATGGCTCGGTACGGCCCTGACGCAATGGATGAACTAAGGAGCAATTCTGTGGCCTAAGCAGAAAGTTTCCAGTCCCTGTATTTTAAAACTCCATGGTTGAGAGTGGAAGTTTGGCCATGATCCTTCCATCCACCTTTTATATGTTGCCTAATATCCTGTGCATGAACTCCTTGAGCAGCCATTTTTGCCTTTTGTTGTCACAAGCACCTGAAGACCGTTCTGTTCGATCGTGGTTTCATTGTGTTAGCCCATTTGAAGAGTCTCTCCTGAAAAGGCGCTATATAAATTTGTGATTGCAATTAAAATTTGTGCCTAAAAATTTATAAGATTAAAGCATTTGACTTTAGTTCATTATTTGCATTAGTTGCCTGATAATTTTGTTGCTTCATTTGATTTATTGACTGTCGATTGGTGGCGAGTGTTTGCTTTAGCGATCAAGAGGTGCAGTAAATGTACTTGTTGTTCATTATTAGTGTAATTGAGTAATACAGTAATTTCTATGTTGTTCTTGTTTTAGATTTCCATCATTTCAAGCTCTTGGAGTTGGACAGGCAAGATTTCTTAGCTTATCTAAAGAGCTTACTTGTCTCTAGCTGTTCATATGCTGCATGTAAGCTAATTATTTTATAGCACTTATGACAGAAAACATGGCAGTTAAGAGTGTTTTGTATTTCAAACCAGCAATATGACAAAGATGAACAATGAACATAGTTGTTAATTTAATGGCATAGAGCCAACAGTACTTTCTGCGTTACGGCACTTTAGAAATCGTCCGTTTAATAATAATAATAATAAGTATACTTCATGTCTACATAATATAAACATCAGCTACAAGTATAAGTCTTATACAACTCATAAATCCATGTAGTAAATTGTTGTTCGACACATCGCATTTGTATTTAGATAAGTATAATACTTTAACATTTTAGAAATGTATTGACAATATTGAAGTGCTATAACACCTTTTAAAGGGAACCTTCATAATTATCATCACCAGCTCCTGATGCTATATAACAAAGCGACATTATTATATTACGATATAGAGACAGCAATAAAGTAGTATTTTGAATCAGTCAAAAGTAATGAGAACCATACAAATAAATAGTTAAAGTTCTGTGAATTAATTTCTTTCAGATTTGATAACAAAAATAAGAACTATTTACAGTGCTGTACTAGTATGAAGAACTCCATTGCAATTGTTTGCTCTTCATTAAACTGCTTCTATTTGCACTCATTTCTAAACAAGATAGAATTGGGTCCATAGGCTGTTCATGCTTTGAACCTCATAAAAGCACAGAGGTGATTCAAATCGGAGATATGGCCTAATATGCGCAAGGTAGCAGATTATGCTTTTTAATTTTTATAGGACAGGCAATCATAATTCTATTGGACATTAAAAACATAGATTTAGCAATGTGTAAACCATGTCTAGCATTCACTAAAGAAGTTTAATTACTAAAATTGTAGTAACTGAGCATTTTATATGTTTTAGATGACATGTATTGTGGTAATTTTGGGCTTTGCAAAACTCATGGGAGTTATCTCCCTTCCAAGGTTTGACAGAAGCCTGCCAAAAAAGGTAATCAAAGTAGTCAGTACTGGTAACAGTGAAATGTAGCTTCACATTTATATATATATATATGTATATATATATATATATATATATGTATATATATATATACATATGTGAGCTAGACTGTTACATACAGTTGTTATATGTTCTGGTGACAAAATTTTGCAAAATATGACCAAGGTACCCTGTACTTGATTAATAGCAGGTGCTCTGTTAACCATTACTTTATGCAGCACTTAGCCAACGAATTGCGCATGAATCATGTGATTAATGAGTGCTCATGAATAAGCCCTGTGCCTCGCTCCATAACAGTGCCCTATAGATTTGGGTTTACGATTAGGAATTAGTATATGCACTTGGTCCTAATTCAAAATTAGTTAGACAATGACTCTACTAAAGAGGTTATGGGTGCAACAAACAGTGACATGATTTTTATTGACTTTCAGAGCGTAAAGAATTTGATATGCTTCAATGGGGAGTGACTTACGGTACCTACAATTTGATTCTTCCCACTGTATGGCTTCAGTTGACAGACAACTGTGCATTATGAGCATTGAGCCCATGAGTAATACAGCAATCTCCTTCAGATAATGATTATGATGCATGTTTGCCAGGTTTTAGGCATACAAATTCACAACATGGATGTCATCCATTATGTGTTACAAGTATAACTGTAAATTAGTGGTTTAATTCATCTGAGATCTGGTGTCTCCAATTTAAGATTTGCCATCTAAACTATGAGATCCACCACCTAGAAGTGTAACCCCACTGCTTAAACGTCTTTCTGTTACAATAATCGACCATATATGCACCTTGTTTAACAAATTTTCTGCCTATCCGAATAGCAAATAGCATATAAATTGGTTATTGACTGATCTGATAGATCTCTTTAGGGTTGTTTTAGATTTGTGAAGCTTTGGAGATCTGCCAATTCTGGATGAGCAAATTAGTACTGGACGATTATAATGATGTTATGAAAATCTTGATCTCTTCACAATTGTTTTATGATGCATTGCTTTCTGTAATTGTTTATTGCATTTCATTCCATTGCACTTTACATGCTGTGGCATGTTTTGAATCTGCTTTCCACAGGCCCTCCCTTTTGTCACTTGTTCTATCATTTTCTTTACAAACCAATTGAAGAAAACCTGCATTTTTGTGTGTTTTACCTTTTCGGGAAAGTCAATGTTTTACAGATGCACCCAAACAACACCGGCTGTGATTGCCTATAACTTAATTTTGTAGCTGTTCAGTTTTGTCTGTTTTCTGCCAATTTAAGCTGATATTTAACCTGCTAAATGGGACCTCAGCTGCTTCTGATGCTGATTATTATTGTATATTATATTTTAGTAATTTAGAAACATTGAATATAGTGAACTGATTTTGCTCTTTGATTTTGATATATTATTATAACAATGTTATTAAAGAGTTGTATATTTTACAGCGTTGTGAAAATAATATCCATAGATTTTGTTGCGCGCTACATTGAATGTTTATTCAGATATTATAGGTTATTAAATGGAAGAAATGAAATGTTCTACTGATAAGACAATTGTTCGTGAAGGAATGAGACTTATATGTAACATAGTTGATCTATGTTGTTTTTTTACAGATTTGGCCATTGCCTCTGTTCTACTTGGGAAATCTAGTAACGGGTCTTGGGGGCACACAGAGACTGAGGTTAGTTTCTGATATATGATACACTGAAGACAGGTGAATTCTGGTAAAGAAAGGATGTAGAATCCAAATTTAATAGTTCTAGACTGTGCTTAGATTGTGCTCTTGTTATTAGACACTACTGCACATGATCTGATGTAACAGGCAAGGTCTTGGGTTTAGTCATGTTAATGATATTCATTTATTAAGAAGATGGCAATGGTTGACACACTGCAACACTCAAAAGAGAACTTTAAACAAGTATATTATTGAGGTTTTCATTTATAGTGCAAACAGTTAATAATGTGACTGCTCTTTGAACGGTTAACTCTTGGGCGGTACCAGCATAGAATCATACATGAACAATTAAAAAATGAATTTCCAAACAAGCTTTGTGTTCAGTGTTCATGCTCTAACTCCGTTTTCAGAGTTTGATAATTATAATAGCAAGGATTTTGCAATATAAAGGTGAAACTGACCAAGGCTCCAAAACATATCTGACCAGGACCAGAACAAGGACTAAGTATATCTGTCATGTAAATGGTAATTGTGAGGCTGCTGTTTTGTTCATGTTGCAACGTTTGGTTTGTTTATTGCATTTGCTGCTGGTCTCTGATGTTAAAGTTTCTGAATGTTGAAATTAATCCCTTTGATCATTTTAGTCTTCCAATGTTCACGGTTCTACGAAGGTTCTCAATATTAATGACGATGATAGCAGAATACTGGATTCTTAGGTGAGAGTGAAACTGAAATAGTAAACTATGGGTTATGAATTTATCATTGTTTACTGCAAATCATTCATTAGGAGGTTGTGAAGAACTGAGCAAAATGCAAGACATAGTGCATATTTATCTAAAGAGTGTCAATTAAAATGAACAGTGTTTTTCGGAATGTTTGTTGTTGCCTTCAATAAGTCTGACTTAAAACTCAAAACACATTCGATCAATGACTGATACAAATGCCACATTGGCTGAGAGGGCACACCCATTCGGATTGGTGAGTGAGTTTAATGATACTTGCCAATGTGCAAAGCATTATACTTGCATAGAGTGGACCTTGGTAGTCACATAGAGAGCCAGGTAATCAGATCTCCAGTAATTTATTTCTTTTTTATCTACCCTTGCTGAATGAAAGTTAGTCAAATTTTTTAACAGTTTTACGCATGTATGTCACACTTCTTATCAGTTAATGCCTTTGAAACAATTGTAACAAATTACAGTTGAGAAAATATGGTATGTGTGATATTAAATTATAGCAGATTTAGATTTAATTTTGCTTTCCTTGGCTGGAAATTGCCAGACACCCTTTCTAAAGTGAAGATTGTGACATTTATTGCATTATCTGATGTTTGTAGCACAATGGTTTCCAGAGAAGTTCAGTTTTGTGTCTTCCTGATGATATTTGGTGCTGTGGTTGCTGGAAGGTGAGAAGAAAGGCCATTTAGAAAGACCTTTCTTATGTTTTTTGATCTGTGATGAGCATTTGACTAACTACCACTGTTGGGCACGAGACCAAAACTTCGAGACCAAGACCGAGAGGTCCAAGACCAAAGCCGGGTGGTCCGAGACCAAGACCGGGTGGTCCGAGACCAAGACTGAGAGTCCAAGACCAAGACCGATATTCATTTTTTTAGTAAAAAATCAATTTATTAAGACGCTAAAACGGAATAACACACTTAAAACATTAATTTTATTGTTGAAGAATACTAATCTGAATAATTGGTCTAGAAAACAGCTTTACCGGAAAGTCTGAACTTTTGCGGGTTCAGCCTTGGGTTTGGCCTGAGAATATCACACTATAAATTACTTACAGTATATGATAGGTTCTAAATAAGACATCTGAACAAGTAGATTAATGTTCCGTTTGAATGGTGTAGGCCTACTTCTACTCGGAATTGTAGGTTAACAGTGACTACACGTGGCCGACGACATAATAAATAATTATATTGTTCCGAAACCTTGAAATTTGTGAAAGCAAATTTTGAAATGGCTGGTTCCATTGCAAATGCACTTTTTTGCTCATAGTAACATGCATAGACCTATATAGATGGTCAGCACGTCATAAATCGATAACAAGTGCATAGGGTCTAAATGTCCAGTGTCTCTAATAATCGAAAATATTTGACAAATCTCAAAGAAATTGCTCTGATACAGCAAATGTCCAAGAACGCTAACCTAAGACGGAGACCAATCTCAAGATCGTTCCTTTACGACCAAGACCGACACAGTCGAGACCAAGACCGATGGTCCAGGACCAAGACCAAGACCGACGCATTCGAGATCAAGACCAAGACCGCAATATTCTGGTCTGGAGACTGTCTCAAGACCAAGACCGTGGTCTCGAGACCACATCCATGCTAACTACTTTGTTTGTAATTGGCTAATTAAAGCAGTTGTGATGCTCCTACACTATTATTGACTTATGTATCAGTGAATCATTGTATGAATGGTTAATATGTTTTCGTTGACTGAATAATTTATTTAATTTCACTGATTGGTTGATTTATAACTTATGCTATTGACTGAGTGATTGGACGATTAGCCTGAATTATTTGTTATCTGAGACATTTGAAGCTTGTGATTATATTTGATGATTTTGATTTGATTGTAGTTCAGACTTAGCTTTTGATTTACGTGGGTATTCTCTAATTTTGCTCAACGATTTCTTTACGGCTGCAAATGGAGTCTGCACCAAGCAGAAACTGGAAGCCAAGGTATTTTGTAGAACCCATCATCATCATCAAACATAAATAACTATACTAATTCTCAGTTTCAGCAGGATCACAGAATGAGATTCTCTCAAAATGTTTTGGCATTTAATCAATCGTTGCAATTTAATAATTGAAGTTGCCAAGAAGAATTTAACGACATTAGTGTACTCTTCTGCTGTTAAGATTGCTGTTTGGAATAATTATGCATAGCACAAGTAATGCTTTAATAAAAGAAATAATAATGCATTAATTTGATTTATTTGATGTAGGTGGAGGCTTGTGCTTTATTAATAATGTTTAATAATGGATTATATTAAATTGAATTTTCGGTTTATCCTACATACATTGTTGTTTTGCTCTGACCAGGAACTTGGTGAACTGGGTCTAGTCTTCTATAATTCAGTATTCATGATCGTTCCTGCTACACTGATAGCATTTTACTCTGGTGAGTTTCAACTGGTAAGTTGCAATGCTTATTTCTCTTATCTCGTACGTAGACTGTAAGTTTTAGCCTTGGATAAGGATTGCCTACTGATTCTGGTATATTAAAATAAATATTTCTTCTGCTGCTAATTTTTCTATGAAGCTCAAAACTGAAACAAAATGAAATACAATTCTCCAATGGTTTCTGTATGCTTACAAACTAAAAATTGGTATACGGATCTTTAACTTTACAGATGACATTAAATCCAGCATGGATATTATAATTCACAACGAAATATAAGGGCTGGTACTGATTAATAAAATAATCGATTAATCTCCAAAAATTAACTTTGATCTTATTCTTATTACTGAAACTTGATATCGCCCTTCTTCCAACATCTTTTGCTCAGAAGCGTATCAATTGATTAAATTCAATTAATTTTGAATCTGATATGTACAGGAATGAAATGCTGATCCTAACTTTAGTAATAGAGCTTACCTAGCAGATCTGGGCTTTTCATAGTGCTTTATAATTTTGTGTTGTGTAAAGAGTTAATCAAATTACAAATTCTTGTAATCGTATTTACATTGTACTGCATTGTACTTTGTTTCTCGTCAGGCGTACAACTATGACGGCTGGAGTAACTGGCTGTTTCTTGTGCAGTTCTTCATGTCATGTGTCATGAGTTTCATTCTCATGTATTCTGTGGTCTTGTGCACAAGTTACAATTCAGCGCTTACTACGACAATCATTGGAGTGTTGAAGGTAAGAGACATATGACATCATCTCCTCATGTGACTTTTTCCTTTGACTTTGTTCATTGTATCTGCAGTTGTGGTAGCAGTTAATAGGATGATAATAATAATACTGTATCATAAATAAGATGAAAGCAAGCTTATACTTTTGTCTTCCAGATTTACCACAATTATTTTTATGAGGTGTATCAATGGGATGATGTTGAATAGTACCAGAAAGACAATGATGAGGATAAATGATCGTAAAATTATTTCCAATTGAGTGTCTTTCACAGACCCCAACTCTCTTATTTTGGGGTATTTTTACACTCTGTCTTGGTACATATTCTTAGTAACAATGTCGTATATGTATAATTTACTTGGAAGCGTTGCTGTGTTGTGTTCCGAGGCGGCGATCTCATTTGACAGACGGGGAACACCCAATGAGAGGGGTAGGAAATGTATCGACACATATAACGTGTCCCTTCACCGTAAAAGGTGGAGGGACTTGTCCCCTTGGCCCCCCAATGATCGCCACCCTTGGTGTTCAACATGCATGTCATCTTGTCACCAACTCAGTCCTAAGGGTTAAATAGTGTAGTATCCAATGACCTTTCTGGCCTATTTCTTTGTTTGGGCTTGAGAGTTGAGACTGGCTTGAGTATCCCAAAGCATGGTTGCTGCTTGCATTGGTCAACTGTTTCAGTGTTCTCGTTTATTATGAACTGGAAATATGCTGTAATATTTAACAGCTGACGCAGGCATTCCCATACTCGGCATGCCCTTACTCAGTTTTTTAGTTTTTTTAACCGCAATGAGGTCTGAGTTGGTCTTTATATCTGAACACAAATAGATATTCATTTGTAACCATTAACTAAAGTAATATATGTCATTTTCTTTTAAAGTAAAGTGATTACACGAAACAGCATTACAGACAAATTTTTTCATAAACTTAGACCTGCTGTGGTTAGTTGTGATTGTTAATAAGAACCATAGAAATGAAACTGTTTTAGAATCTGCTTGTGACTTACATTGGCATGGTGATTGGTGGTGACTACATATTTAGCTGGGTAAACTTTCTCGGACTAAACATTAGGTAATGTATTATTGGTTTATCATAAACATCAGAAAGTAATATGTTTCTACAGAAATTTTTTTTAATTGTGTTGCCAGTGTTGCTATGTAGGTGAATTGCTACAGATGTCAAAATTTTTCGTTAAATATGGCTTGAGTACTTGAGTCAATTCTGGGCGGGTACTCGACTTTCCATCACTGCAGCACTAGATGATAAAACAATCCTCTAACGAGTTGCACATGAGGCCCTAAGAGGTAATAATGGAGGTGAGGAGTTATTATAATCACTTGGGTCTAATTTAAAGTTAAGTAAGCAATAGATAAATAATTGCAGGCTCAAACCAGTTTATCATGGGGAGTTTTGGGGATGTCTTAAACATATTGCTGTGTATAAGTCCACTGTTTACATAGTTTTATTAATGAGGCCTCTGGCAACACCGTTAAACCATGGATTTATATTGACTGATTGATTGATATATTGATTACTGATTACTATTGTGCATCTTTGTGAACAGTGTGATTGGAAGTCTGATATATTCTTACAACACCTTCTCAAAGAAGCCTCAAAGTACAAAGCTGTCAAGTGGTACTGAGGTGAATCCTGTCTTGTTGTCTTCAGCTTTAACCCAGAGTAGAACTCCAGATGCCTTTGAAAGCACTGATAAGGTCATTTCATCAATTTTAGAACTTCAATTTAAGAACTTCATCACTTCATGTAGCTTTCATTAATTTTAAAACTTCACTTTTATAGCTTCATGTGACTTAACACAATTACTACCGGTCGGTGAATATGCTGGATTTAACTTGCCAGGTCTGAGTGTTCTTCAGGAAGTTGCTTCCTTGACATGACTATCCAGTTTGTCTTCAAATGCCCTTTCAGACGATTGCAAACCAGCTGACTTGCGAAGTTTCGTGACTGCTGCATTCGGCTCATGTTCGACTTCAAAAACTACTTGCACCATTGTACCTCCATTTTTCCCACTCAAAGTTCGATTACTCCAATTCTCCCTTTCTTAGCCTCAAATCCAACCAACTAAAGATTCTGTGGCTTATCCAAAGCACAATAGTCTGAGTTGTCACCAGAGTGCCTAAGCACCCTGATGTAACCCTCATCCTCAATTCACTCCATACCTTTGGAATGATCTCCCTACTGAATTCCACTAATGTTTAATTCCTCCTTCATCATTAGCTATCATCAACCATCATATGCCTCTGACTCTATCCTTTGCCCCTTGGGCTTTCCCCTCAAGCTGAAGTGTCAATATTTTAAGAGCTATGTCGTGACTCATCCAATCCTCCACTTGACCCTAAACAACACTCGCCATTACAGCTACTCTGATCTTGGACTACCCTGTGAACAACCCGTCTGATTCGAAGCAGTAATCATGAATAAGCTGGTGCCTTGTAATTTGCTTTCGAGTGGTGCTTTAGAAGTTTAAAGATTACACTGGTCTTTGTCATTAGTCATTAATGGTCGCTTAGGAAAAAGCAACTAATATAAACACGTCAAACTTTTGTTTTTCACTGATGTGTCATCATGTCATGTAGAAAAGTTTAAGAAAATTAATTATTGATATCTTTTTTGATAGCTGCACGTTGAAGCTTTGGAATCCGCTACCCGCAAATCGTAGGATTGTAAACTCTATAGCATTGTCATTTATTATATAACTGTCATGTTGACAGTGTTATCAATTTAAAGGTTTACGTCAGACATGGTTAGTGTGAATAATAAAGGTGATTAAGTAAATCAAGTAAACTTGAAAACAACATAATTATGTTTGCTGTACTGTACCCAGGGCCGTACCGAGCTATAATTGCGCCCTGTGCCTAGCATTAATCTGGTGCCCCCACATTTTGAAAATAGTGCATTTTATGGAACAATAAGTTCATCCTAAAAGTTTTGCCCTTTCCACATTTGGAAACTGTCACAAAATACTGATTACACAAGACTGTCTGTGTTTTTGCTTTTTGGAGCCAATACATAGCACTTTCTCTTTCATGATGAGGTCACATTCAAAAGCTAAACTCTTGATCCATATTTTCAATAAGGTTATAAATATCTGAACCACTCTCTCAACTTGGAACTTGTGCGAAAATTATATAATTTCAGGATTCTAGAAAAAAGATTTTTTTGTGAATTTTAGAAGATCGCCAAGTGAAACAAAATATGCCTGCCATCCCAAAGGTTCGTTAACAGTATTCTGTTATTGAAATTGAGGAGCCACAACTTATTCTTCTGGCTAAACAAACAGTACATCATTATATACTGGGGTCTCCATGTCCAGGACCTTGGGATTGATTCATTGACACCCAAATGGTCAGAGTGACAAATGGGCACCTACCCTACATGCCAGTATGGAACACGGATCCTTAGTTTAGTATAAAGCTACCAGTGTTTGTCACTCTGTGCCAGACTTTTGTTCTCATCCTAGGCACTCTGTACATTTAGCTGAGCTTTAACAGAAACTATATTATCTGCAGTCTAGATACTTCTATACATTTTCTAATGACTAGTCTTGTCTCTTGCTCCCTTGAGAACTGAGAAGGAGCATCAATAGGCCTTTAAGAGGTGCTTATTATTAGGCTCATTGAATGGATGTACAGTTTGTGTTAATGCGATTATCAGAACAATTCCAGAGACAGGATATATAGCAGGAACTGTAATGTCTTGGTTTTTGTCACATATAAAGGAAATAATTTAAACTGTTTTTTACTTAGGATATGTCAAAACAATACATAACCAAGTGTTTAGGGCATTTGTAGTGCTGAAAATATTGGTGGGTGGTCAGATGTCACGGTTTCTGTAAGCAATAATATCTGGTGCTTTAGCACTATTCTTGGATTAAGTGTTCATAGTATAAACACAAAAATTGGCCCCTTCCTGTAAGCACATTGTACAAATGCTTTTGTTTAACCCCCACCACCTGTATAAAATGTATGTTTGATGCACCCCAAAATCCTATATTGTGGTCTGTATTTAATTCATGCAGGAACAGGGATTAATACTATTCACACGTTTAGCAGTTAATAGCAGATTTGCAGTCAGAGGTGGCATACAAGTTTGACTTCTCCCACAGCCCTACTTCTCTTAATGGCTAGCTGTTCAGTAGCTCATTTGAAGGTCAATAATAGACAAATTATTATTATAGAGGTCCTACCTTGTCATATGCATACTTACATAATCAGTATGATCCCATGTTTGAAACGAAAATACAGTAAAACTTTGTTATATTGCAGCTTAATGGATAGTGCAATATAGCCAAGGATCAAAAGAAGTGGAATACTGACATCAAACTGTCTCAAGACTTCATGGGAACTGGAGTAGTCGCAACATTTTAATCTAATATTATTTACTGAAAATGCTTATTGTGATGTTAATATTCAATCAACGACAGTCAATCAATGAAACTTGATGCAGCGCATCTTCGAGAAATCTAGTCTGCGCTAGGCTATGATTACAATGTGAAATATTATTATGGTTGTTTTGTGTGTAAGGAGTTTAAACATATTCATGTTTGGTGACTGCAATGCAACAGCCTCACCCATTATTTGGCAGAATTCAGACTGGAATCTCCTGGCAACATTCCTGACAACTACAAACTTGAACTTCTGAGTTTCCTTGAAGGGTCACTATATAAATTCCCAAATGAATGAGTGAATCACAAATTGTTGGAAAAGTTGTTAAAATAGAATGATAGCTAAAATGTATTTGGATCAAGATGGGATGGGACTTAGGCTGTCAACGGCTACCCACCCGAGGCTGACTGCCCATGCAATGAACTTGATTCTCGGGTGCCCGACATTCTGTAAAAATGCGCAATTCCCTACATTTCCAAGAAAAATATCCACACGGTCGGGTACGACGGGTACCCAGGTCATGATTTCAACATTTTTTGACAGCCTTAGATTGGACCACTGATGGCACCAGATTTATCCGGCCGGATCAAACGCAACATTTCATGTAATAGGT
Source organism: Bimastos eiseni (assembly GCA_959347315.1). NCBI lineage: Eukaryota > Metazoa > Annelida > Clitellata > Crassiclitellata > Lumbricidae > Bimastos > Bimastos eiseni. The sequence continues at coordinate 31,459,559 of OY365807.1, forward strand.
GCTATAGGGATGCTGCATTCACAGGCAGCCAATGTTCATCTTTTTCAAACCACTTTGACAGTTTTATTAGTGGCCCTAAATGTTTCATAAGACTATTTAGACATATTGGTTTACCGGTTTTATATGAAGTAAGTAAATCATAAGTAGGTATTTTTATGTACTTTTTAGCAAGCTTACTGCATTTTGGTGTACATGAAAGTTTTATCATGAATAAATCGGCCTTATGTGGTGGAATTGTTCTAATGTGCATGCGAGGTCAGAGTGTATAGTTAGTCAGTTAAAGTAACATTTCGTGTAGAACATGTGCTGAGTCTGTGTTGACCTTTAGGACAAGGGGCATTGGTATGCTGACATGCATAGCAATTCTTCTAAATTGTCTTGTAGACCACTTCTAACCATTTTTGACACTTGTATTAAATATTATATCAAAAGAAGTCCAAGTAGGAGCATATGTACAAGTATAAAAATAGATATTTTGTGGGTAAAAAAGGTGTAGTATTTAGTGAGTAAATGAGAATAAGATATGACAGCAAAATCATAGAGTATAATCCCACACAGTGACCTGGGACAACAAAGTTCCCGCAGATAAGGAGGTGCCAGGCCCTCACGTGTCGGCCAGAGCAGAGTCAGTAGGCATTGCGCTGTGAGTAGACGAATCAGTAAAGGACTTCAAACCTAAGCTAATTTTTTAGAGTTTACAGTAGAGTATTAGTAGACTATACAGAAACTGGAATTCATAAAACGCTTAAATTACCCAAACGAGTTTCACGGTGTCACATGTGGCCTATTGGTGCATAGGGCTCGTATGACTCATATGAGCAAGTTCTTCACCCACAACTGCTCAGCAGCATCTATGTTCTGTTGCATGGTTGTGATCCTTGAAAGGAATACAAAATCAAATATAGTTGTATTGTATAGTTTATTTAATCAGCATTCAATTTACTCTTCAGTTCATGATATCTAAAATACTTGGATATAGTATCTAAATGCTAGATACAACTGTTCATATAAACTAAACAAGCAGAGGTCAATTGACAACATGCGTCATATTCTATACAGCTGTTTATGTTGGCCAACGAAGCAGACAAAATTTGTACAGACAGATACATGCCCTTATTTACATCAATCGGGCAAGGAACACATGGCTAAACCAAAGATAGATTCCAAATCACACATTTGTATCTCTGACATATGGATATGAGGTGGGATCAGAAGAGGATGCTATACGATACACTGACAGCATTGAAATCACAGCATCAGCTCTGTATGTATAAATATTCAGATACAAATTTGTTGATACCCTTTCATTACCGTCGTCTTCTATAGAAAACAATTTAAATCTTTAATACTGTACGGTAATGCATCAAATGTTTCAATAATGTGTATGACTCAAAGTCTTCAAAACAACTGCATGTATACATATAAATTTTAGATAAGCTGACGTTTTAGTTAATTACATCTGTAAAACATGAATATAATAGTAGGTCAAGTTTGTGTGATAACTATCCAGCACTTAACAGTAATAGTGCTGCAGAGAGACAGAAGTGACCCATGGACAAAGGTAGTTCAGGAGCATTTTTTACCTTGGATTATAAAATATAATTTGGAAATCACAAAGTTAAAGCTGGTCTAAAACCAAATTTATGCACAGTCTTATATTATTCATGTTACGTGCTTGACAATAATAGTGCTTCAAGTCACATAAATGACCTATGGAGGCAGGTAGCTCAGGATCAGTTTTATCTTGGAATAGAAAATATAATTTGGAAATCGCATATAAAATTCAACCTGCCAGTGTTCGATTTACTTAACAGAAACAGTTCGTATGAAGCAAGACAGTTTGTAGTTAATGGAGATGCTGATATATTAATTAGATGGAAAAACTCTAAATTCATGAACTCAATGGCAAGGCCATTTTTTGGCTGAACAACAAATGGTCCTTTTCTCTGCAAAAGATTACACAGTTTCTCATCAGTAAAGACGAACAAGGATAGTGAGCACACACAATAACATGATCCTGACATGTACAAGAAGGAATTGTGCAAATGTCTTTGGTTGACTGTGCCACGTGGACAGCTGGAGAAAGATCAGCAGCTACTGTATTTGTCATATCAGATTTTCTTTTATATTCACTATTGACTTTGGAATAGATTTCTGCTACTGGTAAATACTCATCAACAAGAACTTTGAGGAGTGGGAATAACTTCCAGGTACAGATGGAAACAATTAAGTAGTTTCATGGCACATGCTCTGGACAAGACTGACAAAGCTCAGTATTAACTAAACTGTAAAATCCCCAGTAATTCCTGTTTTGGTATCCTGCTTAACACAAGTCCATGGCGAAAAGTACTTCAAACCAAACCATGTTATTTAGTGCAGTAACCAAGAAGACATCTGCTCTAAACCTTTTCTTAAGAAAGCACGCAAGGCTTTCAAAGCCACATAAATCCTTTATCCTGCTGCTGCCGCACTTATGGTGTACATGCATGCAAAATATGGACACATGACAAATAAAAACTCTCTTCTGCCTGTCTTTGAAGCTGTCACTTCCACATGTTGATAATCATTGGTTCAGTGTGGCCAGGAATTGCTCATACGCTTCATCCATATCCGGATCCATTTCATCATCTCCCACAACGTAAGGTATACCGTCACTGTGAAACAATAGATACCGTAAAACTTCGATATTATGGACTTACGGTTACATAGAATAACGGTCAAAGGCCCAGCTACAACCAAAGCACAAATAAACCAATATAGCCATCCTATTGAACCGGCTCATATTGATTGAAGTCTCGCTTTATCAGGTACTTTGTTTGCCAAATGTGTGAGATGACACTGATGCACGTATATGCCTGGAGTTAGTCATCTGTTTCATGTTTGTGCTGTGCGCTTACAAGCATTCTTAATAAAGAAGCTACTTACTTAACATGAGGCTATGCGTCTTATTTTGCCTTCCTATCTTATTTAACCCATCTTATTGACCTATATCATAGATCTTGTGAAAGGTGCGGCAATGCAGACGACGTTTTTGCCAATAACGACATTGATGCCAAATGTGTTGAAAGAGGTAGCAGTTATCAATGGTGTATGGAATGTCAGGAATCTAACATGACTTGGCCGGCTACACTGATTAGAGCATACACCTCATGTGCCTCAAGCTGCAGGCTCCGATACCAATACAGCTTCAGAGATTAGAATATTGTGCCAGCAAGATCTGCACAGAAAAACCTCAAAATGTTTGGTATCCGACCTGAATAGGAAGTCGTGATAAAGCAGGATAGAGGCCACATGTTCACTGTATAAAACGTGTCCTCTTCCATCTGTGTAGAGTCACTTATTTCAAACCTCGGACACATAGAATCCGATAATGACGGTCTCTTGAGCTTTGATATAATGAAGTTTTGCTGTACACATAACTTCTTATTACAATTGTCCCAGGGCAGTAATTTAATTAGAAATAAATATTTAGACCGTAAATGCCTAATGGAAGCATAAGCACACATTGTTTTGATACTTGTTAGCAGTCTTGAGCATGAAGCTTTCAAAAGCAGCTACATAAATATATACACTTCAAAACGCATAAATAAATACGCAAAAGATCATTATAAGACACATCTGACTTTGACATAACTTCGATATAACGAAGTTTTGTTCATAGAAGTCTGAACTCCAGAGCTAGCTATAAAGACTGTGCTTTAACCATTCAGCTGAATTGATTTCCCATGCATTCTAGAGCATGCTCATCGTTTAAGGGTTAATGTGAAGCAAAGGGGTTCTTTATTTTCAAAATCGTGTCTCTGTCCACTTGTATCCAGCGCATTAAACATGACTGCCCTTTAAAGAGAACCAGCTGCACTCCAACGTGCATCCAATTAGTAAAGCCAGAGATTGTATAGAAATGGCTACAGATACCAATTTAGGTTGAGCAATACCCTTCCTTCTTTTCTTCTTGTCCTCATTTGGATGATAGTACCACTCATTGCTTACTTCCTTAATACATGATTCCCAAGGCAAGTATGTGCCATAGGCAATTGTTTAACAGTGGACACTAAGTTTTCTAAATAAAAACAGCTATAGAATGCCACAATATGACTAAGGAAAACTGGATTATTTTACATTTATTTATTTGGCAAAGAGGAATAACTTCAGTCTTTCTCATTATCAACCTCCTGAGACTACTAAAACTAAAACCTTCAGCATTATCAGCACAGTACAGTCATACTTACTATTCACCAAAGGGTACTTGTGTAGATTCCCAAGATTCATAATCTTCATGGTTATATTCTTCAGCAACATAACCTTCAGGTGTATATCCTTCAGCACCACCATAACTGGGATAACTACCATTGCATTCAAAATCTTCGTAAAGTTCACCACTTTCATCGTCGTATTCTGGTTCCTGGAATTTAAAAGAGAATCAGTTTATTCAAAATTATTAAAATGACAGATTTCTGCATGCAAGCTACAATGCAACAGCAAGATGATAATATCTGAAGTCCTTGAATTAAAAATTCTCTATGCATCAGTAAAATGTGATTTCACAAAATACCAGGATTGTGGGATTGGCATTATCAGTCAAGTAAAACTAGAAAAATCCTAACAAAAACTACTTGCATAAAAAACTACAAAAACATGAATACAATTGAAATATGTTGCCATATGAGATTTGGAAAAGGGAGATATAACTTTAAACACTTAATGGCAAAATCTGTTACTTAATAGTTACATACCAAATTAGTGTCAACTGGAACACTGCCATTCTGTACTGTTGATGATTTATCCTCAAGTTGCCAGTTCTGTGCTCTTAAAGTCATGAGATTAAGTAGGATACAGCGCAGTTGTCTAGACAATTATAAACACAGAAATATAAACACAGAAATATAAACACAGAAATATAAACACAGAAATATAAACACAGAAATATAAACACAGAAATATAAACACAGAAATATAAACACAGAAATATAAACACAGAAATATAAACACAGAAATATAAACACAGAAATATAAACACAGAAATATAAACACAGAAATATAAACACAGAAATATAAACACAGAAATATAAACATGCTGCATGAGTAAAGCTGTTTTACTGTGTAAACTGTTTCATAACAGCAAATTGAGTCCATTTTGCACTCCACGCTCATTTAATGCTCTGTGCACTCACTATATGCTCAAAATACAATAACAGCTTTTGATGCATGGCCATTGATCCATGCACCATAGTTCTAATTATTAAATAACTTGAAAATAAAAAAATTGGGGAGAGGTGCACTTCGGGACAGCCTTTTTTGTCAAACACTGGATGGAGGGCATGGAAGAGAAGATAAAATGCTAAAGAATGATATATTATGTTCGGAAGTCAAGAACTGACTGAGACACCACAAGTTCAAAACTGTTTACTATATAGTCGTTATGTGATAAGATAGCGCATCGTAAGGTCTGATGTGATAAAAACTCTGCTTGTCACTTAAGAGTTTTGTTTGGCAAATTCTCATGCAAATGCAATGAATGGGATAGTCTGGTTTTAAATTAACTTTGTGTTCTGGAAGGTAATTGAATACAAAATATAAGAATTTGTAGTCCAAGATCCATTCATGGCCATAAATTCTGCACAATGAAATATCGATGATAGAAATTGAGCATGGCTTTTACACACAACACACTATACATTAGATTATTATCAATTAAATCAATTCAATTAAAGTCACTGGACTCACTTTGAAGTATCATCTCTGACAATGATGTCTTTAATTCTGGCAAATATGTTGTCTAATTCTTCCTTACTTGCTTCTAATGCCAAGCCAGTCAGCTGAGAACAGAAAATACAGAACAGAAGTAAATGGGACATAAAAACGTTTTAATTGAATATAAATCTATCTATATAATTACCTAAATCACCTGGTTATGTCCGTCTGATTCAAGGCGCGTGATTGGACAGAATCGTTGTATGCGAATAAAGTTGACCTAAATATAGTCTGTCTGCAGCACCGGGTGCAGTAACGTTAATCAAGTTTATCTGTAACTCTTCCATAAACCTTACTGCACTGGGTGCTTTTTCGTTGCAAGAGTCTTTCGAGTAAACAACTGTCCGATTTGAGTTTCAAAATACTTATTTGCGAATATGTCAGTATATTTGCAGTTATTGAAATTAAATACATCGGGCAATGTAATATATTTGCAGTTATTAAAATTAAACGGAATCTTAACGGGTAATGCTTATTTTAGTATTGACCGCGGCGAACTTACAGTAGACCCATGTATAGGTGACGCACAATTTGCATTCATCGTTTCATTAAATTAATGTGTATTTTAGCTCTGCATCCCAGTATCTTGACCACTATTCTAGCAATGTTAAAATTAAGTATGACTGCAATTTTCACTGGTTAACAGCTAGTGAATAAATAATTAAGAAAGCATCAGCCAAGGACAAAGACAGTTAAATAGTAGCGATGGTCCACAAGTCATGAATGACATCATGAGAATAAACTGATTCTATTCTATTTACGGATTTATAAAGCGCTTCTCACAGTACAACCTAATCAGAGGAGCTCTAAGTGCGAAGAAGCCCTCGAGGAAAGAAGTCTTAAGACAACGAGCAGAAACAGTTGTGCTACCAGATAAGATTTTGACTCAAGGAGGAATACTGTCAATATTATGTCAAATTGAAAGAATGAGATCTCGGTGACATTAAGGTGAGACAATTGACTGATAAAGGCATCCATCTGCCAACCTTTAAGACCTTGTTCACACATTTTATCGTTTCCTCATTAGGCACAGACAAGAGTACGGACAGCAGATCTAGAATCTTTGGTGTAAACACCTTCATTAGACCTTCTACCTGAAAAAAAATATTATACACATCTTTGAATTTTCAGTTATCAAAGAGATAGTGTAAAAATATGTTAAAAATATAGCTCTTGGATCTGTTACTACTTTCTTGCTACAAAATCTTCAACCATTCCACATGCTAAAACCCAAATTGAAAAAAATGAAGTCAGTAGTTACTACTTTCTAGTTACTACTTTGTTTTAAACTACTCGAACTGTTATATTGCCCTTAAAGCGTACTAGAAGTAGCTTGGCGCTATATAAATTGTCGTAATTACAATCAAAAAAAGTTATATTGCAATGAAGACAGCCAATATTGTTGCCAGCCTCAACTCTACCAGCATATTATTTACCTTAAATGTAAAATGATTGTTAAATTTTCTTCTCAAATGTTTCACATCATCATTGCTTGCCATATTGCTTATCTTACAAATAAAGAGGACATTCTGTGTGTCCGTCTGTCTGGCAATGTATTTCCACAATTTTACAGTTATCGACTCGAAACCTTCACCATTGGCTTGGGGAACACATGGGACGTGCATTAGAGGGATTCGTGAACCCCGCGGTCACCCTCTTCCTGGTCTCCAGGGCCAAAAAACCTACGGCACACCTCTCACACACCCATAAAAGCAAAATGTTCTTCTCACTTGCCAGGATCGTGTCACCTGCATGATATTGTACAGATAGCAGCTATACATTATCTTTTGCACAGTTTGTCACATGGGTGTGTACTATAAACACTATTTATTCACGTGTATATCTAGAATCTTTGTGTCTCTCTGTTTATGTATTTGCACACTTTTACAGCTATTCACTCGAAACCATCGCCGTTCGCTCGAGGAACACCTCGGACACCCAGTTGAGGGGTTTGTGAACCCTGCAGCCACCGTCTTCCTCCTCTCCAGGGCCAAAAACCTGTCTTTACTCGAGCACCTGGTGCCTCAGCTAGTTACTCCATAAATGGGTTGTTCGACATCATGAAACAAGTAAGAAAATAACCAAACAAGCTAAAATTAATCTATACATTTTGTTTACGATTAATCAATAAATTAATCATTAAAATGTGCAACTCTAGTTCAAAATAGAAAGTGCAACAAAACTCACCTTAACATTGAGCATAAGTTCTGCAAAGAAAAGTGTGAAACCAGCAAGTTCTTGAAAACCTTCCTTGTCTTTTGATAATTCATTTCGCTCGTTGTATTTAGCTTGACATCTGAAAAACATATCTGTGTACATAGTGATACAAATTTACCAGTAATAATTTTTTTATACAAATTTTTAATCTCTTAGGTCAAATTATTAAAAAAAGTGATTTACATGTAAGCGATATCTTGTTCATATCCCACACCTGGACGTTTACCCATTTCCAAATTGAGTTGTAGCCAAATACCGAAAATGAACAGTACCACTGTCCCAGTTTAGAACTGCTAACTATATGTAGTTGTTTAAAAAGTCAATTTTCTTCCACTTTACAAATTGCATTTATTTTGGTATCACGCGTGATTAAGTGCAAATGAAGACTTTTAATTGTTGCATCATAACTTCCCATGTTTTCTACTGTCGTCCCCACCTGTGGTGTCTAATGATATCTGCTCTCATAATTCTGTTTTGCAGCTTTTAGTCTCTCATCTCATCGATAATTAAAAAATTAATGGCTTAATTTTTAAACTCCCCTTATATATATATATATATATACATGTATATATATATACAAATATATTAGATACTGATACTGATACTATCAAAACTAAATTAATCTCCAAAAGTTAAATTCCATTAATTTGGTATGTGCTACATAATTAATTTAGTATATGCCACATAAAGCCCAACATTTTTGCTGGGACCATACCGAATATTCGCTTCGTAGTCGAATAGCGGACCAAATAGCTATTCGGTATTCGGCCGAATAGTAGCGATCAGACCGAATATGAAGTGGTCACATGATATTTGTTTCTACATATGTGGCTGCTACAATGAGTGGACTGAAGTAACTCTCTCATTAACATAGTATCAGCTATGCTGTGATTTTACAGTCTCATTTCTAAGTTTTAGTAAAATTACATCTAGTTCTGTTCCCAGTTTACACAGACTGGCAGAAATATCTCATCGATAATTCAAAAAAATGCAAAATAACAACAAGTTAACTGTTCACTTTAAGTTCATGTATTAAATTTATTGAACTGAAACATTTGCTTACATTTGAAATTTTGAATGTTGTCTGTAGACCTATTTTTTACACTATAGTTGGTCCAATTATTCATATTCGGCCGAATAGCGATAATGACCTGTTCGGTACAACCCTAATTATTTGCTAAAAGCAGTCACTGGATGTCACATATCACAATGTATCTGAACATGGTAAAGGAACTGCATATTGCAATGAAGACAGTGAAGTGTATTGTCATCTTCCACTTTTACCTTGTCAGTCACCAAAAATGGAAATGATACTGAATTTTCCACTGAAACAATTAACATTAGCATAGCCTGTCATATTGTTCACTCCAGAAATGTGTTGCTCCATATCATGAGATAAGGTAGAAAGTTAATCAAACTAGATTAAATTAATCGATTAAAAAATTTAATCAATTAATTAATCATAAAAATCCGCATCCCTAATATGCATATTAAATCTCTTCAACCCACATTATAGATGGCCATAGATATTAAAACTTAAACTTTGAACATGCAGCCTCTTTTATAAAAGAATCTAAGTAAACAAGCAAATTTCACATAGATATCTCCAGGTAAATTGGGGTCAACACTTACCGTCTTAAAAGAATTTGACGAAAACTTTCGCTTTCAAAAATCAGTTGTAACTTCTCAGCAAGAAGGCTACATAGACGTGCTCCAGTATACTGATAGTTAACATGAAGAATAGACTAAAAAGAGAAAACCAAACAACCGCTAACATGATATGCATTTAAACTCAGAAATTTGTGATACCAATTGCATAAAGCCAAGGTTAAAACAATGCAACGAAAATTATTTTTATAGACATTATTTGTTCTCAAGTGATTACATTAAAAAAAATGGTGGTTTAAATATTCAACTTCAAATCCACAACTAATTATTATGCATATACTTGCAAAGCATCTCACTGCAGACTATTTAGAGGTACTCTGTGTATGACATGTCAATGACATGTCTTTAAGAAACTAAGAGACATGGGTAAGAGGCCACAAGAATCCTACTCTGGGCTGCCAAAGCAAGGTCATTTCAAAGTGAGGGACCAACTACAGCAAAGCCTGGTGCTGGGATAAAGAAGGTATGAGAAGATCAAGTTGGTCATTACAACGAATGACTCGGTCATTAGAGCGAGTAGTTGGGCAGAAAGTGGCCTATACATCAAGTCACATAGATAATTAAGCGCTAAGCTCTGCAGAGTCTTGGCAATTAACAGTAACACCTCATTTGATTCAAGACAATAACTGGGAGCAAAAAAAGATAAATGAATAAGTAAGAGGAGATATGGGAGTATCAGGAAAGATGAGCAATCTCCTGCAGCAGTTAAGACAGATTGTAGTGTGCACAAACAAAGACATGCTCCAGGATCAAAAACACTGTGGAAGACAGATCTTCTATTGACTTGTTGCTATAATAATTCTTTAATTTAAATACAATGTAACTTGCAACACTGAACCAATAATGTTACACAGAAGAGATATTGAAAAAATAATGCAAACTTTGTTTGCATTCTTCCAAAACATTTTGGTTAAGGAGATTCTCTCACATGCCGATAACTAAAAGTGATTTTTGATGTGATCGTTCTTTTGCACTGAAAGTGACATCACAGTTATCTGATGCAAAGAAACACAGCATAACTACTTTCATGTTACCGCTACCTAAAAATTCATTACTGCTGTCCACTACTTTTTATAAACCTAAGTAGTAATCAAAATACAATAACGCTTTACATGTAATGCACAAAACTGATGTTAGGGGCACATTATAAAAAAATTACCTGTTGGAATATGTGTTCTACAACAGCTTCTAATGTCGCTGAATCTGAGATCGAAGTGGAAAGTTTCTTGAGAAGTGGACCAACAACTTTAGAAAATGCCTCTGGATTCGTCAGAAGTTTCAACATCACACGGTCAGTGGCAAGCACAGCATCACTAACAGCACCTTGAGGCACCTATATGAAAATGACAAGATATCAATGTCACTCAGAGCATCATCAATGAGGTCATACAAAATTCTCCTCCTTAAACATGTATCACCTCGTGCTTTCAGTTTGTTGAACTCTAGCGACCATCATGGTCAACATTCTACATTTCTTTCTTTCCGAAGTCGCGTCCCTTAATTCCTCCAGGTTCAATTCTGTTTTTTTGTGTATCTCATACATCCATTTTTTTCTTGGGCACCCTCTTTTCTTCCTTCCTTCTCCACACGCCAGCATCATTTCCTTTTCCATTCCATCTGATCGCATAACATGTCTGAAGAACCCTAGCTTCCTTCTCAACGCTGTTTGTTGTAACGTCTCATCATTCGCAACTCCAATCTCCTTATGCACCTCTTTTTTCCTTTTTCTTCGTCCATGATATTTTCTGCATCTTCTTCCATATTCACATTTTTAGATCTTTCTCTCTATATTCTTTGTCATTGTCCACGTCTCGCAGTCATCTAGTACTGTAGGGAAGATCATTGCCCCCACTAGCCTCTTTTGTGTCTATGCTCATATGTTTGTCCTTCCATATCTCTTCCAGTCCGTTTATTGCGGCTTTCCATTCTCTTTATTTCCAAGTCACATTTTCCCTCTACTTCTATTAATGATCCCAGTAACCTGAAGTTTGTTACCACCTCTATTTCCTCTCAGTCTATCTCAAAACTGTCCCAGTCAGCTGTTGTCATTATTTTGTCTTCTTTATGTTGAAATATAGGTCTTCCTTCTCTAAACATGATGCATGTATATAAAAATTATAGACAAGTAAACATGTATATAAAAACACCCAACTTAATGATATAATAATATATGATATAATATCATATAATAATTATTATTGAACTGCTCACTCTTATTCAGTGCTGTATGCAAGACCTTAAACTTCAAGACCAAGACGAGACTGTGAGGTACCGAGACCGAGACACTAGGTTCAAGACAGTTCAAGACAGTAAAAGACAAGTGATCCTCTATAAAAGGCTGTAAAATACTAATGTATCAGTTTTCGAGAATAAGGTTCATTTGTAATTTCAATTTGAAACTTAATTATAATGTATATTGTATCAATTCCCAAGCACAGTTTTTATATTGCCGAGTTTTATCGTTTTCGATATTTCTTCTTCGGCCTATCTTCTGAATAGTATAAAGAAAGCGCGTCTGAAATCTTCTAGATGATATTAAACAAGCAAAATTGATACCAAATACCAAACGAAATTATAAATTTGCGCATATCCATACTCACCCTGAGAAACTCGAAGTTGCTCCGATCATTTCGGTTACGGCGGTTTTACATCAATGACAAACTAATACCCAACAGCTATTGTTTATCAATAGACCTAACTTCAAATTGCGTAAACACAAACTTCACAATTTCAGGTTCTCTCTCAGACATTTTTCCACTTTAAGACAATTGAATAATTGATTTCAGTATCATGTGACTCGCACGTGAACCAGAATTTCCATTTCTTGTAAATTCCGGTTTCAATTTCTAGCGCAGAATTTTAAGACAGTTAACGCGAAACTTGTCGAGACTGCTTGCTCGAGACAGAACAAAACCCTCACTTCAAGACACTTTCTAAAAATTCGAGACACTACCTCGAGACCGAGACAGCAGGCTTCCGAGACCGAGACACTAAAAAACTATCTCAAGACCAAGACACTGTCTCGAGACCATACAACTCTGCTCTTCTTACATGTATGTGGCTCACCTGGACGAAAAACCAGGCTTTTGTCACAACATGTGATACATACAGAATGTCTATAATGTAAAAAATCTTAATTTTTCAAGTCTCTTCCTAAGGGTAACTCGAAAAGGAAATTATGTTTTAGATCACTTCTATAAGTTCCATTTCACCAATAAAAATGTTTCCAATTAAACAAGTGTAGTTAGTCATTAAAATGGTTCTGTCCAAAACTAATAAGAAGTGTCCTTCATGAAGAAGAACTTTTACAACTCAATAACAAAACAAAGAGAGTAAATTTACTCACATCTTCAGCTGTGCTACTTTCTTGAAAGGAATAATTTGTTGCTGGTACAAACACTGGTGCCTCAGCAGACAATACTGATTCTAAATAATAAAAACCAGGTGTTACTAAAACTGAAATGTTAAGTGGGAAGTGCTTCCTATTCCATAGTTTCAAATCTAGCAAGTGAATCAACATGAAGCTCAAATAGGGCATCCAACTCTGAACAAGCCCGTTCCGAGACATCTCCCAGTTTCCTCTGTGATAAATGGAAAATCGCTCAGATTTCCAACTCTGATAAAACCCATTCCAGGACATTTCCCAGTTCCCACTATGATTAATGATTTATGCCTTCCTTGTTCACATTCATTCAAAAACTAATGGTACTGGCATCAAACATAAACTAACCACATTACCCTAGGCTTATGAAATGAAAGTTTTTGATGTGTTGGGTCGCAAGCGGTTTGTCGACATCCAAACCCCCTCGAGGGCACCAAGAGTCTGACTCATTGCCCGAACAGCAGTGGAGGCCTTTGAAGCCACGCAGGGTAAGTAGGTTTGTCACCAGGGTAAAGGTGAGCCAGCACAGCAATGGCATTTTTTAAGCACAGAAGCAATTTAAAAAGAGTGGATGATGTGCAGAAATGGACACAGCACCGAGCCCTGAGGAAGGCCACAGGGGGCAGGGACCCACGTCGACCTGTTGGACCCATGGACCACACACATGAAGAGCTCCCTAACAAATGATGTCAACCAGGGATTTTCGCTACCCCAACAACCTCCAAGACCTGGCAAACTTTGCAAAGCCACTGTATACACCACTTCATCTTGCTTTTAATAATCTGATTATGACTTTCAGCTGAAGTCTCGAAAGACACTGTAATTTCCAATGCTCCGACTGACAACGTCCAAACGTCTTCTGATGTCTAAATTCTCAGCTTCCTTACATATAATATAGACACAAGGAAGCTGAGGCAAATTTTTCACACATCAAGATCATTTAGGTAGGCATACTTTTATTTTGAAAGAAGGGTTTAAAACCACAAGGTAAACAAGAGCCCAAAATGCACTCAATTTGGCATGAAATGCTCAAAATATCGCAGGCTCTTAGGGCTCCTACCTGGACCAAGCTGAAGAGCTTACGATGCTCCCTCAGACCCCTAGTCGTTAGGGACTTTTGCCCCCCCCCCCAACCTCAGAGCTCTGGTGATGCCACTGTGCAATACAGTATTGCTAATGTTGCTTGAATTTGAATAATCGCATAATTTTTGTATAAAGCTACTTAGCCTACCTATTCTTGGATTTCTGGACAAAATAAGCATTGCCAGGACACGGGACGGCTTGGGTCGATTCTGGGACTGTCCCGGCCATTCCGGGACGGTTGGCAACCCTAAGCTCAATTGATGACAAAATGTTGTCACGATGGAAGCTTGTGGAATTTATGATCAATATTTTGTTGAATTATAAACTCTAAAATACACTTTTGAAATTCTTTTCATCGATCAAGCGGCAATCTTAGGTCTTAGTGTAATTAATTATTGCCATGTTAATCCTCTTAGGTTTTAGTGTATTTAATTATTCCATGTTTGAGAGATAATTTTTAAAACAAGACAAAATTGTTGATAAAAACAACGATGTTCAAATGGAAGCTGGATTTATGAAACGAATCACGCTAAAACTAGAACCTGGATTGATGTGAAATTGGAAACCGTTCTTCATTAGCGTTTAGAAGTAATTACCTTAAAACCTTAATATACGAAATGGAAGAATTAATTACGCTAAAACCTAAGAATACCTATCCAGCTTCTATTTAAGCATAATTATTAACATCAATCCAGTTTCTACGTACAACATAAATGATATAATGAAGGAAATAATTAAATACGTTAAAATACACATTTACTCCATACACCGTTGGCACTATATTCGATGCAATTATAGGGTACAATGACGTTGATCCTGTGCACGGTTGTCACCGGGCCACCGGAAACCTTTGCCCAGTATATTCACAAGTTTATAGTACACAGCTCTTACTTTTGAAATCATTAGCGGACGACATTTCTCTGAAAACAAATCACTCGAACCACGAAAATCGAACGGGAGTACTTCTTTCTTTGTCTTTTTAATTCTGTATAAACCTTTATTAACGCTTAGAATAAGCTGAAAAGTATAAAACAAAAAAGATAACCAACACAGCGAAACCGGAAGTCAACCATTCCAAAGATACATAATATTATTAAGAACCATAAGCCATGCACCATCTTTATTCGTTGCCGAGGGTAGCGTCTTTACGATTCCCACTGTTGTACAAGGATATTATTAATATTCATATGATTCAGCCTATGGGCTCCAGTCGAAAATGAACTTGAATATTCATATGCTTCAGCCTATGGGCTTAAAGTAGCTGGCCATATGACGCCAGCTATATCTGGCTCAGTAAACATTGATAATGCATAGCATAGGCCTACGTTAGATTTATTTGGAAAGCGACTCAAACATGAAACGTTTGAAGGTGCACTTTCATAAGAGCTTTGGTAATTAATCGTTTTAGTGTCTCACATTCCGACCACTGTTCCATAGCTTAGCAGAAGCCATATTGATGAAAAGAATCAGCCGAAATAGAAGCTGGATGTGATGGAAAGACTCCTGCTTAGGTAGAAGCTGGATATGATGAAAACAATTATGTTCAAATGCATGGGAGCTGACTGTGATGAAAAGAATCAAACAGAAAAAGAAACTGGATGTTATGAAAAGAATCGTGCTTAAATGGAAACTGGATGTTGCGCGCCCACAATGGTGCTGAGTGTTACGCCAACCTAATGAATATGCATAACTATCCGGAAGGGTTCACTGCATGCATATGAAACATAATTTAACGCATCAAGTTAATGAATATTAATGATATCCTTGTACAAGGGTGGGAATCGTAGACGCCCGCGGGCGTATCCAGGTAACCGTGTACTCTACCCGACTACAAAAATTAATCGTGTAATTGTTTTCTACTTGAGTGCCCGTTTAATTCCACTTCCGGTCGTTTAATTTCAATTCCGTTCGGAAAATTGCAATTTCTGGCTCCAGTTTTCCAAATGACGGTTACTCTTGGTGAGTTAATTCATTACAAATTGGCAATTGCAGGCTTGCAGGAAGGTTGCAGCCTATACCATGTCCGGGTTATAGACTCTTACAGTTTCTTTACTTACTATTACTGGCTGCTATGTCTACTTAGTCCATCTATGGTGTAGGATAGAAGCCATGCAGCTTGTATCAAGCACTTTTTATTAACGCGGGTACTCGTGTACCCCGGTCCCGCTAACATTGAACTGTAGGCCTATTATTAAGGTCCTCGACCGAGTAATCGACTCCAAAACTACTCGTTAGCGGCAGCCCTAATCGTACCAAGGATTTTATATTTAGGGGCTTGATTCGTAGCTTGTCAGCATCACAGCAGAGCATCAGAAATGCATTATAACTAGTTAATTTTTTATATTCAGGCAAATCGACGAATAATCATATTTACGAAGTAAAAAAATTCTTTTTTGATAACGTAATAGGCCTATATAGAAGCGGGGTGAAACAGATGAAACATTATTCAGCGCATAGCCATCCTCTTATCTAAGATTCCTTGCCATACAGGCTACTTGTACATCTATTTCAATGATTTCATCTAATAATTAATTGTGTCACGCCAAATGGTTCACCGACAGATAGTTAGTTCCAGTGCTCAAGTCAATGTGATATTCGACAAGCCAGTTATAAGCCTAGACTTGATCTTGTATATCAAGAGACAAAGGGAGAGGAGATTTTTAAAAGCGACTATTGATGTTTAGCAGAGTAAAATGCTTAGAAGAAGTCTCAATATTCGTTTATTATTCGTTCGATTTTTTTAGTAAGTGGTGTATATGAGATTGGGCGAGAGTCAACATTCTGAGAGGATTTGTTGGTTTAAGCTTTTGGTCGGTTGATGGAATTGTCCATCAGTAGTTATATTTGTTGCAACCTAGTGCATTTAGTCTATATACACCTATAATCACATCAAATCAACCAATATTTGGTTATAGTCGCTACGTACTTAGGTTATAATATTAACCTAACTCATAAACAGGCAAAAAAAACCCTAGCCACATGTGGCTGTTTTGCCCTGGGGCAAGCTAGTATCAAATAAATCTAACGTTCTAGCGTTGCGAAAGACACTTACCATGCACAGGGCTAGGCTTTGATTAGAAGATCCACCTATAGATGTCACGGGAATTTCCAAAAGTTTCGATGACTCATCAGTTTCGATGATGAGTCATTATTAAACAAAAAAGGAAAAAAAATATTTTCTTGCGTATATAAAATGAATGAAAATATTTTCTCGTCACAGCTTAAAGAAATGCCACCTCAATATAAAATGGAATACTTGAAGAAAACTGTTATTGAATTAAGAAAAATTGCCAAACAGAGCGGTTTGGCTGGCTATACACGACTACGAAAGCGGATTTGATTAGTAAAATTGAAGCCCACAGCATACCCTCAATCTCACCCAATGCTAGTTGGCTTGATGCACCCGTTCCCGACATTGGAATCCCAACACTCGAACCCGTACCAGCCACGACAGTACGAAAAATATTCGTTAAGACTAAATCAGCGATTAATAAATTCGCAACGTGGATTGAAAATTATATACCTAAAGAACCAAAGCAAATAGTGATTGAGAAGTTAGAAGCACGGAAAGCCAAAGTGAATTCTATATTCGGTAAAATTCCTATGAAAACACGCGAAACAAAAGAGACGGCTACAGCTATCAAGGGCTTCACGAAACAATACACGGTCGAAGGCGCAAGCGGAATTGACGCCACATCTTTTCTCAAAGCAGCTCAACCACAACTGGAAGACCTTTTGTCTAGAAATCGCCAGACTAAGGTCAATTTTGTCCTTAACTGCACAATTGATCTTGTAGATATGAAATCCGGACAAGTAGATACCAAGGATTTTCCATTTGTCTCTATGACCGAAGTTGTTTTAAACTATACCAACCCGAGCGAAATATTTAATAATGCGAAAGATAAAATCCTAGAGTCTATGGCAGCCTTCCAGATGCAAGGTAGTAACTGGAGACTTAGAGCGGTTCAAAAATTAAACATCAACATAGTTGTTTATAAACCGCTGAAAGGCAGCTCTTACATTCCACTACCGAAATGTTTAGCGAGTAAATAATTATTAATATGAAGAACGAAGACGAAGAATGCTTCAAGTGGTGTGTAACGAGAGCCTTAAATCCGGTTGACGGCAATCCAGAAAGAATTACGAAAGAATTGGTCAAGCAGTCTGAAGAACTTGATTGGTCTGGCATCGAATTCCCAGTAGCAGCGGATGCTAATGTGATAAGTAAGTTTGAGAGAAATAATAAAATTAGTATTAATATCTTCAGTTATGAGAACTATGTTTACCTATTCCCACTATATTTATCAAAGCATGAGAGTAATAGGTGTGTAGATCTATTACTCATTTCTGATGGAGAAAAGAAGCATTATTGTTGGATAAAGAACTTTAATAGATTGATGGTGGTTCATAGAGAAAACTCATACACTTCGATGCACTATTGTAAAAGATGTTTGATTGGATTCAGTAGAATAGATTCGCTATACAAGCACACCGAATACTGTTCCCAACACGACGCTCAAAAGATAGAACTTCCAGAACCAGGAACTATGTTGAGTTTCAAAAATTATTATAGAAAGATGAGAATCCCATTTGTCGTGTACGCCGATTTTGAGTCATTAATAAATCCTATAGACACTTGTCAATCAGATCCCAGCATGTCCTACACCAATAAATACCAAAAACACGTCCCAAGTCCTTTCTGCTATTATATAAAATGTTTTGATGATGACCTATATTCGCAAGCTCCCGTAACGTTCACAGCGGAGAGCGAAGACGATGGTGTAGCCCAGATATTTATAGACACTCTTATAGATAATATAAAAGATATTTATAATCGATTTAAATTTCCAAAGAAAATGATATTCGGAAAGAAAGATCAGGCGCTTTACGACTCGGCAACAGTTTGTCACATATGCGAAGGCGAACTGGGCGATGATCGAGTTAGAGACCATTGCCATTTAACTGGAAAATATAGAGGCGCCGCTCATGAGAATTGTAATCTAAACTATAAAGTCCCCAAGTTTTTCCCAGTATTGTTCCATAATCTATCCGGTTGTGACAGTCATCTATTCATAAAGAAACTACGAGGTGATGATAATGAAAAGAATAATTGTATTCCTACCAACGAAGAAAAATATATCTCGTTTAGCAGAGAGGTTGTGGTTGATAAGTTTGTAAATAAAGATAATAAGGAAGTAAAGGTTAAACGAGAATTACGTTTCATCGATAGTTTTAGATTCATGGCATCGAGTCTCGACGCTTTATCGAGGAACCTGAGCAATGACCAGTGTAAAAATATACGCAAGCACTACTCTGGCAATCAGCTCGATCTCTTGCTTAGAAAAGGTTTATACCCTTATGATTTTATTAATTCCATCGATCGATTGAATAAAACAGAACTACCACCAAAGTCAGCATTCTATTCGAGACTTAACGACTCAGACATTAGTGACGAAGACTACAACCACGCACAGTTGGTATGGAATAAATTCGCATTTAAAACGTTTAGAGAATACCACGATTTATATAACGTGAGTGATGTTCTCCTGCTTGTTGATGCATTTGAGAATTTTAGAGATGTGTGTAGTGAGAACTATGGTCCAGATCCCGCTTGGTATTATACTTCTCCAGGTCTTGCTTGGGATGCGCATTAAAGTTGACTGGAGTAGAGTTGGAGTTGTTGAGCGATTATGATATGATACTAATGGTTAAGCATGGGATAAGAGACGGTGTTAGCGCCATTTCACATCGTTATGGACAGGTAAACAATAAGTATATGCCATCGTTTGACGATAGCAAGCCTTCAACATTTATAACCTATTTAGACGCGAACAACCTGTACGGGTGGGCGATGTGTAAAAATCTACCAACTCACGGGTTCCAGTGAATGGGTAATGATGAGCTAAACGATTGGAGATCAATACCGTGTATATTAGAAGTCGACTTGGAATATCCTAGAGATTTACACGATCTCCACAACGACTACCCTCTTGCCTCTGAAAATATTACACTTGAATCTTCAACTGTACCTAAACTCATTCCGAACTTGAACGATAAAGTAAAATACATAGTCCATTACGAAAATTTAAAGCTGTATGAAAGCCTAGGCTTGAAGATAACCAAAATTCATCGCGGAATTAAATTTGAACAAAGTGCCTGGCTGAAAAAGTATATCGATCTAAATACCAACCTGAGGACGAAAGCCACCAACGATTTCGAGAAAGACTTTTTAAAACTAATGAACAATAGTGTATTTGGTAAGACATGCGAGAATATAGAGAATCGAGGAGACATAAAACTGGTTTCCAGCGAGAAGCAAGCCCTAAAACTAGCAACAAGAACGAATTACGACACTCGAACTATTTTTGACGAAAACCTAATCGCCATTCACATGAAACGGACGACGCTATATTATAACAAGTCTATATATCTTGGCATGTGTATTTTAGACTTGAGTAAGACTATAATGCATGATTTTCATTATAATTACATCAAGAAAAAGTATGAAGATAGAGCAAAGTAACTTTTTACAGACACTGATTCTTTAGCCTATGAAATTAAGACCGAAGACTTCTACGCTGATATAGCTCCCGACATTAGAAGTAGGTTCGACACTAGCGACTATCCTAAAGACCACCCCTCTGGTATAGAAACAGGCATCAATAAAAAGGTTATTGGTATGTTCAAAGACGAAGCAGCTGGAAAACAGATCGAAGAGTTTGTACGTTTAAGATCTAAGTTGTATTCATACAAGATGGCGGGAGTAGATCACAAGAAATGTAAGGGTGTGAAGAAGAATGTCGTCAAGAAATCTATCACTCACTCAGACTACAAAGACTGCTTATTCACCAAGAGAGAACAATCGAGAAAGATGAATGTCTTTCGATCGCATCTTCACGATATCTACACCGAGGAAGTTAACAAGGTAGCTCTCTCAGCGGAAGATGACAAACGAGTAATTCAGCAAGATGGCATCCACACTTTAAGTATGGACATTATTCTCTAATATAAAATGAGTGTTAAACAAATCGATGTCGAAGGTGTAACGCTACCTAATATTGCTTTGTCGAATGTGGATCTAATTGAAGTGGCGAAGAAACTAAACATAGATAATTTCAGAGGAGTTTTTCCAAGAGATGAACTGCCGAAGAAACCAAGAGCGAACGAGTGCGGTATCCTTAATCTGGGCGATTCTGATGGTAAAGGAACACATTGGACGTATTGGATCAAGCGCGCTAATGATAAAATTTATTTCGACAGCTATGGACTACCTCCACCTACGGAATTGATAAAATATCTACAAAGACCGCTGTTTAACAACAGTGAGCGAATACAACCAGACGGTCAAGTGTATTGCGGTCATTTATGTCTTAACGTATTGAAGAAAACGTCCAACGATGGATGTACATTTCAAGAAGTCATAAACGAATTGCATTGAATAATAATATATATATATATAAAATGCCTGTCGATAAATTTGGACGAACTGATACTGGATCAACTCAAAGAATAGTTTCCCGAGGTGTTACTCTATCTCAAGCGAGTAATACATTTCTAAAACGAGATGGAACGAACGATATGGATGGTGATTTAAATATGAATGGTAATATGATAAAAGGTCTACCGACTGACATTCATCCACCAGTCCTAGCCAGGCTGCGAGCTTTGGCCAAGTCGAAACCTTAGTCAACCAAGCGATATCGAATAATACTACCACTGATAACTCAGGATCATATGTGACTGCAGCACCTACCATGAATGCAACCCATGGAGGGCTTTTCAAAATGCTTATCACTAAACCCGCATGTGGAACACTGAAAGGACAAGTAATGTTTGGATACAGATGAAGTACCCCATTCCTCTGTCAATGTCTGGATTTTACATCGTCGCCGGCCCAGAGCAGAGCGACCGTATTACTGGTTGGGTGGTTCGAGCTAGTAACGATGGAACAGCCTTTACTGAAATTTTAGTTTCATGGGAATTCCTCGATTTTGGATTTTTGAAAAAGATTACATTTCCCGCGTTGTCTAATTACAGATATTGGAGATTTCATATTACATCTATGAGTCCTAGTGCTGATACAGCTACCGTCTCTATACTACAATGGATTCCTACGCTACCTGATTACACGCTTGGAAGAAAATGCCAAATTGGTTTTAGGTACCAAGACTATCTTTCGATACTAGTAATTATGGTTTTCAAGCGAATGCCAGTTCAGCACTTCTAACTAACAAAGCCTTTTGGGCATTCAAAGACGACGGGGAATGGGTGTCTGATGGTAACGTCCACACTGAATCGTGGATATCTATCACATGCCCAACAGCAGTGAGAATCTGGAAGATCGGTTTGAAAGGAAGGAAAAATAACCAGGGAAGGATATCCCGCTGGAGGATAATCGCATATAATTTTGAAGGACAAAGGGTTACTATTTACACCGCGCCTAATAACACTTATTTAGAAAATACTTACCAAGAATTTTTTATCGATTCCGTAGTAAAATATACGGCCTATAGGCTAATCTACATCCAGACTGAACCGGGCAAGCTTGGATCAAGCATGATGCTGTTATTCATGTACGATGATTAAATAAAAAACTAATTTCATATTTTTAGCTTAAAGAAAATATTTTCTATATATAAAAGGAAAAATGATTGTCACACACGAAAGGTTTAATCCGCATAAAATGATCTTTAAAGTCGCGAAGACGAACAACTTTGGTCAACGAATTCAAATTAAATGTAAATACCCGAACGGTGATGAAGGTGATTTTCATATCCAAACTCGAACATTAAAAAGTTGGGGTATATCACCAGATTATGGTTTTGGTAAAACCGATGGTCCTATTGTTGGTTATAGTATACCAGTAATGATGTATGATGGGTCAACTGATGAAGAATTGGTGACTATCGGCTTGTTTAAAAGTATTTTAGAACGCATTCAAGAGTTTCTGCTCGATCCTAATACAAAGACGGCCTCGAATAAGAAATACGAAGATTCGCAGGTTAGACAAATGTCTATCTTTTATCAAAAAAGGAAGACGAACCGCTAAAGATCTACCCGAAATTGACAACTGCGTATGGATCAGCGGATATAACAACCGGATTTTATGATACAGATGATAATCCAATCGACCCTCTAGCGTTAATATCCACTCCATGCAGTGTCGTGTTAGATTTAACATGTAGTATATTCATTGGAAATAAACCATCAGTTCAATTAAGAGCAGAAGATGTTATATTAGTAGAAAGAACTGAAGTGCGAAAGCTTGTTTGTTGAGTAGTTAAATATTGATTGTTAATTTTCAATGATTATTACCATTGAAAATTTAAACCTCAAGTTCAACAACATCGTTGTCTCCAGATACTACGATCAACGACTGGATCCATCCCGGCTCCGTTTCTATCTTTGTTTTTGTAAAAGTAAATGTCTTGTTCGTTTGCAACCTGCTGAGCAGGGGCTCCCCGTATATGGTCATGTAGTGCTCTGTCTCATCCGGCGCCACTACCGTTATCAGATAAAAATATCCTTCTGTGCCATATACATATTTCTTCGTTTAACAGTAAAAACTACGTCTTCTTCCAAAGTTTCAAAATCTAAAAATTTACGAGTTTCCATTTTAAGTAGCTGGATAAAACTTTATGTTAGTATGTTAATCTCATATCGATTTCTCCAGACTTTACCATTATAAGCCTTCACGTGTTCATACTGGTTTTTAAAGTCATGCTCGCCTTATACAGCGATGAGTACGTGACGGCTTCGTTAGTGTCTTTGTCTAGGATTTCAACGCTTATTTCTAATAGTTTTTAAATACTCGTACTTGGGTAATGCCTGCATTTTCTCCTTCACTGGTTCAGCAGTTCTGATTCCGGTAAAATACCATCCTCGACTAGTTTACTTAACATTTCTGGTTTGTTCATATAACTAGACTTTATTCCATGTTCCTTCATTAACGATTTCAGTTGTGAGAGTTTCATGTTCTTTTTTTAATAGAAAATATTTTCTTTAATATACTACGTTCATCTTCTGTCCGTCTGATTGGAAGTTCAACAATTTATCCGAAATGACGACTGCATAAGCTTTAGTTTCAGCAGGGATGGCAGCATTGAAAGTAGCCTTGATCTGGATGTCTACGACTGATGACTTTAGCCTATCAGATTGCTTACTTACATCAAAAACGAATAGCGGATGTAGATCTCTGTAGTCGGCTTGGGTGATGTTGCTTTGAGTTACCAACTGGTCCATTCCGTAGAATTTTTCGCTAAAGGTCGCCGCGTCTCTGTAAGCTCTAGAAAATTGCTGATTCGGGAATGAGAAGTTGTAGTCAACCGCTCAATATCTTTCCTGGTTCATCCTCACATACATGTTCTTGATATCGCAATGATCGAAAATTGATGGATTAGCCTCTTGATTACCGCTTCGATTCGTTTTAAATTCAACTATGATGTACCTGGGTTTTTCTGGCGCTGTCTAAACGCTAAGTCGCCAACTAAACGTAGTAGATACAGGAACCGTTATAGTATCGCAAAGATGAGTTCGGTAGGCTACTGGTATCGTTGTCTTTGCTTCGATCATTTCATACAGCTGCACTCTTTCCATGCCAGACGCAATCACGTGCTGCATAAACCATGAAATTTTACTGAGGTTGACTTTACCAGCCGCTACTGCATTTGACCTAAAAATAGCATCGCTGTCAGGTTTGCGAACGAGAGTTAAAGTCTGCTTCATACCGTAGACTATCTTATCATAATCCTCACAGAATCCAAAAATGTGCTTCAGAGGCACGATGAAGCTAAATGTACCCTTTGCAGTTGGTTTCCTAATGTGATACGCCTTTCTGATCGCGAATCCCGTTTTATCGTTTATAACAGCAGTCGCGGCTGTACCTTTAGTCCATAATTGGTTAAGTCCTTGCGCAAGAGTAAAGTCGTTGGGATATTTCAGCAAGCCCAGCATAGTTGTGGCTTGTCCGGAATGAAACACGCTTTCTATTTCTTGATTAGACAAGGAATACGACATTTGGCTGAAGAGATGCATGCGGCCGTTGTTGACTAAAGCTGCAGCGTCGGCATCGACGTAAAAGGTTCCATCAGCTTTAGTCAGTCTGCCTTCGAAAAGCAGGTATGACTCGGAGGTGTGGCTGAAAATATCTTGAAGTTCAATTATTATGCGAATTTCCCCAGTGTTAAGATTCGCCCCCGCCACTGGTTCGTATTCATGAAATTCGTATCTTTCAATTCCCTCGTCTATAATAGTATTTTCAGTAAATCTTAGAATATCTGACTGCATTTTTTAATATAACAAGATTTTATTTTAGCAAGCTTCATTCCAGATCCACGCACCAAATCTCTGATCGATATGGCGCCGCCGTCACCAGACAGTAAATTATTTATATTCGCCGAAGGGTGGGGATATATTAAATATTATATATATATTATATATTTAAATTCTGTAACGTTTCCTTACTCTTTTGACTAAGTGTCGTATTTCCATGGGGAGTTAACAAATCCTCGCTTCGTTGTGGTGCAAACATTTTTGCCGCTGCTTTATCATCCAATCGCTTTCCAGCATTGATAGCAACGCTCTTACCTACGTCTATAGCCTTTTTTCCCATCTCCGTTGCAGCTTCTTTCCCGGCACTTAATGCAGTTGATGCTACCTGTCTTGCAGCATTCGAGGATAACATTCTTTTGAAAATTCTTGATATCGTGTCAAATATTCCAGCGCCTCCTACGACGTATCTTTAAGCAAATCTTCTCATAGTTATGACGATCATTTTATAATTGTAGCATCAAATTTTTATAGCACGACGCATTTATTATATTTTGCTGAAGTAACTCATCGCAGATACCTACTATCTCGTTTCTTAATCCTGTATTTCCCGCTCTGAAGCTAGCCATTCGTAGAGTCAACATTTCCACTAACGCATCAGGGTCTTGTGGGAGAACTACGACTCCTTCACCCGTTGAGAACCTCCCTTGTCGCGTCGAGAGCTTTCGTTCGAGCAATGGCTTAATGATTTTTAAATATTTTGCACCTCTCTACGATTTGGGTTTATTAGGATTTTTCGGCATGTACAAGGCACCCGTCGATTCAAGAATTTCCCAGTGCTCGTTCAGATCGTTTTGACTGTATATCGACTCGTTTGGTTCCTTCATCGTCATCGATTCCCATAGCCTCGGAGTTCCCTTGTAGGTGGTATTACCCACCGTTATGTCATCTCCTTCGATCGAGATTGGGCTGTCCCCGATGTGAAATCGACCATCTTTAGAGCATATTCCGAAGGTCGTATCCGTCTACTTCTTGTTCGAGGCATATTCTTTTAAATATTTTGTAGCGATATCACCTAATTCCAAAGTTCTAATATCTGAAACGGGATCATCCTCGAACACGTCTATCGATGGATACTGTGGGAATTGAATCGCTTTCAACGATGTTGATATCGATGCCGGCAATGCACTAAGCGCTTCAGCTGTTAACTTAGAGTTCTCTTTTATAGTACCTAATTCTTTAGATATTCCAGACTGCGATTCGATTATGGGTTTGTACGCCTTTATCAATTCCCGCTGAAGTCCAATGTCCCCTAATTTCTCTGATAACGAGTCTTGTCTAATGTTTTGCTTCATCTTGAGAAAATTCTCAACTATAAAATCACGTTTGGCTGTATCTTGAATTTTTTAGAAACGACATTTTAAATTTAGAAACATAATATTTAAACATAAAAACGTAAATAAACGTTCGTTTTGTATTCAATTCGTTTTGCCTATGTGTTTCGTCGCTTCATCTATGTTGACATTGGTTTTACTCCTAACCTCTTTCTTTATCTGATTAAATTTCTCAAACTCACTTAGAATAACAGAATATTCCAAGTCTGAGATATTATTATCATCTAGGGCTTTTGAAACGAGGTCGCTGATCGAATTGAGTTTCCCTTCGGCTATAGTCCTGATCTTTGCATGTTTTTCTTGCCGCAGCGATAATATTCGACGGACTTGGGTAGATATCAGAGATAGTGCTCCAGCTCCAGCGGATAAAGATACCATGATGGTAGCGGCGGGTACAGCTACGACGGAATTTAGAAAAGTTACACCTAATACGCTGAGTCCCGAAGATGTAAGGGTTAACAAACCCCCCAACGCTTCGACTACTTTAACAGTCTTTTGATATTTTTGACAGATTACGTCTCTCTTTTCACGTTCTCGTAAGATTTCCTGTTGAATTTAAGATATTTTCTGAAGGCGATAAGTGTCTGCTTTGTTCAATTTCATTTTATAATAACGATTATTTTTAAAATCGAATTCAATTTTGCTAGTAATTCACATAACATAACGAGTCTCCTTCGTTTACGGTGACTGTCCCAAGGTCTCTAAAATTCTTAATATCGAGTAAAATTTCTTCCGCGAACCCAGTAACGGTATCGCTTAGCAGGCGACAACCCGCTTCTATAAATTCTGAATGGAGAGAAACTTTACACGATCCTTTCGTCATTCGGACACCTAAGCCTAATGATAAAACAACCGTCTCTTGTGAATGAAAAGTTATCGCTTCTTTAGCAACAAACTCCCAACTTAGACCGCCCATTTGTCTTTGAGGCCTATACTTGGCATCCCACATACTTTCACACGCCTTCCACCTGACGGATCTCGGCTGAATCCTTACTTCTGGAGCAATTTTTGCTTTCGTCCACCCCATTTTATGAATTGGAAATAGAGACATTTTATATATATAATATATTTTTAAAGTAACAATCCGAGAAGCGGAATGTTTTTAAATGGAGAATCTGGTCCTAAGATAAGTCCTTCCCCATTTAAGAACCCATTACCTCTTTTCAGATACAGACCTTCTCCCGCGCCGTTTAATCCAGATCCTTGGTATGGCTTCATGTATAAGCCCTGCCCCTGTTGCACTATCTTGAAGTTTTTACCCCGAGTATAGAGATATATAGCCCCACCCGTTCCGGCGACTTTATCATTTACTTTAAAACCAGCTGCCGCGCCTATTCCAGTTAATGCACCCGTTGCTAAGCTCGGTAATACGCTCGATAGCAGGAATTTACCCGCGGTTGCAAGAAACGGTAAAATGGCGCCGATAAAGCCACCTTCGACTTTAGCGTAATATATCAATTGTGTTTTACTCATTTTTATAGTCACGCCTTTCCCATCCTGATACGCTTTAGCTAGTTTATTGAGTTGTGCTTGGGTAAGAGCCAACGCGTGCTCTCCGTTTGAATCGCTGTGCTTTAATCCAATACTAACACCTGTTCCCGCTTGTAGCGATCTTTTAAATTTATCTTTTTGTCCTTCGGAAATATTGACTTTGACGTTCGTGTATCGATTGACGTTCGTGTATCGACTCATTTTATATAAAACTATAAAAACTTTTAAGCTTCTGTAATATGAAACCGTATCGATAATTCCTCACCTCGCAGATTACTTAGTTTACCATTCTGATCGGTGAGAGTCGTTTCCATTGTCGAAATCGTGGATAGGGTGATTGGAAGATAGATCAAATTTCTCGGCCTTTCAATAATCTTGTAACCAGGCCCTACATTCGGGAAGAAGGAATAGATAATGTTATCTGTATTTCCGTTGCAATAGGATGCTCCAATGATATCGCTCGTAACCCTCAGATGGCTAACACTCATTATGTCCACTATATTTCTCGATTCGTTGTATTCCTCGAGAAATCGTCGGTTCGTGAAACCTAGGACTCTTCCGATAGAGTTTCTCACACCAAAATCAACCCCGTATTTCTCCGCTATATACTCAACCGTCTTTAACGTATTGCTGTTAGCTTCTATCTTAATATTATACTCTCTGTTAGGCACATCATAATGCCCCCTTTCTTTCATTATTCTCTGCACGTGTTCGTTAATATCTGTAATTTCATAGCAGCCTTCGGGGATGGTTATAGCTTCCCACGACGGGTCGCCGTTCATATGAGTCATCGTCGAATATGAAAAGTCGTTGTTAGTCGCGACGATGTTTGGGAATTAATAATATGTTTCCAGATTGACAATAGCCATTTCGTACTTTTTATCTTCATCAAACTGTATCAGCGGGTTGAGCCGCGTCATTATTCGCGAACTCTTGTCACTTAATAATATGTAAAACGATGACTTTGGCTCTGTGTAACGAGCGATCCTTTCGGAGTAGTCTGCAATCTTTTGTAGAAACGATTCCATTTTTAAGTTAGCAAAGATTTATTTATAATGGAATGTAGAATTCATCGAAACTGCATCTATACTTGCCGTCATTCTTATTGCTAGTCTGATCTATCACTACAAATCAATGAGGTTGCTCCCAGGCTGCTTCACATAGTTTTTAAACTTATCCTTAGACATGTCTGTACTTACGTGATCGTGGTAAATGTGATTAATATTTTTCTG
Organism: Bimastos eiseni; assembly: GCA_959347315.1. Classification (NCBI taxonomy): domain Eukaryota; kingdom Metazoa; phylum Annelida; class Clitellata; order Crassiclitellata; family Lumbricidae; genus Bimastos; species Bimastos eiseni. The sequence goes on from OY365807.1 coordinate 31,489,045, forward strand.
GTCTTGAGGAAACAAGCAGATAAAGTTTGCATTCTCTCTGATCGTCTGTCTAGGTAGTTTGAAATAATTTTGTGCTAGATAGAAACAGTCGGCGTTGCTGTGTCTTCCTCGGACGTAATAAGTCTCGCATTTATTCTGCTTTTCTAACTGTAAGTCATCGAAAATCGTCAAATTCTTCTTGTCACGATTCAATTCTCTCGGTTCTGGCACATCTTCTGCTGATTCAAAGAACTGTGAAGAAATATCAGATTTTTTATTCAAGTGTTTAGCCATTTCCTCAACGATGAATGCTGGTGAAAGATTTTGTCTCATGATCTGATCTTGACAATCGAATAATCCAACGATGGATTCTTTAGGTATTTTTTCTTCAAATGCTTTTTTCAGAATTTCATACTCTGGTTGAAAGAGAGTCCTTCCGAATACTTGCAGATTGTCATAATCTAACCATCCGGGTTGTAGAAGTAAGTTCAACAGTAGCGTCGTCTTACCGCATCCAGACTTTCCTACGATTAGCCCTCTTATACTTCTAGGTAAAAGAGGGTTATTGAATCTCTTGGATAATATGTCGTTCCATGATAAATTTTTTTTACTTCCATTTTAAATATATCTAATTGTATTTAAAATGTATTGCGTAAAGTGTAAAACTCATACTTTAACTAAAAATTTACATACTGTTATAACGAAGAATGGAAGGCCGATGCTTAGAGGCACGTGTGATGTTTGTGGAAAAACAAAGACTCGATTCGTGAAAGCTGTAGAAGGTGGTGATCTAGTTGGGTCTCTAAATTCAGTAACTAGCGGTATTAAGTTACCATGGGCTAAATTTCCAGGTGAGATGCACTTGACATCAGTTTACAGGACCAGGAATAGACTGGATTTGAGATTGAATCCCGATGGAACTCCAAAAGATTGGTCTAAACCCGTTGATAGAGTCGATAACGTTGCATATTATCATGATTTAGCTTACAACCAGCACTCTGATACGGCTTCTAGGAATGTCGCCGATAGAGCAATGAATAATGAATTGAATAATATACCTAATCCAAGCTTACGAGAACGTATAGAGAGGGCTATAGTCAAGCCTAGATTATCTACTAAAACTAGTCTCGGGTTAGGTTTAAAAAAAACCTAAAATTATAACCCGATCTGAAATGGACTAATCAATTAGCGAATGAATTGCATAAACCTGTAGTAAGGCATTTCAGAAAGTGAAAGGTGTACGTTAGTGGAATAGATGAAATTTGGGCTGCTGATTTAGTCGATATCCAGGCTTTCGCTAAAGATAACGATGGTGTTAAATATCTATTAACCGTCATAGATGTGTTTTCCAAGTACGGTTGGATCGTGCCATTGAATGATAAGAGCGGAAAATCTGCAGCTAGTGGTTTCTTGAAAATATTAGAGAGCGGAAGAAGTCCTGGCAAACTCTGGGTGGATAAAGGTAAAGAATTTTATAATAAAAATGTCCGGGAATTAGTCGAGTTATATTCTACTGAGAACGAGAAAATGTTTAAGTACTTTACAGCTAATTCAACAAGGAGATATATAGATGTGTTGGGTGAAATGGTTAGTAATTATAATGAGACTAGGTATTCTTCCATTAAAATGACACCATCTAAGGCCAGTATGAAAGTGAACGAGTAGGTTGTTTTTATTAATTTGTACGGCGAAGAGGTCTTAGAGCCTATTGTGCCTAGGTTTTCAATCACCGATTGAAAACCTAGTTAGAATAACTAAGAAAAAGAACATATTTGAAAAAGGATACACACCTAGATGGACGGAAGAAGTGTTTACAGTATCCCAGATTCAATACACGGATCCTCCAACTTACAAGATTACTGATTATAATGGAGAAGAAATACAGGGGTCATTTTATGAACAGGAGCTACAAAAAAATACTCAAGAGATATTTAGAATCGAAAAGATTATTAGAAAACAGGGGAAGAAATCGCTAGTGAAGTGGTTGGGTTACCCTGAATCACATAATTCGTGGGTAGATAATGAAGATTTGGTGATCATGTAATCATCCCTGCAACAGACTCATTCGGTTTACGCAACACAAATGAAATCGCTGTCCATTCATAGCTTCTTTTTGTCTTTTTCATATGTTAGCAGCGTGTACGGAACGCCAAAAGGGCCATACTATTAGCAGCAGCCGTATGAATGTACCCATCGCGTGATATTTCATCAGCTTAAAGAACATTCTAGAATGGCGGGGGCGTCGTTGGGTATAAAAGAACGCCCTGTGACCAGAAAGTTCGAGCGTTTTTCGTCACACACAGGACACGATTGTCAGAAGCGTGACGGACTTGTCAGATCAGGCTGTGAACATTTAATTTCGCAATCGTGTTAAGGCGTTTCAATAATCTTGTAAACGGCACATGGAGAGACAGAGAGAAAGAGGGACAGACAGGGATAGAGGCGGATGGAGAGACATCAAGACGGATGTGTTCAATTAGTGCAGGCCTCATCGTCCGTTAAAACAGAGGTTCATTGTTCTATCGATTTTCATACGTCAAGGTTGTTTGTATGTTCCCATCACATGATATTTGGATGTGAGAGATAGTACATGGATTACATTTTACAAGGAGCGTTCATGGTTCATTTTTGATTATTCATTTAATCTGTATATGAATGTTCTAATCAAAGCCTAGGCTTGTGCACGGTGGGTGGCTTTTGCAACGCTAGATGGTTAGTTTATTTGATACTAGCTTGCTTGGAGGCAACACAGCCACATGTGGCTAGGGTTTTTTGCCTGTTTATGAGTTAGGTTAATATTATAACCTAAGTACGAAGCGACTATAATCAATTATTGGTTGATTTGATGTGATTATAGGTGTATATAGATTAAATGCACTAGGTAGCAACAAATATAAATACTTCCATCGATGTCTATAGGGCAGGTCAACACGCTTCCTCCAGGCTCCAACTTAGTCCTTGTCCCTTCACCGACAGCTGAGTGAGAATGTGCGACCCCATGAGTATTTCCATAATTATGTCCAACTCTATTCTACCTCCATCACTTCTTTCTTCTAATCTGGTCTTATATATCCACATCCTGATCATCCCTCGGTTCATTGCATAACAACGGCAAGATAAATAACATAGAATTATATTAACAAACTGATCTTACGGGATTTTAAGACCTTCTAGGGTCTCCCTGCCTTCTTGACCTTGCGGTATGTTAAGCCACTCCAGAGCAGGGGTGCAAAAAACCAAGATTTAAAAAAAATCAAAAGTTGTTTTTTTGGTTTTTTGGTTTTATTTTGGTTTTTTGGGTTTTAGTTTTCCTTTGGATCTTGTCATAACAGTTTTGTTATAAAAAGCATCAAACACAGCATGAAAAAAGTTCCATGGCAACTTGTTTATATAATTAATTTAGCTTGATTTGCGACTGAATAACAAACAAGTAGTAATATAAGAGTAATATTAGTAAATTAAAAAATATATATGTTAAGAAACCAAAAAACAAAAAAATTGCCTTATTTGGTTTTTTGGTTTTTGGTTTTTTGTAAAAAACCAAAAAACCCAAATAACCAAGAATAACCAACATGTTTACACCTCTGCTCCAGTGGCCCAGCTGGTCTACTATTGCAGACTGCAGTCAGTGAGTCCGATTAAAGCCGGAAATATTGACAAACTTTGAACACTGAATATGAAACGAGCAGCAGCATTAAGAATATACTGAAATTTGAGATAGCTGGAGGGAGAAAGGCCGATGTAGGCCTATGCTGCATTCCCAAGTCCTTCTGAGTAGGCCTACCTGCAGATCACGGAATGGACTAAAGCAACTATACTGTGAAGTGTGAGAGAACTGCGAATGGAACAACTGACGCTGATAATAGAACCAGTAGGGGGCCGTCCATAAATGACGTCACGCGCTGGGGAGGGGTCATACATTTGTGACGATGTGTGACGAGGGATCGGGGGCGGTGAAATGTAACGTCACACCGTCACATCAGTGGCCGATCGGTTAGAGCGGTCAGCCCGTAACGTTCAGTGTGCGCTGTGCGAGCGGGTTCGACCCTCGTCCGGGCAGTCACCGTGTAGGGACCTTGAGCAAGTCCTTCGCGCACAATTGCCCTGCAACTGCAATTGCGCCGTCGAGGCGTGTGTGTGTGCACTTCTGAGCCAAAAATTTAGGAAGATAGGCGGTATCAAATTTCGGTGATAAATAAATGAAAGTCGGCTTAAGTTTGCCAATTAGTCTTAATGAAATTACCGGACTAAGGTGAACGATTTGCGTAGTTTGACAATGTTTGTCGATAATCGATTGCACAATTTAAAAAATTAGTTTCACTTGTAAGCTACAGATTCAAAAACTATGAATCAGAATCTAAAAACGAGAAAGTACACGTAGGCAATGCAAACTTAGGCTACGTGTGTGATGTCTTACAGGCAAATTAAATCATTGCCTTAGTTGCGGATTTCATCTGCATGATGTATTCCAAACTACAATTAGGACTAGTTTAACAATATTGAACTGGGAGGTTGAATAATGTTCACATGTCCAGATGTCACGACCAGAATTATTACGAGCCTGAAACCGGTAGGCCTAGGTATATAATCGGGCTAAATTATGGAGAGTAACTGTGGGTTTTCGGTGCACGAACTCGATTCTTAGCCGTGTTGAGATACATGTAGGCTTACATTTAAGCCACTGCAGAAAACTGATCTGGGGTTTGCGGTCCAAGGTAATTTCAGAGAATTAGCTGGCGGAGTTCGTAATCGTAATCTCCAAATTTATAAAGCGCCACTTGAAAGCCAAGCGCAGGGCACCAGCTTATTCGTGCGCTGACTTATTCACGAGCGCTGGTTTATTCACGAGTACTGACTTATTCACGAGCGCTGGTTTATTCACGAGTACTGACTTAGTCACGAGCGCTGGATTATTCACGAGCGCTAGCTTATTACACGAGCGCTGAGTTGATAAATGAACGAGGGGTTGAACGCTCCCAACCCCAACCCCCGGCAATTAAACACTGACGTCCACCCCGAAGACGCGGGCCTGAATGAAATGACACGTACGACCTCAGAAGCATCACTGACTCGCTAGGGCCTATTCAGATTGAAAAGGAGGACTTCCTATATGTGACTAAGCTGCGACCGATATTTCAGTGTGCTGTATATATATATATATATATATATATATATATATATATATATATATATCTGTATGATGCCAACGTTATCAATGGAGCCACAGACCTTGCTTAATATTTATCAATGCATATAATTTATGGCTCCATACATGTACATGAATAAATAATTATAGGCATAAGCGTGGGCGTGCTAGGAACGAAGAGCGGAATGCGCTACCCTTCGTTCCAGAAGGCTGCCCTTACATTTGCCTCCTGCTGCAGTCATTTCTCTCCTACGCGCGTAAAAAAGAACGCTGCATGGTTGGTGTTCATAAATATGGTCGTGTTTGCATGAGTCGGTCTATCCCTTCGTGTTTCTCTGTTTTAATGCCTGTCTCTGTCTTGTTTTTCAATTGTTCCGTTCTTTTTATACAATTCACTGCATCTGCCTAGCACTGATTGGTATTCTCACCGCAATGGAAAAGCTGTCGGATGCAGACACGCTCGCACGCACGCACACACACACACAAACAAATACACACAAGAAGAAACACGCAGGCAACCAGCAGACAACTATCCAGAGATTAGCGTTGCCGGATTGTTTACCTCCCTCTAGTGTTCGTGGCGGCGCTGTTCCATGCACTGCCCTGCAGCGCTAAATGAGACAGACAACACCGAATCCAGTGCGCGTATTGCATCCGTGATGGACCGCACGCCAGAGCGGGCTGTGGCGCTTATCTTATCATAGTTTTAACATAAGTTGCTTATGTATGAGTCGGCCTTAAGAGAGAAAACTCATGTGCGCCAACGTTCACAACGATGTCGAACGACCTGAGCTGATAAAACGTTATTCCTAATGTTAGGTTAATCTCGTACGTGGCGTCATCGCTTGTAAGCGAGCGTAGCGCGCATGCTAAGCTGCGCTGAGTTGCGATCGCTGGCAGCGTGGCTTGGAACGAGTAGGTGGGAGGAAAGGTGGAGCTAAATAGGGCCTGGCATGCAACGTGGCGGCCTTTTCTTCTCGGTGGCTGATGGAATAGAGAGGGAGAGTTTTAAATGCTGAACTTAGTCGGTGGACTGGACAGGAGGCAGCCGGAAGTTGTGGGAGATGATGGTAGGCGAGGGGTGTGATTCGGAGTGGCTCGAACAACAGCTGAGTCACGAGCGAGATGGGGTTCTGGTGCTCGACTGTCGGTCGCTGAACGCTTACCGAGCAGGGCACATCGTCGGCGCCATTCATCTGGCAGTACCGACCCTGATGCTGCGCCGACTGAAGAAGGGTAACCTACCTGTGGTGTCAATCATCAACTGTCAGGAGGGCAGGGAGAGGTTCAGTCGCAGGTGGAAAACACAGACAGTCGTCATACACGACGAATCGACCAACAGTGTTTCCTCCTTCTGCTCCTCGTCCTCCTCATCCTCCGCATCCTCTGATGCCTCCTCCTCTTCATCTTCCTCGACTTCCTCTCAACTCGTACATCTGCTTCTTCAACGACTCAAGGACGAGGGATGTGACGTAAGGTTATTACAAGGTCAGTATAAGAACATACCTCAATGACATATACATGTATACATTAAAGTTGTATCAGCTGCTCACCTCTTATACAAGCGTGTTGTGGTCACAGGCGCAATGCATGCAAGACCAATCAATGGTATCAGATTAAATCCAAGCAATGTATGTTGTGGTTACTCGTATATATATATATATATATTTACAAATATATACTATATATATATATTATTGGTACGGATACCAATACCGCCGATTGCTCTGCACCGTATACATTTACATGTACCTCTTCAACCTGTATACCTATGCACTATTATGTTGAAGTACCAGCCTTGCAGTAGGTTGTAGGCCAGCAGCAAGAAGGTATGTTCACAATCTACATGTGATGATCAGGAACTGAAAAATCGGTGATTATGTGGACGTATAGTTAGACTATAGTCAATGATTCAATGCGATTTTTTCGTTTTTGTCTTATTACTCAGAAATGGCATATCATACACGTATGTTCCCCCACAGAGATATTTAACATAACTAATTATTAAATTAAATTATGAGAAAGCAGATGAGAATGTAAGGTAGAATTATGAGAACGTGGACAGCATTCATAGTTCTGATTTAGGCTTATTTAACCGACATTCAGAGCTCTGACTACACAAATCTGCTATTTGTCCATATACAGGCTATAATATAGCTATCATGGAGACATAGATACCGCATATTTCGATATTTTCAAACTCCTACAAAACCAAGCGCATGGCACCAGCTTATTCATGAGCGCTGCGTCAAATCAGATGGCTTTTCAAGAGGGTAGTTCAAGGAAGGTCAGCGTCCGGTTTCCAGAAGATCCGAGGAAATTAGTCATGTATGATTTTCTTATAGTCACAGAATTCTCATTAATTGCTGATTAGGCCTAACTGAATTTGCTCTGCTGTCTGTTTGAAGGCGGCTTTTCAGCGTTTAATCAGAGATGCCCTGGTCTGTGTGTCGGTTCCAGTCGGGAGTCGGAGTCAACGATCCTCGGTCTTAGTTACCTTCACCTATCGCCCTCAGACGCGGCCGACGACGGCGTCGTTGAAGAGGGGGACCAGCCAGCCTCCCCTGACGGGACGTCGATGTTTCCCGTCGAGGTCCTACCGAACCTGTACCTTGGCAATGCCAGGAACTCGGCCGATCTGGACAGTCTGTACAAGAACGGCATCAAGTATATTCTCAATGTGACGCCCAATGTTCCGAACAAGTTCGAGAACAGTCAGCAGTTCCGGTATCTGCAGATCCCAATAGACGATCACTGGTCGCAGAACATGGCTGGATATTTTCCGCAGGCCATTGCCTTCATAGGTAGGCAAACATACCCAGACTGACATCTACAGACACGGCTGAACTTACCTTGCCAAACGCATGATGAGCCTAACCTCCAACAGATCCCGCCAACACATCAAGACCCTGAGACCTATTCCATCTATGTTGTTAATAAAGACCAAACCCACATAACTTCTCTCACACACATCCACACACACACACACACACACACACACACACACACACACACACACACACACACACACACACACATCCACACACACACACACATCCACACACACACACACACATCCACACACACACACACACATCCACACACACACACACACACACACACACACACATCCACACACACACACACACACACACACATCCACACACACACACACACACACACACACATCCACACACACACACACATCCACACACACACACACACACACATCCACACACACACACATCCACACACACACACACATCCACACACACACACACACACACACATCCACACACACACACACACACATCCACACACACACACACACATCCACACACACACACACATCCACACACACACACATCCACACACACACACACACACACACATCCACACACACATCCACACACACACACACACACACATCCACACACACATCCACACACACACACACACATCCGCTACTTCAGTTTCATTCTCATAGACACACCAAATATATATATGCCCCCTTCCCCCTCCCCCCCATCCCAATATAAGGCCCTCATTCACAACAGCGACTGCTAATCCATAGTTCATCTCCCTTCTTTCCATCACACATACACTTGCGTATACAACCCTTCCCAACGGCCCTTCTAGGATGGCCAGTTCTACCCTGTACCTCTGCCACATACCCAGTGTGCCCCTTCTATCATTCAATCGGATTTCTTAATTCACTTACGTCGCAAACACACTTTGATCTCAGGGACAATGAAACGTTTTTAATTAAGAATAGTAATTTCATTCATCTTTCCATTCTGTCCTTCGCTGCTTGTACTTACTTTCTTCGCTTCTTCCATCGAGAAGAAAAAATGACCATGGTTGGAAATTTACCCAGCCGAGACCAATCATTCAGCAAGTGCAGCTGCGTAGGCGCGTTAAAGCCACGACAGTTTTTCTTGCTTCTGCCCCTTTCCATCTCCACCCAACTGCACACTCCCACACCCCATCACGCAAATATATTTTCCGCCTCCGACTGGCTATCGATCGGCAACGAGATACACCTCCTCCTCCTTCTCATCGGTTGCAGCAGCAGCAGCAGCCCAGGTTGGCAGTGCACCGTTGCCGGACCGTTGCTGCCAGTCGGTGCTTCCCGCCTCGTCCGTCGCCGACCTGAGTGCATGAATGCGTCCGCCCACAGCAGCTGCTGAGAGTGGGCGAAGATATGAATGCAGGCGCTGCTGGTGGCGATGGCAGTAGCGGTGGCGGCATTCATAAAAAGAGGAGCAGTGGTTGTGGACCTTGGCAGCTTCGTCACCCGTCACATCAATCGAGGCAGCCTTTGATTGAGTTTTTACTTTGACTGCGTGTCTGTCTACCTCTCTGTCTGCCTCTGTCCGTCTGTCTCTGTCTGTTTGTTTCCTACCTGACACTGCTTGTTCCTCTTCTCCGCTTGACCGGCGCACTTGTAACCCTGTAACACTTGTAACTCTGCAAATCTTGTAACCGTGTGTAAACCTGCTGCAGTGGCTTCAAAGAGACGACGGAACTTATGTAAATAAGTCCGGCTCCTCGGAGTGACTTTCCTTCTTATAATTCGTGTGCTAAGGTCTTATGGACCAAGTCCTGTAAGCCATATAGACCTGGTCCTCTAAGTCTGATCACATTCTCAAAGCCATAGGGACCAATTCCCCTATGACATCTGAACCAATTCCTCTAAGCCTTCTGGATCAATTCCCTTGAGACATCTGAACCAATCCTCTAAGCTGTCTATACCAGGTTCGTTAAGCCATCTGGGTCAGGCCCTTTAAGCCACCTGGTCCAGGTCCTTTAAGCCATCTGCACCAGATCCTCTAAGCTTTGTAGACTAATTCCTCAAAGCCTTATGGACCAGGTCTTATTAGCTTATAAGCGCCATTAACTTTTTCTATCTTTGAAGGTTCTTGAAAATTCGGCTAAAGTTTTTATGAGAATACTTATTCGATTATTAAAACGTCAGATTTCGTAATTGCGTAGGCCTTTTGCATGCCACTTCTACCTGTTGTAGGTAGCCACGAGGGAGATGGTTTCTGGTGCTCCGATATAGCCATGTAGAAGGTGGGTTTTGGTGCTCCGATAGTCACGAACGATATTGGTTTTTGTGCTGCGACACCAATGAACGAGATAGGGTTCTGTTGCCACGATTGTCATGTTGGAAATGGGGTTTGGTGCTTCGATAGCCACGATGGATAGCCATTAACGATCTGGTTGTTGGATAGCCACGAACGAGATGAAGTTCTGGTGCTGCGAGCTACATGTACATGCATTAGCGAGACAGAGTTTAAGTTCCACGATAGCCATGAATAAGATAGTGCTCTGGCTCCACGATAGCCATGAACGAGACAGGGTTCCAGTTCCACGATAGCCATGAATAAGATTGTGCTCTGGCTCCACGATAGCCATGAACGAGACAGGGTTCCAGTTCCACGATAGCCATGAATAAGATAGTGCTCTGGCTCCACGATAGCCATGAACGAGACAGGGTTCCAGTTCCTAGATAGCCATGAATAAGATTGTGCTCTGGCTCCACGATAGCCATGAACGAGACAGGGTTCCAGTTCCACGATAGCCATGAATAAGATTGTGCTCTGCTCCACGGTAGCCATGAACGAGACAGGGTTTTAGTTCCACAACAGCAGTGAACGAGGTGGGGTTCTAGCCATGTCTTTTTTTATGCATAACTATAAGTGCTGGTGAACCTGATATAAAACAATCAGTTGTGTTATCGTCAGTCGGCTGTAAATTGTTGGTCAACAACGCCTTCACAGCAACAGTTGTTGCCATCGGTAACGTCATTCGTAATCGTAATCTCAACATTTTTACAGTGCCCACGAAAGGCGAAGTCGCGGGAATAAGCTTATTTACAGGCGCTTAATCAAAAGAAAATAAGCATTGTATACCTGACAGATGTTTGAAAATACAACTGACGCGAGCGCAATTTGCCGAAGCTCGTCTTATAACAAAGGATGGAATGAGCTGTTGTTTGAGGTGCTCTATAGTCCTTATAATTATAAGCTCTACATTTCCCAGACTGGTTCAACGTTTGCTACGTGAAGTGTGGGTTGCAGCGGCAGTCAATTTATCGAGGCGTGGGTAGTGGTTGCTTTGTATGGTCTGTGACCGATCGGCCAACGACCTCTGGCGACTGCCTTTAGTTCAATCTTCTGACAACAACAGCAACAAGACCTGCTTTTAGCCGGATTATTGCTAATCCAGACAGAGAATGCAATGAGACTCAAACCTGAGGAGGATCAGCGGCATGCTCATTTCTTCATTCATGCGCTCGTTCGTTCGTACGTTCATTCACTCGGTCAGTAAATTTTGACCAATCGTACACGTTCACTCATAATCAATCATTTGAAGCTATATTTTATATACGCTGACAGTCACAAACGATTCTGTTTGTCTTGAGCTGTCTTGCTGTTAGGAGCGGCAAACCATTTAATTGAAAGCCCTGCTTTGCGCATGCGCAGGCTGCAGTCTGGCAATGACGTCGTCTTAGGAGGTTTCTGAATGCTCACTTTACATTTGTCGGCTGCATGGAAACTGTATAAGACAGACATGTGTAGCAGGAGAGAGAGAGAGATCCGGGTATTTTGTGTGTTGTCGTCTCTGTCGCCCTTTCGAGTCGTGTATGAAAATGATGTTGATGATTGAAACGGATCTGATGATGAACGGGAAAGGTTAAGTTGAGGGTGAAGCGATGCTGATAAGTGGGCAGCCAGTGCTGCTGCTGCTGCTACTGGTACAGTTGATGATTGGGATGCGGGCGGATGATATGTTGTGGAGTGGGCGATGGCTGTGTGTGGGCGACACTGCAGCGGCAGCAGCATTTGTGAATGCGCTTGTTTCCATGGTAACCAAATTGAAGCCTGATCGCTGGACATGTAGTGAACGGCGCCCGACATGTAAAGGCCACATCCTACATAGACAAACGAGAGAGAGTCCAGACAGACAGACAGACAGACAGACAGACAGACAGAGACAGGCACAGCGCTTAATGGATATACAGAGCAAAGAAAGGAAGGAGGGACAAATCGATGGATGAGGGTCACAAACACACACACAGACAGACGCAGATACAAGAAGAGTGAGGCAAACAAGGAAAAAGACAGACAGACAGACATTAGTGAAGGCAGTCCAGATATGCACGGGTTCGACAGAGGTCGCTGCTGGTCGATGACTACGTATTGAACGAATTGGCTGGACCTGTGAGGCTCAGAGAAGGAGGGGGTTCAGTTTGAATGGAGGGACGCAGAGAGCGATGAATGGCAGGAAGGACGGATGGAGGGGAGGTAGGAACTAGGGAGGCAGATCTGGAGCGTACTCACGCCAACGCTGTGCGTGGGTGTATGGACCGGTGTGATTGGTCGGTCGGTTCGGCTGCCCTCGGCTGTTATCGGTAATTGGCAGCGATGAATAATATTTACACTCGTAGCAGGTTTTTATTCCTGAAAAACGTCGAATCTCCCCTTCTTCACAGCCATTCATCATCCACCCACCTGTACATTAGCCATCCCTTTAGCCAGCCGTATATCCAGATTTAAATTCAAGCAAGGAACCACCTTTAGATGCAAGTCATTCGTTGATCCGAGCATTCATTGATTCAATATACCCATCAGTCCATCCATCCATCCATCCACCAATCAATAAATCAATCCATCCGTCAATCAACCCAGCTATTCACATATTATCAGATAATATAAATGGCGTTGAGAGTGATTCTCGAAGAGAACGTTGCATAGTTGCTGAGTAATGTAAGCTATCTTAACTTCGAATGCTTTCCGAGTCACCGGTTGCTAGGTGGAATATTAGAAGCGACTACATTAATTTCATTCGGACAAAAATCATTGACCCTGAAGTTATGAAAATGCTTGCTGCTGGATTTTTAAACTGCAAATAGTCATAACTTGGTTAAAATTTGGCCGAATGGCAGTCAATTTTACTAAAAGATGGCGCGCTCTAAGAACGACGCTTTTATAATGATAACCATCATCACCAACAATTTCTCCATTACATTACATTACATCCTACGGTTTCTACCACAACCCCATTATATACTGTCCTCTTGGCTTGGATTTCTCGGGATTCTGAACTGGCACATTATGTACCCAAGCAACCTTGCTCTCGCGGACTTAATTTCAATAATTTTATATAGCGCCGGTGATAAATTGGCTTCTATGACGCGACTTTAATGTGACGCTTAGAAAATTTGGAGATCTATACGTTTAACAATAAATTGCAACCAAATTATCAGACCTGTATTACGACTTAGTCATGGCCCATAAGTATGACGATTGCTGTCGTCGTTGCTTACAGTTGGCTACGTGTGCTTTCTGTTGTTGCAGAGGATGCGAGACGTAAGAAGTGCGGCGTGCTCGTTCACTGTCTGGCTGGGATCAGTCGATCTGTCACGATAACCGTCGCCTACCTCATGTACTCTCTGTCGCTATCGCTCAACGATGCCTACGACCACGTAAAGCGGTGCAAGCCCAACATCTCGCCCAACTTTAGCTTCATGGGTCAGCTCATGGACTACGAGCGCGCCCTCAGGCTCGAACGAGACACCGCCCCTGCAACCCCCTCCGTCAGTTCCGCCTCCGCAGTGAGCAACGCCTCTTTAGGGTCGGCTTCTCTGGTCGGTTCTGCCTCCGCTAGAAACTCCGCGTCCTCGATGAATTCCGCCTCCTCGTTAAATTCCGCCTGCTCCTTCAACTCTGCGTCGTCTATTAGCCCCGCCTCATCGCTAAGCTCGGCCTACTTTTCTGGTAGCTCCGCCTACTCTTCGGGTAGCTGTGTTTCTCGTCCATCTGATTTAAACTGCGACGGATGCGATGACCATCTCCTCCAGTGCGCATGCGTCGACACCGGCAAGTGCTTCTCATCACCGGCTTGCAGCAGTGTGTCGTCGCTATCGTCTACAACGACGGCTTCATCATCATCCGTGTCGTCGTCAGCGTTCGATTACGAAATTCCGTCGACACACTCCTGAATCGGCACCTCTCGTCAGTTCTAAAAGCGTCATCATCAGGTCCTAACTCCAAATGTAGGGTCACAAACTGGACAAGAAAAAGGATATTTGGAGCGTCACGCGTTCACTGATCAGGCTTTCAGTCACGTGACTTCGATCAATAGTAGAATAAATAGATCCGACTATTGGTCAAACCATTAACTTAGGTTATGAATATTAATGTATTCCGGTTAAAGGCCGTATAGGTTGTTATGTATATACCATGGACGTGTTAGTGACTGATGGAATTGATATCATTAGGCCTATACTCGGTGTAGGTCACGCCGAGAGTTCGAATGATCATGGGGAGTCAATAACGGTTTCTGGCCATTTACGAAGTTTCAGCTTTCTTCTAATGTCCATCATCAAAAACCATAGCATCAAAATGTATTGTTGTAGAAACATCAACATTTCGGATGAAGTTCAGGAGATATCTAGTCTGTTAGTTTGTTAGAACCCGGTGAAATCATAAACTAGTTTTAACTTTAGCCTTGCATTTCATCGGGAAGTTGTAATTCTAAAGTAACATTCTGTTTGGACATGTCAATTGCAATACTTGAGTAAACTACCTAGACTTACATGTTTACAGATCGTGTAATCTTCTTGAATTAAGGATGCTACATCCCGTTGGCCTATTATATGCACTTCCCTTGTGTTCAAAAAAGGCGCCACATAAATATCTAAATGCCTGCGCACATTTAATATGTTATGGGAAAGAAGCTAACAATAATAATGAGTGGTACTAATCCAAAGGGAAGACTTCTGTAGCATTGTGACTTATCGCAATTCCTAACAGCAACGTCATCAGTCTGTAGGACATTTGATACTGCACGACAATAATAATTTCGCATGGACTTCAAATATTAATTCTGATTATGACGCTGCTGTTGTCGAAATGCTTTCATCAATGACCTCATCCAGTTCCAAATGAAGCCAGGATACAAAGGGATCGCTTCACTGTGCGTAGCCTATATATAGTCTAGGATGTTTCCATCCCAAATGAAGAATTTTCATTTAATTTTTCTAATCCTCCAACCAATCATTTGGTGACCGCTCATATTGAGTCTCTATAGGCCTAACCAAAAATAGTTTGCAGATTCAACAACATTTAGGACTGGTCCGATTCAGTTGAAAATCTTTATTATTGCATTTTCGTGTCGCCAATTATTCTTAAATCCTGCATTGCAAAACAATTAACCAATCAGCCAACGTTTCAAGACCACCTGCAAGATGATCTTCTTCTTTAATAGTGCTCCGAAATAAAAAACCGAGCAAGAGCATTTGTTTCCTGAGATGCGGCGGGATAAATGTCGGGTGGAACGACAGTTGGAGTAGTAGATCCTAACATCTCTTCCTTCGTTCGTTAATCCCTTCAACGTCCCCCCCCCCCCCCCATCTCAGCTCATTCGATTCAAGTCCATTGCGCTGATGCGTAACTGTCTCTTTGGGTCTGCCCCCACCTACATTCTGGCCCTCGGCACCAGGGCATCCTCGGTTGCTGAAACCGGGCTTCCCATAGCTCTATATAGTTCATCTGCCGACGTTCTGCTGGCGGTTCTCCACATACTCTTGGCCATGGCCCAGGGGCTTTGCCTATTCAGAAACACTGTCAGCAGTTTGGTTAGTTATGACACCAGCTGGGACAGTCTCCCCTCCCCTTCGGGGGAGCTGCTCTCTCTCCTCCCTGCCACCTTCCGACGGCGCCTGAAAGCTTTCCTGTACTCCGCCTAGCCTTGTTCTGAGGCGGGAGCACTTCTGATCTCGAATGGGGCCATATAAGTGTTCCGGTCCAATTACAAGTATACAATATTAGATCGAAACTACACTCTCAAGGACAAATACATGTAGATAATATATATGTAATTCACGTTTTAGACAAGAGCCATACTAATTTACTACTTCCATGATTATGCTACCTAGGTTATGCACGAAGTCAATATCACGAGTAGTGATGTTACTAATCGAACGAATCGATCACTTGGCGCTAACTAATTGCGATTAGCAAAAGTCATTAATTACCCAAACCTTGTACTGAAAATTTCTCGCAGTCACTGCAACAGTGATAATTTGTCAGCTGGAACTACGTCGGTCATTTTGTGCAGTTCGTCAGAAAATACAGTTTTCGATTAATCCAGATTCAACTAATCACCGTTCCATGAAGTCCGTTCAAAACGATGTTTGAGCCAAAGGTCATAGTTCGTAACTCAGTTTCTCGCCGTCGACACCAGATGGAACCATTTCTTTGCGTCTGAGTATTTTCACCATTACGTTGTGCAACAGACACAAACCAGAGGAAATTGCTTATTTCCAGCATTGACATTTCCGCTTTGTCCTGGGTTGTAGGTCGAGATGAGAGTATATGCGGGTACTATCAAACCTCCAAAATTTGTTTCTCAAGTAGGGCTGCTCTCTTCCAATTTTAACCCTACTGCAGGCTACAGCATGCACTGTTCCTATGACATCATTGTTAATTAAATTTTGATCATGGCATTGTTTTGCAATTTGTTTTAATGTCGATAGGCCTACACAACGATTGTGGCCTATGTTTCAACTTGAAACGTAGGCAAAACAAATAAAGGCTTGAAACTTTCGGGCCTTTATTTGTTTTACAGGATGCACTTAAAGCCGAAAAAGTAGTTACGCGCTTTTACGGCCCGCTGTCTATACAGAGCGGGCGGCACAGTGCTGTTTCGTGCTACCTTAGAAAAAGCCACGAGCCTCCACGGCTAAAATAATGCGCTACATAAGTTACTTAAACGTGGTTACAGCAACGCCTGACATGAGCCTATTTAGGCCTACGGGGCTCAAAAAAACACGTTGCATAATTGGTCAATTCGTGTCAATGCTGATAATTACTAATGCAGCTGAAGATTGCTTGGTATATTTTCTAATGACGACACTCACACGAACCCTGGCCTTAACCAACAATCACGATGCAAATTATGAAGTTGTTACTGAATTTCTTAGAACTGGGCATTGCCCTGCTGAAGTTTTCCTATACACAAAAATACTCCACAACTGGAACTCCCCAATTCAATTGGCCATAGGAAGCTCGACAAGTCATTTTTCCAAGGAAGAATTGGCTCCACTGGAGTTTCTAATTGCCAACAGGAGTATGGGGCCGTCCATAAAGTACGTCACGCTCCAGGGGGGGAGGGGGTGTAAGAAAGTGTGACAGTTTGTGACAGGGGAGAGGGGGGTCAGGCCATGTGTGACGTCACACATTTCTTTTTTAAAATTTTATTTATAATTTATTTTTTATTTTTTTAGTAGAGTTTAATAGCTTTAAAAATAATTCAAAAATTTTGTGAAACATTTGAATTTGGGCTGTTCCATTTTTTAGTTAGTAAAGGGGTGAAAGAAAATCTAAATTATAATTTCGTTTTTATTAGAGGTTAACACATGGATAAATATTCATACTGCCCGCTGTAACAACCCTAGAGTCATAAAAGCCTGTTTTGTTTCCTTTTTATTATTTAATCACTGGGTGAGGTCAAGTTTCGCTAATCTACTTCTTATCCTGTGTAAAAAGATTGCATAATCGGAAGATTATCTAAAACTTGACCTCACCTATTGTAAATGAAAAGGCAGCAGATAAATGATGTGTATTATATAATTGTCTAGTCTAATTTTTGCAATTTTTGTTTTCAAATTCAATCTAGATTGAGTTACTGCTTCAATGAATAACTGTGACAACTGTTGACAATTGACTGTTCTACTAAGTCATTTTAATAATGTGATAGTTCTTTTAAGTGGAAATTTTATATTTTAATACAGTTTAATAGTGAAGTGTGTTTTAGATTAAATTTTAATTAGGTGTTAATTTAAAAAAAATTTTGTTCGAAAGTGTGACGTACTTTAGGGGGGGGCCGAGATTTGTGACAGTTTGTGACAGGGGGAGGGGGGGTTAAAAATGGTCAAAAATAGCGTGACGTACTTTATGGATGGCCCCTATCCTATAGTAACAAACACGCCAACGATCAGTCATTATTCATATTAAGAATTAACTTCGCCAGTCAATATATATCCTGAGATAAATAGACTCTGGAATGTTAAAAGGAACCGTTTATTCAGCATGTAACATGCAGGCCTACTATACAGGACTCAGTTTAACGAATGTGCCCTGACATAGGATACTGTCGATACGCTACTCCCACTATCATCACAAACTTACACAGAGTCAACACAAAATATAACGCTTACATTATATAGTACTAAGTATTGCAAAGAGATGAAAAGGCTTAAAACATGTACATAGCACCTCTCGAATGTAATCAAACGTTACGTATCGGTCTACAGTTTGTCGTACGCTGTCCTCTTCAAAGCATAATCTGTATGTAATCTCAAACGTGAGCAAAACGGAAACGAGCATTTGTTAGCTGTTGAAAAGTGTTCAAGAATAAGATCGTGCAATGAAGAAGTGCTGTAACACTATATAATTAGTAACTAATTAGCAAATAGGTTGCTTAATTAAATATGCAAGTTTTATATAGCGTGTATATAGACCTATGAGCAAATCGATGCTGATAGCAAGTATGCAGGATGTAAACTGAATGGAGTGGTCCGTCTTATCCGCTCTTTGGTTCAGTGTTGATGTCCCCGATGGCGGTCAGAAGGGAAAAGGCAGCGACGAGGAGCAGGCCCCCGAGTAGGTCACCAATGGCTGTCAGGTAGGGAATGGAGTAGTTATCAGGGTCGTTACCCCGGCCCCACAGCCAGTGTACGATGAAGTTAGCCACGTACAGTAGAGTAGCCACCTGTATATGAGCAAAAATAAACCAATCGCATGAAACCATGGAATGCGTGTCTGCTTGTCTGTGGCTCACGTTGACTTGACGCAAAATCTTTGGCAAAATGACTTGCTTGATTGTAATGACCGATCTATTCAATGGTTACTGGTGAAGTTGATGCACTCAATGAACCTTAACATAAAGCCACTTAGACTGGAGAGGTCGATGCTGTTCCAAGGGGTTTCAAATGTACTGAATGTTAAAACGCCTATGCCAGTAAAAACGTGTAACTCGACGTTGGATGACAAGAAGACAACCAGTCGTTCGAAAATATGACTTAGCTGTGCAGTAACGCTTTAGAAATGTGGCGACTGCATTTACGATTAGGTATGCATGTAAGCATTTATTTGTGTGTGCATATTCGATTTTGGTACTGGCATGAACAGAAAGTGTTACATTTGCAGGACCTACAGATTCATTCAATGCTACCTCAAGACTTACAGAGGAAATGAGTGGCGTATATGCGTAGCTTTATGTTTCTGACTGCTTAGTAAACAAGTAATTAGAGACTCTGACCACGAAAAAAAGATGGTAAGAATTGATAAATGGAACAATGAGCTAAGATAATGAAAACAAACCGCCATGAAGAAAACCTAATTAACAGATGACATCATTAATAGCACACATTAATTAGAATCGTAGTAACGCAAATTCAGCAGCACACAGCAATTTGGTTAGTTCTGCCATTATCCACCCAAGAAACTGTCTGCCTTATAACTACCATCTGGATGTCTTGATGTCTTCCTGACTACGGTCTGGCTGTCTTGCTGTGTGCCTGGCCATCTTTTTATGCTTGTTATGCTCATTAATCCGTGCAAAGTTCTTTTCATCCATTCCATCCCTCTTTTCGATCAATAGAAAACTAATTAAGCCGCTGGCTGCATCTTGTATACCTAAGCCATCAGCGGCACACAACTTCCGGTATATATATTTTCACATTGTAGCGACATCGAATACGACAGCTACAGCCATGTATAATTGTATATAAATATGTATATATATATATATATATTGATAAGAGTTCATGCCCGCAAGTCGTAGCAGCGTCTTCGGGGGTTCATCAAAGGTAGTCAACCATTCTGGTGCCTTGTGATTAATTTTACTCATCTCTATACAGTTTTCCTGTATTGCACTGCGTAATCCCACTTCCTTATACTTGTGTTGCATTTACCTGTATCACTGTGGCTAATACGTAGATGACAACAAAGGTGGGCGTTAGAGTTGAGCATCCGTTCTTCAAGTATTCGATTGTGAACATGAAGATGATGTGACCCGGTATCACCACCAGCATCAGTACCCGAGCTGTTTTGGAACCAGTTCCTGTAGACAGGCGACAGTACAAATATAATGCAGGTGCGCTAATGTCCGATACTAGTATACCTAGCACACACACAACCGCCATTGAATTTCGCAATTTATGTAAATTTTGAACTCACCTCAAAACGAATCTTTGACTTCCGCAGCCGCAAACATATAAAAAGAACCATTTATCAGGCTCTACAAAGGCGCTATATAATTGGCTTATTATGTCTTGTAAAAGTGTACTCGCATCCAGTTTTCAGCAAGGTTATGAACCTTAGCAAGTATCACCGACACTCAAACCATTAGACACTAACCCTACTACAGATTATTATCACATGTCATAATTTGAAAAAACGATCAGCGCAAGCGCAGTCCATGGAAGACAAAGAGGACATAATTGTCTAATGTCACCATTGGACCATTGGTTATCCCCTCGATGATCCTTTCTTAAACTATTGACAATGACTGTCGCCATAACATGCATGGACTTCACGCTTTAAAGAATTTGCAGTCCATATATCATTTCAAGACTTAGCAACAAAGCACAAAGCACAAAGTAGTATATAATAATCATTACATTAAATGCACAAACACGAATGTGTAATTGGATGGTTTCATATGGAATGCCACTTTCACGCTCTTCTGTGCTCTTTTGGCAATACTGACGTAGTGTAGTCAATTTGTTATTGGTTGTGCGTCTATTATGGTACAATACAATATAACACAACTAAACATTTATAACGTGCTTTAACAAGACAAGTCTTGCACGAAAGCGAGTTGCGCTGCATTCCTAGTTAGGCGTAGATCTCTGGGAGAATAGGTAGGTCTTTCAAGTAAGTTATCAAAGCGTTGGCTACGACTGTCCATTGAGAAGGAAATGTTAATCAGTAAGCAAACTATGCTTCGATATAAAAGTACCACGTATAGCCAGAAAATGCTTCCGTCGCAGAACTTCGCCAGCCGTCTCCACTCTCCAGCGACTTAATTTTTATGGATTAAGCTAGTTTTTTGGGCCAATAATAAACGATGAATAAAGAGGCACATAATAGACGAACGATTATCCGCTTGAACATGCTTTGAGCATAGACGGTGATGGACGCCGTTATGCATTAATGTATACATGTAATAGGTCTATGGTCTGAGCTAATGGTGAGACGAACGAACCGACCTTTGCCGAAGAAAGTCTTGATGACGTTGGGACAGCAGCGAACGGTATTGATTGGCAGAATGCCTGGTACAGAGATGCGATGAAGGGCGGTCGCCAGACGACTTGCCTGGACAGCGACCAGGTTACCACCAACACCTGCAAACAACTAGACCAACAGTGATCACGTCATCTCTCCTCAACATTAACACATCGTTCGATCGGGTCACCGGGCTGTCAGTCTTAACCTATAGTTGATATTCAGAAACCAACGAACATGTAACACGATGAAGAGATACTCAGATGAGACAACGTGGTTAACTTCCGAGGTCAATGGAGCCACCTGTCAATTCTATCACAGTAGATACACATTACTGTAAAATACTAAATACGTATTGAGGCCAACATAGCAGATCACCGGTTCCAGCAGATGCGTTTGAGGTACATTGTAACCATGATTTATATAGCGCCTCAATAAGAGAGACGTCTCATATGAAGTGGGTGGATATTACTTGCCATTGACGACCGGTTGAAAGACTGCGATTCCCTCGAAGTGCTCGACGGCCATGTCCAGGACCAAACCACCGACGCTGAAAAACATCAAAACACTTTAATGTTGTTAACTCAGTTGCCAAGCATGTAACAACAAATGTTCCATAAGCAAAATGAAACTCTTACTCTAGATTTTCCCATTTAACATTATTTAACATGGAGCACTAATAGCCTCTCGCTTGGTTTAATTACCGTGCCGTTATATAATTTACATATAGCTATACAATTACAAATGTTGGAAGCAATGGCACGGTCTCAGACTCTCAGAGCATCCAGCCACAGATATAGGCCTAGATATCTGGAGCAGAATTAGGTTTAAGAACTGAAACGCAGAATGCTATGAAATCGTTCGTATGAGGCTGCCACAAGAATACGAAGAGCTCACCTACTGATGGCCATAGCGCCAATAACAGGCACCCATCCGGTGCGTAGGACATTGCGAGTGTAGCTGTGACGATTGGCAATAGTCCACCAGACAGGAGTCAGAGACAACCAGAAGCAGAGCAGAACTGGAGCCACCCACACGTGACTCTCTGCCAATGAAAACCAGAATGATAATAGAATGACACTAGCATTTACATCGCATTCAAATCATACCCCCACCACCACCACCTCCACCACCACCACCACCACCACAACCACCAACGGCAACAATAACAGCAATAACAACAGCAATAACAACAACAGCACTTCAAACGACCCCAGCACTACCATCAAAACGATTAAACCCCACAAATGTTGACACCAATTAACACCACCAACACTTCAACCAACAACATCAACGCCAAAACCACAGACAACATCACCAAACATTTTACCGCCATCATTATTAAAATCACCGAAACATCAACATCGCGAACTACCTCCTCTATAAGAGTAAGATCAGACGAACGCAGCATTCCTGAGCATTGAGGAATGCCTGAAAACTCCATTTAATTCCACTTTGACAGACCACATTGGGCGAATATTTCAATATTTCGCGTCTTAAGACGCGCTTGATTGATAAGTCAGCCTCTGTTGACATGATGCCATGTTAATTGCAATGTAAATGGCGCATTGATGGTGTGGCATGGTGGCCGATTGGTTAGAGCGGTCGGCCCGTAGCGCTCAGTGTGCTCTGAGTGAGCGGGTTCGACTCTCGTCCGAGGAGTCTTGTGTAAGGACCTTGAGCAAGTTCTTCACGCACAATATTGCTCTGCAGTACAACTGCAGTTGCGCCGTCGAGGCGTGTGCACTTCTGAACTAAACTGTAAGAAGGGCTTTATCAAATAACAGTTGTATTCTATTGTATTAAAAATGCAATGTTGCATTGGTACCACCAGCACCACTGCATCCCCAGCGCCATATTCAGCATCACTGCCACCATCGTGCAAGCATTGTTAGCCGGGGCTTACCCATGATGGTGAAAAGAAGCATGGCCACGTTCGACAGCAGGGCGATGGTCGTCAGGTCACCCAGACTACCGCCGAAAGGGGTGGCCACATTATCTGGATTGATGTGGTACCTTCGAGAGATGAGAACTACGCCAACCATGACGGTACCTAAACACAACGCCAAAGCCATTCACCGCAATCCATTCGGCAGAATCCATTCACCAGTCTATATCAATTCATATAAATCCAATCACCAAAATCGATTCATTCGATTGCATTAATCGGTTAACCTGAATCCATTTGATAGAGTCAATTCCATTGAATCCATTCATCCACGTCCATCATCCGAATTGAATTGTCGCAATGCATTTATTTGGAATTCGGTCTCCATTGTTCAAAGATCAGAATAGGAACCGAAATTCAACCCAATAAATCAATTTCAACATAGGCCTAATTCATGAACTGGAATCTATTCACCCGAATCCATTCTTCAAAGTGAATTTCAATTAATAGAAATTCATCGGACTAAATTCAGCAGAATGCAGTAATCAGATCCTGATCATTCGTAGGCCTATTTATATCTGATGAGCTCAATTAGCATAATAACTTTTATCTTGGTTGCAGATATTTCCTTAGACTCTCTTAGTCGATAAGAACGAACGAACGGGTGGCAGATGTGCGCTATATGTCTAAATTCAATTCCTTGTAGTTGGCATGTGAATGTGGCTGACCTAGAACGAAACTGGCGATGGAGGCCGTGATGACGCTGCTTGTGCAGACCAGGATGCCATGTAGAAGATCGAACTTTCCAGCTGGAATCCATCCGAGGAGTATAGCGACAATGGAAGCCATGAATGCAACAACAATCGACTGAGCCTGTAGTGAACAGAGCAACAGGAGTGACACTGCTTGTCACTCTCATGTGTATACACACACACACATATATATATACTGCATGTCACTCTCATATATATATATATATATATATATATAGTGGATACAATCGCGGGCAAAAACAAGAAAAGTAGAGAAACTTTGTGAGAACCTCATCATCAGCCTCTGCTTGACGGACGAGAGATTATAGTAATAATAATAATAATAATAATAATAATAATAATAATAATAATAATAATAATAATAACAATAATAATAATAATAATAATAATAATAATAATAATAATAATAATAATAATAATAGCCGGTGGGATTGACCCGATCTGATGGTAAAAGACCAAACGGTCTCACTCATATACCATGGCGGGCGGGGCGGTGTTTGATATGGGACGCGACAGTCTCAGATGCAATGGCAACGTCGTATCTGCCAGAAACATCACAAAGAGCGGGCGCTGCGGCCGAGAGGGCGGCGAACCTCAAAACTCAGAAATACGCCGAGCTAGCCTCCACGTACGTCTTCACACCGGTGGCATTCGAAACCTTTGGCCCCATCAATTCCGAAGGCCAAAGCTTCCTTTCAGAACTGGGACACAGACTGAGCGCCGTCACTGGGGTGCAGAGGG
The DNA here is from genome assembly GCA_959347315.1 of Bimastos eiseni. Taxonomy (NCBI): domain Eukaryota; kingdom Metazoa; phylum Annelida; class Clitellata; order Crassiclitellata; family Lumbricidae; genus Bimastos; species Bimastos eiseni. The sequence continues at coordinate 31,513,876 of OY365807.1, forward strand.
AGACGACTTTTCTCTACCAGCGCATCTCGATGATTATTCAACGCTACAACGCAGTTGCTTTCGAAGGAACTTTCGCTGCTCAGGAGTTCAACTAACAGGGCTACTCCGGACGACTTAGCCATTAAATAGATGAAATCAACTCTACGCCGTGTCTCTCGGACTATTATCATAATAATAATAATAATAATAATAATAATAATACTAATACTAATAATAATAATAATAATTACTATTATTATTATTATTATTATTATTATTATTATTATTATATTATGCTGTTATCGCCCATGATGAGCTAATGGAGTGTTGGCAATGTCCCGAAGAGGCAGACTGCGTTCCCACGCTGAAGAACAACTGAGATACGTTGGAACAGAAATGACGTCTCCATTGGATCGTGGGTTGCAGCACTCGTTCGACTACCCAACTCTGAGATGAACTGCAGTCCTTCACTGCTCCAAGCGCCGCCGGATTCCAAGGAGAGGGCTACGAAGTCGTGGGTGTTGGTTATGGTGGAATACTTGGCCCTCTTCGTCTTAGCTGCGCGTTCGGCTGCTTCGCCAGCTCTGATAGATGTGTCGACAAGATGTGACTTGGCGTAGGTGTCGGGCACTGTCACATCCCATGCCAGACATCGACCACGTGTCCAAGGAATGAGCGTGACGCCGTCCGGTCGCTTTCCATCTTCTCTTAGCAAGCCGAGAGGTTCCTTTTGCGCTGGAATCTTCGCCCTGCCAAGAGCTCTCCAGATGACATCGTTCAACATGCTATGTCGTTGATGTTTTCCGCTGCCTCTTCTACAAATTTGTCCATGGAGCCCTTTTGCGTCGACGCTCTCTTGACATTGGTGTTAATTGGTATTAATAATAATAATAATAATAATAATAATAATAATAATAATAGTAATAATAATAATAATAATAATAATAATAATAATAATAATAATAAAGAGGCCTACGGGCTCGAATGGAAGACAGGCGCTGGCGGCGGCGGTAGCCGCAAAACTGGAGGATGGAAACATTAGTGCGGCAGCTCGCATACTTTGTTCTGGCGACACCCCAGCGCCGATTAATGAAGAGACACTGGAACTTCTATGCCAAAAACATCCTGCCCCGCCGCGTGACCGCCCAGCCATCCTTCGATCGACCTCATGCGCACCCTTCCAGGCGACAGAGCAGGAGATTCGCACAATGATGCGCTCTTTCCCGATGGGGTCGTCCGGCGGCCCTGATGGGCTGCGCCCCCAACACGTAGCGGAACTGATTGGAGATCCAGACGCGGGACCTGGGCTGCTGAGAGCGACGACTGCTCTTATCAATCTACTACTGGCCGGCATCTGCCCTCAAGAGGTACGGCCCATCTTATTCGGAGGTACTCTTTTCGCCCTCCGTAAAAGCTGTGGTGGTCTAAGACCAATAGCCATTGGATACGTGTGGCGTCGACTCGCATCTAAATGCGCCAACGCATACGCCGTCCCACGTGTCACGCCGTACCTAACCCCTAAACAACTGGGGGTTGGCGTTCCCGGAGGCTGCGAGGCGGCAACCCACGCCGCTAGACGATTCCTGACCAGCATGGACACGAATTCAATAATGGTGAAGCTTGACATTTCGAACGCTTTCAATAGCTTGCACCGAGATTTCATGCTCGCATCAGTGGACGAACTCATTCCTGATTTATCCGCATATTGCCATCTTGCCTACGCCGAGGCGACATCTCTGAAATTCGGGAGATTCACTATACAATCGCAAGAAGGTTCGCAACAGGGCGATCCCTTGGGACCTCTCCTTTTCTGCCTACCGCTACAGCCGATCCTTAACCACCTGCTTTCACCATTGGCCTTTGGATACCTCGACGACCTCACCTTGGGCGGGGATCCTAAGGTGGTGGAGGCGGATGTTAACTCGATCGAAGAGGGATGTCTGCAACTAGGCCTCACGCTCAACCGCAAAAAATGCGAACTCATATCTTCCGACGCCCATATCAACGACGTTAGTCAAGGCTTCCTAGGACAGTTCGCCCGAGTCAATGCATCTTCGGCCGTGCTCCTAGGGGCTCCGCTTTCCACGACGGATGCTCTGCTTTCAGCCATCGATACCTGTGTGGCCGACCTCGGAATTGCCCTCGACAGGTTGCAACTAATCGCTAGACAAGACGCTCTACTGATCCTTAGACATTCGATCGGCTCGCCTAAACTCATGCATTTATTGAGATGCACCCCTTGCCACGACCACCCGCGTCTATGGGCTTACGATGATCTACTGCGAGGAGGGATCGAGCGAATCTTCAACATTTCGATGACCGATGACCAATGGGGTCAGGCCACTCTCCCGATCAGGATGGGAGGACTGGGAATTAGGAGGGCGTCCTCGCTGGCACTTCCCGCCTTTTTGGCTTCAGCCGCGGGCACTCTCCAGATCCAGTCCCTCATCTTAGAATCAGCAGCGGTGAAATCGGACTCGGCATGCGACTCGGCGATGTCTACCTGGCTTCAACTTACCGAAGCTTCTGCCCCGACGACGCCAGGCCATAAACAAGCCCACTTTGACAGACCGCTGTTAAACGCGGTTCTGTCTGCACTAGAAGAAAAGCTACAGGATCCCTACGACCAGGCGAGACTAAGGGCCTTGCAGTCACCACACGCCTCGGACTGGCTATACGCTCTCCCGCTCGTTTCTCGCGATCTCAGACTGGAGGACGATACCGTGAGGGTGGCGGTCGGCCTACGTTTAGGGGTGGCCATCTGTGAGCCGCACACCTGCGCATGCGGCGCCTTCGTCTCTGCCAGAGGCGCACATGGCCTGTCCTGTTCATTGGGTTTTGGCCGTCAAGCAAGACACTGTAATATCAACGACCTTATCCATCGCAGCCTCAACAGAGCCGGTATTCCAGCAGTCAAGGAACCGTCAGGTCTTTCCAGATTAGATGGAAAGAGACCGGACGGGCAGACCCTGATACCGTGGAGTGGGGGGCGGACCTTACTTTGGGACGCAACTGTGGTGGACACAGTGGCCGCTTCCTATATCCCCGAAACAGCTTCCATAGCTGGAGGAGCGGCGGAGATAGCCGCCACAAGGAAACACACAAAATATTCTGAGCTAGAGAAGAAATACACTTTTCTTCCAATCGCTATAGAAACCTTCGGTCCCCTCAATAGTGAGGGCCTCGCCTTTCTGTCTGAGACTGGACGCCGACTTTCGACAACTACCGGTGACACCCGAGAGACAAACTTCCTTTTCCAGAACTTGTCGGCATTGATCCAACGTTTCAATGCGGTGGCGTTTCAGGGCACCATGTCAAGATTACAGTCCACTGACAAGCGGCGACCCAGATAGCATGATAACAGATCCGTTGGCAATGCCAATGATGAATAATAATAATAACAATAATAGTAATAATAATAATAATAATAATAATAATAATAATAATAATAATAATAATAATAATAATAATAATAATAATAATAATATAGTGAGTAGGTATACAATGGATGAGGTGAAGTACGGAAGTAAAGCAAGTACGTCGACTGTCGAAACATTCGAACATCACAAGCTCACAGCAACTAGATCTGTCGCCAAATAAAAGGAAATGTGAATCAGAATAATAATAAGGGTACCTTATGCTCTCTGCACATGCGATGTTTAAGTCGCTGGATTTCAATTGAATTTATCAAGGAACGTTTTAGATCACATGTTCGGTTTCTTTTCAAAAATCCACGATCAATTGACGCCATAAATATTACAAAACTGATCTAAATAAACAGATAGGACATTATTTAGTTTATCTCCGGATATATGCTAATATAGTTCGATACAATGTGTATCTATAGGTGAATATTGTCTGAAATTATCTCACCACCATGACTCAAACAGGGTTGAACTAAATGAGTCGCAAGTCCATGCAAGAAATGAATGGGCCTAATTCACCCGAATCAGTGCACGCCACTTCAGATGGTGTGAGCACTAGTGTCAATGCAAGCCACTTGAGATGGCGAACACGGTGAAGCACTAAGCCTATTTTACCTGAGTCAGTGCCAAGCTAGCCCCAATCAGCTTCAGCTGTTCTTTTGTCGTTTCCATGTGACCGAGGTTAGCCTGTTAGAAAGGAAAGAGATAATTGTTCGAAAATTTCAAGCTATTACGACAATGCAAGGGAAACGAAAGCAATTGCTGTGATTAGTCGGCAATGATTCGATGTGAAGACGACAAAATTGGCGATAATTCCTTGGAAGAGATAATAACAAGTAACCATCATCCGTGGCTCATAATTATCTTCATATTCACCGACAAAGTTAATATCATATGTCCGAATTACGGTTTATCATCATGTGATTCTCGTTAACGATGGTTATCACGAAAATGTTCGTTAACAAAAATAAAATAACTGTAACTAAAATATCATCAGCTCTAACGAAAATAAAGGTAGAGAAAATTTATCGTTATTTTCATTTTTCAAATGAATAGCGCAATTTCAACAAACATGAGAATATCAAAATTCGCTTCTAACTAGCCTAGGCCTATGTGCGCCAGATTTTAGAATGAAAATCAAGTTACTAGAGCTATAAGCTTATAACTGAAGTCTCTCTTTTTTCCCGTGTGACCTAACTTAACTTTCTTCCTCTTCCCTTGCTTTATATGGCTAACATGTGGTAGCACATGGCAATTAATTGGCATTGACACCATTCACAGTTTTAAAAATGTCTTCTGTCCTTAACCACACGATGATTCAGTCATAAACTTCAATTAAACCTTTTATACATTGTCATTCAGTCATCAGAAGCAGCTTAATTTTGGCGACACATCTACATGCTGAGTGCATTGTACATATACTCGTATCCAACCCCTAATAATTATTAGTTTTGCAAGTCTGCCGACTGCATATGAAAGCTACCATTTCACTTCAGCGCATACACTTACGCAATAAATAGCTAAATAAATATTTTATTTATATTCACCGATGGCATGTCCACAATTACTGTACCTGAGAGGAATACTGACTATAGGCATGACTGCGATTATTGCTGAAATGTAAATAATCATCAACTAAGACTGTTACTAACTAAGACAAAGTCTGTATTCGAGAAACACATGCACTACGGAGAACGAACGACCTGTGTTGATAATCTCGACGCTTGAGTCATCTCCAGATTTCCTTTCAGTCCAAGTAGCGATGGAACCAAGATGAAGATTTCTCCGATTTCAAGAAACACCGGCCAGTGCTATTCAACAGATTCATCACAGAAGCCCAATTTATAACCAGCTACGTTAAATTCAAATTAGAATTAAGCTAAAGGGAAGTGCTTCGTTTTTTTACGAAGCTGACTAGGCTACATCGTTCTGTTAATTCGCTCAGCATCCTTTTGTCATGTTTTCTGGTGCGAATTGGAAGTGATTTTCCATGGCGGCTTTTTTGCTTAGTTGCAATATACAAGAAAATTTACCAGGAAAAGAAATGCCCCACTGGCTATAATCATACCCATACACAAGAGGAATGACAAGAAGGAATGTGGCAAACACAGAGGCATCAGCCTACTGAATGTACCGAGGAAACTCTACACACAAATATTGCAACAGAGACTGAGGAGATGGGCCCACGTTGAAGAGGTGACATCTGAGGAGCAGGCAGTGTATGGGAGACGGGGGACCAATAAATTTAATCTTGAACAAAAATTGCCAGGAATTCTTTTGGGCAACAAAATTATGTGGGGAAAATTCTGATGACCAGTAAATGTTAAATAGACTGTGAAAACTTTTTTGCATTCTTTTCGCCCTAAATTGTTTTCGCTCAGCTGTCAAATTGTGCCGACACTCTGTGTCATATTATAGTCTATCTACATTACATTTGATCAGAGTATGTTGCACTTTTTAGACTGGATAAGATTCCGATTTAAACTTCATCCAGGTCATATTTTATCTTATCATATCAGCTCAAGTACTAATTATTATAGGTTAGACAGCGCATTATGAAATCCAGAGCCGAAATCCTCCGATTCAAAGGGGTTTGTGGTTGATTGTTACCTGGACGATGTCAAGGACAATGCCAGCAAAAGCGCATCCGAATCCAGCCATGATGAAAGGAAACACGGTTTCCAGTAGAATCCGGAAGAACGTCTCTCCTGTATCCTCGATCATCACCGGCTGTACTGCACCCACAGCACCAGAGGGATCTTCGACGCCTCCACCACCAACGATATGGACAACAACACTGGATCCAGTGACCATACATCTGGCTACATCGTCTCCGATGTCACGACTGATGGATGGAATCGGATCCAGCAGGTGTCCATTTGCCCAGCCGTCTGTCTTCGTCTGTTCATCCTCGAGATCTCCAAAGTGGGTTGTGATCGCGGTGCTGAATCGCCGAGGAGAGTTCGTACCTGCCTCTAGATGCCCGTTCGCCTTTCCCCTATCGTCCATTTCCCATCGCTTTGGGTTCATAAGAGAAACCCCATTGACCAGTTGAAGAGTCGACGTTCGGGGCCAGGCTGCGCAGTCAGCGCGTGCGTCGCCCTCCGACTGGCGCCTAGAAGCCAGCGCAGACGGCAGAAGGGAAGAAGGGTGATTGTGGGGGCCATTTGGTGCGTTGAAATATCGGTGGTCTCGTTGCACGGTCGATCTCTGTCTGCGATCGGAAAAATGACGCAGGATTCGACGCAGCGACGCTCGATATCCGGATTCCATCTTTTCTTCCCCGCCTTTCCACACCTCCTTCGCTTCCATTCGTTCCTTAACATTGGAACTGTTATCCAGATAATTGCTCGATGCTTCGTCAGCACTCCCGCCGTAACTAGCCATTCCATGCTGACCATTCGTTCCTGTCTGATTGACCACTGCCTCGGTCTGAGAGTCATTTGCGAAGGATTTATTTTCGAACGACTTCTTGTTAGGTAACCCCTGGAGTGCCATCGATGCGCAGGTATCTTCTACTGACAAACGGATCTCATCTGTTTCGTCTCGGATCAGCGATCTCGGGATGCCATTGGACTTCTCCTGGAACTGGACAATGTGACTCTTCCTCGACAGACTCTTCTCCACCTCTCCATGCACTTCCAATTTCTCGTCTCTAATCAGATTCTGCTCTGAACCCGTCGGACTCACCTCCTCGATTCGCTCTCCTTTGTCCAGATCCATCGCCGAAAAGAATTTCTCTTCGTGATCAAGTTGGTCATCTGAGAAGGACTTTTCTGCGTCACTCGAGTCCGCTGCACAGGCGGCATTGTCATAGGCTGCATCGGTGTTTGCTGAAGGGTCCCTCTGGGCCAAGTCCAGCCAGTGGATTTGGCTCCGCCGCCTGTCTTCTGCGGGGATGAGGTCAGCCAAACGTCCTGCCTCGATCATCTGCTCCTCTGGACCCTTTCCTTCCATCGACACTTTGATGAAAACCCGCCAGCCTCAGAATCTGACTCCTGCCGACCGATAACTTCGGAGGACGGCGTTTATCCGATGCGTGTAATTGTATGACGCCTACCTTTCTGAGGCACATGCACGAGTCCACACGTTTATTGGTCACCGTTGTTGAAGAACCGATGCGGCCACGATCTCCAGGATTCGAACCACCGTAGACGTGGGAAATTGTAGTCTGGAAGGCTGAACTGCTGTTGCGTCGTTGCACTCGCTCCCATCGGATGGTCCTCCTCCTCCTCCTCTTCCACCTCTTCCTCTGTAGCAGCGTAGATCGAACGCTCTCCCGTCTTCTTCTGCGTTTTGATCATCGACAGCAACGCGCTTCTCATTCGTGGCGAGTGATGACCGTCGCAGCTGTTGAATCGTTTCTCGTTAACGACGATGCTCTCACGTAAACCTACACACACACGCAGCTAATCAGTTCTCTCCTGCGATTCACCTGCACGGATGCCCTCCAATTTATAGACTATCTGGTGTCCAGCCTCACCATTAAATCGTCTGTTAAACCGACCGTACAGGCGTCTGGAAATTACGGACGAATTTCACGCCACGTTATCGGTACAAAGTCAGATTTCAATTGATTTGAAACCCATTTTGCGGGTGCAAAGGCCAAGGCTCATGCAGTCTCTGCAGTTGACTACGGTGATATATATGTGTCTAATTGCTGGATAATAAAGCGCAGGGCTTGGATGCCAACTAAGGACTCTATGTATATATATATAATATATCTAATATATATGTATATATATACATTAACATATATACCTGAGCAATAACTTAGGCCAACCTGTGTTGGATGTAGGCCTGTACGGCAAATAAGCTTCGGGCATGTATGCAAAAATCTGTACTGCTCCTTTCGGCCTACAGCAATACAGAGGAAACAATACGGACGAGGTAGAGGAAATGAATGCAAATAAATTATAAACATCTGATCATCGAACATTTAGGCTATTTTGAACCATATGGCGTAATAAAGACAGCGTTCCATTAAAAGTTATAGATCGGAGGTAATTAAACCACACGTGAAAGTGTTTTCCGAAATTTCCAGTATTTTTGAAAGGCGCTCTTTAAATGGATGACGTAGCGGGTTTTCAACAGCAGCTGATAAATGCTAAATCCTCGGAAGACATTGTCTAAAGGTCTGATTATAATGTAGAACACTCGAGTACATTTGAACGATATCAGAATCATGTTCGACAGCAACTGATGCCATTGTTATGCATAGGCCTACGGTCCACATCTTAACTGTTAGTCGCTTTCTCTGCATAAAATGAATAGCAGAAACAATAGCAGATAACAATGGCCCCATTGACATCACATCCTGCTTCTCATTTTGCTTGTAACGCTAACAGAAACCATGTGACATAATCGATTCTGAGCGTGGACCCTGTGACGGCCATCGAGGAGGAAGCGGAGGAGGAGAAGGAGGAGAAGGCGGCGAAGGAGGGGACGTCCACTGAATTCTTGTTTAAATCGATAGAGTCAAGGCGTAATTCGTCAAACGTCGACGAACAGACATATTAAGTGAAATCGTCCCTTGAACATCATCTCCGTCCGATAAGGGTCAGTTTACACTCTCTATTACCTAGATTTTTAATTCAGCGTAATACAACGCAGAATCATCGGGGTGTGATTCAGGGAGGGACGGGGAAGGACGGAGGGAGGGAGAAGAAAGGGAAGAAGAAGCGAAAGCGTTAATAAACACTAGCTTCTATTTGGCAACGTAGGCTTATTAGCCTATAGGTCGGAGTTCAGTTGCGTTCTCGTCTTCTCGCTTCGGATGCTAAATACTCTATATGACATGCGAGTGATTCGTATCGATATTTGACCTCAGGGCTGGATTAAGGTCTCTGGTAGTCCTCAGTGTCGCGTTTACCTATAGGTACACCAGGCGCGCGCCTAGGGCCCCAAATCTCAGAGGTCCCCCAAATGATGAAAACATTACATACAAAATAGCGTCTCAGGGCCCCTCAAATGAATGAAGACCCTTCATACAAGATAACATCTCAGAGGCCCAAAATGAATTGAAACATTAAATACTAAATAACAAATCAGGGAGCCCATCCAAACGAATGAACACATTAAATACAACATGAAATCTCAGGGGCCCCAAAAGGAATTAAAACATTTCATGCAAAATAACATCTCAGGGGCCCCCAAATGAATGAAACATTAAATACAAAATAACATCTCATGTGATGATAACATTAAATACATAATAACGTCTTAGTGGCCCCCACATGAATGAAGACATTTCTTACAAAATAACATGTTTCACGAATGAAATATATCAAATCAAATAATTTATATTCTCTATTCACATGACAAGTGTATTGTGGTAATTCATAATTGCTATATTATTGCGAATATCATGAATGAATGGTCCGATTAGCTGCGTTGGTAAGAGCGAAGGTCGCGTGTTTTGAGCCTCTTTGCCACCAGAAGCTGGCTCACTGTTTAACTGATTGAAATTTTAAAATAAATTGTTGCGTATTTCGATATGCGATGTGATGACGTGATGTCATTTATCTCAGACTCCTTCTCCTTCGTCACAAATCGTCACAGATGTATGACCCCTCCGATGGGTGCGCGACGTCATTTAGATACAGCCCTTCAGACTCAGTGTATAAATTCATAGGGCCCCCAAAATGTTTGCGCCTAGGGCCCCGTTTTCTGTAAACTCGCCTCTGGGAGCCATGGGTAGATCCAACATAGGGGCCCGGGTCGTATGCCCTTCTAATAGATATCGGCGGATCGTCACAGACGATGATGGAATCAAAGATATCATGATTAATAGAATTATTCTGTACAAAATACACATGGCAAATTGATGTTCATACCACAACTCAGGTCTTGTACTATTTAAGTCACAAAGAATGTGTATGATGTGATTTACATAATATAAATTAATTGAGCCTCATTCAGTTCTATAATTATACATTGTGCAACATGCAGGCAAAAATGCTTCAAGGTCTTAAAATATAAAGTTTAGTCCACCTTATTGTCACGTTATTACAGATATTTTTTCCTGTAAACTATATGAAAAGCAGACTATATAATAATATAGTAAATATACTGACTGGGGCTCCTCCAGCACCTCGGGACACTGAGCGCGTTGCCCTCCTTTTCAGTTGGCAATCCGGCCGTGTTTGACCTGGCACCAAACCGACCTAATTCTGCCAGACAGTCCATAATAAGCAACACGCGTTTTTTTCGGTTCGATGTATGACCTGGCACCGAACCGACCTAATTCTGCTCGGTCTTGAGTCTTGACCGCCTTGATTTGGCCGACGAATAACTTAGTTGCACTCATGAGCTGCATGTGCTAAAGAAACACCAGAATCACGTCATCCATCTAGACTACGCCTAGGTCTATATAAGAAGAGCTGATTGGCAGATGACTCACCTGATGAGGCGCAACTAGACCGATCTGCACAGTTGCGAAGCATTGGAAACCGGAAATGGCGGTTGATACTAGTCTCATAAGATGGCGATTGCTGGAAGAGCTGAACTAGACGATTGATGGAAGAGCCGAACAACGATTGGTGGACAGCGATCGATCGACTTCGACGACTGGAAGAGGTATAAGCCTATACATATTATATATAGGCTACGTTCTCATTCAAAGGAATGGATACCCTTGTTGCAGCGTGTATTTATATATGCATGCATGTATGTATATATGAGTATGTATGTATGCATACATAAATGATTGAATGTGTGTATATAGACTTTAATTAATAGGTTAGGCCTATGTGTAGGCCTAGGTATGTAGGCCCTAAACGTAATCTCGATATTTTCTTCAGTGCGAAATTAGCGAAGTCGCGGGAACCAGATTATTCACAGGCGTATATGAAAGCTTATATATACAGAGTGGCGCAAAGAAAGTGGGACCGTCTCGTGAAATCTTGTGCAAAATATATGAAATTATGTTTTAGGCGGTTTTTTTACTGTAAAATAATCCTTACTCACTAACCCAACGTATGACGTCACTATTTCGTGAAGTTCAGGTCGTCATCTTCATAGTTTAGATCATTTTTATAGTTTATGTAATTTTTGCACTGTTTATGAAATGACAAAAATAACAGCAGAAGATCGTATTCTCGAAAAAAATTTGCCAATTGAAAAACAATGGGGAGCTAGGCGAATGATTACTGAGTTTCCAAATAAAGCCTGGAGTAAAACAAGTCTTAATCGACTTTGTAAACAAATTGATGCCGATGGTACGACAGCGCGTAAATCTGGAAGCGGCCGCCCGATGTTCGTTAGAACAGCACCAAATTGTGGTGAGCTGTGCGTGTGAGTGAGCTGATTTGTAGCCAGGATCCTCACAGCCACAAGAGTCCACGGGAAATTGAAAGAGAAACTGGCATATCACGAAGAACAGTGCAACGCATTATAAAGCAAGATTTGCAACTTCAAACATACAAACGCGTAATAGGGCAGTTTATAAACGAAATCTGCAAATTTAAACGCCTGCAGCGAAGTCAACAGTTACTTGACAGATTTCCAAACTAGAGAAGTGTACGAAGTATTTGGTTTACAGACGAAAAGACATTTACTTTCGCCACACCGGTTAATTCTCAAAATGATCGTGTTTATTCTGATGCAATAAAGAAACAACAAGTTCCAGCAACGAGACTCGTACGCGAACGTGAACATTTCAGTCGTGGCATCATGGTTTCGGTTGGTGTGTCTCGGATGGGAAAAACCGGTGTGGTGTTTGTTGAACCTGAAGCGAAAGTGAACAGTGAGTATTATTGTAATCACGTCTTAATACAAGGATTGCTTCCGGATATTCGAGCGAGATGTAATCGGCAAAATTGGACACTGCAACAGGACGGAGCTCCTTCGCATACGGCAAGAAACACGATAAACCTTCTTCTTCGGGAGAATGTCAGCTTCATCGAACCAGACATGTGGCCCCCAAATAGCCCGGACCTAAACCCGGTAGATTATGCTATTTGTGGTGCCCTCCAGCAAAAAGTCTACCTTCGTCGTAAATTTGCAACAATAGATCAATTGAAATTGGCCATCGTTGAAGAGTGGCAAAAACTCTCTCAGCGGTTTATAAACAGAAGCATTGACCAGTGGCGCAGACGTTTAGAAAAAACTGTTGAGAACCGAGGAGGACACATTGAATTTGATTTCTGATTTTGTATAGACTATCATAGGGCAACAATTTACTTGTTTTTCATAAAAGAAAATTTAGCAAAAAAAATTATTATTTGATATTATACTAGGCGGTCCCACTTTCTTTGCGCCACCCTGTATATATATATATATATATATATATATATATATATATATATATATATATATATATATATCCGCTTGTTACACCCCTGCTAGTCACTGACGCTCTTAATGGCCTATAATTATTTGAGAAATGATTTGGATAATTTGCTTAGTAAGGAATTGGACTCATCGCGTTGAAACAACGCTAGCGTCTACAGATAAATTATATCCATTCCAACAGCTTTTGAGTGAAACACCGAACGACTGATTAACAGTGATTATATGACTTAATTAAAACGATAGGCATATCTACGGGCTTTGCACAGTAGCTATTCAACACGTCGTGTATTTTATGTGCTGCAACAAACTGGCGCATAGGCTTATAGGCCTACGAGTTGAAACATGCATGATAGCATTTGAGGCCCTCTCACTAATTTGAATGTCTAACGTGAATGCCATGTAAATCAATAAAATCATTCACATTGCTCAGTAATCATGATTAATGGAATCTTAATCAAATCTAATCTAATTGACGATGATTAGTTGATAACATTAAATTTGCAAGATTCATTTTATGGTCAGTGTTGACCTAAGTGCTGTTGACCGCATTCGGCTTGTCTTGAATGGTTTCGCGTATTTACTTTTTTCAAGCAGTCCATGATCTAGTGTTCGATCGACAGGCTTGACGTGCTGATCAGTCTGCGAGCCGGTCACGGAGGCTGCTGCTGGTGGTGATGCCAAGGGTTGGGCTAGAACATCAATGGTCTAGGCCAGATGTGATGGTGGTGGCCGTAGAAAAATGCGGGCTCTATACTCGCCTGCCGACACCGTACCTGCAGGCATCACATGGAGTAGAGCGTCAACAGGGTAGGGAGAAGCAGAACGGGTGGAATAGACGCTGGCGGATAGAATTGATGGTGGCGTCATTGAGATGACGATGACGTGACGGCATAGCATACTGTAGCGTAGGCCTATTGCAGGAGGGTCACGTTTGTCAAGTAGGCCTAGGCCCAATTAATTCCCTAATATCCCCAAAGACAGAAAACGAATTAGGATATGAAAACTCAGAGGCCCATAGATGCATACCACAGCATATACGAAAGTAGGCAAGGCACAAGTAGGCTACTAATTTGCAGGGCTGTTAACAATACTTGACAAAAGTATTGCAATTGCAATACCAATACTTTCTAATTAAAAGTATCGTGATACCAATACCAATACTTTTTCTGAAAAGTATTGCAATACCAATACTTTTACCATATACTTTTTATTATCCTTGCCGAATTCGACCTTAGCATAAATTATAATTCATGCACCGATAATTATTGAAAATATCACAAGGAATCACTTGGGCCAATCACAAGGAATCTAGATAAGAGTAATGGTGACCTGTTACTTGTCACATTTCTTCAAAGCATAAAATAGAAGTGGGCATAATGGTTGGCCAAAAATGATATCAGCTAATTGGATGGGAACTAGTAAGTGAAAGAATAATTACCATCAGACCACAAACAGGGCATACCACCACGTTGAACTCACAGCATTTGCCAAGTCTTCTTTTTGATGAGTTAAGTAGAGGATTGAATTATCAAGTCAAAAGTTACATCCCTAGTTGTTGTATATTTAGGTTGTAATTACACTACATTCTTCACCATTTAGGCTAAATCTTTATTATCTTGTGTTTGTATGTTACAATGTGATGCACTTTGATCTCGTGTAATCTCATTTGATGTCTGATCTCGTCCTATTAATGATTTCATGCATTTAACATTTCTTTACTTTTATATATTATTTTTCATACGTTAAAAACTATCCTTCTATCTTTATGTGCTACCTGTTTTATTAAGCAGACTGGTTATCATTAGTTGAAAGCATAACAATTTAACATTCTGACTCATTCAGAGCGGGAGTAATGTGAACACGGAGGGGGTAATCTGAAATCGATTTACCGGGGGTAACCTTAAATGGGGGGTAACTTGAAGTCTTTACACTGGGACGAATACGAACTTGTAGATCAACATTTTTACAAAAGTGGCAACCTCAACTTTGGTTTAGTGCATCTAAGTTCTCGACTAGGTGTTTCCTGGGCTTTCTTGGCCTTGACTGTTCTTGTCTCGGATTTGTGGGTCCTGAAAATGTCTTAGCTACGAGCTGCGTCTGCCAGCTCAACAAATGAGTCACCCAGTTTCAAAAACTTGAGCAAATCAAATTCTTTAAACACTGTGTAGCTCAGCTATATGCAGCTCTGTCTGGACGAATATATTAGGATGTATTTTATAAAAGGCAAGCCACAAATTGAAAATAAGACACTCTCGTAGCATCACTCAGCTTCCATAACAGAAATTTAACAAATATTCGAAAGATCGAATCGGTTTTGATCACAAACATTCGGAAAAATTAAAAAGTTACAAACTTCTGTAGAATGAGCACAAAATAAACAAACAACAGTTAAGTAAATAAGCCCAGATTGCTAGAAATGCACATCAGTTCTTGATATCAACACTAGCAAACAGTTCTTGGCGGCATATGTATACCGCATTTAAGAGGCAAGTAGTTCAGAAATGCCCCGTTCAAGCCATACCTCCAAATATTTAAGCAAATTAAACCAATAAATGACACTGGGAAACAGTTAGACACATTGAAAAAACTGTCATAAAAGTAGATGTAAAGAATGAACTCATGGATGAAAATCAACCTTAGAAGTAAATGAAGTCATGAGCATCTCATCTTACTTGCAATCACTTGTGCAATGACTTATGCAATCACTCATGCAATTCCTTCTTCTGTCCTCTGTCTGAATCTCGACCAGGAATTAATTATGCGCCCATGGTAATTCTGTGTTTGTTGCAGAAATGTTGTTATGAGTCATGATAAATCCATTTAACTATACAAATGATAAAATCTCAGAACAGATTTACCGCTATTGCTGAACCTGACTGCCATCTGAGTTGACTACTGTATTGCCTGTTTATAGACCTTTGCGCAGCTCGGTCACTTGTAATATTTGGCGCATTTTCCAGGCTTGGTTTCGTGGGGGACAATTTGCATGGTCACCATCTGTAGAAAAACGAAAATTGTCCATCTAGTGTAATATTACTTTTCTGGCTCAGCTTTCAAAAATAAATTTCTGTTACAGCTCAGCACACTCATATTCCCCAATTCAACAATTTTCCCCAATTCCAACATATTTCCCCAATTCCATAAATTTTCCCCAGTTCCATCATATTTCCCCAATTCCACCAATTTTACCCAAATTCCATCATATTTAACCAATTCCACCAATTCTCTCCAAATCCATCATATTGAATCTCCACTGCGATCGAACACACCACTGTGTTAAAAAGAATTTCTCTGATGTTGACTGCATCGGCTGATATCCATAATAGCCAAAGCGGAGGAGAACAGAAGAAGTTTGCTGAGTTTTTCTTTTAAGCAACTACCTTCCATTGTGTGAATGAATCATTCCCAGCATTGCTTTAAAGGAACAAGAATATATGAATGAGTGTAAAAATTTAATATTCTACACATGATAATGGCGTGATAACACAAAACAGGCACTTTTTAATTTTCAAGATATAAGATCCAGTTGGATAAGACCATAAAGTGCAGAGTGGTGTAAAAGTGGAATAGACGATCTTGTCATAACATCATCTGATGACACGCCATAGCACCCAGAACACAATGCAGTCAATAGCAGACGACATACTAACTCAAAGTCATAAACTGTGATGCTCTGCTCAGTCTTGGCTTAGTTTAGTAGCATTGTATTTAACACAATGTAAAGTCATAAAGAATAGTAGCAGTCACTAACAGCATCTCCCCATCCTTAAACTACGACAAATAAATCTATAATAACCTTCTGCCTGGCCAAGAAAGAACTCTCTAGATACATTCTGGTAAACATCCTTGCCAAGATTCTTCCAACCTTACAAATATGATAGCAGTGCAATAAAATTAGTCCGGTTGCCTGAACTACTACCATATTTCTGCATCAAACCTTTCCGGCAATAAAAAATTTTTTTTAACACCACAGCTGAATGTATTCTGGTAGTGCCACGCTCAAGCATGGATAAAAGAGGAGGGCAATGCTGATCATCTTTGTTATGACAAGGCGTCATTAAATAGCAATTTGCCTACCAACTAATTATAACAACTGAACGAATGGGAAACTTAACAAAACAATACAAGAGTAATGAGCTGAGAACAAGCGGGACTTCGCTTGAACTTCAGTAATGACTGTTTTGCAGATATGTTATGAAACACGACGACGACGACGAACAGCCCAAATGCATACAACAACGTCAGCCAAATAAAAGGTAAAGGCATAAAATATTTATCACTCAGTAAAACATTTCTCAAACAAGTTTGCATTGACTTCTGTTCAATATATAAATAACAACAAACCATTGGATATGAAACCAAGAAAAAAAGAGAACTGTTCACCACGAAAATGTCAAGTCTATTCAACAAAGAAAACAATTACTTAAGTTTAACATTCAATGATAAAGGAAATAACAGATTAGGTATGCAATGCATTTGATTTGTCATAGTAGTCAAATCAGCTTGTAAATGAGTGGAAATGGACATTCAAAGAACGCTATAGGTGGCAGCACAAGACGCTAATTGTTACAGATTGCACTACTTAAACATCGGACCCATCGATTCTTAAGCATTTCCAATTTATCTATTGAAACAATAATGAAAATATTCTCACTACATCCATCTCTTTTGCTGCCTAAAATCTCTTGGAATGCAGAATTTCTGAGCTCTGCTAAGGTCTGATGTCTGGTTAATATTTTGCATGGTAAATGTTTCTCCCAATCTCTGACAAAAATGGTCGAGAATAGCAAAGCTATTATTCTAAAATCTAAATTAAAAAAACCAAAGTAATTCTTACAGCACATAAAGATAGGATTAGAGCATTTAACCCTTTAACAACCAGCACATAGCAAAACTTAAGGCATAATCAATAATGCTGGCTGTTAAAGCTCCTTTTTGGTGGCTAAGATAAAACAGCCAACCTAGGCAAAAGGTGCCCTTCTGTCAGTTTGTGCTCTTATGTACAAAGTTTATTCAAAGAATGTAGGAAATAAAAATTTAGTTTTCTGAATTCTCAACATTTTGAAAGTTTGTATTTTCTTCTTTCCATTGTGAACAAACAAATCAAGAAGTCATTTTCAAAGTAATGTTCAATCATCAATATTTAAAGTGATTGCAACCGAATTTTATCCACTCTTCCCACACAAAGTTTATAAATGTATATGGGTAAGTTGTCAGGACTCGTCAAACAATTTGGACTGGCCACACAGTTTCAAAGAATTGTCCAATACCTATAGTATGGCATGGTAAAACACAAACTCCACCAAAAAACAAGGACCACTGCTTCATCACAGCATTTGCAATAAGGATACCACACCAAGCAAAACCAATATCCTAGTATTTACAAACGAACATAGAAATCAGCCAAGTAGAGGAATCTCTATGGAGTCCTCTGTCAAAGATTCAACACCATACTACAGACGATTACCAGTCTGTTTACATAAATGTCACCAGTTGTACAACATTATGACCTATTAAACCAAGCAATTGCTTAACGACAGATTGACAATCACTCAGGCCATTGTTTCTTTCTAATAATACATTTCTATGTTTTGGATCTGTTCAACAGCCATACATCCATACAGCATCTCTGTTGAAACAGATAAATATACAATCATGTACTTTTGATGATTTCAACAATACAGAAAAATGGGCTTGCCATTCTGAAATGCAAGGTTCTCCAAAAGGAGCTTCTTCTAGTGAAGATGTTGTTGCAATGTCTCAAAAACAGGAAGTGAATTCAAGCAAAAGCTTACTTTACGACACTACTTATGTCAGTTTGGAAAAATAACTTTAAATAAACGAAGTTATTTGAAGATGAAAAAGACGACCATAATGTGACTAAGGAACAAGATTCCAACGTTAGTCATCATTTGGCAAATAAGAAGAGGAAACTATGAAGACAGGCAACGACTGAGAGAGTGCACTCCACTCATAAGAAACGCTTCACATTTGTCTTCATCACAGTTCTGTACAGCAGACTGACAACCTATTTACAATTATTGCCCTTGTGCCAGCACACTTATTGAACCTCTGAACCCATGCAGATGTGAAAAAAATAATGCATCTCGCAATAAAGATCTGAACCGTCAGTAACACATTATGTGCCAAACCATTCAGCGACAGAGATTAAAAGAAATATTTCGTTTTATATATATATATATATATACTGATATATATATATACTGATATATATATATATACTGATATATATATATACTGATATATATATATATACTGATATATATATATATATATATATATATATAAAACAGTTTTTCAGTACGGCTTCAATGAAAGCAACAGAATATCTTGGTGTCATAAGTAAACAGCCTCAGCTTCCATGAACTGATCATACCATTAAATGTCAGAAATTCAAAACTGTAGGTAAAGACTTCCAGGATTTTAAATTATTTTGGCAAACACAGTTTCAGTAGGTTGAAAAGTTTTGATCTGCTAAGAGATAAACAAATTATAACACCTTTGATATGCAAGACACAATTTGTAGGGTATACAGAAAACATGAGGTTCTGATTATGCCACCACTGGATACAATTACCCCAACTCATTATGTCCCTAGTTATAAAAATTATTACACTTTATCTAACTGCAAGAAAGATGAAAATAAAGTAATAGTATAAAAAATGTCTAAATGAAGAAAGTATTATCATTTTCAAGATAAAAATTTAATACATTCTCCATCTTTTGACACCATTTTGGCCTTTCAGCATTCTCGAATGATAATTTAAGTTAAAATCAAAATGAACATGATTGGGTGTCATCTGACTCTTAGTATATCCTCACAATGAAATTCACACAATGAATATTATTATCTGTCCAAAGTGTTTGCAGGATTGCATTATTAAAACTGAGGGCCAACCCTAAGATGTATCCTATGACCTGTCAGATAGTCAAGTCAATGTCTCACTACCCATGATGAATGCTCAAGGTTCTCAAGAAATATTCTTTGTAAGAGGAATAAGGAAATCAGCATATGCTCACATCTCCACAAAGCAAGTAAGGGACATACGTTGAACATGTTGGCAGTCTGGACCAATATAGATTAACACCAGAAACATGACTTGGTGTAAAAAAATGCCACATGCCCAATTAAACCAATTAACGGAGTGTCTGAACCTATTAGCCTTGCCAACAATGTAGCAGAGCACACTGATGTCATGTCAATTCAAGCATATAGTTGCAGCAATAGTTGATCAGCTTTAGCAACAATGTAACACAGCACTTTGAAGTCAAGCCATAGCAAAATTAGAAACAATTGTTTAGACTTATTTACAGAACAGCAAAGCCATAACAACCACAGGAAATGACTGGAAATGACTTTGGTGATTTGATACATTCGAGATGCTGATGTTGATATATTATTTCACAGGCAAGGTCATGGTAACACAACTAAGCCTAATGCCTAAAGCCCGTGTGGCCACATTATATTCTAACCAAAACTCTCTTTAGCCGGGGATTAGATCTCTTGAGAACATAATCTTGAAGGAGCTGGTGCTCTTGTGGTTGGATAACCTCAAGTCGCTTATACTCTTGAACTCATCCCAAACCCAGTGCACTTAGCTTGTGATAGTAGACAGACAGCTGACTGGTGGACCTTCACCAATTGGTTGAGACCTTCCCTAGGCCACTTTTTTGCATCCCGTTCAGGACCTCAGAGGAACACTCGACCATCAACTTGGTTGCGTGAAGCTCTTACTAGGGCATTCCATTCTTAGGATATGGAGGAGCTCTGGCACTCGGTTAAACAGCGCTGATCCTGCTTGATTGTAGGCCCCTTCACTTGAAATGGACAACCACGGGCACTACATTTACTCACCCGGAATAATTTGCCTCCTTTCTGCCTAAATGCTCAAGTCCCTTCTCTTTGAACACAGCTGGGCTAGGAACATCTCTGAGTCGTTTTCTTGAAGGCAATATATAAATGTATGGAATGAATGAAAGACTAAATCTCTCTGATGAAAAACATAGACATTACAACAACATTAGCATTTCAGATAATTCCTGTTATGTAAAGATAATTCTATAAAGAGTAAATTAGAATCTATTGTCATTGATGTGTGATCCAAACACACATCAATCAATCATGAGTTACCAACATAAGAGAAACCGTCAACCTCAAAGTTAAAAAGAGTAAAATGTAGCAGACAAATTTCAATATAGCCTTAACAAATTGTAAAACAAATCCATGGATTTTTTTGAAATTTTTCTGCTTAAATATCTCTACAATTCAATCATGCTACATGTTGCTATTCTAAAATATTGGCACCATACAAACAGCAGAAATCCATGTTTGCGTAATATGAGTGAACATGTCTATTACCCACATATTTAAACTGAAGCTCTGTAGCTAAATCTAAATTAGTTCAATGATCATTTCTTTCTTAATAAAAATTTGTCACTCACCTCATGCATCCGTATTAACCAGTCACAGCAATATTTGGCCGCATAATTTGGCCACTATGTGCGTTTTCACTGCAAAAAAACAAGACCTAAAAAATGCACGTATCCCAAAACCAACAAGAATATGTCAAAACAGAACTGTAACTCAACCTGTATACATGATGTTTATAACACAGAATTTGATATTATGTGATGGAACATGTGCTATGTGCTACAATGGGCTGATGGTGCATATCATTAATAAGTCAAACCTGATCCGGTTCAAAGAGCCTGTGACTGCATGGTGAAGATTTTGAAAGTATACACTCAAGATGGCAACAGAAGGCACATTATTGTCTGAATGTAGGACATAACTGATACCACCCAAAGAATGGAACACACATGCCACACAACAGTTATGACTACAAATTCAGCTATAGTCAGAGCAAAACAGAATAAATTAGTCTTAACAGTAAATTAGAACAGCAATTTGCGACCTATACTGGTTGCACGTTTACAACAAAGCACTGTAAAGAATCTCAGATATGCAATACACTTCACAAACCTTGACAACTATTGTGTTTACTGAAAACATCCATTCAATTTAACCAAACTTCTCTTACACCAGGAAGTAGCGACTAATAAATAATACAAGTAACAGTATTCAACTTTTTATTAAGGTCGATTGTTGCTGTGTGAATAAAATAATAAAAATTTTTGTTTTCAAAACAAGTTTTTATTTAGGTCAATCATTGTTTTTGTAAATAGAATAATGCAAATTTTTCGAAAAAAAAACAGAAAATGGGAAAGCCGATTTTTATTGACACTCGGACCCATTGTTTGTCCAAGTCAGAGTACTACCAAACTCAGCAAAGCTGAGTTCCGAGCCCAGTTTCCCTTCATCTCTAATCCTAACCCAACTAAATGAAAAAGGGGAAGCATCATGTCTCCCTCTATTGCATGAATAAATGAAAAATAAGATCTGTTACGAACCACCAACTTTCCAGTTAATAGCCAGGCATCTAAATTCAGGTGATCGCATTGATTCTCTCCTGATGTAACTATTAGGGATGAACCGAGTTTGAATTTCTTGCCAAGTCCGAGTCTCTAGTAACTATTTTCATAATTCTATGAAAACTGTTACATCAGAATGAACATCAGCATCCTGAGAAGGCGATACAAACTACCAAACAAGAGGACAGATCTCTCGGTAGCATGCAAACCCCATAAAATGAATCAATGATGCTGATAATTAATCCTTTTCTGACAGTTGGTTCTGCACCGAAGTCTGTCTGTGTGTTTTGTTTAGGGGCATAAATCAAATTGAAACCACAGAAACTGACATGCATTTGGCAAATACTTCAATGATGAGAGTGTACTGAAAGTGACTGGGACACCAATGTAGCTCATTGCTAAAAGTGCTAAATGACTCAAAAACAATTTGACACACAAGAGCAGCATGATGGGTGCAAATAGAAAGCAGGCAGGCTTATAGTAAGCTCAAATCATTGACAACTGAGCAAGCACCAATGCAAACAGCAACTGAGGAAATTCAAGCTCAGATTCTTAACCACTCTACGTCAAACTGCATGAGAGGTTTCAATCGTTTACTTCCACATTCAGTAAAACCACTTATAACACTCTTCGAATTTATTCATAACCTTCAACAGTCAAAATTCAAGAAATACAACAGTCTGCACCGACCTGAAACACATGATCTGCTTAGACATTGCACCAGCCAAGGCTGAGGAACTATAGTCAATGAAAGCACTAGTCTTCAAGAGCCACACAGTGGAACATAGCAGTGCCACTCTAAACGTCTTACTTTACAGCAACTGACAAAAAGTTAAAAGCCCAAAGCTGTGTATTCATGGGCGTTCTTGGCGACGTAAGGTAGTCACTTTCATCACTTGATAGGAAGGTACGGTTGAGCGTGGGTTCGGAGACACTCCGATGGACTTTTGGCAATGAGCGAACAAGGTTCTCCAAAGAAGCAAGAATCTGAATTTTAAAAACAGAAATTTCTAATGAAACCAGAATTGAAGGAAAATCATAATGACATAAATTAACAACCACCTATTTTAAATGTATTATTTCTTGCACAATATGGACATTGTCAACAGATAAGTTGTCTCAGATGAAGTTTTCTTGGCAATGCTGCTATGCTTTTACAAAAATTTTGTCCTAGGCTGTGCTCTGCAATGAAATCTTAAACTACAACAGATTGTCTGGAAGTTTTAAATGGTACTTGGACAAGTCTACCAGCTTATATAGTGCAAACCCTTTCCAAGATGGTGCGCCAAAACTTTCATGCCTTGAGACTTCAATATCATGGAGCAGCAACAGATGTCACGAGCAGCAACAGATGCCACGAGCAGCAACAGATGCCATGAGCAGCAGCAACCCATGCCACGAGCAGCAACAGATGCCATGAGCAGCAACCCATGCCACGAGCAGCAACAGATGCCATGAGCAGCAACCCATGCCACGAGCAGCAACAGATGCCATGAGCAGCAACCCATGCCACGAGCAGCAACAGATGTCATGAGCAACCCATGCCATGAGCAGCAACCCATGCCATGAGCATCAACCCACCCCATTCGTGTAAATGATGCTCAAACATTCTGGCTTAATCACCGTAATACATCATTAAAGCTGAAAATGACATTGTTCAAGAGGATTTTAGAAGATGTTACAAATAAAAGCGAAGACACGTAACAATCGAAATGACTCACTCACCTGTGGAAACAATGGTCGTTCACTGGCATCAAATTTTATGCAGTCCTGCATCAGTCGTTTGAAGGCTCTAGGCGTATCAGACCTTGCAAGAGAGATGTCAGGTTTAAGGTACCCTTTGCCAACCATGAAGAGAATCTATATTCAAACAAGACAAGACAATGAAGCAAGAACAATCGACAAAAACAGCCAATTGATTAAGCTCACGTAGTGAGTAAGTTTTCAAGAGAGCAAGTCACACCAATCTTGTTCAATCACAGATGACAATCTCCAACCTAACACTTTCTGCTTCACCCCAATGCATCCATCGGAATCATTTACTCTCAGACCAATTCTAAATAATGGTACCTCTCCACCTACATTCATTTACTCGACTTTCCTCTCCATCTCCCCCATTTGTTCAGCATGGCAAACTATCAGGGCAAACAAATACCTGGGATGATGGCCGTCATCAGTCCTGCTAAACGCATTTGACCATCAAATACTTTATGCATTTAAACCCCCTCAGACCTGAGACTACCAGATGCAACTAGAGTTGTTCTCGTTAACGAAAACTGCAATTAATGAAAATTGAACGATTTCGATGATGAAAACGAAAACAGAAAAGTAAATTTGAGACACAAAAACTACAATAAAACTAACATTATGAAACAGTAATAATTAAAACTGAAACCAAAAATGAAGACTAACAATCATATCTAAAATTAAAACTAATATTAAAAAATATTAACAACACAGGCACACTGCAACTGCCAATTAACATGATTACCCCAAACAAATTCACTTTGATTTGTGATTGGGCTTTTATGGCAGTCATATGATTTATTGTATTTGCAAGCAATCCTAGCAGAAATCATTAGCCGTTCTTTCTTTAACTCTGCTCTTAAGAATCTTTAAAATGCATAACCGTTAACCTCAGCAATAAGTGAAATTAAGAGCAGTCATGTAAACACTTCCTATGGCTCTCTAATGAAAAGGTGAGAATCAAGCACGATCATAACAGTAATAGCAAAACGCATAAAATTATAACACCCTAGGTACAATAATATGATCATGTATGCTTGGTAGTCTCTAAACTCAGAGGTGTCAAACCTTTTTACTGGTTGGTCAGCAGCAATATTTTCCAGCAAGGGTGATGAAGGTGCCGGAGCAAAATGGGTAGGGTCTAGGAAGGGTTCTGTGAGCCCATCCCTAGAAATGTTTTGCAAAATCAAATCTTTAACAGTGCAATTTTAGCATATGAAACAGTTAAATCAGGCTTTAAAACCTCAAATTTGATATTTTCTTATCAGTGACAACAAACATTGCAGAAAACTCATCAAGCTGAAAATGTCAAATTTGAACTTTTATTCTGAAATTGTGTAGTCATTTTAGGCAAGGTTCCGAGGGCCAAAAAATATATCATCGGTAGGAAAAAATGGCCAGTTCTTTGACACCTCTGCTCTGACAACTAAATAGCAATATATGGCAAACGAGTACTTAGATCGTTATTGTTCATCATATTGTCTTCCAAAACAGCAATTTCATGACCTGGTCTTTATTATTGATGTTTGAGTAGGGTAGCTGTCCACTCATCAGCTCAAACAAAACAACCCCGAATGCATAGACGTCTGACTTAAACGAATAAGGATTCTCATCCTTCATTCGGATTATTTCAGGAGACTGAAAATATAAACATAAAAACACTTTAAATTATCTTATCAGACATAATCAAAACACTTCCACTGTGCCAAATGCAGAAATGCACAAGGCAGCAAGCTGTCATGTCTCAGTTAGTACTAGGGTGAGTGCATACCATACATACATACATAAATATATATAAAACATCCATAAAATTCACAACTTTTCCATGTTGAGTTTACGTGATCAATGTCATTCAATCTTTTAGAGTACCTATTCGCTGTATTATATAACATAGAAACATGCATATCTAATTTCAATATAACTACAGTTGTATACACATCTATATGCATGCATGCACATGGAACATATACGCATGACATTGTACATACGTATAAATGTGCGTATGAATGCACGAATGAATGCATGTATAATGTATGCTTCATAGTTCCTACATAACTTCTTTTGGGCTCAGGGCTGCCATGTGCTGGTAATAAATGGTTCCTTGGTCAAAGTGTTAGGGAAGTCTCAGAGCCACCAAAGCTGTCAAAGTTTTAAGAAGCACAAACATAACAACCACAGCCATTCAGCAACAATGGAGATTACAATTGGGCATTATTCGAACTGTTTCAGGCCAAGATAGTATCAGAGATCAAAGTTCACAATCAACTATTCCACAGGGACAAATAGGAAGACTAATTTTAATCATTTAACACTAACCATCCACAGAATGGATCCTGTTGGCTGCTGGAATTGATCTGAACCACTCCACCGAGTCTTCACAGTTGCCAAGCCAAAGTCACCGATTTTGATACAGTAGTTATCTGCTAGGAATATATCTATGCAAATGGCACTTAAAGAAATATAATTTTTCAAGTGCTTAAAATTAAATCAAAATATAATCTAATGAGCAAAGATAGTCAGAAAATAAAAATATGCTCATACACAAATTGTCTGAATTCAGAATCCAAGGATCACTGATTGGCACAATCATACCTGAGATTTATTCATATTCCCATATTATCCTTCTGGTATCATGTGGATAGTATTTAGAGAATTACTTACAAAACAATCTGAAAAAGCTAAAAGAAGTCAAACATGTGCACATTAATTCATAAATTAACTAGTCTATTGATTGTTAATATGATCAAAACAATCCCAGAGGTCTCATCCGGATACAAATGAATTTCGGCTGAGATGAAAAGACATACGACAACCAGGATTATATCCCATATGGTTAGAGTTGGTTACATAAAAATGCGACTCATTGGCTCACATTACAATGATTACATCGCTATAAAATACCTATCATCTGTCATGGCATCATGCTGCACTGAAATACTACATGTAATAATAGTCATCATTATTAAATAAGCAAGAGTTAACAGGTAAATAGAAGTAATCACTACTTTTATTGCAAAAACTTATTTCCAAAAAAAGGATACTGTTTGATTTAAGATCACGATGAATTATGTTCTTTGCGTGTAAGTAACTACAAATAAACAAAGTACAAACAACAGTGTTAGCCAAAAGATTAGTAACTTAAAAGAGCTACGTCTACGAAATGTTGGACTTCATTTCTAAGCGTACACGTGGTTTCCCGCAGAATGCTTCTGGCCGTCTAATTAATATTTCACCAGGAGCACCAAGGTTTCAGAGACGAGTTTTCTACTAGTAGTCAAAGCAATAACCTTTCACTATCATTTCAGAGATTTGAATCTCTGGCCTGTGGGGCTAAAATTCTGAAAACTAACCAGCTATACTTCCCTTCACTAATTATGACACAGAGATATCCCAATCAGAACAGCTTTTCTTCACAAATTGGATCATGACACTTTCAACTCCTAAAAGTGATTATAGTAAATATAATCACTATGTCAAATAGCTGAACATAATTAAAATTCATCCACACTTTTGTTCTCAAAAGCAAACTAATGGTCGTGTATGATGTATGTATTATGACACTTTAACAATGAGCTGTACTGGTTTCCCAGTCACTTTTAGTATGCTCTCATTGTCAATGTGTTAACCTGAGGGGCCAAAGAGTACTGGGTATCACTGTGCCTGAAGAACAGTACAAAGCAAAATCGATTCCTGCAGCCCCCACAAGGTTGACAAGGTCTCACTAAGCGGCAGCATTGGTTAAATCAGATGTATATCATGACGGGCGTCTGCCTTTGTGGCTGCCAATAGCTAAATTCAACTCCTGTAATAACTTATCATCATCCATCCGTTCATACTATATCGTGTAATCATACTGCAGTTTATCAGATTTAAATCAAACAAAGATACTATTATTATGTAGCACTACCAGATTGAAACTCCTTGGCATTGCAGCAAACAGTTTAGGCCTTTTGAAAGCTAATATTAATAGCTTTCAGTGGTTGAGGCAGGTATTCAAACATATATTACATAATTCTAAGCTGATCAATTTTGGGCTGGAGTGTAAACCACAACAACAAGGCATCCATCCTCATGACTCAATGAAAAATTATGGATATTAACTCACGATCGAAAGATCCATGTATCTAAAACTGGTCAATGGCAAAAGAATGACTTCAGAAGACATAGCCTTACTCAATGCCCTGAGCAGTTTGTCGAGCAATGTCTATGATCAGCGACATTTCAAATTTGACTTCACTGACGTGGAGATGTTTGTAGAGGCTTGAGCCTTCACACCATTGCGTTATGATAGCGAGGTATGGAGCCGACGTACAACCCATGAAAAGCAGAACGTTCGCATGTCGCGTTCTCCTACAGAAATAAAAGTCCGTTTAACATGGATAAAAATAGGCATCAATCACACACTTCTATACAAGATACTTTGGGAATCACCTGAGAAGTATTGCCCACAGCAAGAACACACCACAACAATCGAAACAGATGCCATTTTACTTTCCAACGTTGCACTGCTAGTTCTTAGTTATGACATTTTATGACAGCCCAAAGGATGTATGGCAGAGTGTGTCTGTGTGCCAGATGACTGTGACTAGAAGCCAGACGCTTGGCATCATAAATACCAAACGTACAGCACTAACTTTGCCCAGAGTGTACCGATATATGCATATGACAAACATGTGGCACAACCGTAACCTGAAATGCACATAAATATTACATTTATAGCAAGTTTTATTCAAGACCACATGATTATAGCATATACTGGTGTGCATCTATATCTGCTGTTACAAGACATATAACAGACACAACTAAATAAGTCGATTTACTGTATATTAAATGCAATATGTCTGCATGTCCTTTTGGATCCTGACCTGGAACCGATTTTGACCTTGCCTGCCAATCGATTTTGCTTTGACTAAACACCCGAGAATAAGCTGCTTTCCAAGACATCACTTTTCGGGGCACTGCAGAGGTCATGGGATTAAAATTTGACAAGAAAAGTGTTGCCACTGCTTAAGTCACCAATTGGGCTACTTACCTGAAGACAAAAAGGTTGAAATTCTGTTGAGCTTTACTTGCATGTCAATTGAGAGCAAGTATAATCGTTCTTGGTAATACCTGGTTATTGCAGATGATGGATAATTTGCCCAATTACTCTGAATTTACCTTGTCTTTGACAGTTTATCTGCTGATGTTCAAAAGGTTTTACAGATTACAAACGTTCGATTTTTTACCTGATGGTACAATAAAAATAAAAGTTTGAAAACAGCTACCCTAGTAATTCTACTCATCATCCGCCTGATGCAGAAAACCATTTTCCATGGTCGTTCACACATTCTGCTTTTTATAAGCATACTATGTATTATAAGACCTCTGAACAACATGAAATAACATGAAATAGATGTATCTAACCAATTCACAAACACTGATATCGACGATGCTTTGGTATAATTAACTAACATAACCCTCATTCAATGGACAAAATTAAAACTCTGGGAAAAAGGGTCGAGAAACGCTCTTGTGCTCCATAACACCTCTGGCCAATCATAAAGCGGGAAATGTAAGTAAGTATACTAACTTAAGAACAGCAACTTCATTTTTGAAGGCTTCCAGCTGAGCAGGTGTTGGTTCTTTGACGTTCAGACGCTTTATCGCAACTGGGCCATGCCACTGACCTCGATACACTGTCCCAAAGGAACCTGACCCAATTCGAGGCCCAACATAGATTTCCTCCAATGGAATCTCCCATTCCTCATTTGAATCTCGGCGAGATCTCTGCAAAAGAAAGAATCCATTTAAAAATACCTAACAAACAAATTACTTAAGAGTTTTTCACACATTCTCACTTTCAATGAGTGTGTAACTAAAACGCTTAAAACATCCTGCAGTAATAAGTTCAGAAATCAGAAACCATCCTGATATTCAACTGTAGGCTTGTAAACTTTACAGCACATGACAGAACTCATCGGTGATAACTATCCAACCTAGTTTAGAAGGATACATTATAAATTAATACCTACTTTTTTTCCATTTTAAGCACTGTTTGTCCCAAAAGGGACGATTTCAAGGGCATTTTTGGAGAACACTTACTGCCATCATATTTGCACAGCATCAAAATTAACTTGGAACTGACCAAATAAATACATACCCACATGTATTGCATGATATACACAAACTGAACAAACACAGATCTTGGGCCCTCTTTGGACCCACTTGTTCTACCATTCTGACTTGTCTGCAATTTATCTCAGTATATGCCATTAAACAGCTGCTACAGAAGTTACCAATCATGTCATGTGCTCACAAATTCTGAATCCAAATCACCGCCAACCCTAGTTGGGTGTCGCATCTTGACTTGATTTGTTGGGGATGTGTTGCTACTCTGGACGCCTTCCATCTTGCTGGATCCGGCAAAGGTAATGGTACCATCTTCAACCATTGGAATACCTGGAACTGGAGCTAAGTGGCGGTCCTCTCGACATAGCTCCTACAAAAGCCAGAAATGGTCTGTTCAACGGCAGCTGAGAGCATCTGTGACACTCAACGAACAACACAGGAGAGTTTAGACTGAATTCTCATTTCATCTGAATACAAGTACAAGGCATTTGTAGCTTGATGATGGTCAGCATTGTCAAGGTGTTACATGACAATGGTATGAATTATTAAAAATACAGCTGCATATGTAAGCATCATAGATGGAATAACAGATAAAAGACTTGTGGTTATGCTTACCTGAAGCACAGTGCCATCAAGGTTGGCCAAACGATTCACATTTGGCACAGACGTGGATCGTTGTTCGGCATACGCTCGGCGATTTGGTGTCTGTGTTGCTGACGACGGAGGAGCAGGCTGAGCACCATACTCAAACCCTCGAGACAACAAACTAAAGACAACAACATATTCATGTCACCAAAACACCACATAACACCAAAATGACACTTTGAACGATCACTTCCAACTAATGAAGACATCAAGACTCAGACAAGGAGACATTACAGCACAAAACACTCAGGCTTTGGAAATGTCTGTCTTAACTAGTGGCACAGCATGCTTACTTTTTCAACTAAGGTCAGGCCTTTGCTCAAGACAGACATTTCAGTCACTGAAACTTATACAAAACACCACATAACTCCAAAATGACACTTGATCACCATATAACACCAAAATGACATTCAGTCACCATATAACACCAAAATGACATTCAGTCACCATATAACACCAAAATGACATTCAGTCACCATATAACACCAAAATGATATTCAGTCACCATATAACACCAAAACGATTTAGACACTTAAGCACTAAAGTTTGATCAGTGTCACTGAACAAGACAGATTAGACTCTTAACCATGGAAGCAGATCACTGCAGATCATTCAGTCAGTGAATTGGATCTGATTAAATTTGATCAAACGCGACCTACTGCTTTGTGTGTTCCCGTTTGAGCTGGAGCTGATCATCATCAACGGACCCACAGAGGAGGCCATCGTCCTGCTGAGGGCAGCGGGGGTCGGCACGTTCAGCACAGCGAGGGTGATATCGGGCGGTGCACGTCTGGCACTTGAGACCCTGAAAGACAAGCTTCCGACAGACGTCACAGAATGCCAGCGTGAAGAATGTCTTGCGGATCTGTAAATAAGAAACTCCAAATGCATTCAGTGTAATGTTTAGAACAATTACATACAAAGCAACATTCATCACACCAACAGTATTACTACTATTATCGTTATTAGTTGCTCAGTAGTAGTAGCAGCAGAAGCAGTAGATAAATTTAAACATGCACTACATCACACGTGAACCTGAGGCATGGGGTCAAATGAAAAAAGACACTGATTCAATCAGATACAGGCAAATATCCTCTGATTTAGCCATTTGACAAGAATTGCAATCTTAATAAAAGCTTGGCGCAGAACATACATGTATGTAACAATTTTAAGCATCAATATTCTTCTACAAGTTCTAATTAAAATCCTACAAATGCATTAAATTACTATGTACTCGTCATCTCCTAAAGTTCCCATCATAGCAATGGCCCCCAAAGTAACCCCATTTAGCTCCCTCTAATAAACATCATAAAGCATTTCTCAAGTACATGATCATCATCCAAACCAGTTCAAACAATCACCTTAAGCTGAAAAAGCATCGCAAAACATGAGATCTTGAAATCGTCAAAGATGTCAATACAAATTCATTCTGATTCTTCCCACTTACAAAATTGTGTGGGATGCTGGTGGTCGGTGGAAATGCAATGCTTTCTTTCTGCTCAATGACAAGCGCTTGTCCTGCCAAAAGTGCTATATCAGTATCCCAGGTGACCATTGTATTGCTAACAGACACAATAACAAAAAGACAGAAAGACATATACACTAATTGCACATCTCAGATTACAATTGTAATGTAACAACAATAAAAGCAACAAATGGTTTTGTTAGTCATCTTGATATATATCTTGGCAACCAATCGGCCATGATGAACATATTTCCTCACAGGTTCAAATATACTTTAGATAATGAAAATCACCATAAAGAACAACTTTATAACTGTGAAATTTTAATTTACCATAATGAAATACAATAAAAGTTTAGCCTTTAACTATGAGACATAGAAAGCAGACAGATTTAAACAGAGATTGTTTGCTACTTCCGTTATGCACTAATAAGACATGTAGCCATAAGCCTTCTCCATCTCATAGATCACTTTCAGAACCATAACCTTTATTGTTTCTATAAACCATCACTATTTTCATTTTCTGAACAGAGCTAGCGAAACTCTCAGTGAGAAACGCCAGCACCAAAACTTCCCCAATGATGAGGTAAATAATTAACAATTGATTCTGCAAGAGCTTTGCTTCAAGATTCAAAAACAGCTGTGGGTTGCTATCCCAAGCCACAGCCTGTTAGCTTGTCACGCTCATTATAAATGGCCCAGTATCATGGCCTGGGTACCAGACCCTGGATGGTAGTGATAGACAGACACCATTCAGAGCATACAAGGCCAACCGTAAGCGTTTACCACTTCTCGAACCTACAAATTTGATGCTGACAAGTAATAATGACAATTTTCAAATTAGGCACCTTTAAATAGAAACTGCATCAAACAGAACTTAAAATATAATTCTTTGTTGATGGTGAATAACAATTTCAATTTAAGGATTTATTTTGCATACAGTATTACTACTTTACTTGGCTGAGCAATGTCATTTTTGGTGTTGGACATCTGCAGCTTTGATCCGACAAATCAATAAACTTGCTTTTAGGTACAACCAGTTCCTTATATTTACATTGATCAAAACTAAACCGTATCTGCTATAAATATAAAGCATTCAAACAAAACTCAAAAACAGCCACGTCAACTTAACACATGTAAACTCTTGGTTTCTATTACCTTGGTTGCCGATATACGATGCATTTATCAGCGCTCAACTCACGCAACCGCATTCCTTTAGCGAGCGCGTCCTTGAGTGTAACACCAGGTCGCACTTGTATCTGAGCACAGGATAAAAAGAAACGAATCTGAAGGTAGTCAGAAATACTAAATAGGCCAATAGATCACAATGCACTGGTGGTGTCTTAATGCTGGGAATGAGTGACCATTGACCATGCATTGGGCAGCAGATCATCTAAGCTAATTCAGCATTACATTCCCATGGTAAATGAGTAGGCCTGCCAACACAAGTCTGGATGGTAAAACCATCTTCTTTCTGGATTGCAATGTATGCACTTGCAATTCAACCAAATGCCTAAAATCTACAAAGCTAATATTGCATAATGATAACAGATTCTCATGGTTTGTCTTATTTGACTTTACACTTTTGATGCAGGCCATGGCAGCATTTGTAGGTTCAAAAGCATGCTACTGATTGGTTAAAAGGTAAATAATCAAACACACAACTCACATATGAACCCTAATAAACAGTGCACAAATTACTGAAATATAAGTAAAAATAGATAAAATCTGTGAATGGAATATATAGTTTTCTTTGGTCCCTTTCAGATCTGTAACTCACAAAAAGGGAAACTATGAAAAAACCCAGAAACAGAAGCACTGCATTAAAAAGACATCAGAATTCAATCACAATGTTTCACATGATCTCAAAAGTACTACATTCATGTTGAGATATGGACAGACAAAAGTCTGCAAAAACTCACAGAAGAAATCTGCTTATTTGGCAAGTAACACTTGACGGTGTTTCTCATTGGACTTTTTGAGTTGAGACCGCTGTTTGGAACATTAGGAAAAGAGGTCGTAGAGAAATCGTCCGGTTCATCACTTTGAGACACGATCAGGTCATCATCGTCCATGAGACACTCCTGCAATTCCTGCTGCTTCAACTGCAGCTCATGAATCTTGTTAGTAAGACCCTCATATTCCTGCAATGAAGCACAGTGCAACAAATGGCAATGCTAAAATAATAAAAGCAATATGCATCATGAATCACTATGAACATGGATATTATATCTTGCTTATTCATTTATTCACAGTTGAATCAGATCACAGAATTCTATGCAAGGAGGTCGCACATCATAGTTGTCAGAGAGTAGCCGATATTCTTCTTTTGCCTCAGCAGCCAGGGATTCCATCCTCAAAAAAGTGTCAAACGAAATTAACAGTTAGTTGCTCAGGCATCTAAACAGAGCAACTAACCACAGTTGTGTTATGATTATGTTTAGTTCAAATATCCTCTGAACTTAGAACCATGTCCAAACTGAGAAAAATACATGAGAAAAAATCGAAAACTGACATGACAACAGTCCTAAACAGTTGCAACTGAACTGGATCTTGAGCTGTGGGATTCAAAGTTGAATGCCATTCTACAATGTGTTTAATCAGATGGGACTTTCTGATCTCACTGGGTCGGCATTTAGTAGACCTCCAAGGTAATACTAACGGATATCTGCACCTTTACTGTGTGGCACGGTGCCTGATCGGTTAGAGCGGTTGGCCCGTAACACTCTGTGTGCCCTGAGCGAGCAGGTTCGACCCTCGTCCGAGGTGTCAGTCACTGTGTAGGGACCTTAAGCAAGTCCTTCGCGCACAAAGGCTCTGCAGCACAACTGCAATTGTGCCATTGAGGGATGTGCACTTCTGAGCGAAAGATGTTGGAAGAAGGGCGATATCAAATTTCAAGAATTTTAATACTACCATCACAAAGCCAAAAAAGTCCTAATAAAATTATCATCCAAAGTCATTACTACTTCAGTGCATTTAGTCTGAAATGCACAGGTCTTCTTCAGTCAACGTGCTGCAATCAAGCTGTAACAGCAATCGATTTTCAGGTTCAGTTGGCAAAAGACATGGGATCAGAATGATATCCAACATTAATGGCCAAGTGCACAAAGTGGGAGACGGAATTCCACAGATAATGTCACAAGTGGTCTGCACCTGTGGTGCATGCAGCAAATTTTACAATGTCGTAAGTTATATGTCTGTATTTTATGACAAGCCTGCAATAACTAAAAACAATTTTGCCCATATGCATCACCGACAAATGATCGGACTCGATAATATGATAAGATGTCAAGGTCGATGATGTCATAGTAAACTGAGCTGAAAACTTTAATACAGGACTCATTATCTGACCTTGAGGTACATTGACGGAGGGTGCTTTCGATTCCCAAACTCAGCATTCAATGCCTCCAGCTGCTCCTTTGTCAACTGAATCACATTCTGAATATTCCTAATCTGTAACAAAGACAAAAAAGGTAATGTATGGTAACTACAAGAACAACTAATATTACAGCAGTACACCACAGTAATGGAAGAATGGCTTACCTGCAAATGCTACCAATTTATCATTGTTATTATGTTTTTTCTAGCAGCATGATCACTGATCAATGGCAAGTCGGTGCTACGATCCGAGTTTATCTACATCCTAAACAATTCCTATGGTGATACATTTATCTGATAATAGTTTAACTACACTGTCTAATAATAATAATAATTATTATTATTATTTTATTTCAAAATGACAAACTGCAGTATCATTACAAACATAGTATGAACAAATGATGACAAGTTATCACAGGAATCGAATGTAACAGTCGGCAGCCATGCAAGGGAACCATTACATTTAGGGACCGACTGAGTAGACAATTTCCACCATGTACTGAATTTGCGAGTATTTGAATGTACTATTTGCCGGATATGGGTACGAACCGAGTAGTAGCGGGTCGTTACTATACAGCAGCCACTTTGGCAAGTACAATTGCCTCGTCAATC
The DNA here is from genome assembly GCA_959347315.1 of Bimastos eiseni. Taxonomy (NCBI): domain Eukaryota; kingdom Metazoa; phylum Annelida; class Clitellata; order Crassiclitellata; family Lumbricidae; genus Bimastos; species Bimastos eiseni. The sequence continues at coordinate 31,549,984 of OY365807.1, forward strand.
GTCGTCATGTATGGCAAAGCTCAAAATTATGAATTTTCTTACAATGAGATCGAACCAAATAATGTTATACCTGTAATAAATTAATAGTAACAATATAAATAAATTTTTGGCTTTCATTTGTATGAGGGAATTGGAAATCAAAATAACGATAAATGACTAATTAAATCATTGCTTCGTCCTATCCAAGTGATCCCTGTCGCACGGTTTCTGGCGTAGCCCTGCAGGGCTCTCTGTTCTTTGCATATCAGGAGCCCTTGACCCTAAGGCTCGATCCTTCACTCAAAACAGCTCCGAGCGTCCTCGGTTGTACGTCCATCCACTAGGAATGGACTCGCACTTGCTCTACACTTACTGTCTACAATAACTGACTGCCTTCTATATTATGCTCATATATTTTCTCTTCATCCACAGCTGGGCTGGGAGTGTCTCTCAGTAGCTTTCCGGAAGGAGCACTATATAAATTTAAGGAATTAATTAATTAATTTTTAACAAATTTTATGGGATCGTTCACTAGTCCAAACATGTCCAATTGACTCATTTTTCATGACTATGCCTATTTCTAATGCTGTCATCAGCCCACAAACATAGACATTAGACAAGTGTGTGGCCATAAAAAATCCATTTCAGTTCAATTAGTCCTTGCCATAATGCAGTACTTGAAATGAATTCTAAATCCCAGAGCTGCTCTACATTTACTGTTTACAATATCATTACTGGGACACTGCTCTCAAAGTGTTGCCATTTGCATTATGCATTTACCTACATAGATATACATATAAAATCCCCCAAACACCAGTAGCTGCAAATGGTTACATGACTTTGATCTAACCACATAAGTACTGCCTGGTACAAGTGCCCTGGCCCATGCCTCTGTCTGTCTGTATCTCTCTCAGTCTTATGCCACAGCGCATTTCAGTCATGTGCGTAGATCACGAGATTATACATAGGGGGATTTCTGCAATTATTTAAAACGTACTGGATGTAGTTGAAACTAGCAGTGTCAAAAGCTTTTGCAAAATACGGCCCAGGTACACGAGTCCTTCTGAGTCGACATCCAATTGTCCATAATTCCATCATAAAAAATTGCTTTGAAATAAACTCAGAAACAGACATATTCTAGGGAGTGCGTCACAGCCGACCTATCACTCACTGGTCATTAATTGTTACTAAAGGTATCCAAGTTAATAGATGTACATGGACCCACTCTGAGCAGGTATCAACTAGTCATAAATCTGCAACTGCTAGGCATGCTACTATGCACTGCATGTACTGTAATCAGGATCACTCATTAGTGATTAATTGCTAATAAAGGTGTCATAATCTGACCTGATTAAATAATTATTTATGAACTGAAGATCAGGACAAAGCACTGAACCACCGCACAAAATAATATTTTAATGTCGTAAATATGATGTGTAAATTTTGGGTGGAGATATTTATTAGCAAAAATGGCAATCAAGTGCATAATTCTAACCTACACCTCAGAGCCCTAGACTTCTTTGATTTAGGCAGAGCTATTTCAAACAGATGAACTAACCATAGTTTCAAGCACATTATACCACGTTTTCGGTTTTGACTGTTTGATACCCAAAGATGTAAACAAAGAATCAGTATCACTAAGATAAATTAGAACTGCACCCCACCCAACAAGCAATGTTCCCTCTAATATTTTTGGTGATAGTGTGTACAAGAAATTTTTTTGCAACATTTTATAAATTGTTGACATGTTTGTGCACACATGCGATGATAGTCAAATTAAAACCATATTCAAAAGTCTATGGTGATAAGTTCTTATAACTTACGCAAAATACCATGTGTAAAGATAAATAAGGGCACATATCAGCAAAGGAACAAAAGTTTCTGTACTACGGTAGGCCGCAGCAGGATAGGAGACTCGATTTACGTAAAAAGAAATCGTGGCTCGTTATTTTTGCAAAAAAAATTTTTCAGCATGCACATATGCACAGCCTAGAGCAGAGGTTCTTAACAGGTGTGTTGCGACATATTAGTGTGTTGCAAAACGACCAGCAGTGTGCCGTGTAAACATGGTGTTGTTGGTGACAATTGGTGCAAGGCTATGAGAATTCTTAGCGCTTCATTTAGGCTACCTATTTTATTTTTACAATCTGGAGCGATCATGATGATTGCCGTATACAATTAGCAAGGAACAGCATACAGTATACATGCTAGTGACCGTGCCAATGAAAATTGAAATGGATATATTTTTCATTAGGAAATGAAATTTTTAGACAAAAAACTGATTATGCAGAATCAGATACAGATTATACAGATTTTGGTAGCAACGAGAAAGCGATGAATATGAAACTGATGCTGCTGTCACTGCCAGTTAGGTCTAAACCAACCAAGAAAAAGCCGAAATGTATTCTGCGCAAGTAGCTTACTTATTGCACTTGCAAAACCTGTGAATCCACGCACATTAATATGATTCCAACAAATCCATGAACAAGAAATCCATTAACTGTTATGCCTAAACTAAGTTAACTTAGGGCCCAACACGGCAGAAACCACTTGGAATCGTAGAACTAAATCAATTGAATTTAGAATTTTAAAATCATCACAAATTATAAAGCATTCAATATAAAATTGTGAAAAAATTTATTTTTTAAAAATAAGCTAGTCCAACTGAAATTTTATTTTGGCGATATTCACATTATGACAATTGCATGATGTGCTACCAAATTTAGTTGCAACTATAGGTGTGTCGTGCACCAAAAAGTTCAGACCTCTGGCTTAGAGGGAACATTGCCCACAAGCAAAAGTGGTTGCTACCCAGACAGGTGCTATTGGTCTGTGGCGAATTCAGTCTGAGCTCTGATGCTGTAAGGACAGAGGAAAGAACAGTTGTGTACCAGTACAAAAATATAGTGAGTGCCTAGAAACATCAAGTTGTTAAAAATGAAATTTAACAAATGGCTCGATATTGGAGATTATATTCACGGCCCAGTAACCGCCTACAAACAGGTACCCAGCCCTCATGGAGTCTGCTCACAGCTCTATTAGCAACCTGTCTTGTTAGTTCTCCAAGAGCATTAAGCATCATCCTGCGTGCCTGGAAGCGTGTCCAGTGACTCGATTAGTTATCTAAGCGCTGTTCACATAATGAGCCAATTTTACTCTTGATTTCATGATTTCAACATCATTGAGGTTTGTGCACGAAGTGCTTCTGTTAGTTGCTTAAAAAATGCTATATTGTAGAGTGCCTATATATATATAATACTATATAGAAACATACTTACAATCACTGTGCTAAACAATAAAACAAACTATCATCATTACATTACTTCAGATTAAACTTCTACAACTCATCACATTTATTAATTGAAAGTATGCCTGATGAATGAAATCAGTCAATCAACAAAAGTGGATGAGAAATCTTTTGGAAAGTTATGGCACAGGAAAGGCAGAATCTGCCGATGAACAGCTGAAACACAGAACTTGTATTGTCACATGAAGACGTTTTCATATTCTCTTCTGTCATAAATTCCTAATGAGGCTTTCCAGGAATTTCCAATGTAATTTCTATATCATAAGATACACAACCCTTTATAATCCATCCAAATGAAACTAAACTCCAACAACTGAATTCTAAACCGGAAACAACAGAAAAGAGGACAACATTGGTTAGTGATTACGTATACCACATGGTCCTGTAACCTGCACCAATTTAAGTCCAACTGTTCCTATAATGTACAATAACTAGGACATAAGACACACACATATATATATATATATATTCTTATTACATATAATGTACAATAACTAGGATATAAGACACGCACATATATATATATATATATATATATATATATATATATATATATATATATATATTCTTATTACATATAATGTACAATAACTAGGACATAAGACACACACATATATATATATATATATTCTTATTACCGAAATTTGATACCGCACTTCTTCCACCATCCTTTGCTCGGAAGTGCATACACACACGCCTCGACGACGGCGCAATTGCAGCTGTACTGCAGAGCAATTGTGCGCAAAGGACTTGCTCAAGGTCCCTACACGGTGACGCCCCGGACGAGGCTTGAACCCACGCGCTCAGCACATACTGAACGTTACGGGCTGAACGCTCTAACCGATTGGCCACTGGCCACACCAATATATATATGCTATATATATATATAGTATGTACATATATTATATATAGAGAATATATATATACACATAAAGATAAAACATCCATGCACATGCCTATATTATATATTTATATATGTAGTGCGCATATACAGTCACAAGGAAAGCCCGTGTAGACACTTGGGGAGGTTGAGTTGATTGAATCTATGTGGGTCTTATTGCCCAGGCACTGAGGTCGACATGAACTAAGCTCAGGGCACAGCGTCTGCTCACACCAGCAGCAGAGAAATATTTAATTATCCTTGGAAAACAGCAGCAGCAGCAGCCACTCTCCTTTGCATCTTCCTTCTCTTCCTGCTCCTCCTCCCGCTGCTGGTCCCTAGTTCAACGTTGGCAAAGGGAGGACGAAGAAGAAGTTGGAAAGCAAACGTATCCCAGAAGGCAAGTAGCACGGACGACGGCAGCCGCTGGTTGGTGCGCCGCGTTGAGGAGCCTGGATGCAGTCTAATGATTTGTCATTAATATCCAATGGGCCCAGGTTCAAGGATCCAGCCACCGTCGCGGCCTCAGCCACCGTGTATACAGACCCTGGCCACCGTGAAGGCACGGGCCACATCAGCAACCTGGACATTCTGAATACCACTCTTCCTGCTCTGAAAGGCGACTACGAAAGCAAACAGAACACTAGAAAAACGCACCTTGAACTTTGCAGACACTTTGCTAATGTCCATGCTCTACATGAAGTTAAGCTCAACAATCTTCTTACTTTACAATTACAGAAGCAGGCAATGAACCGACGCCATCCTAGTGCACAGAAAGGACTGAAAGAGAAATAAATATGTTGTGGTCCCAAACAATTACATGGTAGTTTTTGTTAGATCTCAAAGAAGCAGATGATATGAACGAAAAGGTAAAAGGCGTTTAACTGGTTTTACCAGAAAGTATGCACAAAAGAGTGGCATGGTAAAACCATCACAACATGGAAGTTCTAGGATCATATCTTCCATTTTTATGTTCCATTTTTATGTTGTCCCCGGCAGACTCTAACATCATCTGGGTTGCCATGGAAGCAGTTTCCCATTGATTTCAGAATAAAAGTTTCATTGGCATTTATTACCTAAAAAGAACCCCGCACCAGTACACTGACCTATATTCATGCTCTAATAACTCCTTATATCCCTTCCTTCCTTCCTTTAAAAAGCAGATCAAACTCCTGATTTCTTCTTACTCACAAGGAGTTGGAAATCTTAGAGCATCATCTTGCGACCACCAACTATCCACACCTCTGATTCACAGTTTAATTTGCAGGCAGTCTGATGTGACATTGTGCATTACAAATTTAATTAACAATAATAATTTTCAAAGCAAATACTAGTTTCGAGTAGGTCATAACCGGAAATTGCCTCGGCCAAATATTCCGCTTTTTGGGACTATTCGGAAGTATTCGCCTTGGCAAATATTATATACGCAAGTAGTAAAAAATTAAAAAACATTAAATCAATAATTTTTTAGAAACATTTACAATCTAAAAACAAGCAAAAACATTTAATGTATTAGTAGTTATTACAGGTACAAACATTTATTTTGCTAGTTTTTCATTATTCAAAATGGTAAAAGCGATGAAAGTCACAAATTTGCCCACTACTACTCGGTTCGTACCCGAATCCGGCAAATAGTGCATCCAAATACTCAAATTTAGCACTCGGCAGAAATCGTAAACAAGGCTATGCCCTATTTTCGGGATTTGTAGATTCGCTCAATGTCCTCATTTATCAAAGTATCTACATTCTACACTAAACAAACATATGTAAAGGTACTTATACTACAAGCATATTAGATTAATGTTCAAATACAATTATATTTCAGTTGTGTTCAGTGAAACTGTGTTCATAAACATTAGTAACGCAACAGTAGTGTGTTAAAAACAACATGCTTATTGACAAGTATAGATGGAGGTTTCAATTCAAGTACATAAAATATAAGACTGTCAGTATGAATTTAATTAATTTAATAATTCAATTTGCAGGCAGGCATACAGAACAAACAAACAGCTACAGTCTTCCTAGCAACAATACACAAAACATAAGACATAATAAATGAAGCATCAAGGCTGCCTCTTACTCCCTCAACAATGCACAAATAAATGCCCAAGACCCCTAAAACTCATTTAATAGAATCCGAATGCCTTCCTTTGTCTCTGAGTCACTGGCATTTCTCATGTTTCTATAGCAGTCCACAGAACTGTCTCAGATTTAGCCAAAGTAAATACCTACCCATAGTACCCATTAGTAAATGGAATTGCTTCATAAATTCTTAATATCACTATTCGTGTTATTATTACATCTATTCTTGTGCTTTCATTTGGTTTTATCACCAGCGTCATTAAGTTAATGACTAAAGGCACGGCCTAATGAGCTCAGCCTAAACACATACACTGGGTTAAGATTCTCCAGGAAGATGACTTAGGTTTTAAATACAGAGGTGGTGCCTGCAAACAGCTAAACGGAAAGAGACCACAAGAGCACCATTTAATATGTATACATAAATATGTATATATACAAGTTATATATATATAATATATATATATATAAGTTTGTGTGTGTTATTCTGTGTGCATGCATATGTGTGTGCGAGTATGCATGTATGTAATACATTGTGTATGGATGTATGAATGTATGCTTGTAAGCATTTAAAGCAAAACATTATACATTTGCATATGCATCTAAGTAAAGTTTCACAAACATGATCATAATGTCGAAGGATCATCTCAGTGAAACAGAAATATATGTGACTTCTCTGCATACACAACTCATATACCAAACAATTAAACATGAAGAGCTTCGTGGGTGCCAGGCATAGTGTGCATTCAAAGTACCAAGGCATAGTGTACCAAGGCATAGTGTGCATTCAAAGTACCAAGGCATAGTGTACCAAGGCATAGTGTGCATTCAAAGTACCAAGGCATAGTGTACCAAGGCATAGTGTACCAAGGCATAGTGTGCATTCAAAGTACCAAGGCATAGTGTACCAAGGCATAGTGTGCATTCAAAGTACCAAGGCATAGTGTACCAAGGCATAGTGTGCATTCAAAGTACCGAGGCATAGTGTACCAAGGCATAGTGTGCATTCAAAGTACCAAGGCAACTAGAATTTGTCTTAGATTCGAATGTAAATGTACAAAGTTTTTACATGGTCTCGATCCTGCTCATAATTTAGTGAACTGATCGAGTGAGATCCTTCACACCACTGTCCGTTTCAATGGGTGGCACATTATTTCAGATTCTGTTAACGGACAATTTTTAGTCTAAGACTCAAATCGCTGCAAGAGGCCACCATCGGGAGGTTGAGCAGGACCTGATGCTTCCACAAAATTAATTCAAGTACGTTTGTACATTATGTATGGGTGTATTTGTTTTGGATGCATATAGGTATACCTGGTACAATAGTACACGGTCTGCATTTGGGCATAATCGGAAATCACCTCGGCCGAATATCCCGTTTTTCATGACTACTTGGAAATATTTGCCACAGCAAATATTACACACAAAAATAGTTACAAATAATTGTTTAGCTCAATAAATTTTTTATAAACATTTAACAATCTAAAAAGATGTAAATTTAAAACTTTATTAGTAGTCAATACAGGTACCAAAATTTATTTTGCTAATTTTCGTTTTGCAAAACGGCGAAAGTTGAACAGTTTAAGCATAAATAGTAAGTGTTTTTTAAATCAAAGATTTCCAACATCTGCTGTTTGTGTTGCAATTAAGGATGAACCAAGTTTGAATTTCTGAGCACTGAGCTTTACAAGTTGAATTTTGACGATTCCGAGTTATGAATATTTAAAAGAAGTGTCATTCTCTTGATGCTTAGATTGGCAGTTTGCACAACTTTAATGAATTATTTAGTTTTGCCTTATTTAACAACAGGAAGTAGTAACTTGTAAGTACTAACAGTGGCAGAATTTGTGTTTTTAGTTAGGTCAATTGTCATTTTGTAAATAAAAATAACAGTGTTTTGCACTTTTAGTTAAGTCGATTGTTGTTTTGTAAATAAAAAGTCTGATTTTCGTTTTCAAAACAGAAATTTGCTAAGACTAACGCCGTAACCCATTGTTTGTCCGAGTTTTGCTGAATAACAAGAAAATTGGACTCGCAGAGTTTTGATTCATCCCTAGTTGTCAGTTGGCTTAGTTAATCACTTGGCTCTATAAATGAATAAAGTGAGCTGAAGGCATCCAAAGACATCAAATTATATTATTAATTATTATGGACATGAAATTTTACCTATTAAGTAAGTATGCTAATAAGCACAGAGCATTGAATTCCCTTCCTATCTTCGCAAACTGTCTCCGTTTTTACTCGATTCTGACCTTCCTCGGACTACCCTTTCGACAACCCATTCGATTTGACACAGAGCTCGTGAATAAGAGATTCTTGAATATCACAGGAAACCTTTCTATCAGCAGAGCCATGCACAGGCATGGCAAAAGACCAATAGATTCTCATCCATGATAGGCTGAGGATCACTGATGAGTAATACCGGTATACATGTATTCCTCATACACATCAGTGCAATATGCACCAAAAAGTCCGAACACAGTGTCAACCATCAACACTCGAAGCCCTGAGATTATACACAATGAAGCTTTGATTCACAACAGATCATTTTCTTGTAATTCTTAAGGAATGACAAGAACTTCAAAAATCTGCTCTGACAGCATTCAGAAAGCAAATATAAAACTTCTCGGTTTAAAACATGTTAATCAGGCAGTAAATAATGTATTAATTAAATTTCATATTGACAATAAACGTGACACTGCAACAGCATAGTCAAAAAAAATACTTCTGAAGGCAAAATTATTTAATACTTTAATGACCACAGCAGGTACCGCATGGGCAACTTGAAAGAGGTTTAGTGACAGAAACATAAACTAAAAGGACACTTAAGAATAATTAAACATAAAGACCAGGAGGTCAACAAACATTGGAGACAGGGATGTCATTCAGTTATTTTTAGAGGAGGCAAGAAAGAATTTTTCTGGCAAAGGGGCGGAAGTGTTTCTCCTTCTTGTTTTAGATTTGTTTTGGTTTTCTGGCAAAGGGGTTCTCGTTCGTGTTTTAAATTTGTCGTTAGTTTCGTTTTTGCGTTTTCAGTGGTACCAAAAGATTTGATTTGTTAAATCTTGTATCGGCAAAAACACCGATACAGTTTCAAAAAAGTGAAATTATTCAATTACAGGCACCTGTGATACGATATAATGGTAATATATTAAATTCAAGGAGACTTACTATTAATATGGCTATTAAATTATGACCTTGTATGGAAATTTGCATGCATCATAATCTAAATCAGGAAATTCAGAGGGAGCAAATGCCTCACCCTTGCCCTCAAAATGACGTCCCAGAATACAGAAGGCTTACGAAACAAAACGCATTCAAAGATTTTAACCCTTTAACAACCAGTGCATAGTAAAACGTAAGGCGTATTCAGTAACGCTGGTCATTAAAAGGTTAACAATGCATGTAAGATCAAACTGGACATTCATTGCAATTTTATCATGTTTGGTATGCCAATTCTTACTAACACAATCCTAATCTGATAGCAGACTTTATATAAGACATTGGTCTGAGTAAATACATATATAGGGTGACACAAAAGTTTGTTCACCGTTTTCAAACTTAAATATCTCGGTCAAAATGACTCGCATCCCTTAAATATTTTATAAGCATATACAGGACTCACATACTAAATAACCCTGAAAATTTTAAGTCGAACATGCATAAAATCATGTGTAGAGTATACATTGCGACGGTGCGATGTGCATTTCTGGCTCGTGCCTGGATATGACGTCACCATTATTCACCCCGCTTAATGGAGTATAATTTTGGAGCATCGACACTGGACTGTGGAAGACTGGTCGAATGTTTTGTTTACTGATGAGTCGCTGTTCAAGATGTTTTATGTACCAAATGCACAAAACGCTACAGTTTGGGTTCACACGAGGAGAACGTTCTGTCTGCTCCATAAATGAAGTATAGTCTGACAGTGATGGTGTGGATTGGGATGATGGCCAGAGATCTCACAAGCCCTCAATTTGCGTCAAATGGTACCAGACTGAACTCACATTACTACATTGCAAACATTCTTGAGCAATACGCATAGCCAGCGTTCGATAGACAACAGATAATGGCAGTGTTATGCATAGAAAGTTATTTTTTGACAATGATCTTGGGAATATTTCAACAGGATGTTGCATGCTGTCATACACCAGATGTGACGACGAAGTGGCTAGACTAAAAGCCCCGGCACGCACAAAGATTAGACACCAAAACTCGCTGGATATTCCTGTATTCTCCTATATTGAGAACTTGTGGAGTATTATGTCTATCAGCATTTATAAAGATCCTGAGTCAAAGAACGCTGATCAGCTCAAACATTGCCTCCAACGTGCATGTAGATCTATAGAAGTTGGGACACTTCAGTCGCTGATTCGGTCTATGCCGTATGGAGGTAGTGATGTCATTAAGCAGAATGAAAATACTGCTTCACTGAAATATAAGGCCTAATATTGTTTTAACCTATAAGCATTGACTTGAAGCTAGAAACTGTATATAACATGAGCAACTTAAATTAATCGAAACTTGCACGAATGTTCCTTTATATAATAGAAAACAATTAACATGCATGCTCCTCGTGATATCTTCTTTCCCACATACCTGTCGCATTCTATAATACAACACAGCTTGTGATGCTGCATTCTCATTTCCATTCACAGCCTGTATCCCACTACATTGTCTTTCATGTGTCCTTAAGTTCCAAAAGTGCATTCTTCCTTTCATGTCTACTTTGTTGTAGAGGTATCTCTGTTTCAGACTAGGCATAATTGATGTGTTCTTACACATACACAAAATGTTATGATTTACATGCATGCATATACGGAATATATCTGAGAGCACAGAGTTTCCATTTATTAAACAAAAAGAGGCTTTGATGTTAACCAGTGAGCGCATGAATCCTGCATTATTTAATAAACATTTTAATCACACACACCAACACCATAGCCCACAGTTTTTAATTAGTCGTAATTACTAAAATATATGTACAATGAACAATGAAAGAACAAGTTAATACAACAGGCCAGCTCAGTTCAGTATAGAACAACAGCCAAAGATATAACTAGCACTTTACACAATCATTATATTTATATATTTATTCTGCCTTAAAGAATGTGAGGAACTTTTAGACAAAATGATGTCTCATAGTTCCGTAAAGTTTTAAAGTGTGAATTTCTCCTTTGCCTAATTACTTTTACGGTGTCCATTGTAAAGGCACCTTTGAACATGAGGGCGCATGCAATCTAATCATAAAAATATTTGCACTTATTTATAATAATATCACGCACGCTCCGTACACATCGACCAAAAGTTATTTGTCACCATTAATATATTGGTTCAAAGGATTTCACCCAATAAATTAATTTCAAATAAACACCATCATCACGGTTATGCGGTCGGTATAGCACATCACGCAAATATACACGTGCATCGCTGATTGTACTCTATTTATACATATATCGGAGCACTTCCTGTAACCAGGTTGCTCCGAGTACCAATATAAGAAATACAGCCCAAGGCTCGCGTCAATATCAAACCCCACTTCTCTTAAAACATTACGTCTAATACCCATTCCAGCAGAACCACAGCTCACCTCTTTCTGTAACTGCTCTTCGTCACAAGGATCCTCCATGTCCCGAACTTTCTTTTTCGGATTAAACGATCATATCATTCAGAATCTCAGTAACGAAGTCTAAACAGTCAACACACAAATTACACGCACCATCACCATAGCCTACAGTTTTTGCTAAAACAGTTGCTAGTGAATTACGTCATTTGTTTACTAGCGTCGTCTAACGATAAAAACTCGGACGGATTAACGCACTTCCTACTTCCTAGTCCTTTATAATGCTGCTAACAATGTATAGTCTGGTAATCGTAAAACCAAACTTCTAAAGTGTGTCGAAAGCTAAACGCAGGGCACCAGCTTATTCAAGAGCACTGCGTCTAGTCAGATGGATTGCTCAGATGGTTGTCAGAAGAAGGTTATATTCTGGCTGTCGGAGGGTCGACCATATAATAGGGGAGAAATCTATCTACTCAGTATTTCTATACAAGAAGATTATAGGCCTGGCTTCTGACACACATAAGCATATATGCTCCTCTTCGGAAAATAACAATGCGAATAGAACTAATTAAGCTCCACATATGGTAGGCCTTTAATTTGACGTGCTTGTTTTGCCTCCCAACAGTTTTTGCACTTGTTATAGCCTAACTCGAGAGGATTCTGTTAATCAAAGCTATAGACACCATAGATCTGTAGGCCTAGCATTGATCGACAAAGCTCCGTTGCCTATATATAACCAATGCCGGACACCGGCCCTACATGCTTGGTCTGTCATCGAGCAGAATTAATTCTAAGGACAAAAAAGAACAAATCACAAGCCAACATGAAAATGAATAATCTTAGATAAAACAGAAAGTGAAGAATCTGACTGGGATAAAATAAGTGCTTGATGCTGATGGGAAAGTTTAATTTTGCTTAGGCCTACACGATGGGTCAGGTAATAAACATGTAATGACAGGAGCCTATCGATGATAGGACCTATATGGATGAAACGCGTAGGCCTACGGTCTGTGGAAGGAGATATGCATGATGCCACGGTTACTCTAATACTCTGAAGGCGGCCCAGTGCTCAAGATGGGCCTGGACGGTCATGGACGGCGTCCAGGCACTTGTTTTCACGGCTGGACTCCGTCCTGCCACTTATTTGGTCAGCAAAGCCTGGACACCGTCCATGAACGTCCATGCAATTGTGAATGCCGGTACGTACGTTTTTATCAACAGCATTTAATTATCTACTAGTCCAAAAATTCATATTTACATTAGGCCTAGTTATTAACTGACGAGCTGATCAGGACTAGTAAGTTAGTAAATTAATTAAGTTGCGCTACATACCATAACGCATATAAAATTGAACTGAATTTCTTCTATTTCAAGTTGCGAAACGAAGAAATGGGTATAGGTCAAGCTATAGATAAGTCATATCTACTGCCACTGCTATAGTGCATGATGTCGGGATGAACATCGACAGAAAAATTGGGAAGACCAGTTGCCCCACACGGGCAGAATTGCTGTCGTTCTGGGAAAAGCCTTACCCAGTGGTCAATTTCAGCCAGAACTCATGCGCGCACCGCCCAATAAACCGATCAACAGACCAACGCACGCACAGCCCAATTAACAGATCAACAAACCCACGCGACACCACCCAATCAACCGATCAACAGACCAACGCGCGCACCCCCACAATAAACCTATCAACAGACACACGCGCACATCACCACAGCGCACATTACCACAGCAACCGATCAACAGACCCACGCGCGCGCCGCCGCATCAACCGATCAACAGACACACGCGCACACTGCTGAATCAACCGATCAACAGACTCACGCGCACACTGCCGCATCAACCAATCAACAGACACACGCGCGTACCGCTTTGTCAAGCGATCAACAGACTCACGATTACAACAAATATTTCACCAAGAAATAATTGACGACAAAATGATGGTTAATGGACAAAAAGCTAACGAATGCTAACTAAATGTAGTTCTTAATTTTTTTACGCTAGCGTCCAGGCACTTCTTTTTTGCACTTAAGCACATGTATAGGCCTACGTGCATATATGCAGAAATATGAATGTTTAAATGTTAGTGGAATTGTGTGCTAATCAGAGATATCAGACGTGCTTTATTGACTCACAACTACAGATAATTTTGGATCCGAATATCTGGCAATTCAGTTTTATCTAGCAGTTCGAGAAAGTAGGCCAATACATATCTTGCAAGGAATTAAGTCATTATAGCATAACATAACTGTTCATTGCATTGGCCTAGATCTTGTTACAGCATCTATATAAAGTTTATATACCTATATATATATATATATTTGATGAAGGGGAAAGCACTTGATTTGTAATTCCAGAAAATTCAAAAGATTTATATTATCCGGCAATCACATTTTTAAAATTGGATTTGAACAATATGAATATAGTAAGATTAAACTTTAGACCAATAAAATTTGTCATTGACTGGAGGGGTGAATAACCCAAAATTCGTTTGCGACTGCTGCGTATGGCTCTGCCATAGCGTTTCCTGTACTACACTTTCTGACTATTTAAATCTGACAATTATTAGGACATAGGCCTATATCTGTATAGGACAGATTGATATCGACAGGTGCTAGCATTTTCTATGGGTGACTCATAGACTATAAAGCACCTTGGCGGCAAACTTTCGCTCGGCAAAGTGTGTTCTGATCGTTAGATTTCAACTCATCAACTGACAACATCGTTTTGTAGATTAATTTGCGGTGTCGCTGTTAATTATTTATCTGCATTCGATTTTCTTGGCTATTCGTTGGGGACCAGCTAGACTCGCCGGAATCTCGCTTACACAACGTACCATGTTACTGTGTGACGACTATCGACTGATGCTTGAAGCATGATCGTAATGACGTTAAAGAAATCGTTAGATTTTACAAATATGCCAGAAACTTCTTCACCTCCAATGACCTCATACTCGAGATCTGCGTGCATTCTGATTATGATATTAAAAGCCGAAAATGTACCTCGAGTCAAGTCTGCAGCATGCTCTGAGCAGAAGTGAAACGTGCCTCAAAATTATGAAGTGGTCAATGCTGTCATGGTGATAAACGGTTCAACTAGTCACGTGTCAATGGAAGGCATGCTTGTAAATAAGCGACTTCTTCGTGAAGTTCGTGGTCAATCTGTTATATCATCGGAATAAGTATGTACATAAAATAAACTTGCAATCACAGTAAATATAATGAAAGTAGTGGTGTGTTTGGGTGACGCGATAACGTGTTTTGCTATGACGGTTTGTGTGCTTGTACGCGTACGTTTCATAACTTATATAAAAACTTGTGTTCCCGTGGCATTGTACAGTACCTGCTATAATTATTTTCAGTTGCAATCAAAACAGCGCTTCACGCGTGGTTGTCTGTGTGATATTATCAAGTGTGATGTAAGACAGTTTGAGAATGTTTGCTACAAATGGTTGAGCACAACAGGGCGTACATTAAGTGTCAGTACCGCAGTTTTATGCGCTGTTATCTTCACCTTTAATATTCATGGGCTATATATACCTAGATGGAGTTTTAGATATGGCGTTTCAAGACGTCATGTATTCCTGCCTATGTATTGATGAAAAGGATTTTTTTTCTTCGCGATTACTTAATTTTCTATCGAATTCGCGTTATGAAGGTCGGTTTGGGTTGGGTTATAAGCTTCGTGTCGGTTAGGGTCAGGATTAGGGTTTATGTCATCATTAGGCAAAATGTAGCAAGAGTTCTTGTCATCAATTCAGCTTCTGATTAAGCACAAATTCTTTTCATCAATCAGTTTTCAATTCTAACATGGGTCAGTTAGGATTATGGTTAGTTAGCATTGTCATTAATCCAAGGAACATTTAACTCAGCGATTCCCAACCTGTGACCCGCAGGCCAAAAAGGATCCGCCAGGCCTCAAAAAGTGGCCCTCGACCGTATCAAAGGTATAAAAAAATATACGGGCAAAAAAATGAATATTTGAAAGAATTATTATTTTCTATTATAAATTATTATATTTTGTTGACTTTTATAAGTAACATCAAATGTATTTATACATGTGTAATTCGATTCTTTTCTGCTGTAAAAATCTGTTAAAATAATTATTTTTAACATTGTGGCCCATCATATCTTCCATCTAAATAAAAGTGGCCCTAAGTCGAACAGGTTGAGAACCACTGGTTTAACTTATACTCCATTTGTCATTCAAAAGAGCAAGCAGAGTGCACTGGGACCATTTTGTTCTGACCGTTGGCAGCCTGCTCAAAGACACAGTATATTACCTGAAGCTGTTGGTACAGAATGCTAAATGTGCACCCACAACAGAATGTTAATGGAACGAAGGATTGTTGCAAAAGGCAGCATAAAGTACAAACGATAGTCACAGCGTATTATACACAAATGCTTACCCCTATATCTGATGATCAGTGGACAGTCCGACGTGTGTAATCTTCCTGCAATGATGACTTCTGGGTAATGTTGTTATTGTTTTCCACAAAATCTAGCATCTGTCATCGTTTCTAAACTATCATACAAATTGGGTCAGTAACAAGATGCTGTCTATCTGCTAAGGATGGAAATCCATTGTTTTGGCTCCATGTGTGTGTGTGTTTGTATGTGTGTGTGTGTGGGAGGGGCTTGTGTGTGTCCCTGCCATTGGCGATTCTTCTAGTTTTCTTTGTGCTGTTTTGTTTACTGATGATATTTGTTTTCTTGATGACATTGAACTTCAGTTAGGCTATTGAATTTCCTGTGCCTCATTTTCTAATTTCTGTATTATGGTCAGTAGAAATTCATGACATAAAGTTTGAGGTCTTTGGCAGTATTTTTTTAAATGGGTATAATTCATGACAATGCATGGCATGAAATCATGCTATTATTTATTCTGATCTGACCAAACAATGACACAAATAAGAAGGAAATGACATGTTTACTATACATAGTTTTCAGCATAAACGTCCTTTGTGAAATTATGTTTGAATTTTGTTGACGCTAATTAACATAATCATATCAATAATATCTTTGTCGCTGTTTATTGTCATGCTAGGTTTCAGCATCAATTGTTTGACACACTGGTTAATTTCTACAATTTCTGATATATCATTTCAAGTAGTGCCAACTTTGAAGCTGAGGTGCACAGAGATGTGGTCTCGAGACTGCGGTCTTGGTCTCGAGACTGGAAAACTATGGTCTTGGTCTCGAATGCGTCGGTCTTGGTCTTAAAAGGAACGGTCTTGGGATTGGTCTCCATCTTGGGTTAGCGTTCTGGGTCATTTGCCATATCAAAGCAATTTCCTTGATATTTTTCGGCTATTTTCGATTATTAGAGACACCGGTATTTAGGCCCTACACGATTGTTATCGATTTATGACGTACTGTCCATCATATATAGATGTTACTGCTGGCAAAAAAAATGGATTTGTAATGGAACCAGTCATTTAAAAATTTGCTTAAAAAAGTTTCAAGGTTTTGGAACAATCTAATAATTATGTGGTCGGTCATGAGTAGTCACTATTAATCTACAATTCCGAGTACAAGTAGGCCTACATAATTCAAATGGAACATTCATCTACTTGTTCAGATGTCTAAAAATATTTACCTATTGTATACTAGCTGTAATTTATAGTGTGATATTCTCAGGCCAAAGCCAATTAAGGGCTGAATCTGCAAAGGTTCAGAATGGCCTGTAAAACTGTTTTGGACCATTAGTAAGATTAGTATTCTTCAGAAATACAAATATTAAAATGAATGGTTTTACGTGGTATGCTGTTTTAGCGTCTTAATAAATTGAATTGTTTATAAAAAAAATAGTATCGTTCTTGGTCTTGGTCTTGGTCTCGGACCCTTGGTCTTGGTCTTGGACCACCCGGTTTTGGTCTTGGACCTCTCGGTCTTCGTCTCAAGGTTTTGGTCTCGTGCCCAACACTGGAGGTGCATCATGTCAGTGCTGAATGTCGTGTTGCTCTAATTAGAAAGAAATTGCCCACATTCACGGCATTTGGAGAAATTCGCGGGAGATGCCGAAAATCACAGAATTTTCACTTTCTTTGTGAATTTCTGCTATCCCCGATGATAATATTTGAAAGCACCTCTGATTTTTTTAGACCGACATTGTATAAAAAATCTTAATCAATATATACATTTTGAAGGAGTTAAGAAGCTAAAGTTTTGTCTAAATCATATTTAGTGTTGAAAGTTTGAAACGAGATCTTTGTTTGAAAAAGAAATGAAATACCACAAAAGTATTTGGATAATCTGAATGTGCTGTTATAAGAAATGTATTTGAAAATGGCAAAGTATTGTTTTGGGATTGCTTTTAGATTAAATACTTTTGAAGATGTTTTGTATATTGATGTTAGCATTTTAAAAGTATTGTCACTGTGAGATACTCTGAGAATTATTTTGCTTAAATTTAAAAATGAAAATTAATTTAATGATTGCCCGGTCGATAGATGCCCGGTGATAAGATTGTGGTTTTAATGGTAGCTGTATTGATGAGATGAATTATGTTTGTTAGAAGCTGGATTGCATAATTCTTTTCATTCATCCAGCTTCCATTTAGGCAAGATTCTTTTCATATCAATCCAGCTCCCAGTTTTACACATTCTTTTCATCAATTAATCAAGATTCTAGTTAAATTAATGTCGGAGTATCGAACCTTTAGACTATCGAACCTTTGGACTATCGAGTGGACACTATTAAGTTTGGTTGGAATTAAGTTATTTGTGTATTTGTATTTCCTCTTCCAGGATATGCAGTAAAGGCCTAAGCAAACTTGCACATACTCTATTATGAGTTATTCTGTTTAGTGGTGAAATCCAAAAACATTCTTGCTTTGTGATTTTCAGACAAAAGATGAGAGATTTTGATGGGACGCTATTCATGTGATTGGGATGGTTAACAACAGACCTGTATTATGAAGAAGGCAGATCAACCCACAACTGACCACAATAAACATTTGAATATAAAGATGAATGAGGAAAATGAGGCAAGTTTCTGATGTTTACCTTCTGTGCAAATTTTTTACATGACACTAGGCGATTTTTGGCTCAGTCTCGATCTTTGCTTCAATTGGTCCCTCTTTTGCTTTTCTCAAAACCTACTTCTTCTTACGGTGCCTTGCGCACTGGCAGCGCTTATGAACGGTTCAGCCTACTATAATATGCAATGCAATTCAGCAATGTAAAACAATGTTTTGGCTGTTGAAAATTTTTACTTTACAAGGAATTATAATGTCATAATGCACCTAAAAGCATGGATTGATGGTTTCTTTCACAGCTAAATCAGGTCAGTCAACCTAACCTATCCTAGTCTCTCTTACTCTACCATGACCAATTGTATTTTGCAGTATTTGTCTGATGATTAAGTAGATACCTTTTTATTGTTCATTTCATTTTGTTGAAAACACGAAAGTCATGTGTTTTTCTGAGTGCTGTTTGTTTCTATTTCGAGGGAGCTTCAGATTTCTGCTTGCTACTTCATGCTTTCAGTTTCACAGCAGAGCAGAGCATCCCTAGTGGCACTGCTGCAGGTCTCAGGTATCATTGATAAAAGAGAAACCCTTGAAACTCTGAATCTAAGTGCTTGAAAACTGATCAGGTCCCTGGGGTTTAGGCTGATCCCGTGTTAGGACTAATGTTTTTAAGGAAGAAGATGGTGTTCCAAGGCATCAACATTGCAATTGTGCAGGGTGTAATTGTCTTAGAGTATTCCTAGCCACGTCCAGTTTGCTTCTCTTTTTTCTGTGTTCATGATTGTGAGGGCATGGACGTGATCTCTTTGTTTTTTTCCTTATAAACCTAAAAGTTCCTGAATTGGATTTAATCAGAGAATCATCAGACAAAAAGGGAACCAGCATGCAATGAAGGGATGGGGCTGTAATTACATTTTGTTAACAGCTAGATCCATGTAGAATTGCTTGTTGATGTTAATTATCTCAGTGTGGTGCATGTACTTTTACTGGTAAGTAGATTGTGTAGCAGACTTGCAGTATTTTTGCAAACTATTGGGTAGATCTATGCACCCTGTCTCAATAAAATCTGTACAAAATTGTTTTTGTCAGAACTTCGTCAAATTTCCACCAATTTTAATAACTTTAGGTAGATATATGGAAAAATGGCTGAAATTTTATGCTATATATAAATTTTCCTTATCACCCAACTCATATCATTGCACTACCTTGTCAAACACAGATGTGCCAATTTTTTCTATAATGCTTATATTTTATTTCAGCAATTATTTCAGGCCCAGGTTCCTAAAAGATTGCTGGGCGTGTGTTATTTTTAATGTTGTGCGTATTCTATTCTATTCTATTTACACATTTATAAAGCGCTTCTCACAGTACAACCTAATCAGAGGCACTCCTAGTGTGAAGAACACCTAGAGAAAAGAAAAGTCTTAAGAGAACAAGCAGATACAGGTGTGCTACTAAAAGAGATTGCAGCACGAGTCACAGCAGAAAGACTATTCCATAGCGAAGGGCCAACAGAGGCATAGGCATGATGCTGAGCTGTGACAGTGCTAGACAGAGGTACTAGAAGGTCCTGACGGTTTAAAGAGCGGAGAGGATGTCCAGAGGTAGCCAAGATAGTTTGCTTGATGAGATCTCAAAGATAGCAACGCTTTGTAGGTGAGAAAGTGAATTTTGAAATGCACTGGGTCATCTGCATTGAATGATCTTGCATTTCAGTTAGGTCATTTTTAGCTTAATTCAACTCAGCATTTATTCATTCTCGGCCTGTACTTTCTAGCAGATAGACAGACAATCTGACAGTCCGTGACAGATGCTATAAAAGTGTTCCCATGTGTATTGTTATTATTAGAATTGTGGTAGTTAACAATTAATTAAATTAATCAATTAATCATTCATTAATTTTACTGATTAAATTTGTTTTTGATGATTTATCGAAGACTATCTGATATATTTGATAGGGTTCCCAGGTATTATAGCCTTTATTGTTGAATGAAGACATTAGAAAATAAACACATAAGCCAAATTGCCCCTTGATATACGTAATTTGCCTAATTTATCTTCATTCAAAATAAAACTTGAAGTTACCTCTTAGCGCTGACCACCCGATCAACATAATTATAATCTGACACTTACTAGTTTCTAATCAAGTTAACACATAACATTTTTTGGACTATGTAGTTAAGTTAGTTAATGTTTTTAAAAACATTTAACGTTACCTAATCTACTCTCACCTCCACCGCTTAACATTTATCTATGTTAAGCGTACACCTACTAGCAGAATCTTGGTCTCTTAGGGGTTTTCCTTCCCTATTGCTTGCTACCATTCTCTCTCTTTTTCATTATCCAGTTATTTTTGTGCTACATGATTTATTTGTCTGTTTGATTGATTGTTTGATTGCGTTCTAATCAATAAAAATCCTTATTTGATTGATTGATTGACTAATATGAACACATAACTACTAAGTGACTATTAACTCACAATAAATATCAGTAATGCTATGAAATGATAAGCAATGAATAATGAATAAGTATTAATTTTGCACTTTAGCTGTTAGCTAATCATTAACCTTTCATAGTTAATTACAGAAAAAATATAATCGTTAACAGCCCTAATTCTTGTTTTTGATTAGTAACTTTTTTGGAGCCATTGTCTAATAGGCAAGGCATCAATCATGCCTAAGCCACTATCTGGTCACCCTGCGACTTATGCAACTAGCTGCACCCTGTCTGTTGCTATAGACCGGATAACAACATGTGTACAAATACACACTGTGCTTACCTACTCATTTTTATGACTCTTTCATTGGAGCATCCACTCAGTCAGTCACTGTGTAAAGTAAGTAAGTAAGTATATTCTTTAATCAGATGTCAACAAATGTAAATGTACAGAGAAAATTTACATAGTACTAACAAAAACATGTATATATAATTAAACGTAATTCATTCAAAGGCATAGAAAACTTTATCAAATGCTGGATAACAACAACTACTAAAACAACTACAACAATGTAGGATAGAACCTTGAACAAGTTATTCACTCACAGTTGCTCATTGTTATTGATATTCTGAAGTGCTTTCCTGTGTGCACTTCTGAACTCTGGAAGGACTGGTAATATTATCATTACACAGTTTCAGTGTATTGTACTAGCATTCTTGTAGGTGTGCAAAGGCTTGGTGAGTGCTTCGGTTTGGACTCTGCAGGTGTAACCAAAGAGTCCTATTCCAGAGAAACGATCACAAACATTTATCCAGATTATTCAGATAGTTCGTAGAAGCTCTAAATAAGCAATTCCTGCTGTTAGATGGTCCCTACCTGGAGGACATCCGTAGTTGGATGTTGTGCAATTCGTACTCTTTGTACTTGGAGACCAACCAGCACAATTCCCTTGGAGACCAACCAACACAATCCCCTTGTTGACCAGCATGACCAATTCTTTGAGAGCAGCATTTACCATAAATGGAAGCAGATGAGGTGCATAGAGGTGCAGCACGTTTCTTCATACATCTGTACATGTTCTGTACATGGCGATGTGAGTGCATTTTTTATGAAGGTTCTTATCTAAAAAATAATTGATAATGGTAATGGTTGAGGCTCAATGATCTCTGGATGAATTATGAAACTACTGTGGCTTGCCTTTTTCATAATCCGATTTACATAGTGAATGTTGTTGCTAACGTTGCCATTTTAAAGTTGTCGTTCATGTGGCCAATGGCTTGCAATCAGTTACTACATTCAGTAATGAACTTGGAAAGAAGTTTTGAAGAAACAGACTACTCATTGAGATTGACTTGTACCTATTTATAGCTCTTTCCACCAACTGGTTTTGATGACTAAATTAGATAACATGGCTCAAGGAAGCCTGCATTTCTAATGCCTTTCATCAAATACAGCAGACAATTTGAAAATCTGGTGAGTGTGCTGTGAATGAACCGCAGGCAGACCTGTTCGCCCACAAGAGGTTTTTCTGTGACTGGAGTTTTGATGCCAGGCCTTTGTTAATAAGATATTGACCGACTCAACCTGCCGTCGTCACCTGAGACCTATGCTGGTGGTTTTGTATTTGATGTGGCTCCAATCCATTCTGTGATTCTGTTGTCTGGGCGATTGCAGGCAGCACTTTGTTGACCAAAGGCAGGGCATTAGGTGCACTTTTATTTGGTGAATACACCTGCATATTGATTCAGTCATGCATGCAGCTTTTACCTGTATGCCTGCCCAGCTTGTAAGGATGCTGCTTTTTGGCACACTGTTTGCTCAGGGATAGGCCTGCATATAATATATATATATATATATTATATATATTTATCTATGTAATTATATATGATGCCTGTAAATATACATACTGACACTGTACAGCTGTATTTTATGTAAGGCTTTAAGGGAAGGAAGTATGAGTAATAATTTCTCTCCTCAGTCAATTTGCTGAAGGTGTTGATGGTCTCTGCTGTGTTGGGTGCTGGTTAAGTACTCAGTAGTGGGACAGTTAATGTGGCCAAGTTTAGGCATATTTTGATGAGTAGGGAAAAGAATCTTGAAAGCAGCAGGAACATGAGAAAGAAGAGACTGTCTGGAGGACTCTGGTTGTCTTTATGTCAATCTAGTCCTGGCTAATGATGATGTAGTCAACTGATGTTGGTGAGTGTCTTCCTGTCTCTTGTAAAGCGCTGCTAAATGCTGATGGATCGTTTTTTTCCCTCCAAATAGATCTTCCTCTTCGTGGATGCATGCAATAATCAGTTCCGTATATATTTAACTAACTTTGCCTGGGTAGTCCGTACAATTCTTAAATGTGTTGAACATTGCTTCCCCATGCTCGCCTATAAGGAGGCATTTTTATTATGTGCAAATGAGTGGTCGGTTTTGGCAGATATTTGCACATATTGTAAATGCCTTCTTATAGGCAAGCATGGGAAGAGGTAACATTTTGAGATCGCGAACTCCCCATGTTTTATCTTGGCTGTTAAAAAGTGCTCGTGCAAAATTTTGAGTAATCGTTTGAGTAGATCTAAAGTTGTTGTGCAGCATTCATAGTTACATACATATGGGACTTCTTTATAGTCCTGATAGATGTTTTAGAAGTTCATGTTGTAATACCAACTTTTTATTGCTCTACAATGTGTTTGTCTGTATGTATGCTGGCTAGTAAGTTTCTTTTCAATCTGTCTGTCTGTATGTCTGTGTAAACAGCAGTGCACGATGTATGCAGTTTCATGTGATCTTATGAGTGTTGATAAGTTTTGACTGATGGTATAGTGCAGTGGTTCCCAACCTTTTTTGACTTAGGGTCGCTTTTATTTCGTTGGAGGACATGATGGGCCACATACAAGGTTAAAAATAATTATCTTAAGTTTCAACAGATTTTTATTTCAGTATAAAATCAGATTACACATGGACAAATTCCTGTTTGATCATTTTAGGTTTGTAATAAACGTCAACAAAATATAATAATTTATAGTAGAAACTAATTGTTCTCTCAAATATTCATTTATTGCATGTATATTTTATTATATCTTTGACAGATTGAAGGCCACTTTTTGAGGCCTGGCGGCCACTTTTGGTATGTGGATTACAGGTTGGGAATCACTGGCAGTGTATTTATACCTGAACAGAACATATTGTTAATTCAGAGGAAACTGCTGATTTGGATAACAATAAGGATGCTGTTAATTTTATGAGAGAAGGCTGTTCATAGGTTAGCCATGATAACCTTCCAGGGACTTGCTACTTGTCTTAATGGAGTAGTACACAAATGCATGGATTTGTTGTGATTGACATTATCAATGCAGTACATTTAAAATCACTATAGAGTTAAGTTTTGTCTGTGGAGAATAATGATAAAGATGCATTTGACTGCTTTCAAATTATCAATGAAATGGCGAAACATAATAGTTTATTTACTTATTATATAGTTTATGTTTTACTACTACTCATCATATATGGCTACTGTTAATTTATGGTTTGCAGAAATTCTTCTTAGCATACTCTGATGTCATTTAAACTGGTCTGTCTTCAAGAGATACATAAATAGGACCATGAAATGAAGTCTTGGATTAGGAGGTGCCTATAGATTAGGTAGTGCTTAGCGATTCCAATGTTCTGGAATGAACCACATGTACTATTAAAGTTAGTCTTCCAAGAAATGCTATGTATTTTATATCATTAGTCCTCTTGAACAAGAGAATATTAGTTGTTCACAGCTCACAGATCCCTTAAATTAAACATTACACATTCTTAACTTTAAGAGCTGTATGTGATCTTTTAAAAATTACCTGATCTGAAATTTTCTATTTTATTAACGGCCATCTGCTAAACTGAATTTTAAGTAAAAGATGAATTAAATGGATGCAACTTATTAATACCACACTCCTTGATCTATTAACATACTTTGAGATTTGCTTAATGGTTTTGCTAAATAGGATTTCACCTTTATACAGATTCATTCAGTTGCTCTCAGCGGGATATCCCCTATTAGGGCATTCACTGATATACCTTCTCATGGTTTACATTGTACTTTCAGTGTACACCACCACTTCACCCTATGACTATTGGTAATGTTTCTCAAGTGTTCTGTCACGGATGGCAGCCTACAAGGTGCACTTGAAGCCCTTTACCTTTTTCTATCTGTTCACTATGAGAAATGAGTCACTCAAAGTTTGAAATCTGCTCCACCTTTGAGTGTAAATTCTGGATTATTATCGATGACAACAGCCAATTACATCTTTGTCAAATGTGCTATGATAGTGTTCATTGCATTTGACATAATCCTGCAATAGAATAATTAGTAATAAACTTTTTTAGTAATCCCAAATATTTCTAATCACCGCTCTTTGCTAGAAATCCTGCTTGTACATTAAGTATCGATGTTCAACACGCATCGATCTATCAGTCTCTGTTCCTGACTCTAAAGAGTCTCCACTGCATATTCTGCATAATATTGGTTTCTATTGCATGTGCTCTTTGGCAATAGATGTGGTGCATGGAGTTCCAGCTTTTATTAAATCACTTGCAATATAATTGAAAAGGCCGATTAAAAATCACACTGGGCGAATTATCAATAAAAGTGAATATGGAATAATATATCCAAGGCAGTTCCAGTAATTATTGGAGGCTTTTATTTGTGAGGTATGTTTGTTTGGTGTATGCAGGTGTGAAGTTAATTTGTCATGGTGCGTTTATTTGTCAGCATTCGCGCCTACATCTGGTGTGTTGCTTTCTGGCTTGTTTGTAAAGAATGTGGAAATTATAGTGAAAATTGGGTAGCTTGTGTCCAGCTGCACAGCTGATTAGCAGACAGGATTTACCGCTTGCTTTGATTGCATCTGTCTTTGGGGTAAGACAGATTTGGAGAGAGATGGCCAAAGGTTAATCGTCAATTTTAACGTTTGGTGAAGGATGCTCTGCCGGTGAGACATGTGGGTGGGGACTCGTCTTCTTCGGCTAAGGGTCATGTTGTGATGGTGCATTATGAAGAGTTCAGCAGTTACGGTTTCTGGTGTGCTGAACCCAATCTGCTGCTTTGGTTATAATCTGCACCAAGAAGGAAAGTCGCTTGCTCTAGGAACGAAGGGGCATTTTTATACTGTCATTTATTATGATCCAGTTTCCATGGAGATAGTTTCCATGGAGACATTACTGGAGTAATGTATAGCTATTACATGATTCTGTATCTGTTCTGTGATGTTGGTGGTGATAATGCCTACCATTCTTACATACAGCATGCCTGTTGTTACTTTGTCTCTGAATTTCACTTTCTTTCTTTCTTTGGCCTCTTTCTATGGTAACTTTCTTTGACCTCTTGTATGGGATCCTTTTATGGCCTCTTCTAATGGATCTTTCTTTGGCCTCTTCTATGACATATTGCATTCTGCATTTAGGCAAAGTAACCTGTTGAAATGATGCAGAAGCACCAGCTCTGTGGAATGGCCTATGAAAAGATCTCTGCCATTTCGCGCCTCCTCCTCCTCTCTCGCCTCCTAATTTGACCTGTCCTCTGCTTACACTCTCATCTGCTACTTTCCACTCGTGACTGAAAACCAAACAATTAAACCTATCTTATGCACTTGCGTCTGAAATCTGCACCACCACACGATCATCATCATCACCCACTACTACTCTGGCACCGCGCTGTCTCCTTGGTTTGACCTCCCTGGATTTTGACAAGGATTGGGAACGAAACAAAGAGCTTAGCTATTGAGGAATTGATTTGGTATGGCGCCAGTCAATAAACTGGTTCCGTGACATGGCTCTTGTGGGCGCTAAGAAGTGTGTGTAGATTTTCATTACATCATATCAATGACTGACAAATAAACTTGCCTGAACACTTCTTCAACTTCTGTTGCTCCTAAGTTATGCACAGTATTGAGATTTCACTGCAACATTTCAACAGATTGCAAGTAGATTGGTTTCATGCTCAGAGAGGTATTTTCAAATATTAGTGAGTCTGTTTTTTGCAGTAATTAATTTAATTTTAGCAAGTAAATATATTATGTTCACTTGTGATAATATCGAGTGTTTAGACTTATCAGAATAGATCACTTTGGAGCATACTTGTAATCAATGTTGCTGAATAATAAGTGTATTTGAATCGTTCCTTGATGATATTGCATTTTGGTGTGTATTGCTATATGGTTGAGTTTGTCCTTTATGGAATGTCTACATTTTATGTCCTTTATTCTGCTGTGTTGCATTGCGCTAGTGTGTTTCTGCATTTTCCTGACCCTGAAATTTTACACGGAGACACAACGCCATGTAATGTGCTGGGACTCTGCACCTCACACTAATCGAATCGATTGTCGTCATTGTCAGTTAGCCGGCACCCAGGAGTTATTCGGCAAGCGTCTTAATTCAATTTAATCTACTGCCCATCACTACGTAAGAATTCGTATTTTCAATATTCTCCTGATTAGCGCTTATGGAATTCTGATTCATGGTGTCACTGTTGATGATTTGTGCTGCCTGACCACCAGACATTTGTGCATGCTCGTTTGAACAGTCCGCTTTGGTGGTCGTGATGTCGGCAAGAAAACGAGACCCAATGACTGACATGTGAGGAGATTGGGTTAGGCACTGAATTATCCAAGAGCCTCCAACTTGTGAGCTTGTCTCGGTTCAGTCCCGTCGTCTGCCAGTCTCAAACCCTCTCCTCTGCGCTTTATAATATTACTATTCTAAGTTTATTTTTCTGTTTTAAATTATTAAGTTAGAAAATGTTAAGTGAAATGTAGATTTTGGAGAGATTTGTTTGATTTTTGGAATAAGTTGTCTTCTCAGACATAGTAAATGAATCCTGAGATAGCTCGAGTAAAACGTTGAGAGAAGAATGTAACGTCCGTGTCATTTTGTGTTAATGCTTAATATTTAATACCAAAATCTAAATGGTGTTCATTTGATTGTTCTTGTGCTGTTATTGTTCAAACTTTTAATGCAGCTGTTCTCTGTCTACTTGCTTACATTAGTCTTTAACTCTACACCAACAATTCTGCTGCTACTCCAGGGATGATCTAACAGAGTTCGGATATGGTTGTCTTTCTCATATTCAGTCTATGTAATCATTGTATCAGTGGCACTTAGAAATTGAACTGCAAGGCTCTATCCAAGACTTTAAAATACAAGACAGAGACCGTTTTGGTGCCAGGCATGAGTGCATTTATGGGGTCACGAGTTCAATCCCACCCCAAATAAATTCATTTCTGTTATTAAAAACTTGAAATATATAAAAATATGACCATGGTCAATGGAAACCCACATAACTAAACCTGCCGTATTTTCAATATTCTCCTGATTAGCGCTTATGGAATTCTGATTCATGGTGTCACTGTTGATGATTTGTGCAATTGAAACCCACGAAATGTACATTTGAAATGTACAATTGAAACCCACGTAACTAAACCTGCCATATACAATTGAAACCCACATAACTAAACCTGCCATATACATTAGTTCTCTGGCTGAGCCTCTAATGCCAACATAGAGAATTAGACTTAGGCATAAACATTCAAGACCATCCAAACTGAGGTTTCTTGAAATGAAGTCCAAAGGTAGACAATAATAAGCAGCTACTCATAATGTTAATTTCTGGGTTTGATCTGGTCAAAGACCATTGCTTATGAAACACAATTAACGTTTATGACCTTCCTGAATTCAATTGAAGCTTTGCCATATTCAGTTTTTAAGCAACTATCAATGACGTCAATCGACCATGTCAGTGGACCTTGTCATTTGACCATGTCGTTTGACCTAGTCATTTGACCATGCCATTGCTTTATTGTTGTGGTGCAAAGATAAATTTTGAATTGGTTAGGATTTAAATGCTTCAAGCAAGTATAATGTCTACTGAACAATTTCAACACCACTACTATTCAATACCAATATTTGAATAATTCGAGGTTGTAAATTTGCCAAGAGAATGTTGAAGTGATCTGATAACTTTAGTAATGGTAGTTTTACACCTATACCATATGTTTTATGTTTTCCATAAATACAATTTTGAATGCAATATTAGCTGTTTTATGATATGTTATATTTTTACGGAGAAGCTGCGTGCTTGTTGTCGATTTAAAAAGTTTGCTTTTTAAGCAAATGAACCTCAACCAGTAGGTTATTATCAGGGTAGAGTTGTAACAGTCAGTCTTTGATGACATTTTAAGATTGAGCATCTGCCATAGGCTGCCTGTCTCGCTCTCTCATTCGTCTTGATATTCATGTCTTTATGACTTATTTTGATCTGTGCGTCAGACACATGTGTGACAGAATTTATTCATTACATTGCAGAAAATATTAACAAGACCTTGACATCAAGACTGAGCCATAGCCCTTGCTGCCTTTGCTATTCTTCTCTTTATTTCCTTTCTGAAGTCATTGTCCCAGGTCCTAGATACACAAACCCTTCCACATTCTCAATCTCCTGGCTATCCACGCTCACCAGGCTCTTGTTATCTTTCAGCCCAAGTGTCATTGTCTTTGTTTTGTCAATGTTAATTTTTATACCTGGCTTTGCCTTCTTTGTGGAGGATTTCAACGTTATCCTGGATGATTTTTTCCTCTTCTTCAATCAGGTCTGTGTCATCTAGGAACATCAAGTTGTTTATTTTATTGTCATGAATCGCAAACCCAGTTTCATTGTTCTAAATTTTATCCATCACTCTCCAAGTATATGATGATTTATATTGGTGATATTGGATCTTCTTGTCTTGTGCTTATGGAGTTATTAAACTATTCTTCCATTTCCCTGCCTACTGGTACTGCTGACTTCACTTTTTCACAGGCATAGTGGGTCATCTGTGTCAGTTTTCTTCCTACACCATATGATTTTAGCATTGCTTGCAGCACACCGTGTCTGACAGAGTCAAACACCTTTTGAAAATCTATGAAGCAGTTGTTTACCAGCTTACACTTTCTATTTGCTCTTTCGCTATGAGCCTTAGAGTAATTAACATTTGTTGTGTTGCGGTCCTTTATGAATCTCGCTTGTTCTTCTGCCAGATTTGCCTCTGCATGTGGCTTCAGTTGTTCTAGCAGGACAGCATTAGTATTTTGCTCTTGTGGCTTAGCAATTATATTGTTCTGTAGTTTCTACATTCCGATAGATCACCCTTCTTTGGAATGGTTATTATATGGATCACGTCCATTCTTCTAGTATTCTCCTGTCTGTCCACGCTTGGCTGCAGATGCTGTTTCTCTGTGACCAGTATTTTGCCTCCTGCCTTTGTGGCATCGCCGGTGATACCATCAGTCCCTGCATCTTTGTAGCATTTTAGTTTGTTTGTGGCTGCTTCCACCTCAGTGAGCATAATGTTGTTGTCCTGTCTCTCTTTGGCTACTTTGTCAGTATTTTTTTGGTTGTGGTACAGTTTGCTGCAGTATTTCGTCATCTGATCTTCACGTCCTCTATGTCATGTAGGCGGTTTCCATTTTGTCTTTGCTAATGTTTGTTTTTGTTTCCATTTCTTGTTTATCTTCCTTATTAGTTGGTATGTCTGTCTGTATTTGTTGTTTCCTGTAACTTCCACGATAGTCCTTTGTTGTTCCTTCAGCCAGTTTCCCTTGTCCCTTCTAGCCACTTTTCTGACCTTATTGCATTGACTTCTGTACCTCAATGGCTCTGTCATCTGATTCTTGACATCTCTGTTTCATTTCCCGCTTCTGCCTGGCCAGTTCCAGCATGTGTTTCATTATCAATGTCTTGTTTCCCTTCCTAAGCTCTGGTATTGTTGCTCTCATTGCTCCTTGTATGACCCTATTGAGGTGGGAAACTTTCTTGTTCAGATTTTTTGCTTCCTGTGATTCCTCGCTGTCATGACTCTTGTACATCCGTTCTCTTAGTGATTCAATGTCCAGTTGTGGCTCGTGTGGCCTTCGTTCGCCTCGTCGTTTCAACCGGACCTCAAATTTAGCCATCACTATACTGTGGTCTGAAGATATATCTGCACCTAGGTATATCCTACAGTTGCATACTGCTGTTTTCCATCTCCTCTCCACCAGCATCATATCTATCACATTTGTGTGTTTCCTGTTTGATGTCATCCATGTCCACTTTCTGCAGTCTTTTTGTTTGAACCTTGTACTGCTGTGAACATATTCTGTTTTGGATTCAAATAATCGCTCTCCTCTTTCATTTCTTTCCCGTATCCATATCTTTCCATAGCCAATGGGATCATATTCTGCATCATGGCTCAGCTAAGTGTTTCATCTGATAGAACTGTACTTGATAATCACAGGCAACAAGGAGTGATGTACCCATATGAATCTAGTAGTGCATGAAGATTGGTTTTGAGGGCTTTGTAGGTCAAAGAAGCCAATTAAAATTTTTTTCTCTGTTCAAAAGGAAGCCAATGAATCTGAAGAAGTAAAACTGAGGAGCATGTTCATAGTGCTTCTCAGTCTATGCGGAGTGCTGCATGTTATGGAGTTTTGTATGCGTGGCAGCCTTGTGAGTTCAAGGTCTCCAAAAAAATCCAAAAAAAGGAATTAGCATAATTAAAGCAAGAGGAGACAATTGAACAGGCTATTGTGCTTTAATTTGTTCACAAGCTAGAACAAGGTTAAAACATAAAACCTGTCTAGAGACTCTACAACATTGGTTTACTAAATCATATTGGATGCAATGTGAAATCAAGTGATGGCAGAGACAATGCACAATGGTTGACATGAATAATAACCTATTCAAATAAGCCTGAATACACAATAAATATCTGTGGTTTAAACAAGAAATGCAAAGGATTGCATTTTAGTATTGAATTGCTGCAAAGCATGGTTTCATTATTCAATGCCGAGTCCTTACATAGCACCACTGTTACAGTACAAGTAAGCATTTACATAGTAACTCTTCATCATCTTTCTACTCTTCTCTTAAATCTGTCCTTTTGGCCTTTGTTGGACTGAATTATATTTTTTTAAGAGGTGCTATATTAAGTTTAATTGATCGATAGATTCATTGATTGGTTGATTGACTGAATAAATGATTAATTTATTGCTTATCATTCTTGTCATTCCATGACAGAACAGATTATTTAACTTGTTTGGCATATTGTTAACCATATGTGGTTTGTTACCTAGAGCTATCAACTTGTCAAACTATATTCTTAACGTGCTTCAAGGACTTCAGTGCAGCCTTAGATACAGTGATTGAATTGTCTGGGGGTGGGGGAGTTGTGTTCATTTTGTTCCGTTCATTTTTCAACTCTTCCAGTTAATTCTCAAAAATTACCTTTTGGGGTCAAGAAAACCCCCAAATCAGTTTTCATTGGCCTAATGTAGCTTAACACAGCTAAGAATCAAGTTTGTGCACTGAAAATCCACAGTTACTGTCTATATATTTTAGCCCATATACCGGTTTCAGGTTCATAAAAATTCTGATCGGGACAAGCGAACATTTTTCAACTCTCCCCCCAGTTAAAATCTGACAATTCAAACCTTGTCTAAATATTGACTTTTCAGCATTGTCTCTGTGTGTGCATGACCTGGTTCATGGGTTGTATTATAAGCCATGTCTCATGACACGAATTAGTTAGCAATTCCACACTGTTCATTTCTGAATACAAACCATAAGGAGAGGTTATCCGGTTGGTTGTGGCGTTAGTGGGATGCATGTGGTACTGTATCTGTGCTTGAACTGAATGATCCTTCAAACCAGGATCAAAGTTTTGAGGTCTGTCTCTGACAGATGTATGTAATAAATAATAGCTCTCACCTTACTTATCAGTGTGATTGCCAATTGTTATGTGACAGCATTAGCCTTAATTGCTGTATTGGTCATGTTATGCAGATGGTTGTTAATATTGCAGCTTTCTGTATGTGATTCTGTTCAGCTGCATATTGGTGAAAGTGAATTTGATTAGGCTTGCAATGGTTAAATGTATAATGATGCTAATTTTTGAATATCATGCTTCATGCAAGTGATTGAACTGCAGAGTTTTCAGCCGAATGTGTCTTCAGCATGGTGATGCTTGCAAATGGCTGATTCTCCGGAGAGAGTGTTGTGAAATCCTGGACTTTACACGTGAAGTTGTCTCTCACTCCTCATGACGGGAGAAATATATTGACGCGCCTAGTCGAGGCAATGAATAAATACGGATAATGATGACACGGTGAAACAGGAATCATGGTGGATGACTATCCACTCAGGGACTCGATCCTAGACCTACTTGTTGGACTCTGGGACGGACGGGACGCTGCTTCTGTTGCCTCTGTGTTTCCGGTTCATCGGCCGCCGTCGACTGCGCTCATTTGTGACTGAGCGGAAGTTCATTTCACACTTGCTTCGTACGGGACTCAGGTACATTTAACACTTGGTGGCTTTCAGCTGATTGTCGAGTTATTGATTCTCTCGACGGAATGAACGGATAGCATTTGTGGGTAGGAGAGTTGCCTCACTCGAGGTCGATGAGCCCTGATTGGTTCGTTCGCCGTTGGACGCCACGGCTTCTGACGTCATCGTCGTCGTAGTAGTAGCTACCATCGGTGAGTGTGCGTAGCAATTGTCGATCAATTCTTCTGAACGTTGTACCCGCGCAAACAGCGAACGACTGCTGCTGCTGCTGCTGCTTCTGCTACTGATGCAACTAGAGAAGCAGAGCATCATCGGCTGCAAGCAGAGTAATATTCAGTTGGGCACGGCAGCATACCACGAAAGACGACGGGACAGAAAAATAGCCGAGATAAATAGTGCACTCGTGCCTGACAACGGTGCTGCGTCGTCTCCGTCCGGCAGCAGAATTATGGAATGCTCGGTCATCGTCGTCATTGGAATCTGGAAAGGCTGATGCTCTGTGAGGTGGGGAATGGGGGTCGGCTTTATTACAGTGGACGTCATCGTCGTCGTTCTTTGACCGCTCGGAATCTGTGGCGTTGTCGTGCTTGGAGTGTCGTGAATTATGACGGTGACGATGCAGTCTGCTTCTGCAGCAACACGAGTGCGTGCTTGGATTTATGGAGTCCTGCTAGTGCACCACCAGGTGGCTTCTGACGGAAAGGCCAACCGATGGTAACTCTTGATCTTACTACATCAAGATGCATTCGGAGGCGTTTTTTGTGGTATTGTACTGGTGTGTTCTACCGAGCGAGTGATTTTCAGTTAGCTGAAATTAAACTGTGCTATATGAAATCAGAATCATATTTAATTGGAATCCTGGAATGTGAATGATTGCTTGATGGACTGGTCTGGTCGATAGCTGAGTGCCTGAAAGTCATTAAAAACCTTTGCATGTGAACCTGTTTTTGACTAAGGAAGATATGAGACATAATTGTAGTGACAAAAGCAGTGTGGTGGGAGGTGGGATCCTAGCTTTTTTCTTTTAGCCACTGCCTGTAGTCTTGTAACCAATCAGCCTGATGTAGGCTGATATTGTGATATTCTACTAAGGAGTAGGGTTTTCCATTCAGACAATACTACAATTTGGTCCTTCTCGGCCATCATACAATCGTCACATCGTTGCTATGACAGGCTTATTGGTAGCTATTCTAATTTCTTTCCATAATGTTCTGTGTGATTTAGTCTCGGTTGTTGCATTCAACACTTTTCTTTACCATGTTATGTTTCTCGTCTGCTTACATACTCACTCACTTTTGTCTGTTCCTCCTGCATTGCTCACTCATTTGCATTTCAACTTAGTTCTCAGTGCAATGTCTGCTTTCTTAGTATATATATATATATATATACACATAATTATATGTTATATATGTATAATTATATATTACATGTATAGAATATATATGTAGAATATATATATTATATATATATAATTTATATATATATAATATATATATAATATATATATATAATATAATAATAAGAATAATTATATGTTATATATGTATAATTATATATTACATGTATAGAATATATATGTAGAATATATATATTATATATATATAATTTATATATATATAATATATATATAATATATATATATAATATAATAATAAGAATAATTATATGTTATATATGTATAATTATATATTACATGTATAGAATATATATGTAGAATATATATATATTATATATATATAATTTATATATATATAATATATATATATATATATATATATATATATATATATATATACATAAACCTACGTTAGATGTACATGTGAATGTTGGATGTTTTGTCATATGTTTTTCTTATGCATGTCTATAATTATGTCTGTGTAATCCAGTGACAGAAAAGACATATGCATTGTAATTACTAAAGGTATTGTCATCAACCTGGTCGAGTTGGAAGCATGCAGTGTTGAAAGAAATGGAGGCCTCTGACAGCCGAGTGTCCTTCATAACTTTCCTGTCTGTTTTACTTGAAAGCGTTTGTTGGTGAAGGTCAAGCAGTAGTCTGGATTTCTTTCATGGATGGGATTGGCTGCCCTGGGGCATTGAAGTGGAGCCATTGTTTGGAGCAACCAGCCATGACATGCTCCTCTGTTATGCCATTCATGTGTGACCGCCATCACAATTGTTATCCCACCCTACTGTGCGGACGGAGAGATGTTGTTTGTGTGGACATTACCATTGAGATAATATTCTCTGGCGTTGCCCTCTATGGGCTAATCCATATGGAGGAGGAGGAGGGTTGAGGCTGTGTGGTTGTGTGGAGCCGATATTATGTTGATGTCAGGTTGAAGTGAATCGGCCCTATTTAGGGTGAGGCAAAGTAGCCTTTGTAGCCTGCCCTTTCAGTCAGATATTTCTGAGCTATTTTGTTCTGATACACTTTGGTGCTTGGGGAATTATCCCAGCAGGTGGTTTATGTGGTCGGTCGTCAGCAGAATGCATGATGGGATACTGGTCTCGCATGGTGAATAGAGAACCAAAGTGCAGAATATCTAGCACCATTTGAAATCAGTGATTCTGTCATCGAAATAGCATCAAACCTGGCAACAAAGATAAAAGTTGCTTTGTAGCAGTGTTGCCATGGATAATTTCTACACGGTTATTGACATGGGTCTGAATTACCAAATAACTGTAACAAGACCAGAGTTTAGATAATTATCCTATTTGGGGTGCTCTTATTCAACAATTTAGAGTACATGATGTGATTAGTGTCATCACTAAGTTTTTATTGTCTTGAGTTATGGCAGTTCTGGTCGAAACAACATAATCGTCTTGCACTGTAGGGGAAGAGATTTGTAGCAAGGTACAGACAACAGTGAGATCTGCTGCTATGCGCTGCATCCTATGCAAAGGTATGCAGCTATTCTGACAATTACCATATTGCTGAGGAACATACATTCATCTGTACATGCATGCAACCCACAGAAATTAGGAAGACAGGGTAAAAGATTAGCAATGTCCACACACATATATACACCACAGACCATAAAAAATTACTTTGTTAATGATAACCCACATCTTGGAGCATCTGAACCAGTACATGCATTTATTTTTACCACGTTCACTTTTAACTGAATGATCTCAGTAGCAGCATGTTTCATGAGCTGCAGCAATGCTCTTTGTTTAAATCTATACTCTACGGGCATTATTAAGTAGCTAAAAAGAATCCATGCATAAATGACACTCATTAGATGCAATAATGCGATGCATTTTTTTTATAGTGGACTTCTTATTTTTTGTGACACAATGCATGTTTAGTGTATTCTCATTTAAACTGAATGGAAATGTAGATCCTACTGTTCTTTTGGTAGCAGCGTTGTTTTATATGCTGTGGAAACACTGTATATTTAAGTCTATAACTATACTGGCATTAGGCTACAATGCACATGTTTTTCATATATTCATGCGTTAATGATAGACTTATTTTATCTACAACAGTAGTTTGTAAATGTAATTGACTGGTTATGGTATCATTTTTACTATATTTTGGTCCAGTTTATTATTGTAGCACCAATAAATCCAATCCAATGCGAAAATTAATTAAATGATTGAATCTTTAATTAAAAACCATACAAAATAATTTAGTCAGAACATATATAGTCTTCAGTAATGACTTCTAATATTGTCACCTGCTCAAATTTGTCCTGTAACTTAATAATGTCAGGATTTTCAGTACGCCATGACTTATGACTTACCACCCATGTCAAGCATGTGACATTAACTGCTGTAGCCATAGCTGAGATAGCCTGCAGAGGGGTCCAGGTTTTTTCAAATTTGAAATAATCTGCAGAATATGTGCTCGAAGAAATGACCCAGATTGCTATGTATTCTTTGCAAGAGGGGCGAGCACAGGTGGTAAGTTGAACTGGTTTCACCTAACATCTTACTTCTTACCTGCTAAATCTGCCAGTGTGTTTTCATTTTAGTCTCCACAACACAAGAGATTTGACAAATGCATTGCTTCATATTTGATCCGTTGTTACAGCAAAGCCAAGGCTTTCCTCTTCGCTTCGAACCATTCCTTTTCGACTGATAGGTGGAGTTTTTGTTTTGTAATGTTAAGGTGCAGATTCAAGATAATACAGGAAATTTGAACATATCCATAGAACGCATAGCTTACTGTCATATTTTTATGCCTACTCCTTACAGTGGGCCATTTATAAACTGAATGTCTATTATATTTCATGCTTATTATCTTGTCATGATAGAAAAAGACTGACCTGGTCTGGCATATTGTTGACCATATCCTTCTCTTCCTGGTATATTCTTCTCCCATTACATACATTTTCGGTCGTCTGCCCATGAATTCCCTGGTATAGTACTGCTACAGCTCTATCCAGAAGCATTTCCTGTGTTGGACCAACCAATGAGAACTTTGCCTTTCTTGACAGTTTGTACCTTCCACAGTTTTACAAGTGCCTGAAGTCTGTATTACTATTTGCCAGCAATTTAACTGGTTCGTATCATGACCCCCATTAATGAACTTATATTTGAAATAGTGCTTTGTAACTGTCAGATTACAACTACAACCTGTTGGTTCCTTATGCATGTGAGTCCACCACTGGGGTTGACTCTTCAAGTTTACTCTATGTTGTTTTGCCAGCTGGTTTAAACGGTTGAGGTTCTAATGACATTTGACATCGTATGGATGGGTGCAGAGAGCATTTCTAATTTGTTTTGGTCTTAAAGCGGTGCTGTATAGATGTTTGATTGCAATTATAGTTCCAGTTATCTTATTCTCTACTGGGCAATGGACATATTGAACAGCACTTCTGAATTGCACACACATGTTTGTAAACCTTTCTCTCTTTCCAATTTTAGTATCTCAGAAGTTGTGTCATGTGGTAGAATTGGGACTTGTAAGTCACTTACCTGTTTTGGCAGTGTCATCAGCTACAACTGGTTCTTAGATGAGATGAGACTATTATCGTGTGGTAGAAATAATAATCTGATGCTTAGGAATGCTTTGCAGTGCATGCTTTGAAATTCATACTTTGTCTTGGATGACTGGTTTCCTGTGGATACTTTGTCTTGGATGACTGGTTTCCTGTGGTTCCTTGATTGTAATTAATATTCAAGCACCATATGAAATCAGTTTTCCATCTACAAACATTTCTACAGAGGATTTGTTCAGGTCTTTCATGAATAGCTATATCTTGCATTTGGTGTTAGTGCTCAGCTATCTTAAAGTTTCTAAGTAATTGTATTAGGCAATTCACCATAGCTAAAGAATTCACATGTCTCTGATACTAATAATATTGATTTAAATACTTTCAGAAACTGATGTATTTAAATACTAACTGAGGAGATTGGTTGTAAATACTGACTGAAGACAGTGGATTCACCTGTTGACCAAGAGAAGGGTAGATTCATTGAGACTTGTGCTTTACTGCCTAGCAGGGTGATTGGACCAGCAGCAGCTGTTAATGTGATTAATAATGAATCGAAAGGCAGTTGAAGAACTTGTGACTGAATGATCTCACAACCTCTGTTGAATAGGTTTTCAATATTACTTAGTTACACTGAAATCTATGCAGGATTAGCAGGTTATTGGTTACTACAAAGACAACAGCTGGCCATAGCAGTGAGCTGGTCTTGTAATACTGTGTTTTATGTGCTTTGATTTGAGGCCATTCCATGAAATACCATACTACTGACTGTACTGGTTGGGTGCCCAATTTTGTGAAAGGTGTTCCAGAGCAGTAACATTGCAAGGCGGAAGCTGATGTCTGGAGAATTTTTGAATTATCTGACAGAAACTCAGTCGAAATACATTTCTCTCGTCTGCTGACCGTAATTACATGTTTTTTTTGTTCGTGCAAGGGTGACGACGTGGCTGTCATCTGATGTCCTTTGCTGTAGACACGAATTATATAATTTTCTTGGAAAATGTCTGTTGCTGACTGATTTGAAATGGAGGATGAATGTCTCTTTTCCAGCCTCTTTTCTGACCTTTCATTTTTGTGGATGGCAGTTGGTGAGTGGAGAGCTATTCAAAATGGTTGTTCTAGATGGTTCTGTATGATGAGGTGCTCTCTAGGCTGGCCCATTCTTATAGATGTCAGATATACGGATAGCCATATTGTCATCTGAAAGTGCCTACAGTGTTATTCCATCCATCATCAGTTGTTGTCAGAACTGAGCAGTTTAATGTCATACGATGTTCATCCGAGCATAATAATATCTTAAATGAATAATGTTATTGCATCTGTCAGTTTGCTTGATGTCAGTTGAGAACCAAGCTTTATGTGGATTGAATTATATTGACTATGCCTAATCAGAGAGTTCTGGGATTGGGTTTTCATTTCCTTCGATTGGTATCTGTTTTGATGTGGCTCTTCTGTTTCTGCATATATTTCTGCAAAATCTGAGAATAAATTATATCACTACTTCCCAAGCAAATAGGATTCTACCACATTTGTGATGGGTAATTTGATTAACATTGGGTTGTGTATTATATTCTTGATTACTGTAATGTAGTTACTGTAATGATACAGAGGAGGGTAGAGGGAAAACAAGGCAGGAGTGAAATGAAAGGCAGATCAACAGAGACAGAAGGTGGGAAAGAGATGTTAAGAGGAATTAAGGAAGAAGAGAAAAGGAGCAGCAGCAGTTGGATATAGAAAAATAAAACCAATCAGACAGAGGGACAAAGAGAGGAAGTATGTAGAATGAGCAAAGGAAAAGAGTGAACAGAATGAAGGAACAGGCAGAGAGAGAGACAGACAGACATTAAGAGAGAGACAGATTGACAGAGAGAGATAGAGAGAGAGAGAGAGAGACAGACAGACAGACAGACAGACAGACAGAGACAGACAGAGAAACAGACAGAGAGACAGACAGAGACAGACAGAGAGGGAGACAGAAACAGACAGACAGACAGAGAAGTTAAGAAAATGGCAGAGATCAGAGTGAGATAGAGACAGAAATCTACTCATGTCCGATGTTTGCCAATCTCTTCCGATAAGTAGTGTCCGACGACGAGCCACCAAAGATAATGTTCGTTCTCCGGTTTCCAGCGCTTCTGAAAATGTTGTCTGTCTTCTTTCGTACTTCCTTAATTCCGATCTCCATTTGGATATCATTTGTATTCTGGTCACATCCTCCTCACACAGGCTGCAGCCACTTGATATATGTTCCCAATCCCCCGATAGGCGGTTTATGTTTCCGTGCGTAGATGCCTTGGCCCGCCCCAGCCTCCTCCTCACACACATGCACGCACACACATGCAATGCATCTGAATATTATTCCAATGCATCTTCGCGTCCGGTCGGTCGGTCGGTCGTTCGGTCGGCCATTGCATACGTCTTGTGTCTGATTAAATAGATGGTCTGCTGCCGAAGTAACGCCACCACAATATGGGCGAAATATGGTTGCCCTCAACTCCTGATAAGTCTTCACAAAAGGGTCTGAGCATGCAAGGACATCCCTTGCTGAATTAGTGTCTGCACCTATGAGCTGAGTGACTAGCACTTGATAAATTAGAGTCGTTGTCCCAGGGAAGCAGAACAGTCGAGTGAATGTCCTAAGTTTTTACGAGGTATTTATTGTTTAATGAATGTTAACCGAATTGTGGAAATGCAGTTGGATTAATAATAAAGAATGGACTTAGTTACTTACTTACTTAATAGAGATGAACTGAAACTCGACTCGGATACTCGACTCGGCCGAGTATCATAGGGCTTTGCATTGCTCGAAGTCAGACAGACAATGGGCCTGAGTGTAAAAGTTGCATTGTGGAAAAAATCGAAATTCTGCTTATTTTCTGTTTTCAAAACGAAATTGGATGTCTTTAAATTTACAATACGACAATTGATTTCATTTTTATCACTTGATCACTTTAATAGTATTAAACTGATAATATGGAAAACAAATACATGCATTTATTTAAAGTTTAATGTTTACCTTGTTTTCAGTCAATATGGTAAAAGCTTATCATGCTCAAGCACTGCTTTTTTAAATATTCGAAACTCGGTGCTTGAGTCGGTACTACACTCTCGTAATACAAGGTATTCGGTTTTCGGTAGGGAATTGACACTCAGTTAATTTCTGTTACTAGATTATAACTTTGAGTGATGTGTCTTGTGGGTGATGTCTGTTCTTTAGCTAAGAGGTGATGCCACTTTGAAATACATGATCTGATAATACATTAATAATGGTAAACATAGTCTCCTTGCCTCAATCTAATGTTAGGCTACCTCTAGAGCTGTGAGTTTGAGGATAAACTTTTTAACTTTGACTTGTTTCTTATAATATGAAATACCGTTTTCTTCTGTCTTTGAGTAAATATTCTTAAGAGACTTTTTGGTCACACATTTTTCTAGCATCTTTGTATCGTTGTAAGAAAATGTCTCGATGGCAGGAACAGTAAGTTAGAAGAGAGGCAAAATGGAGAAGTGTTAGAACTGATCTTTACAATGTGAAATTGCAATTGCGCTATTTCTGCTGTGAAGGCTGTTTTAAGACTGCATGGCGTGCAAACTTAATTTTCATATAATATAAATTGCGAGTTTCAAATGCTGACCTGACATTAAGCTGATCAATAACTGTGTGGCGTACAAAACCTGTTAGCATAAAAACTCTGAGCAGGTTTTATGAAACTGTCTGCAAAGAAGTTGTATTGATCGGAAATGTGGATGTTGCGTTGAGGGGAGGGGGAGAGGAGGAGAGGGAAATGGAAGAGAGGATGAGAAATGATGACATCAAGGAAATATTGTCTATAAAGAACATCGTTAAAAGAGAAAGACTCAGATGTTATGGGCGCCTCATGTGAGTGCCTACTCCTAGATTGCCAATAAATTCCATGGCAGGTTGAGCCAAAGGAGACCTGTGGTGGCCACCCCGACGAGGTGTGCACAGATGAACTGACTGGAGGAAATGCCTTCCACTGGGAGTTGCGTATGGAATACTTTAGATCCATGATGCAATGTAACTGTTACATTTTTACAACCTCAGTTTGGGAATTTCCCGAGTGGTGAGAGCAGGGAAGGTGTCGTAAAAAGAGTAACATGAAATTGGGAATGTTGAGGTCCATAGAGTAATTGATGACACACTGAGAAGAGGATGTGAGTTCGACTGACAGTTAAACTCTACGGCAGTAATAACTTGTCATCATTCGTTCATGCTGTACTTATAATCATACTGTGGTTTATCAGTGTGATATTAAACTCAGATATTACTATTGTAAAGGTTTAGAAATCTCTCATGTGTTACTCCATCTTTGCCAGAAGCCTTGTAGGCTACATTGGGCGGGCACTCGCCTCTGTTGCTGCGCTAGTTCCAGGTGCAATGAAGCTAAGCAACGTTGAGTTCTGTCGTAGTTGGATGGGTTACCAATCATACTAATGCCACCTGATGCCAACTCAGCCCTTCATACAATCCGGGGTTGGACAATTATTATTAGCACACATTTGCGGGTTAAAGTTCCATGGCTTTGTCTTTCTGTCTACTTGATTGCTCATTATCCAATTGGTTATCAAATCTAACAACAAAGACATGAAACATGCATAGGCATCCACTTACCTACATTTTATGACCCAGTTAGGCATGGATATTGAAACCCATGATACTTTTGCAGTCCAGTGATTTGCTTTTAATTACCTGCATGCATAAATGCATCTCCACTTTAAATGTCTCATTTCTTATTTAGGTCAATTCTTATTTAGGTCATGCCATGCCCTTTCTGTGCACTCGATGTGTCTGATGTCTTCATATTTTGAGTTGTGTGACATTGATTATGACTGCCTGACATATTGTTCCATGTTCCTGCTCCTTGTTAAGCTGTTGGAAGAATTTTTTTAGTTCGTTATACTCATGCATGCATCACTGTCGTCTGGTTTATTTGAATTCTTGATTAAAATTGATTCAAGTCCATTTGTTGTTCCTGATTCATATGGCTGCTGTTTTGCTTTGAACAGTCATAAGTTCCGTTGCTAGTTGTGGTGGGGCCACTGACATCCTGTGTTTAAGTCAGGTTTATAGTCAAGTTAAACAACCAACTACCATCAGTTTTTGCAAATTATTTTACTTCGGTCCACCAAATTGACGCGTGTGGGCTCCGCAATTCTTGCGACTATAGACCTATGTATGCGCGCACGAACACCCGCAAATTCTCTGTTATATGTAGTGGTCCTGTAGCCTGGAACAATGTGCT
The DNA here is from genome assembly GCA_959347315.1 of Bimastos eiseni. Classification (NCBI taxonomy): domain Eukaryota; kingdom Metazoa; phylum Annelida; class Clitellata; order Crassiclitellata; family Lumbricidae; genus Bimastos; species Bimastos eiseni. The sequence continues at coordinate 31,593,742 of OY365807.1, forward strand.
GACTGAAATACGTATTTTGACATGCATAAATTTGTTTAAAAATAAACTATGTGAACATTTGCTGCATTCTATGTAAACCGTCTGTATATTACATAGCTTACTATTTGTTAGTTAACTAGTTAAGTGATTCAATGTACTATCATACTTTCAAATGCCACCTATTTTCAGTTAACTTCGCGTAAGGTTGTCCCTGTTAGCCGGACTTTGGTCCCTTTAGGGTTTATTCTTCCCTTTTGTTTTGCTGTCAATCCTTCTTAAACTGTTATACTATTATAACCTTTGTTGATTGTCAGTTGACCAATAAAAACGATTGGTTATGGTTATATAAAACATCTTCAATTGCAGGTCATGGGTTGCCATGGTGTCTGCTTCTGCTGCTTCTTTTGGCAGATGACACATTGAAACAAATCACATGTGGTCCAGTTTGGGACCAGAGTCCGATTATTCTTATTCTATCAAATATTGTTTTATTGGAATGAAAGCTGCAGTTTTACTAATTATTGTTTGTGAAGATTCTTTATCTATGCTTGCTCTCAACCTGACTTGATGCGTCAGTGTTCTCAATCTAAGAAAATCTTTTCCATTTTGAATATGCCTCAAGAGTCACGGAACTTGTTTATCCTTGAGGTCACATCTCACACTGCATAGTGTCATCTTACCTATTCCAATACCGAAGTCTTATTATAAAGTCCTGGCTGCTACTCTTATTTCTGGTAACAAGCAAGTATTGCACATGAATATTTATTGTGATCATCCTTATCTCTCACCGACTGTTTTTGTGAGTTTCAGCAACTGCTTGAATATTTTTCCATTCTTCATAAATAGTTATTATAAATAGTTAAAAAATAAATAGTTATTATGGGTAACTTTAGCATTCTTGTTGATCATTGTTCTTCAGCAGTTTTCGATATGTTGGAGGATTTGACATGCAACAGCTCATGACTAGCTACGCGTAATGTAGGCCACACCTGGGATGTCTTAAAAACTGATTCTGATTTGTAATTGCTTCGATCTTTTACTTCTGCTGAGTCATACTGTCAGAACATGTTGCCATATTCTTGAAATTTTACCTCCTGTTAGACTGTCACCTAAGTACATAAATCTGTTAGTATCCTCCTGTACATAAAACTGAATCAAATGAGCTACAGAATGATATATTGGCTCCTGTGTTATTGTTCTTGTTTCACACACATTTTTACCTGCCTAAACCAGGTTTCTTGGTTTATCTAATTCCTGCACGAGAGTAATCTTTAGCTAAAAAGGCTCAGTAATTGATTCGTAAAATTATAATGTATGGTTGTACGACGGCCTGTCAACATTGTATCCAAGGTCACAGAAATAAGAGAAAAGCTGTTTGTTGAACCAATGAAGTAACCTTTAGTTTTGAAGCAACTGATGATTATTGTAATTTTGAAAGCTCAGTTCCTTGCTGCTGAATATAAATTTATCATCGGTCACGAGTATTGGTCAATGGTCATTGTGACAACTGATTGTCACCGAGAACTACTGAGTAAGAGATTATGATCTGAAGTTACTCATGCTCAACCCTCTTCCACTGCTCTAATAAAAATGCCACAAAATAGCTGGATACTGACGCAAATCATGCAACTCAGCAGCCACATCAATCAACGAGAGAACTGCTTTAAGACAGTTTAGTGAGCATGAAGAGATGACCTCTCTTGTGAAGCGAGACCTTGTCCTGATGAAGAGGTGAACTGCTTGTATAATCATTCTAAACTTAGTCTTATGAATCTGTGTCTGTCCTTGGGTTACTTGTTTTTTGTTTGTTTTAAGAATCAATTATGCTTAATTCTTTCAGATGTCTTTGTGGGGCCATCTTAATTAACAAGGCTTATAGCAAGTCTCCACTCTTGCCATCGAAGACTACAGTTTAATTATGCATCTTGGGCCAGAATAGGGTTGAAGTCTTTGGCTAGGGATGAACAGAGTTTGAATTTCTTGCCGAGTCATGGTACCGAGTTTTACGAGTTGAATTTTGCCGATGCCGAGTTCGAGTTTTGAATATTTGAAAGTCTCATTCTCCTCATGTTTTGCACAACTTTAATGAATTATTTAGTTTTGCCTTAGTTAACACTAGAAAGTAGTGACTTGTAAGCACTAGCTATGCAGTATTTGTGTTTTTAGTTAGGTCAATTGTCGTTTTGTAAATAAAAATAACAGTATTTGTACTTCTAGTTTCATTGATTGTTGTTTTTTTGTAAATAAAAAAATCGGATTTTCGTTTTCAAAACAGAAAATCAGAACGATTAACACTGGTGGTCAATAGCAATAGGTCCTATTGCTTGTCCGAGCCCGAGTAATGGCGAGTACTAAGAAAATTGGACCAAGAACAAGTTCCGAACCGAGTTTTAGTTCCCTCCCTATCTTTGGCGTTGGGAGGAAGATGAAGTGATTTTCAGAGAGTCCTTCTTCTTCTTGAGAGTGTGAAGAGTTTGTGACCACCACTGATATTCTGATGTCATAAAGTTCTGATAGATATCAGACTTGATTACTTTGCGCTAAATTGAATTTGGGAAAAGCTGAGGCGGATGAAATTGTAAGGACTTGGTGTTGTTAGGCCAGAGTATTAGGACCAGTGGAGTGAAACAGATGCAAAACTGAGATTTTATAATGGTCAGCCTTGTCCAGATTTCAACCAACATTCAATCAATAGTCGTAGATAGTGGATGGCAAACAGACACTTATGGAAATCTAGCCAACTAACTGCATTTAACAGTTTTCTTTCTTTCCTTTTCTTTTTGCAAGTAAAGTAAGTAAGTAAGAATATTCCCTATTAAACTACAGGCAAACACACAAGACCTTACAAAGCAGCATATATATAAATAACAGCAACAATTTAATCAAAGTATAACATTCACATAATAAACTGTGCTCTGATTTCTTTCTCACATGCTTTAGTGACTAGTGATGTCTTTTGCATTATCGTAGACGGCGATGCTACTGTGGTCTTCCCTTCAATTTTCTCTGTTTTTTATGTCTTCCTTCCATCCTTCTCTATTTATCTGTCCTCTTCCCTGTCAGTGAAGGTGGTATGAAATCAAAAATGGCAGCAGATGACTAACAGAGGATAGGATTACTGGAACATGTAACATTGAATTAAATCTATGTAAATATAAAGGTAATGTTTTTCTATAGATACCATTTTTTTGGTAGAAGGTAACTGAGTTATTGGATGACCTCTGTTTGTGATCTCTTATTTCTTTTCTGTGTGCAGAACTTGAATGGAAAAGCGCATCCAAAGAGTAAAAGCGGAGAACCATTGCTCTATGTAAATAGGAAAACAGTTGCAGGTGAGCATTTAGTTCTCTGATGGTCATCTATTCTGGCCTAAACTAGAACAACAGTCATTGGAGACAGCCTGTAGCATAGTTTGAATGAAACATGGAAATGGAAATCTTTCATGTAACATGGATTCTGCAGAGTGAACAAATCTCTGAAGAAAGTTCAACAGCCTTGGGCTGGCAACAAAAGGGGCTTGCTTTCTCGCCCCCACCCCTACATGCAGGGTGAGTTTGTCCAAGAATCTGATGAATTTGCAGGAATGGAAATCGCATTTGGAATAAGTTTATAACCTTGTAATATATTATCCCAATTTTGAAGTTGATTTACTTCTCCATGAATGGGAGGAGAGGTTGTTGAATGGTTTGCAAAGTTAGTCTGTAAGAAGGGTGTTGCAGTAGATAACTAGATAAGGCCCTTTTAGCCTAGGACAGCCGTTCTCAACCTGTGAGTCGCGACCCCCATGGGGTCGCCTGACGATTTGCCAGAGGTCGCCTAGAGTTCTCAGTAATTTGAAATAAAATACAGTTGTCAGCAAAATTCTCATACTTAAAATTTACATAATCATGATTATTACACTAAGTAGGCCTACGAACACACTATAGCGACTTAAATTAATCGTCACATATTCCTTGTACTATGATTCATTTTAATAAAATTATTACCATCAGCAAAATATAAATTGCTTTTTGTTAATTATTTATTGATTTTGCTGTTATATGCATGAGATGTATGGATTATATTATCAAATGGTGAGAAGTGAAACACATGGTAATGAAAACGTGGTAAAGGCATGCCGTACAAAACAAAATTTATTTTTTGATTGGGGTCGCCCCACTTTTGAAATATAATCAGGGGTCGCAGGCCTAAAAAGGTTGAGAACCACCGGCCTAGAATATGGTAGAGTGAAATTGTGGTATTGCAGGATCTGGTGAATTTCTGATTCACTTTGAATCAGTCTCATGTGTGAATGATGTGTTTCTGTAATAAACCCTATACTGATGTGAGGCAACAGCAGTAGGTAGTAAGGAATTGTTGCAGTGTGGACTCATTTATGCTTGGTCTTTGGAAGGCAAAGGTATTGAACTGTGGGTTCAGAGGAAATACAGTAGTACATGATTTATTTATATGTCTTAGTGTGGCTTGAAAGTTCAGAGACACTGGGTGTCTGATGTGAAGGCACTTCTTCCACTGTATGTAGCCTGCTGATGCAAGAAGATTTTTAACAATTATTATGAAAGACCACAATTGTTAATGTAAAAAGGTTAGAATTACTCTCGTCTTAGTAGACATTATCTCTCCTGGCGATCTATCAAACCATTTCCCAAACTCCGTGATGAATTTAACTTTGAGAATCCTGAAGAAAGTGTTTGTTAATCGACTGAGCTGTCTTCACTTGTCTTGTCTTCACTTGTTCTACAACCTGTACCACTTGCCTTTCCAATCCATCTCATACAATTGCCATTAATCTTAAAACTGCTCTACTTAGCTTTCTCAGTCAGAAAAAGGAATTGCTCTTGTAACCTTCGAAATATCTGTCGCATTTTTTTTGACTGATCATAATATACACCCTCCCTGTTTAGAATCAGTGTTGGATTTATCATTTATCTATGGCCTCATACTCTGCAGGGGCCCCATCAATTTTTTTATACATAGTTAATGAATGTTACATTTATTTTAATATTGTATTTAAGTGTTGTATCCAGGGTGTATTAAAATCTGAGATCAGGTCAACCAATTGATATAATAAAAGATTATGTAATCAGTAAATGCATTAATTTGAACATAAGATAAATGCTTCACTATAAATACCTTGGTATTAATTATTTATAGGGCATATGTGCTGTTTATGTTTGCTAGTTTTGTGAGACCTTATCCCAGGCTTTATATAGCTAAGGGCCTGAACAAGTTATGTCCGGCACTGTCTAGAATAATGGTTCGGTGACTCGGTCCATGTATGGTTTTGGTCTCAGTCTGTTCTTGTCTTATCTGCACCTTTGTACTTGAACAATTTATATAGATCAACAACATTTCTGTGCCCGTTGTCTTGAATTATGATGTACCACAATGTTCTGTACTGGGACTTCTCTAATTTACATTACATGCTGCTAAGGGCAGTGTTTAACTACCACTTGTATTCTAATGATACCCAGGTTCTCCTTTCGTTTTATTGTTCCTTATCAAATTGTACTCTCCAATAATGCTTGGTTCTTTTTTTTTAATGATATTCAGTCTCAATATATTGGTTATAAGCCTCTTCTCAATCTTTCTTACACAGAATTTCGTCTTCTGTGTGTAGTCAGCTAACTTCTAACTTGTGTGGTTTATGTCTATTCTCTTTGGTGATAATTATGTGTTCTCGTTGACCATACTGAACGTGTTCACAATAATTATTGGAACATGGTCATTGACTCATCCATTTCATCATCTGGTTATGTCTGTTCTAAATACAGATCAGCTCAATTTGATGATTCCGATATATTATGCCTCAAAACGTCTCAATTCCTTCAGCTAATGCATTTGTTTTAGCAGAATTTACTACTGTTATTTTAGTTCTATTGTTACACTAAGTGAGACAAATTACATATTGTGCTTTGGTCAATTACACCATAAAATGTCAGTGAAATTACATTTACTTTTGTATTTCATCAATTAAAACTGATAGTTGCAATTACACTTTGTTTAGTGTGAGTTAATTACATTACAATTACATTAGTGTGGATTATATTTTCAATAACAATTTATCTTCATTGACGTTACAAGTTCATACATTCAATGTTACTTCACTATCTGCTGACACTTGCTAACTTATTTCATCAGAGAGAGAGAGAGAGAGAGAGAGAGAGAGAAAGAAAGAAAGAGACAGAGACTGAGAAAAACGGAACTTGTTTCATTTTAAAAGGATTAGAATCTCAAATTTATCCATCCTCAACCACGTTCTCTCTGACAGAACAGTTTTGTCATTCTGTTCTTTCTACGGAACTCAAAGAGCCTGGAGACAAAGAGACAATCCCTGTTTTTCCAGCTTAATATTGGATGTCAGCTGCACAAGACTCCACCAAGCGAGCTGGTCACGCTCATAGTTTAGTAGCCTTGAATTGATGTATACTGATTACCAATACGTGTCTCAAAACCAGTAACAAGTCATCTTTCTCAACAAGCATTATGGCACCATTTGAGATGCGGAGAGCTTCAGCTTTTTCTTCCATGGGTCATCCACATCAATTGACGTATTGTACCCTGGTGTAGTGGTTGGCATGTTGAACTGTCAACCGAAAGGTCGAGGGTTAAAATACTTGCGAGGTCAGAAATTTGTGTCAATATTTTTACTCTATACATATGCCCTCTAGCCAACTCAGCTATGATGATTGCACCGACTTTACGCTGTTGGTGCTAAGACTTGCCACCATAGTCTAGTTGCCTTGAATTGTTATCACCTTAATATGCCTAAGCTAAGGCGCTAACACTTCATACTAGTGCTGTACCGAATATTCGCTTCGGAGCCGAATAGTGGGCCAATTACTCATTCATTTCATTTTCCGAAATTTGATACCACCCTTCTTCCAACATCTTTTTGCTCAGAAGTGCATACACACACCTCGACGGCGCAATTACTATTCGGTATTCGGCCGAATAGTAGCGGTCGGACCGAATACGAATAGTAGTCAAGCGACATCTGTTTCTGCACAAGCGGCTGCTGCTATATCAAGTGGCCTGAAGTGACTCTCTATTGCCTCGACCGCAATATTGCAGTGTCAGTCGTCTCATTTCTAAGTTAAGTTTAATTAGATCCATTCCTAGTTTACACAGACTGGCAAAAGGATGTATAAAGCACATATAGTTAACTCTTTAATTTAGTCTACGTATTAAATTTGCTGAGCTGAAACTTTTGCTAACATTTTAAATCTAGAAATTTGTCGGTAGACCTATCTTGTGTACTATTCGTATTCGGCTGAAAAGTGAAAATCACCTATTCGGTACAGCCCTACTTCATACCCATTGTAGTTGTATCATAATCATAAACTCAACATTTCTACAGTACTCACACAGGCAAAGTCGCTGGAACCAGCTTATTCACAGGCGCTTAATTGAAACGAAATTGATGAACAGAAGTTCAGAAGTGAGAGGGTAAGGCAGGCAGACAGTTAGACGGCTAAGAAGGATGATGTTTAGAGTTGAAACGATGGGAAGATGGGAAGAGGATGAATCATGATAGGATTTGTGAAAAAGCAGTGTTTTCAGTTTTGAGTGAAATTGATAGTAGGAGGTAAGGTCTTGGTGAGTTTGTAGGATGGATCTGATATTTTTATCTTAATACTGGAGGGAGTTTGTTCCAAAGAGCCAGGACAGTGAGAAAACATAATGAATGGCAACTTTGGATGAACCTGCCTAGGAGTACATAGACCAATAGAAGAAGGTATGGATAACTACAGACAGTATATGCATATTTACCAGTATTGGTTATACTGCACTGACTGCCCATCGATCAAAGAATCCATATTCCAAAATTATAGGCTAGTTATTTGCAGGCAAGTACTGCATAAATTGAAATGAGACAATCTGTCAATGTCCCATGATCACCCCTCGTACTTACAGATATTAAACCTGATAAGAAAATGGACACTGTGACATGTCCTATATCCCACACCCAACTGGTGTTGGCCTGATGGGCCTTCTTAGTTTCTGATCGAAAGCAAAGCTACCCAGTTCAGTCTTTCTGTCAGTTCTCTCTTGTTATTCGTGTCTGAACTCGTCTCTTTCAGCGCAATTGTCAACCATATCTTAACTTCTGGTTTCTCTGTGCTGTCAGAATTTATTCTGGCTTCTCCATTATATTAGGATTTCTTTAATATGAGAGCACTTGAAGGGACTGCGTTATAACGGGTCATATGCAATTATTGGATTTGAGAACTGGTGTTATGTAGAACCTAATCGGTTTGGGAGGTTTTGTGACTGCCTGGTCACTGTTGATGGTTTCAAGACGTCTGACATTGTTTTTGACAACTTTTTGTGTTGATATAAGAATAGATAGGATTACATTAGTTGTTATGGTATAATATATTATTATCATTCTATGAATTGCATTCAGGGCTCAATTTGTCAAAAAGGGGAGGAGGCTCTGAAATATATGGGCGGATAAATAATAGAAATTTACGAAGCCGTAATTTATTTTTATCAAACCTCTAGCAGTGGAACAATTGATCAAAGTTTGCTTGTGAATGCTTAGATTAGCGTGCAGAGAACAATTACATTAACTAATTCTTCCAAATTTCTTTATTTTTTAAGATGAAGTTAACAAACTTCCATAATAATATTATGATTCTGCAATGACCAACAGTCAACTGCAATGCAATAGAATACAATACAACTCGGCTTTTATAACGCGCTTTAGCAAGACAAGTCTTGCACGAAAACACACACACTGTCTCGACGGCGCAACTGCAGTTTGTAATGCAGAGCAATTGTGCGCGAAGGACTTGCTCAAGGTCCCTACACAGTGACTCCTCGAATCAGGGTCGCAGCCACTCACTCAGCGCACACTGAGTGCTACGGGCCGACCGCTCTAACCAATCGGCCACCAGCAATCATGAAATAGAAAAAAACTAAGCTGAATTAGGTCTACCAATAGCAGACAACAATAAGCCTCAGTTCCGCCCTGGTGATGTCGTTTGCCTGGGATGGTGCATTTTTCCATGTGATGACTTTGACTTCATAGGCTAGAGTTAGTATGGGATGGGTGGAGTTGTTTGGCTTCCAGCTTTTCCTTTTGTTTGCTTTTTTGTTTAGTTGTATGTACACCAGTGTGCCAGAGGTTGAGACTTGGGGGGGCAGGAGGGGATGATCCCCTACAAAATTTCAGGTGGAGGGGACAGAGCTGCTTATATCCCTCCAACATTTCATTAGTATTATGAATTTCTACAGTGTTTTCCACTGTTCATCATTTTTTTGCTGCATCCATGTTTAGGAATTGAAAATTTCTTCCTATCTGCCCCCCCAGCAAAATTTTTTCCACCTGTCCCTCCAAACCAAGAACTAAGTCTGCACCTATGCAGTGTGTAGTTAGGAAATTTGCATGATTAAGAATATACATGCTTATTAACTAACTTAATACCACAGGGAATTACAGTAGCTAACAGTAGCTGTTAATAAGCATGTCACTGCAACCAGGTGAAGCAAAAGTACCATCCTGTAGAAGGACCAAATTTCTGCATAGCCCTACTCGTTAATAATTATATCAGGCGTATGATTGGCCATATTGGAGACTCTATTGTTATGATTATTTTTGTGGAGTAGTTTGGAGTATGTAGGCTGTTGGTAATGAATTTGAGGGGTCAAGCCGATCCCCCAGCCAAAGGCTAAGATCAGGGGCCAAAAGAAGAAGCTGAGGGTTCAATCCCTCTTAACCTCCAGCAAATTGGACACTAATTGCATCTCACAATTGTGACTGTTATTATTTAAAACTAGATTTGTATGTTTAATGCCCCAGATTGCAATAGCTCAGATTTACTAATGGTAGTGCACAGATCACAGTTTATGGTTAGGTTAGTTATGTCTGTTGTTACCCTGTTTGTAATTTTGCCTAACGATCTCTTATATTATATCAAAGTTGCATTAAGTATGCTTCTTGTTCAATTAAGAGTTTTTGCTGCTGATTGCTATCACTGATTAATTAAAATTAAATTAATTAAAAACTTTTACTGTCGCCATTAATACTTTTTAGTACTTTCCATGGATCTACTTTTCTACTGTTTAACAGATTTAATTCCTATCAGATAAATAGCATTTTGTCACATTCTCTGACTGATGACAAAACAGGCGCTTTCACACTCGTTGCTTCTCTATTTCATTGCTTCTGTTTTCGCGCCTGTCTGCATTTGCATCTGCGTGTGTCTCTGTGACTCTGTCTGTCTATTGCTATTTCTCTTCTCCTCTGTCTGTGTCTATCTGCTTGGAGAGAAACCTATTCTGGAAGAGCAACAGCAGAGATGTCATATGTGAAGAGGAAAATGATGCATATGAAATGACAAGGAAAATGTGACGTGGCCGTTGGGATAATATTGTTTCCTATCGGTTCAAACTTGAGTGTAAAAGAATTGATTGGTTCGTTGATACGGACAGTCCATCTCATCCGACATCTGTTTCGCGAGTTGCACAAACACACCCACACACACCAACGCACACAAGCATATGTTGATATACATGCATGATTATATCAAGCCGCTTCCATTTGCATACTAATTACATTGGTATAGATCTATCTTTGCCTTTGCCTGCATTTTTTAAAATTTCGTATAAAGCATAGATTATATTCTTCTTTTTATTCTATTTGTTTTGAAATGTGAAAATAGTTATTGTAATAATTATTTTTTCAAATGCTGTTGTATTAATTTGTTACTTAGGTTATGCCTGTGTAATTATCATTAAATACATTTTGGCAAAGCTAGGTATGGTTGTGCCTGGCAAGTGTAGTCTGGTTACCTTACTTGTTGTATTCTTACTTGTTGTATTCTTACTTGTTGTATTCTTACTTGTTGTATTCTTACTTGTTGTATTCTTACTTGTTGTATTCTTACTTGTTGTATTCTTACTTGTTGTATTCTTACTTGTTGTATTCCTTTGATAATTATTTATTTGGAGGATTTATATAGCGCCCTTAAAGAACATCTACTCAGGAGTGATGTGGCAATAATAGTGAATGATTCTTCCTAAATAAATTCATTGAGAAGTTTATAGTATCAAGGCTATTTAATTTTTAAATAATTGTACATACCAGGTTTTGATCATTATTAGAAGTTAATAATTAAATTACAATTGTGAATTTAGTCAATTAAATTGTAATTATACTTGCAGCCTTAGCCAATTAAATTACATTTACTGTGTCCTTAATTATAAGTACTTGTCAGTTGCATCCAAAGTTCACAATCAGGTTCTACAATTACTACCTACCAGCACATGTATATTTGTATGCATCAGGCTATTTATATAGCTCCTTATAGGAACCTCTCAAAGGCAAATGTAAGTTTAGTTTCAAGGAGAAGCAGCACTTTCACATATTGGTTGTTGTTGTTAAAAAAAATCCAATCCTGCTTGCCTGACCTTATGTTCACTTCATACCCTTGGCTGCTTTTCAGAACGTTGTTATTTAAAAACTTTTCAGCTGCGAATAGCGTTTGAATTAATATCAAATAAGTTTAAAAGCTTGCTTGTTTTGCAGCTAAAGCAGTGCAGAGGTCAGAGGCTGCTTTGGATGTCAGCAACAACGCCTTTAGTGGTGAGAATGCAGCGGAAGACGTTTTGCAAAAGAAGGAGAATGACGGCACAGATGGTAACACTCACGAGGCATCGTTATTGTCCAGGCAAGTGGAGAATGAAAGAGAAAATATTGGTGAAATTACCAGAGCAGAAGGTGAGAGATTGGTCGACTTTGAGGAAGAGACGGAGGAAGTTTTGCCTTGGCATCATCTCCAGCTGTACAATTTCATGGGAAGAGAAGCCGACTATTTTCTCCATCCGAAACTGGACATGGATAAGCGTAATACAAAGCCTCCTATCACACCCCTCAGAAATAAAACTGGTTAGTTGATAGCTGTTATTTTCATTTTATTACTTTAGTTTAGTAACAGCTATTATGGGATTTTTATTCCATTATTTATTTATGATTAGTTTGATGTTTTGAATGCTTATTATTAGCATATTTTTTTCAAATATGAGATATTAAAGGCTCTTATTACTTAGCATATTAGTAAAGGCCTTGTGTTGAAAATATCCTATTTTCAATTTAATTCTTTTTACTTTTAGTCATGAGCCATTTTAACAAATGATTTCCTGATTTCGGTTACTATGAGTGACCTATTTTATAACTATGGTGACCTGATGTAACTTAGATACTTAACAGACTATGCCTACAGCACAAGATTATGCTTAAATAATTAAACTATTAATATTGGATGCAGGTGTTTTTGGATTCGTGTGAGACTGAGAGGTACCGCTGTTAGTTTTTCCATATTTTGGTGTTTCTGCACGGCTGCAAATTATATACGATTTCACAGTTTGCATTAACTTGCTTGTACTCTTATACTCAAAATCATTTTCCTTCTTGCTGTTATTGTTAAGTGTTGTTTACGCTTTGCAGTGTGTTACGTTAGTTCCTTACGTTAAGCCAACTATCATTGCACTTTTGATGTGTTCATAGGTCCAAGGTGGACTCAGAATCATTGCTAGTGACAAATGTCTGAATATGATGAATAAAATCCACTGGTGTGTTAATAAGTTAATAATAGTCCTAATGAACAGGGCATAGAACTACAATGATTACTGTTTAGAATAATTGCTCAGCAACTGGTTGTGTATCCAACATACTGTTAATATGTCTTGTCTTTAGCCTGTGCGGGAGTGTGTTTATACTTATTTAATTTTATGCAGGTGCAGTAAGTCTGCATGCCATGTTATACATGTGGATTAATTGTATCTTTGGAAATATGTTAGAAACTTGTGCTTTTCTGAATGCTTTTACTGAATCACAAAGGACCACCTCAGTTAGTCAATCCGCTGCTTCAGAGAGATCTCAGTTAATGCTTCCTTTCAAAATCTGATGGACTAGATCTGCTAGACCGTGTAGGTTAATCCAACATGTTAGTCCTTAGTCCTGCAAATTAAAGATAAGGACTGTTGGTATTTAGACAGACACTTGTCGTTTTAGCATGTTATAAAGATGTCTCAATCAACATTAGATGGAACTTGTATATGCTGTTCTCTGTTTTTTCTGTATTATGTAAGGAAAATAAGGAAGAAAGAAAGGGATTCCCTGCTGAATGGCTGTTAGTTTGCTTTATTCAGTTGTTTTAACACCTTGACTACAACTGCATTGGATTCTCATTTGGTTTTGGTCCACTCTCATTGTAAAAGCATTAATGGCTGTTATTCTGGGATGTGACTCATCGACCAATATTTTAATTAAAGTGTTATGTTAATTGAGTCATCCACATCCAACGGCCATGTTTAAATTCACAATGTTTTGCTCCAGGCAAAGATATCAGGAGATTGAAAGCGCCCGATGGAGGCGCACTCAGACAGACTGACAGCATCAGAGATCGACGAGTTTTTACTTTGCTTCAGAGAAAATAATTTATTTCTAATCTCATTTGAAAACAATCCATCAGTTCCTGCAGGACACAGACCCGAAATGTGTCGTTTGTGTTGCTTATGGTGAATTGTCTTGCACACGATGTGTTTGCTGCTTCTGTTGCTGGATTGATAGATAGATAGATAGATAGATAGATAGATAGATAGATAGATAGATAGATAGATAGATAGATAGATAGACTAAATGTTAGGTTATTTGTCTGCATGATTGATTTGCACATGTTATGGTACATCTGTTTGTGATATGTGTCTACGTTTGTACAGGATACAACAGTGTTGATACACTTTGGGCGGCTTTGCGAAAGGATTCGAGCAAGAGACTCTGCGCTCGAGTAGATGACAACATCCATCCGGAGCTGAAGGTAGTTGCGTAATGGATGAAAGAAGCAAAACTAAAGATTTCTCTCATGTAGTGCTTCTTGTCGGTCGTCAGATCATTGCATTTCGTCATGTGTTAAATTATCTTTCAAAGCCTAAGGATGTTATTTTGTGTTCAATATTCTTCTCTTCCCATGTAGGAATGTAATGTAATCGATCATTTTTGTAGCACCCCGTCAAGATATGTATTCATCAGATGCGTTCTCTGCACTGGCCTAATGTATGTCCGCATTTGACATTTTTCAGAGCTAGACTTAACAATTTGATTGTCTTCTGTCTGTTCATCTTTAAGCTTTTGTAGCAATTCTCTGCTCTTGTAGCATGGATACATTTGCAGTCCTTCACCTCTACCAAAAATAGAGCATTTTACCCAGTGTCGTCCACCTTAGGCGAGTGTGCCCTTGTGTGCTTGTGCACTTATTTTTCAATCAATCAATCAATTTATATAGCGCCTCTTCAAGATAACTATTCAGAGGCGCTCCCGACCCAGGCCCGGTCAAAAAGGAAAGTCTTGAGAAGTTTATAGAAAGAGTTGAAGTAGTTACTGTCTATCTATCCATGCCCTTATTCACTCTAGAATACTTTGATAGCTGAAGTAATATTTCAAATCCATGCCGGAAAACTCTGCATCCAGTATGCTTGGCCTTGTACATGGAGCACACCTGGCCTTCTCCTTGGAATGCTCGACATCCACTGTGTGTTACCAGAGCTCGGTCAGCTGTCTTCTTACCTGAGTTATGTAAATTGACACTTGTGATGACATTATTGGCAGATACTTCCTATTGCTGTCTTCCATTGCTCAATTGCTAGTTGGCCACTTTGGGAATACTCTTGGACATTTAGTAAATACTGGTCGTACATAGTAAGAAGGATTGGACAAGTTCGAGTGTTCCCACATCAGATTAAGTCAGCTTTTATGACAATTCTCTGTGACAATATGTGCAGTCAACTGCCAGTCATCCATAATGCATTTCAACCCTGATAATGATAAAAGGCTGAATGGGTAACACAGTGATGAGTAGAGGAGGAGAGCAATGGTAATGATCTTTGTTATTACACAGTGTTGGTGAAGTAGAAATATCTGCTACTACAAGAGTCTTTGTTGACCCAGTTCTGCTTGCGTGCAACAACCTTCCAACGGTTGCTTCTCCTGTCACCTGCTCATTATTTGCTTATGGATGAATTTGTTGCTATTAGTGGACTCTAACCTTGGACTATTAGGGAGCGCCTTCAAGACCCACCTGTGCAGTATGAAAAGGATCAGTTACGTGCATACATACATTCCTGCATTCATTCAAATATTCAAACATACCTAGTATTATATACATACATGCATGCATGCATACATACATACAGACTTGTGTACATATATGTACATATATATATATGTACATATATATATGTATATATATTATGTATATATATTTATGTATGTATATATATGTGTGTATATATACATGTATGTATATATATGTATATGTACTTGGGTATTTAAATTCGTATTCAACGGTACAGGAGTGGCATTGTGCTATCTCAGCCTGAAGCCACTTGTTACCAATGCTTCATGTAGGATGTATTTATGCACCTGTATATTATACAATGTATATTATACAATGCCATTTAAAAACTTTCCGCAGAACATGAGTTTTTAAAACATCTAAGAGGTGTGATTTCAAAATTGGACCAAAAAGTGGGAATAATTGACAAGAAAAATTCATTGACAACCAATAGAGTGTACCATGTGTAATTTTATTGCACAAAATGAAATGTCTGTTATTGAACACTGGAAAGTACAAATAGGTTCACTATATGAAATAATACATCAGGTGCAATGTTATGTAAATTGGAGAATATTTGGAGGTTCACGTGGTCTTGGAGGTTTGAGTCTTGTTTGTTCTTTGACCATCCATTTGTCTTGCATGTTTATTTTTTGTGAATTACGTAATGCGAGTATGGCTCACTTACAACCCTTTTTTACGCCCTTGAGCCCTTGTTTTATCCCAAGAAATTTTTCTGGTATGGCTTGTTTCATCTCTTACTTGTAAAACATATGTTATCAGCCACTGTAGGTGGTGTTAAAATGTAAACTCAGAACTTGTTTGGAAACGAATGTCATTTAACTGATTATTTGTAGTTGTTTTTATTTGTAGGACATAACATAGAGAAACATATTTTTAGTACATATGTAGAACTTCTTTGGTTATTATTGGGCTGCATGTAAGTTGTAAGACCATCGTTTTTGATGCACCACTGCTTCCTTCGATATTTGCTTCACAGTCTGGAGGTGTAACCAAATCAGTAATAGTTGCTGACATTAGGTAGAAAACAGGCAATATTTTCATATAATTATGTCTAAAACTGGTGGAGAATAAAGACATATGTGAAAGACTTCAAAATTATCACCCAATTATCTCCCAACTGATGCTTGACATGATGTATCTCAAGCCAGGCGTCTCCAGATAAAGTATGTCATCCAGTTAGTTGTGAAAGGCCTTTTTTTAGAAGTGCCAGGAGCAAATAAAAGATAGAAATCTGTAGCCTTTCACTTCCATCCAGGCATTGCTGGCTGATGTTGGGCACTGTCTATTAGCAAGATGACTAGGTTTAGTAACAATATGAGCTGACTATTTTCGTGAAACTAGGGAAATATGTTGGATGCTGATGAATCTATCGTATCAGCAGTAAGTGGATTCAATCCTTTGATGGAATTTTTCAAGCATCTTTCAACAAAAGTTGACAAAAACGTCGCTCAACATCACTCCCAGAGTCGATTGCAGCATTGTTCACAAAGATGTATGAACTGTTAGTATGCATTATATTTTATCATGTTATACTGCCGTTTGTCAGTTTGAGATGAATCAACAAATATATACTAGATGATAAAAATCAGTGTGGTGATAAATGTCCTGCAGTTTCAGTGCTAACAATAAATCCAATTTCTGTAGGACTCTGGATTTCTGACAATCTTACGCCAAATGTCGTCTTTGTTTACCTTTTCTTTGTAGGCTGTGATCATAAAATGATACAACTTGCCAACTTTCAGGTCTGATATCTCCACAACTGTCTCAAGTGGAAGTTATGTTAAATGTACATTGCCACTGGGAAAATTGCAGGACATTTATCACCATTATTTGCACTGACTTTTATTATCTTATTTTAGTTTGTTTAGCTCAAACTGACAAACAGTATGATTACATGATAAAATAGTAACAGATGTTGACAAGTTTAACAGGAGTGGAATATAGTTGCATAAATTGCTGAATCTGATGTCGGAACACTGTACTTGTCCAATCTCATTACTCTGATCATTGTTTACTAAATGTCCAGCTGGGTGAAGAGCGTTTGGTCAATGTTGCCAAGTTCTAGAAGCAAGTTAGTGATTTTATAGAGGCATGCCACGAAGTCCATTATCATAGAGCTGTACCAGTCATTGAACATTTTACAATCATAAGGATCTTGTGGTGTTTGCAATCAGCAATTGGCAGCCAATGTACGTTATGTTGTATATAATCTTATTATATGCGAATGTGTGAAACAAGGTAGATTGGCCGGCAGACTATCAGCTGAATTGAACACCAATTGTAGTTGTTTCATGTGGAAGAGTGAGAAGCCAGTGGAAACGGCATAGCAGTGATCAAGGAGAGGACAAAGGAATACACCACCACTTTGACAGCAGGAGACAGTGTTACTTACTTATTTTAATTATTTTGTTGAGTGATGTCATACTCTTAGCCTGCTTGTTTCCAAGTATTTCGGAACGATGTCACTGTGATGTCATACTTCTGATCGTCAGTGGCGTCGCTAGGATTAGAAGCCAGGAGAGGTAGATTGGATATGATGAGGGTAGGAGAGTAGCTACTGTATCTCCTAAATCTCCTACCTATCCCTAAAATTTTCTTTGTTAATAAAAATATATGCTAACAATAATCATTTATTTGTGACGATACCGTCATAATCATGCAAAAGTTGTACTATTCAAAATGGAATGGCACTGGCTAGGTCATGCGGACTCATGCCATGCAGTAGGCTGATGCAAGTTTACGCACGAATATCACACGAAAAATTCTTACCACCGCAGATATGATTATATAGCAAGCGTTTCGATAATAACACTGCTAATGCTAGGCGGCTCAGGTTATTTTTCGAAGGGTAAAAAATATTTCAATACAAAAAATATAAAGACAGGGAGGCAAGTGCCTCTGCACCTCAATGGTAGTGACACCACTGCTGATCGCTGTGTACTTACACTGTGCCACTGAGAATTTTCTCCACCTTGACTCGGCATCATCTGTTGATGTTGATAAATAAATAAGTTCCCTTGTTAAAACCATGACAGGATCATTATTCATATCCCGGCTCAGAGATTCATTCCTGTAGTTCTCGACATATGAAAACGAAGACAATCACTAGGAGAGACAGACAGACAGAAAGCCAGAGAGAGAGAGGGACAGACAGACGGACACAGAGATACAGAGAGAGAGACAGAGAGAGACAGACAGACAGAAAGCCAGAGAGAGACAGACAGAGAGAGACACACAGAGATACAGAGAGAGACAGACAGAAAGCCAGAGAGAGACAGAGAGACACAGAGATACACAGACAGACAGAGTGGGGGAACGAAACTGACTCAGAATTACCACTCAATTCCGGCAAACGATGGTGAATAACAGAAACAGTATTTACTGCGGGCCATTCACAAGGATCTTCACAGATTCTGTCATGGCAGAGAGATGGCTCTGCTGGCTGGAGCCACTGGACTATGGCAAATGCGGAATTGCAATCATAGCTGTCACTGGACTGAAGATGTGCATCTGCATGATATTATGTCATAGCTCAAGGCTGAAAACTAACAGTTGCACTTAACGTTTTGTTGACTTACTTACTTACTTGACATTTATTGCAGTAATCTAAATAATTAACGGCATAAATATATTATTTACTAACATGTATACTTCATTGTGTTAGTGCACTGTGTTTCATGTGCTTGCCTTAGAGCCGTATAATAATATAATGATATTATAATAATAGTTATTTATATACGTTTGATTATATAATCAGAATCTTTGATCAACATGTGCGATCACTAAGTACGGTTCAATTTGTCTGACCTTTTCAAAACTCTGTCTGAACCCCTTATCTTTGTGAGCTTTAAAATGAAAAAAATTGTATTTTATTTTATTTTTGTTTATTGAACTAATTTGTTATCAAGGCGCAGCAATTTACATTTGATAGCATGTGCACGATATGGCGGAATTAATCAGCAATTATCATAATGTCTGGGTTAGTCATGTCTTTAGCAGATGAGGACACTGAAGCTGAGAACACATGGGAGCCAGAGGATTGATTAATAAAGGATTTAAACATTAGCCTCGATAGGAATTTCTTGCTGTCCTTTACCAGAAGGACAAATGGGTTTGCCGGAAGTATAAGGTTAAAATAACTTTGGAGCTTTGAAGTAAGCAAAATAATGCTGGTTTGAGAAAAATAAAAGTAAGTAAGTAAGTATGTACTTTAATGAACCGCTTGCAAATGCACTGCGGGCACATCATAATATGAACAATCTAAGAATGTACACTCACAAAATAATCATACAAACAATTGTACGAGTAAACACAATCGACATCCTCAGAGTAGTTAGAGTAAAATAATGTACACTCACAAAATAATCATAATAAGCAGTTACTCTACAGTCGGTGTCAGATGTCCTAGGAGAAGCTAGAGGAAATAGAAAACAAACAATAGTAATTACACTCACAATAGGAATAGATTCAATTGTATAGCATTCAGGTGATAAAACCACACAGAGTTAGTGCGTCATCATGTGGAATCTCTTGATTGTGTTATTGAGGAACGTAGTGAATAAGTAACATTTTTTAAAAGAGACAACCTAGAACATGGCAAGAGTAGTGTAGTAGCACAGAAGAGAAAAGAGGAATTTGCACGACCGCAGAGGTCATCAAAAGTCATCTGAAAAGAGAGAGAAAAAAGAGAGGGCACAAGTAGGCCTAATCTAAAGCACTTTGCTTTCTTTTGCCTGGACTCATGGGACCTTGAATCCATCATTGGGATCAGACATGTGATTGATCGGTGTGTCGATCCTTGGATGTTTTAATGTGGTTTGATGTTGGCTGATGGTTTGACCAATATTGATATGTATTGTCTTTTCTAGGCTACATACCGGGCATATATCCGAGAGTACATGAAAGGCCGTGACACAGAAGATAAGGAGGAGCAGCTGCTATGGGGAAGCACACAGGTCTGTTCTATGCCTTATAGGGTAGGAATGCTGCCCTTGGGGTTTGAACTGCAAGACAGGGTGGGACATCTTCTCTGGGTATACTCCATAGTGTTTATTTGCCTCTTCGGATGCATAGTACCAGTTAGGTTTCTTAAACATTTCTGGTCTTCACTGTAACTGGCTGCAGTTTGTCAGCAAGAGTTCGACAAAAGGAATATATACTAATATTGCCCTTTTTAATCTAATGACGTTTTAACTTATCTGGTCTAGACTTGTTAGTTGCAAACCTTTTGCGTGCAGGCAGTATGCTTTGGTATCTCTTGAGCTTAACTTCATATGACCTTTTACTGCCTATCTACGATTGTGTAACCTTTCAACAAAACTCTGCTTCTCATCACAGAGGTTATTTGCATTTTATATTGTTGCTGTGGAGCTATGGTTGAGAATGAGACTGCAGTTACGATTTACGAAGAAGTGTGTTCCTGTGAGCAAACAGGCAAAGGGAAGAATATTAAATTGCTATTGAACTTATGAACCTAGGTTTAAATTCCAGCAAGGAATGAAGGAACCTTGCTTGGTTCAGGTGTTTGATGAATAATTTAATGTGTGTTGTTTCTGATCAACCGTTTTCCTGACTCAGGTTCCTGAAATCGAAGAACTCTTGGATGATTCGCGTCTAAGAAAAATAACAGAAAGACGCCGAAAGGTGCAGATAATGTATAGATCAGCCCTGAGGAATGAAGATCGCACAAAAATTCTCCTGTACAACAATCCTTTGCCAGACATAAACAACGACTCTGGCACAGACAATATCATGCGCTTTCTGCTTCCATCACCAACCAAATCATCGCCTGTATGTAACTATTCTTCTTATTGTTAGTTTTGCATTATTGTTACGATAATATTATGACAAATAGTGTTGTAATCTTTTCATTGTCATTTTTTTATTGTTAATTTTATCTTTTTGTTATGTATTCCTCGAATGTTGGTGTTTTGGGCTTTTGACTGAGTGAAGAATAGGGGAACAGACACCACACTGTAAGACAACTGACTACCAAAGTTTCGCTTGTTCGAAAACAATTTAATATATTGGATAAGGACAATTAGTGCATGTGTAACCATGTGTCAGTTTGAAGGCGTGTATAATATGTATATGTGATTTGTTCTATCAATGCCAGGCTAAAGTCACAACACACAATTTCGAGAAAACGGCCAAAAATGACACGCAGGGTCAACAATAATGTATGTTTTTGAGTTTGAATAAAATTAGGGTAATAAATTAGTTTCTTTATCCAAAACATTAGTTGGGTGATTAAAATCTTGTGTTTTAATCTACTAAAATCACGTTAATGTAGAAGATCCTGAAGAAATAAAGTGAAAAGCTGACCGTTAGTATTGTGATTTTCTCGATTTCAGTATTCTCCTAATAAAAGACTTCAAATTAGTATATTTTAGGTTCTACTGGAATATCTTTAAAAATTTGCACTTTAAGAAAGTGATTTAATAGTGCATCTTTGGCCTGGTTTTGATATAGCAAATCACATATAGTACTATTTTCAAAACAATCACTTTATTATGATAACAGTATGTGATGATCAGAGAAAGAAATCCTGTGCAATGACACTGTTGAAGATCATTATGGAATGGACCTAGAGTGCTGCAGTCTGGTGGAGGTCGCATGCTAAAGCTCATAAGACTTATCAGTAGTTATATTTGTTGCTACCTAGTGCATTTAATCTATATACACCTATAATCACATCAAATCAACCAATAATTTGGTTATAGTCGCCTCGTACTTAACCTAACTCATAAACAGGCAAAAAACCCTAGTCACATGTGGCTGTTTTGCCCTGGGGCAAGCTAGTATCAAATAAATCTAGCGTTCTGGCGTTGCAAAAGCCACCTACCGTGTGCAGACCTAGGCTTTGATTAGAAGATCCACCTATAAGTCAAATGTCACGGGAATTTTCAAAAGTTTCGATGACTCATCAGTTTTGATGGTGAGTCATTATTGAACAAAAAGGAAAAAAATATTTTCTTGCGTATATAAAATGAAAGAAAATATTTTCCCCTTTTTTTCACTTAAAGAAATGCCACCACAATATAAAATGGAATACTCGAAGAAAACTGTTATTGAATTCAGAAAAATTGTCAAACAGAGCGGTTAGGTTGGTTATACACGACTACGAAAAGCGGAATTGATTAGTAAAATTGAAGCCCACAGCGTACCCTCAATCTCAACCAATGCTAGTTTGCTTGATGCACCCGTTCCCGACATTGGAATCCCCACATTCGAACCCGTACCAGCCACGACAGTACAAAAAATATTCGTTAAGACTAAATCAGCGATTAATAAATTCGCAAGGTGGATTGAAAATTATATACCTAAAGAACCAAAGAAAATAGTGAATGAGAAGTTAGCAGCACTGAAAGCCAAAGTGAATTCTATATTCGGTAAAATTCCTATGAAAACACGCGAAATAAAAGAGACGGCTACAGCTATCAAGGGCTTCACGAAACAATACACGGTCGAAGGCGCAAGCGGAATTGACGCCACATCTTTTCTCAAAGCAACTCAACCACAACTGGAAGACCTTTTGTCTAGAAATCGCCAGACTAAAGTCAATTTTGTCCTTACCTGCACAATGGAGCGTGTAGATATGAAATCCGGACAAGTAGATACCAAGGATTTTCCATTTGTCTCAATGACCGAAGTTGTTTTAAACTCTACCAACCCGAGCGAAATATTTAATTATGCGAAAGATAAAATCCTAGAGTCTATGGCAGCCTTCCAGATGCAAGGTAGTAACTGGAGACTTAGAGCGGTTCAAAAATTAGACATCAACACAGTTGTTTATAAACCGCTGAGAAGCAGTTCTTACATTCCACTACCGAAATGTTTAGCGAGTAAAAAGGGTATTATTAATATGAAGAACGTAGACGAAGAATGCTTCAAGTTGTGTGTAACGAGAGCCTTAAATCCGGTTGACGGCAATCCAGAAAGAATTACGAAAGAATTAGTCAAGCAGTCTGAAGAACTTGATTGGTCTGGCATCGAATTCCCAGTAGCAGCGGATGCTAATGTGATAAGTAAGTTTGAGAGAAATAATAAAATTAGTATTAATATCTTCGGTTATGAGAACTATGTTTACCTATTCCCACTGTGTTTATCAAAGCATGAGAGTAATAGGTGTGTAGATCTATTACTCATTTCTGATGGAAAAAAGAAGCATTATTGTTGGATAAAGAACTTTAACAGATTGATGGCGGTTCATAGAGAAAACTCGTACACTTCGATGCACTATTGTAAAAGATGTTTGATTGGATTCAGTAGAATAGATTCGCTACACAAGCACACCAAATACTGTTCCCAATACGACGCTCATAAGATAGAACTTCCAGAACCAGGAACTATGTTGAGTTTCAAAAATTATTATAGAAAGATGAGAGTCCCATTTGTCGTGTGCGCCGATTTTGAGTCATTAATAAAACCTATAGACACTTGTCAACCAGATCCCAGCATGTCCTACGCCAACAAATACCAAAAACACGTCCCAAGTTCTTTCTGCTATTATATAAATGTTTTAACGATGACATTATTCGCAAGCTCCCGTAACGTTCACAGCGGAGAGCGAAGACGATGATGTAGCCCAGATATTTATAGACACTCTTATAGATAATGTAAAAGTTATTTATAATCGATTTAAATTTTCAAAGAAAATGATATTCGGAAAGAAAGATCAGGCGCTTTACGACTCGGCTACAGTTTGTCACATATGCGAAGGCGAACTGGGGGGAGATCGAGTTAGAGACCATTGTCATTTAACTGGCAAGTTTTTCCCAGTATTGTTCCATAATCTATCCAGTTATGACAGACATCTATTCGTAAAGAAATTACGAGGTGATGATAACGAAAAAATTAATTGCATCCCTAGCAACGAAGAGAAAAGTATATCTCATTTAGCAGAGAGGTTGTAGTCGATAAATTTGTAATTAAAGAAAATAAGGAAGTAGAGGTTAAACGCGAATTACGTTTCATCGATAGTTTTAGATTCAGGGCATCGAGTCTTGACGCTTTATCGAGGAACCTGAGCAAAGATCAGTGTAAGAATATAAGCAAACACTATTCTGGTAATCAGCTTGATCTCTTGCTTAGAAAAGGGGCGTATCCTTACGATCACGTTAATTCCATCGACCGCTTGAACGAAACAGAACTACCACTAAAATCAGCGTTCTATTCGAGACTTAACGACTCGGGTATTAGTGACGAAGACTACAAACTATAGCAAACCTTCATCGTTCCTAACCTATTTAGACGCCAACAACCTGTACGGGTGGGCGATGTGTAAAAATCTACCAACTCACGGGTTCCAGTGGATGGATAATGATGAGCTAAACGATTGGAGATCAATACCGTGTATATTAGAAGTCGACTTGGAATATGC
This sequence comes from Bimastos eiseni, assembly GCA_959347315.1. Lineage (NCBI taxonomy): Eukaryota > Metazoa > Annelida > Clitellata > Crassiclitellata > Lumbricidae > Bimastos > Bimastos eiseni. The sequence goes on from OY365807.1 coordinate 31,618,246, forward strand.
GAAAGATTTGCACGATCTCCACAACGACTATCCTCTTGCCTCTGAGAATGTTACACCTGAATCTTCAACTGTACCTAAACTCATTCCGAACTTGAACGATAAAGTAAAATACATAGTCCATTGCGAAAATTTAAAGCTGTATGAAAGCCTAGGCTTGAAGATAACCAAAATTCATCGTGGAATTAAATTTGAAGAAAGTGCCTGGCTGAAAAAGTATATCGATCTAAATACCAACCTGAGGACGAAAGCCACCAACGATTTCGAGAAAGACTTTTTTAAACTAATGAACAATAGTGTATTTGGTAAGACATGCGAGAATATAGAGAATCGAGGAGACATAAAACTGGTTTCCAGCGAGAAGCAAGCCCTAAGACTAGCAGCAAGAACGAATTACGACACTCGAACTATTTTTGACGAAAACCTAATCGCCATTCACATGAAACGGACGACGCTATATTATAGTAAGCCTATATATCTTGGCATGTGTATTTTAGACTTGAGTAAGACTATAATGTACGATTTTCATTATAATTACATCAAGAAAAAGTATGAAGATCGAGCAAAGTTACTTTTTACAGATACAGATTCTTTAGCCTATGAAATTAAGATCGAAGACTTCTATGCCAATATAGCTCCCGACATTAGAAGTAGGTTCGACACTAGCGACTATCCTAAAGACCACCCCTCTGGTATAGAAACAGGCATCAATAAAAAGGTCATTGGCATGTTCAAAGATGAAGCAGCTGGTAAACAGATCGAAGAGTTTGTAGGTTTAAGATCGAAACTGTATTCGTACAAGATGGCCGGAGTAGACCACAAGAAATGTAAAGGCGTGAAGAAGAATGTCGTCAAGAAATCTATCACTCACGAAGACTACAAAGATTGCTTATTCACCAAGAGAGAACAATTGAGAAAGATGAATGTCATTCGATCGCATCTTCACGATATCTACACCGAAGAAGTTAACAAGATAACTCTTTCAGCCGATGATGACAAACAAGTGATTCAGCAAGATGACATTCACACTTTAGCATATGGACATCATTCTCTAATATAAAATGAGTGTTAAACAAATCGATGTCGAAGGTGTAACGCTACCTAATATTGCTTTGTCAAATGTGGATCTAATCGAACCAGCGAGGAAACTAAACATAGATAATTTCAGAGGAGTATTTCTAAGAGACGAGCTGCCGAAGAAACCAAGAGCGAGCGAGTGTGGTATCCTTAATCTGGACGATTCTGATGGTAAAGGAACACACTGGACGTGTTAGATCAAGCGCGCTAATGATAAAATTTATTTCGACAGCTACGGACTTCCTCCTCCTACGGAATTGATAAAATATCTACAAAGACCGCTGTTTTACAACAGTGAGCGAATACAACCAGACGGTCAAGTGTATTGCGGTCATTTATGTCTTAACGTATTGAAGAAGACGATCAACGATGGTAGTAAATTTCAAGAAGTCATTAACGAATTGCATTAAATAATATCACCTATTTAAAAATATGCCTGTTGACAAATTTGGACGAACTGATACTGCATCAGTTGAAAGAATAGTGTCTGGAGGTGTTACTCTATCTCAAGCGAGTAATAGGGCCTACATTTCTAAAACGAGATGGAACGAACGAAATGGATGGTGATTTGAATATGAGTGGAAATTTGATAAAAGGTCTACCAACTGATCCACCAGTCTTAGCTAGCTAGGCCGCGAGTTTTGGTCAAGTCGAAACTCTAGTCAGCCAAGCGATAACGAATAATTTTGCCAGCGATTACCTGAGAGCCTTCGTGACAGCGGCTCCAACCATGACTTCTGATACAACGTTAATAAACGGTTTAACTTACGAAGCTAGTGCTAGCGATTATTACAGTGTGCCTGGGCAAGACTTCGGTCCGTGGAGGGCTTTTCAAAACGCTTCTCACTACCCCGACATTTGGGTCTCCGAAACAGCCGCAAATGTTTGGATTCAGATGAAGTACCCCATTCCTCTGTCAATGTCGGGATTTTACATCATCGCAGGCCGTTCTAATAGGGAATATATTGCTAGTTGGAAAGTCCAAGCTAGTAACGATGGAATAGTATTTACAGATATTCACGCCCCTCAAACGGATGTCCTCCGATTTGGGTTTATGAAGGAGTTTACATTTCCCCCTTCAACTAATTACGCGTAAAGGAGATTTCATGCTATATCCACGAGTCCTGTTGCTGAAATAGCTGCCGTCTGGATGCTACAGTGGAAACCAACGCTAGCCGATCTCACACGAGGAAGAAAATGTTACGTCGGTTACGTGCCCAGGTAAACTTCGGACATTAGTAATTATGGTTTTCAAGCGAACGCCAGTGCTTCTGCTCCGCATAACAAAGCCTTTCATGCATTCAAAGATGAAGGAGAATGGGTGTATGAGATTAGCGCAATCACGGAACCGTGGATATCTATCGGTTTGAGGGGGAGAAAAAAAGCAACGAAAGGATTTCCAACTGGAGAATAATCGCATACAATTATGAAGGACAAGAGGTTATTATTTACACTGCACCTAATCCTACATATTTAGGAAATACTTACCAACAATTCTTAATAAATTCAGTTGGAAAATATCAGACCTATAGGTTAGAATGCCACGAGGCTGAACCGGGGAAGCCAGGATTAAGTGTGATGCAGTTATTCGTGTATGATGATTAAAATAAGAAATTATTTTCATATTTTAGCTTAAAGAAAATATTTTCTATATAAAAAAGGAAAATGATTGTCACACACGAAACGTTTAATCCAGATAAAATGATCTTTAAAGTCGCGAATAAGACGAACAACTTTGGTCAACGAATTCAAATTAAATATAAATACCCCAACGGTGATGAAGGCGATTTTCATATCCAAACTCCAGCATTAAAAAGTTGGGGCATATCACCAGATTATGGTTTTGGTAAAACCGATGGTCCTATTGTTGGTTATAGTATACCAGTAATGATGTATGATGGATGGGTCAACTGATGAAGAATTGGTGACGTTCAGTATGTTTAAAAGTATTTTAGAACGCATTCAAGAGTTTCTGCTCGATCCTAATACAAAGACGGCCTCGAATAAGAAATACGAAGATTCGCAGGTTAGACAAATGTCTATCTTTTATCAAAAAATGGAAGACGGACCGCTAAAGATGTACCCGAAATTGTTAACTGCGTATGGATCAGCGGATATAACAACCGGATTTTATGATACAGACGATAATCCAATCGACCCTCTAACGTTAATATCCACTCCATGCAGTGTCGTGTTAGATTTAACATGTAGTATATTCATTGGAAATAAACCATCAGTTCAATTAAGAGTAGAAGATGCTGTATTAGTAGAAAGAACTGAAGTGCGAAAGCGAGTGCGTCGCTTGTTTGTTGAGTAGTTAAATATTGATTGTTTAATTTTCAATGATTATTTTCCTTGAAAATTTAAATACAAGTTCAACAACTTCGTTTTCTCCAGATACCACGATATACGACGTGCTGTAACCCGGTTCCGTTTCTATCCTCGTTTTCATGAAAGTAAATGTCTTGTTCTCTTTGTTCGTTTGCAACTTGTCGAGCAATGGCGCCTCGAATAGGCTCATGTAATATTCCACCTCATCCGGCGCTACTACTGTAATCAGGTAAAAATATCCTACTGTGCCATATAAATATTGCTTCGTTTTAACAGTATAAACTACATCTTCTTCCAAAGTTTCGAAATCTAAATATTTACAAGTCCCCATATTTTATTTAGCCGGGATAAAACTTTATGTTAATATCTTAATCTCGTATCTATTTCTCCATACTTTACCGTTGGAATGACGTATCGTATTCGCGCCAACCTTTAACGCCATACTCGACTCGCCTTATGCAACGATAGGTAGATGACGGCTTCGTTCGTATCTTTGTCTAGGATCTCTACGCGTATGGGATTATTTCGAATCGGTTTAGATGCTCGTACTCGGGCGACATGTCCTTTTTCGCCTTCACCGGCGCCTTCAGTTCTGATTCCAGTAAAATACCCCTCTCAACCAGTATTCTTAACGTTTCTGGTTTGTTCATATAACTAGGCTTTATTCCATGTTTCTTCAATAGCGATTTCAGTTGTGAGAGATTCATGTTTTTAATAATAGAAAATATTTTCTTTAATATACTACGTTCATCTTCTGACCGTCTGATTGGAAGTTTAACAATTTATCTGAAATGACGACTGCATAAGCTTCAGTTCCACCTGGGATCGCAGCAATGAAAGCAGCCTTGATCTGGATGTCTATGACAGATTACTTTAGCCGTTCAGATTGCTTGCTCACATCGAAAACGAATAGCGGGTATAAGTCTTTGTAGTCGGCTGGAGTGATGTTGCTCTGAGTTACCAACTGGTCCATTCCATAGAATTTTTCGCTAAAGGTCGCCGCGTCTCTGTAAGCTCTAGAAAATTGCTGATTCGGGAATGAGAGGTTGTAGTCAACCGCTCAATATCTTTCCTGGTTCATCATCACATACATGTTCTTGATATCGCAATGATCGAAAATTGATGGATTAGCCTCTTGATATAAGTCATAATCTAACCATTCAGGTCTTAGAAATAGGTTCAACAGTAGCGTCGTCTTACCGCATCCAGACTTTACTACGATTAACCCTCTTATACTTCTAGGTAAAAGAGGGTTATTGAATCTCTTGGATAATATGTCGTTCCACGATAAATTTTTTTTTACTTCCATTTTAAATATATCTAATTGTATTTAAAATGTGTTGCGTAAAGTGTAAAACTCATACTTTAACTAAAATGTACAGACTGTTATAATTAAGAATGGAAGGCCGATGCTTAGAGGCATGTGTGATGTTTGTGGAAAAACAAAGACTCGATTCGTGAAAGCTGTAGAAGGTGGGGATCTAGTTGGGTCTCTAAATTTAGTAACTAGCGGTATTAAGTTACCATGGGCTAAATTTCCAGGTGAGATGCATTTGCCGGGACATCAGTTTACAGGACCAGGAACTAGACTGGATTTGAGATTGAATCCCAATGGAACTCCAAAAGATTAGTCTAAACCCGTTGATAGAGTCGATAACGCTGCATATTATCATGATTTAGTTTACAACCAGCACTCTGATACGGCTTCTAGGAATGTCGCCGATAGAGCAATGAATAATGAATTGAATATTATACCTAATCCAAGCTTACGAGAACGTATAGAGAGGGCTATAGTCAAGCCTATATTATCTACTAAAACTAGTCTCGGGTTAGGTTTAAAAAAAGCCTAAAATTACAACCCGATCTGAAATGGACTAATCAATTAGCGAATGAATTGCATAAACCTGTAGTAAGGCATTTTAGAAAGAGAATGGTGTACGTTAGTGAAATAGATGAAATTTGGGCTGCTGATTTAGTCGATATGCAGGCTTTCGCTAAAGATAACGATGGTGTTAAATATCTATTAACCGTCATAGATGTGTTTTCCAAGTACGGTTGGATCGTGCCATTGAATGATAAGAGCGGAAAATCTACAGCTAGTGGTTTCTTGAAAATATTAGAGAGCGGAAGAAGTCCTGGCAAACTCTGGGTGGATAAAGGTAAAGAATTTTATAATAAAAATGTCCGGGAATTAGTCGAGTTATATTCTACTGAGAACGAGGAAAAATCGTGCGTTACTGAGCGTTGGAACAGAACAATGAGAGAGAAAATGTTTAAGTACTTTACAGCTAATTCAACAAGGAGATATATAGATGTGTTGGGTGAAATGTGTTCAATTAGTGCAGGCCTCATCGTCCGTTAAAACAAAGGTTCAATTGTTCTATCGTTTTGTTACGTCAAGGCTGTTTGTATGTTCCCATTATATGACATTTGGATGTGAGATATAGTACATGGATTACATTTTACAAGGTGCGTTCATGGTTCATTTTTGATTATTCATATAACCTGTATGTGGATGTTCTAATCAAAGCCTAGGTTTGTGCACAGTTTTGCAACGCTAGATCGTTAGTGTATTTGATACCAGCTTGCCCCAGGGCAAAACAGCCACGTGTGGCTAGGGTTTTTTGCCTGTTTGTGAGTTAGGTTAAGTACGAGGCGACTATAACCAAATTATTGGTTGATTTGATGTGATTATAGGTGTATATAGATTAAATGCACTAGGTAGCAACAAATATAACTACTCTTATCTGTTTGAAACACGGACTAATAGACAATTAATATGTCTTCAACCCTAGAAACCACAGCATTCACTTTTGGGCTCAAAAGTTCAACTTTATTGGCCAGTGTTTTAATGTTAAATGTTTATCTTTATGATTGTATGGCAAAACCATTATTGTTGTTTAATACTAGAAATATGAATTGGTTCCTTTTGGTTGTTCATTTTGAAAGCAACACATCTTACTGTCAATTCTCTAATTCTGTGCATGTCTAGAATTCATGCTCTGCACATGAACCAATGAGCAAACATGTTTGTCAAATGCCACCCTCCTGATGCGTTGTAGTCGTGGAATTGCAGGATGTGTTGCATTAGCACATAATTGCACTAAGGAAGAAGGATGAACCACATGAGAGACTGCTGCCGTAGAGAGATGTTCTGAATTCACAACTTAGTGCTGCTGTTTCTTAGCTCGGCCTATGTATAGTGACATAAATGCATAGGTCTCAATTACCATTCAGAAGAACAGTATGTAGCAGATACACTATTGCATTGTTGGGGGTAGCAGCGGATGTATCCATGTTGTCATGAGAACTATCTTCTTTTATTCTTGTTTGCAAGAGCATATTAGTGATCATATGTTGCTTGGAATTTAAAAAAATTAAATACAAGGTTCTAATTTTTAGCTTACGTTTTGATAGCATGTTTTATAATCTAAATTTGAGGTCTAATTTATCACTGTAATGGTGAATATGATCTTGAAATTCATCAGTGCCATTGTAGTCATTTACTGGGCATTGATCACATTGATGGCTTCTGATGCCAAAGGGCAAATGACATTCTGGAATTTGTCCATTTGATATCCAGAAGAGCAACAATGTAAACAGAGAACAGTCAGTGAATGAATGTGATCTGTAATGGGTTTACATCTATGATCAATGGCCAAAATAGATACAGCAGATGATGAGGTGTTTTCAGACAGAAATTCCAGCATCTGTGGTCAGAAGATGAAGCAGACTGCTTGCTGAGAACCGTTTCTCTTCTTGGAATAGTTCAGGGAGAAAATACAGTCTTGAGTGGTTTTAGGTTGTAAGAGCCAAACACTTCAAAGGCATGATTTCTGCCCAGATTGTGAAGTTTTAGCAAACAAATCCTTCAAGTTTGTAAGCTGCTGATGCATGCACTTCTTTGCCAAAGTCCATTTGTCCAGTGCAATAGTGCCATTATCAATGTGCTCATACTTACAGGTTTTGTGATAACTGAAGGTGAAAAAGGGCATTGCTCAATAATTGCTTCTGTCCTCTAATCTGTTGTGAATTGGTTGAAATGCAGTGGAACTGGGTACCCAAAATCCATGGAAGTAGGATGTGGAAAAATTTGTAGTCAATTAACTTGAATGCAATGTTCAGCATAATCCCTGAAAATAAGTTACATGAACTAACTAAATTATTCATGTCAACTATTCATTCAGCCACTGATCCTTTGCAATTATTTAACCAGTTACACAAATAAAATGAATCATCAGCATCAGAAGCAGGAGAGGGCCTGGTAATCATGCAGTGTGAAACTGTTTGCCAAGTTCTATACCATTGTAAGTTTTGAAATGCATCAATTCTTAAGCTTGTGATACACATTGTAGCAGCATTGCAAACATTTGACCACTTCACCACTACTCTCAGCAGACATAGTAAATTTTATGATTTCAATTTCATAATTATAAATATAGATCACAGGATGACTTGAATAATAATTCACTGTTTTTTAACTAAATTACCAGGGAAAAAAGTTGTCACCAGATAACAGAGGTGGTGAATTTGACGAACTGTCTCAAGGTCCAAATGATGAAAGTGTTGACGATTCTGCAACAAATCGAATTGGTGATGAAGAAATTGGGGCTGAACACGACGAATTTGGCTGGGAAGAGTTTGACGGAGAAGGCAAACGAAAACCGATCAAGTGCGTCTTTTTGACAGAAGCAGATGCTTGCTCAGTTGGAAAATTCTCGCGGAAACGAAAGGAGCTGATGGATGCAAAGACAATCGACACTCAATACATACAGATCCATAACAGCAGACAGAACTCAGCATGTACATGTAGGTTACTAACACTGTTGCCTGGTGACAAGTTTCTAACAATTTTACTGACATTTTGCCATCAGCCAAAGTCTAATAATAAAATCCAGACGTATTAAATGAGTCATTTAGGTCAGATATAGTCGGCAGCAGTCTTCGAATAAACTAGTGATTCTGTTAAAAATTGTCTGGTTATTCCTTACTAATCCTTATTGGTGCCTAGCTTTTCTTTGCTGTGGTTGCAGTTAAGATTTGTAGGTTGAATTGAAGTTGCAGGTTATCATTGTACGACACTGCTGTCATTCGCAGAGAAATATTTCAAGATTTTTAATGAGCTGTTTACTTAGTGAACTGTGCAGTTCAGCAAAAGGATAAGTGGTACCTCTAATCTGTGTGTGCAGCGATGCATGATTGGATTGCAAAGTACATGTAAATATGGCATTGAGAGTTTACAATATAGTGATGTATTATTAGGCAGGTAAGTAAGGAATTCATTTGCTAATGTGCAATGTATGTGAATCAGCTGAGCAAGGTATTGTAGTGTGAAGGGGTCACAGTGATCAGACAAAAAAGTCAGTACAGTTGATCTCGGTCTACTAGACAAATATGGCAAGCAACATGTTGTGTAGTTGCATATAATTATTACATTAGTGTAACCAATTTTGATTAAATACTTTATAACAACTGCAGTATTGACATCACTGTTTAACAAAACTGTGAATTTTTGCTGTAGCTTGTATTAATTTTGGACTATATTTTGTGATTGTAGCAAGGCCAATGACAGACATTCAAAGAACAATTGCACATTCGACATTTGCAAAAGGAAAGAAAATGACGTCACTACCTGCCGTGTCGTACCAGCCACTTACTATTGGAGCACTGATGGAGTATGCCGCCAAATGTTCGGCACCAGGTCAAGGCAATTTTAAATTTGGTACTCGGCCAATGTGGGTTGTGGAAGAAAAGACTTCTGAAAAGATTTGATGCATGGAAAGTGTGACATATGAGTAAAGCCAGAAATGAGGAGTAGTTCTAAAATGTTGATGCCAAAGCAACACGGTTTGATACGGATGCAAACATTTTACACCAAAGCCAAAAAACCTGATTACCTACTGGTATTTAAAACAAAAATGATGTCAAATAAAAAAATCTTTGTGCCACTGCAAAATGTTTAACATTTACCTTGACTAACATTTTATAACTTAGTGATTTATTTTTCTAAGCAATTTAAGTTAAACTTTAACTGATTGACTTATCTAATTGCTGAGACATCAAATGCGTTTAACTGCTAAGAATGGTTGAGACAATGTCATATATTTGCTGAATAAGTTAAATTGTTACTTGTCTTTTTATTTATATTAGGGCTCAATTTCTTATGGAATGCTGGTTGTTCAATAGATTTAGCAGGTTGTAATTGTATAGTTCACTAATTGAAGTGCTCTACTTTTTCGACTTGTTTGGATGAATGACAGAGCTATGTAACTGATTCATTTTATTTGTGTAACTGGTTAAATAATTTCCCAGTGACTGAATGAATAGTTGACATGAATAATTTAGTTAATTATAGTATTACTCTGTCAGTATTTTCCTTGTCTCTTTTATACTTAAATTGTCCAGTTATCTTAAAGTATTTTAATAAAGTAGAACAACTCTTTGATGATATCTGTTCTTTGTTTTGACTGAATAGTTGACATGAATGATTTAGTTAGTGGATATTCTTAAGTAATTTAATTACAGTATTACTCTGTCAGTATTTTAAATTTATTTTCTGCACTTAAATTATCCAGTTAACTAACAGCATTGTAATAAAGTAGAACTTTTTGATGATCTTTGTTCTTTGTTTTTCCTCAGATAAATCTTTGTGGTGAAACAAATGTATTATGCATGAAAAAATAGCCTCTGTAAACTTTATAAAATTTACAATAACTTACATTCAAAATAAATAGCAATTAAATTTGTAATCATATGTGAAAAACAACCAATTTCACATTTTCACTATCATAATGTATTAAGCTATAATTTGTGTTAAAATGTCAATAGTTGGCGCTCACACCACCTACTTATTGCAGATTCATTTATGTATTTATTCAATACATTCCTCACATGCCTGATGGTTTACATCACTCATCGACAATCAGAACATTTGTTTTAGAAACTGGGTTGCAATCTTCTTCAGAATCCACAGGCTGATGATGTAAGCATGGACTGTTTCTAGGTCAGAGTTCACGGTGGTTTACATTCGAGTTTCACTCATTAACAGTTCATCAGTTTCGCAAGAGTTTGTTCACGAATGACCTCACAGTGACACAATGTCTAGATTTAAAAATCGTTAGCAATTAAAGTCAAGATAAAAATGAATCTGAATTTCTTGTACTTGCATGAATATTTCGGAGTTATATAAAATAACAGTTGTAAAATAACAGCAGGGTAACTTTGTTTCTACTGACACTGCAGAGCCTTCCCCACTACAGCCTTGTCCGTGAATAACAGCACTTCATAGATTGGTAAACATATTACATTATATATCTATTTTTTGGACTTTGCACAGGCCAACAGCTGTTTAAGTTAGATATGTCTGCCTTTGCTGCTGCATTTCCCCATTTTGTCTGCGCCTTGCGTGACCTTGGCGTTACTTTGGACCAGGAGCTCACTTTTGCTCCTTGCTCTACTTGCCCGTCACTCACTCGACCGTGCTTGCTATTGCCAGCTGCGCACAGTTGCTCGCTCGCTCATCCCTACTGCTACTGCCATGCTTGTCCATTCTTTTGTGACCACCAGAATCTACTGCTGCTCTCTTTATCCTGTCCTCCTGGCTGCTCACATGAGCTGCCTGCACTGCAGCCCGACTGATTGGCAGCATACCCAAATTTGACCACATCTCCAGCTATATGCGAGATGTTCTCCACTGGCTTCCCCTCGTGCAGCGAATTGAGTATAGAATAACTATAGCTGCCTTAGTCTGGCGATGCCTCCTAGACCTCGCTTCTGCCCACCTGGTTGAACTCTGAAGCCCCACCATTAGTGCTCGAGGCTTGCGCTCCCTCCGCTCAGTTGAGTAATGCCTCCTCTATGTTCCACATGCACGCACCATCACCAGATAGCCGTGCCTACTAGGTGGTGGTCCCCTCGATCTGGAATGGCCTCCCTTTGACTTTCCGCTTATTTCCTAGAACCCATAGACTCTCAGGCATTCATTCTCTCATCTGAAGGCTACTTTATTTGACCGCGCTGGGGTTGGGAGCGCCTCTAGTAGTAACCTTGGAGATGCGCTATGCATAAATTCTCATCTTAATAATAATTATATATATATATGTGTGTGTGTGTGTGTGATTTTTCGACCTGTGCCCCCCAACCAAGGACCCATGCAATCTCCGACTCTCCGCCTATGCAATGTAGGCCTATAAATTACGAAGTAGTCTTCAGGCAAGCCATTCGAAAACCCTGCGCTGATACCACATTTGCGATGCTCGTTTCCTTTTCAATATCAACTAACTTTGAAAGCACTCAAATTTTAATTAGACAAGCCACTTGTGTATAGGCCTACCCTCTCCGCTGACTTTCAGTTCAGGTTGTACGGAACCCTTAATTGTATAATAGGCCTGTATAGTGATGGGGCTGCGCTTACGGCGCCTTATAAATCGGCGTTATTATTATTATTATTATTATAAGTGGGACGTTTAAAATTTGCCACCTACAGCGACGGCTGACGTCATTCTTATAATAATAATAATAATAATAATAATAATAATAATAATAACAAGTTTCACATTATGCTGTTATCGCCCATGATGAGCTAAGTGAGTGTTGGCAATGTCCCGAAGAGGCAGGCGGCGTTCCCACGCTGAAGAACAACCGAGATACGTTGGAACAGAAATGACGTCTCCATTGGATCGTGGGTTGCAGCACTCGTTCGTCTACCCAACTTTGCGAGCGATGAACTGCAGTCCTTCACTGCTCCAAGCGCCGCCGGATTCCAAGGAGAAGGCTACGAAGTCGTGGGTGTTGGTTATGGTGGAATACTTGGCCCTCTTCGTCTTAGCTGCGCGTTCGGCTGCTTCGCCAGCTCTGATAGATGTGTCGACAAGATGTGACTTGGCGTAGGTGTCGGGCACTGTCACATCCCATGCCAGACATCGACCACGTGTCCAAGGAATGAGCGTGACGCCGTCCGGTCGCTTTCCATCTTCTCTTACCAAGCCGAGGGGTTCCTTTTGCGCTGGAATCTTCGCCCTGCCAAGAGCTCTCCAGATGACATCGTTCAACATGCTATGTATTATTATTATTATTATTATTATTATTATTATTATTATTATTATTATTATTATTATTATTATTATTATTATTATTATCATTATTATGTCACATATAGTGTTATTCATCATTGGCATTGCCAACGGATCTGTCATCAGGCCATCTGGGTCTCCGCTTGTCAGTGGATTGTAATCTTGACATAGTGCCCTGCAAAGCCACCGCATTGAAACGTTGGATCAATGCCAACAAGTTCTGGAAAAAGAAGTTTATCTCTCGGGTGTCACCGGTAGTTGTCGAAAGTCGGCGTCCAGTCTCAGACAAAAAGGCGAGGCCCTCACTGTTGAGGGGACCGAAGGTTTCTAGGCCAATGGTGAAAGCAGGTGATTAAGGATCCGCTGTAGCGGTAAGCAGAAAAGTAGAGGTCCCAAGGGATCGCCCTGTTTCGAACCTTCTTGCGATTGTATCGTGAATCTTTCAAATTTCAGAGATGTCGCCTCGGCGTAGGCAAGATGGCAATATGCGGATAAATTAGGAATGAGTTCGTCCACTGATGCGAGCATGGAGTCTCGGTGCAAGCTATTGAAAGGGTTCGAGATGTCAAGCTTCACCATTATTGAACTCGTGTCCATGCTGGTCAGAAATCGTCTAGCGGCGTGGGTTGCAGCCTCGCAGCCTCCGGGAACGCCAACCCCCAGTTGTTTAGGGGTTAGGTACGGCGTGACACGTGGGACGGCGTATACGTTGGCGCATTTAGATGCGAGTCGACGCCACACGTATCCAATGGCTATTGGCCTTAGACCACCACAGCTTTTACGGAGGACGAAAAGAGTATTCCGAATTAGAAAGGCCGTACCTCTTGAGGGCAGATGCCGGCCAGTAGTAGACTGATAAGAGCAGTCGTCGCTCTCAGCAGCCCAGGTTCCGCCTTACTATTATTATTATTATTATTATTATTATTATTATTATTATTATTATTATTATTATTATTAGGCCTATCATTATTATTACTTTGGACACTTCTTCTGACTCGACACAACGCTCGTGAATAAGCTAGTGCCCTGCATATGATTCGAGTGACGATTTAGAAGTTCATAGATTTCTATTACAATGCATAGAATAGATAATATATGCAGCCTCAAAGTGGAAGGCTGTTCCGATAATGATTTGGTTTCGCATAACAATTTAATACCCACAAAGCCCAACATCTAAACGCTATGGGAAATTGTCATTATAAGTTCTATAGGCTAGGCTACACATAATTATTATATATGGCTCAATCTGTTCAAGGTCATATCTCTTTATAGAGATAAGCCCTATCGGACATATTTTCTTTGAATACCTAAAGACAAAACGAATTTTATATGTGCGCATAGGCCTATAGCCTAATAGTGCCTCACGCAGAAACAAAATTGGATGCAGCTTCGAACTTTTGTTTCTCTTTACATCGAACCCTTCTTTTAGTGCAATGCGTGTGTGGTTCATTCGTTCCAATGGAGCTCCATTCATTTTGAGGGCGCTGAGAAATTTCAGAGACTGATTCAATTGAAATCTACAAAGTCTACAAGTCCGATTTCTGGGAAAGGATTTAGTGTGAGAATAGGCATGACCTGTGAAGGCGCACCCGTCAGGCCGAGGTATCCTAAGCCTACTGGCAAGGAATCTAGTGCATATTGGTTCTTGGCCTACAGGTAAATGGTATCTTGATATTTATGCAGCATTGCAGCGGCCAAAAGAGTGAAGAACCTCGCGGGAACCTGTTCACTCACGAAGGCTAAAACAATGGTCACGTGCCAGCAGCAACGGCGACAGCAGCAGATCCTCAAAGTGCAGTACCGTTGTTCTCCGAATTTTAAGCCACAAGACCTGCCACATGTCACATATAATTTCTAAGGTCAAATGCATCTAGCCAAGGAATCTATACTTTAGTGTATATTATAAGTCCTTGGCATCTGGCTGACAATAACCAATAACGATCAGCGCTAAATGGGCACGAACCACATACGCTAGAAGTGTGATGTGTAATCCAGGCTGCCTCGTGAATATTCAAGCATCCTCAAAGGGCAGCTTCGAGACCTTGAGAGTTGGATTCGATCTGTATTATTTCTTTTTACACTAAAATGAGTGATAAAAAGGTTCAAAGATACGATTCCTTGAACGAATCCGGTCTTTCAAACCCTTTCTTTCATCGAGTAAAATTTTCGATATGGGATAAAGTACAGGTAAATATTTATATGGTTGAATATATCGTTACGATTGTGACACGAGGCGTGTACGGACATAAAGTGCAGCGCGAAAATTTGTTAAATTCAACATATCAGCTACCAAGTGCGATGACACTTGTCAAGCAATGTTAAGTTGATGTTAATAGGCTGCAGCAGAAACGCTAATGGTGGATATTTGCAATTTACGTTGTTAATAAATAAAAAATTGAGGACAGGAGTGAAGGGAATTCCTTGAAACTCCATTCCGGAAAATGGTGAAATGCATCTATTACCGAATTTTTTACAACTATTTTCTACCAAGGAATGAAGCCTGTAAAGTAGTATAGCCTAGTCGGCCACTATCCTGAGTAGGATATTCGTTAATATATACAGAAATGGTAGATGTTTGCAAATCATCTTGTTTCCATTTATTAGCTAGATTTCTGGGTAATCCTATTTCGAGTATTGAGGCTATGGGTATGTGTGGTGCTTCTTTTATTATTATTATTATTTTTATTAATATTAGTATTATTATTAGGGCATAACCGAGCAGACAATTTCCACCGCAGAGTACCGAATCCGAGTATTTGGATGAACTATTTGCCGGATCCGGGTACAAACCGAACAGTAGTAGCAACTCTGACAGCTAGTACCATCCGTATGCAAAGCATAGTTAATCTGCCACGTGCAGTTACGGAGAACTATCTATAGTCAATGCAGAGTCTATACCAATATCCTTCATATAGCGTATTGTCGCACTCTAGGCCATAGCAATATATTTATTATTTAATAACTTTATTTGTGAAATTATGTAAAACCTTGTTATAAAATTTGAAATATGAAGTTATCAATGACGTTTTTACTCTCTAATGTTTACCAGAAAGTGGGTGGAGCCAATTCAAGCGGGAAAATTACTGATTTGGTTGCCACCTGGGGAATACAACCAAAAGAAATTAAAATATATTAATTAACTTGATCATTATTTTAAAGAAAATTCAATGGAATGTTAAGTTCTTGTGTAATTAATCAATAGCTTATAAGAAAGTCCTTTAGTTCTAAATATATTTGATAAAAATATATTAGTTTATAAAAAATTATTTAAAAAAAAGTTATTTTTAGCTATTTGTGGGTGTAATATTTGCCGAGGCGAATGCTTCCAAATAGTCCAATATTCGGCTGAGGCAAATGTCCCTGGCGATTTCCGGTTATGCCCTAATTATTATCATTATTAAGCTGTTATTTAAGGCACGTCTAAATTTTGCACACAGTGGCGCGTTTACCAATAGGCGCACGCCTTGTGCCCCCAAATCTCAGGGCCCCCAAAAATGAAAACATTAAATACACAATAACGTCTCAAGGCCCAACAAATGAATGAAAACATTTCATTCAAAATAACATCTCAGGCTCCCCGAATGAATGAAAACTTTTCATACAAAATAACATGTCTCATGTTTGAAATATAATAATTTATATTCTCTACTTTTGCAGCTAAGCAGTCACATGACAAGTGTATTGTGGTAATTCATAATTGCTTTATTAATGTGAAAATCAATTGGCTCCATTTACTGTGTGGTAAGAGCAAAGGCTGCATGTCATGAGCCTCTTTGCCACCAGAAGTTGGCTCACTCTTTAAATGAGTGAAATTTTAAAATAAAGTTGCGTATTTCGATATTTAATGTGATGATGTGACGTCATATATCTCAGACTCCTTCCCCTTCGTCGCTAATCGTCACAGATGTATGACCCCTCCAATGGGTGCGTGACGTCATTTATAGACGAGCCCTCTGACTCAAGTGTATAAATTCTGAGGGCCTAAAAATGTTTGCACCTAGGGCCCCGTTTTTTGTAAATGCGCCTCTGCTTGCACAAAAGGGCTTGACAGAAGTGTCTAGTCATTTGACATGCTGCATGAAAAGTACCATGTTTTCTAATGATGACCCTCACTCTAGCTGTTGAAAATGCCAAAATTCTTCCCACCATTGACATCACTCGAAACTATGTCGTATATAACCTACACACTCTGTTTTTGTACATAGGTATGTACTAGTTGAGAAAACGCCATTTGAGTTCAGACATGCTTATGTAATAGAAAAGAATCCAGAACAGAAAATTGAAAACCAAAGAATTGAGCATCATTGAGAACTTTATGAAAGGTTTAGATGAATGTATATGAGCACCTCTGATTATTTTGTACTGGGAGAGGCACTATAGAAATACATAAATACAATACAATACAATGAATGTCTGGTGAGTGAATACATTGTACTAACCATTGATTTGAAAAGATATGTCTTTGGTTATTGACAGATTGCGATTATGTCAGTGACAGTCTTTCCGATCCGAGTGATAATGTTGTTGTTCTGTCTGCTACTAATGTGGATCACAACTTCTATCGCCGTGCACGGAGTGGGCCCTCACCAAGAGAAACCGATGAGTGGATGGAGGAGGTAAGTGCCCCAATGCATTCTTTCATTTAAGTTGCACAGATTTTTTTATTCTACAGCCTGAACACCAGGAGCAATTTGATGAGGGAGAAAAAATAAGCAGAAGAGTAGAAGGAGACAATAGTTGACTGCAGGCCCTATGCCAAATCAAAAAGTTGGACAGCAAACTTCTAAGTCGTGATACGCCGTTGGCATGCGATGTCACAAACGATCGAAGTCACGACCGTACGAGTACGATGGCAATGCCCCCTACCCATCCACTGAATGACAATAGATGGGTTTGGTTGCATTTCTTACAGGTTTGTTTTGAATACAATGATGAAAACAACAAATCTGTTATCTTCAGATGATGGCAGGCATGTTCTTTATGTTATGTCACATTTAACACAAACTATTTTTTCAATAATTTTGAACTGTGTATCTGTTATTCAACCTGTCCAATCACGTCCAGGCACAATTTATGCTCTATCAAAATTATTTGTTCAGAATAATTTCCATTGGTCCAAAGGATGGGTGAACAGATAGCTTGTTGACTGATTGTTGATGACATTGCTGATAAAGACAAGAAACTGGTTGTCCATGAGTCCAGTGTAATGCTCTCAACAGTTGCACTTTGGTTGATTTTAGTAACATTGCTGTCTGACATGTCAATGGAGCTTTTCTATTTCATGTTACACTTTATATTCAAGACTTAGGACGAATTCTTTTCTGCCCTGCATATCCTTTGACAAAGGTCTCTAGCAATTGTCAATGGTCATCTGGACAATATTTGTTAAGCATTATGACCTTGTGTATTGATGGAATTCATATGACACAGCCACTTGACTGTAACAGTGTCCCAGAATTGGTATGAATTGTTATAAAATTTTGATGAGTCATTAGGGTGAAGTACATTGTGTCTTTTAATGGAGTGAGTTACATCCTCTCAGCCTTAATTAGAGTTTTTTAAAAGCTCTGGCAACTGCCACCACTTACATTGTGTCTGTAAATGGATTAAATTACATCTGCTAGGAATTTTTTACAATTTGACATTTGAATTTGCATTCAATCACTTCGTTGCAAACTGGAATTCGATATATTTTGCTCTTCATGTATGTTAATATGCTTTGGCTGCCATTTACCCCATTCTATCATTCATTTCATGCAGATTCTTCTGGACTCTATCGGATAGAGCATTGAATTTGTGAGATTTTGGATACTTCATGACTTATCAATATGGAAATATTTAGTAAACTTCCTGTAGTTGGAGTTTTTATATTGAATTTTTTTATTTATACAATACAACTGTAATTTGATAATGCCCTCCTTATAGAAAGTTCAGAAGTGTGTGATTATGCGATAACTATAGTATTAATTATATTAATTATAATGATAATAAATCATTATACTCAATAATATAAAATCAATAGCAATAATCAATGATGATTGATGATCAATAAAACGTATCAATAATGATGATAATCAATAATGATATGATGGATGGATTGTATGTTCTATTATTGTTGGGTTGATAATGGCTGTGAATTTAAAATATAAACCTGTTCTGTTTTTCAGAAAATTATCCATTCTGGTGCGAGCTTTGATACGAGGCGTCTTGTTTTCTTGTGGTTATCATAAGATTCGTGTAATTGAACCTACATATTCTGCAGATGCAGATCATAAAACTAAGGCTGCAATTGTTGTTGCTGCTCCTCATACGACTTTCTTTGATGCCGTAATACTTTTCGCCTGTGAAGATTTTCCAACCGGTGTTAGCAGAATCGAAAATGACAACATACCGTTTCTTGGAGGTTAGGCATTTCTACTACATTATGAAATTATATATTGACATTTGACTGCTGTTATTATAATGTTAGTATTCACCAGAATACTTTTTTACTCCTTTTAAGAACCTCCAAAAAGGCAAGAGGTGGATAGGTTGACCATGTTGTGGCCTTTTTTAAAGCACTTAGATGCGGATAAATTGCTTGTCATTGTAAAACATGTGAAATGTTAAGTAATTCTCTAGGAATTAAGTTGAGACAATGCAGAGTTCTGTTATGTTAACACTGTGTTACTGAGTGCAATGATAACATGAATTGCTGAATTTCATTCAGGCCATAATATCTCATCTTCCATGACCATCAACCTTACGAATCTAGCCTATTCCAATGTTGTTAAACCAGCAAATGAGTTCAGCAAACTTACATGTTATGAGTATTAAAAGTTGAAATGCTTTGTTATATGAAATAATTGAAATATAATTTGTTGTATGAAATAGTTGACATATGTAATGGAAAATGAACTACTATTAAAGACGTTTTAGAAAAAGTTATTTCATCAAGGTCCACATGTTGAAAATTTAGGTGAGTTATGAACCTTGCAATACACTGTTGTAATAAACAACAGCAATTATATGAGAATATGTTTTATGTGGTGCAGCGACGGTGAAATTTACACAGCCTGTGTATGTGATACGTGAGGATCAGAATTCACGCCAAAAGACAATTGCTGAGCTGAAGAGAAGGGCAACATCATCCAGTGTCTGGCCAGAGATTGTCATCTTTCCTGAAGGAACTTGTAGCAATGGAAAATGCCTCATTGCTTTCAAACCAGGTGAGTTTCATCTTCAGGATCATCTACAGGTCAGGTTATTGAGTGCAATATGGATAGAAGCTGTTGAGATGCGTTGGTGTGAAGGCCATCCATCACAGTTGTACTTTTACTCTGAGATTCAATTTTTTTGGTTATTGTGTAGATCATTTCAATTTCACATGTTGTATATTTGTATAATCAGATCTCTTTTGCTTTTAAGGTTTTATTCCCACTTGCCAATGCATTGGTTTTCAGCTCACAAGTTCTATTGTAACTCTCTTGTCATTGGTATTACTAAAGGAAATCTGCACAAGCTACAAATGGTTCGAGACTCTCTCACCAGGACTATGATGAAAAGCCCGTGATGTGTCGTTGTATTATGCCTATGTTGCCTTCATTCATTACACTGAGCAAAGAATCCATTAAATAAATGTGCATGAAAATTCAAACTATGTTAAATTTTACCAACTGATGACTTATGTCTATTCCCTGAGCACTCATACTAGTACATATAGATGCAATGGATATACTGTAACTATTTTTATGCCCATGCCTGAACATGGTTTGCTCTCCAGGTTTCTGGATATAAGTGTTTTGTAGCCTTTGGATTCATGACTCTCTCCAGCTTTCTGGATATAAGTGTTTCGTAGCCTTGAGATTCATGACTCTCCAGCTTTCTGGATGTAAGTGTTTCGTAGCCTTGGGATTCATGACTCTCTCCCGCTTTCTGGATTTAAGTGTTTCGTAGCCCTGGGATACGTGACTCTTACCATTGTTCGTATGATTGGGACACGTTTTGCCAGACTTTTACAGTTCGATAATTTTTTTCTGTGTACGCTCCCTATGTATTTAGAATCTTTGGCTATGTCTTTTGACTTTCATTTATACCAGTAATGTGGTGCTGTATTATAATTTGTGATTTCGTGTTTCCTTTACTATACTAATTTTAATTCTGGGCTTTTGATAGGGGCTTTTATTCCTGGAGTGCCAGTCCGACCAGTTAGCGTTAGACACAAGAACCGAATGGTGAGTGAAATGATGTGCAATACTGCCTGCCATTATTTAGGTGCCTGAGTCCCTTGTTGTCCAGATAATCAATGTACTGTATGCAATCATGCTCCTCAGATTGAGCAGTTGTTTAGTACATGGACATCAGCTGACTTTGTTTCTTAAATTTCAAATACATATAATGTATTTTTTTTAGCTGACTTTATTTCTTAAATTTCAAATACATAGTAAATCTTTAGCTTTTGTGTGAAACCAAACTTTATTCTGATCAGAATTTCCATCACCATTCCATGAAATGACCTTGACCTTAATGATAATTAATACAGATCAGATTTGAGAGCATTGGATGATCGATCTCACATTAAATACTTCCTGTTGGCAGTTTGCTTCAGCATCCTTAGACAGTTCAATCTTTCGATAGTCTGTTTTTGGTAAATGAGTTCACGATTTGATGTGCAGCAAGCCACTGTTCCAGCTCTCACCTTTGTTGGGATGTAGCTTTGTGTCCTTGTTTCTGTCACTGATAGTGCACTTGTGTTCTAAAAATTACCACTATTAATGATTCTCAATGTGACTTTTTAATATGAAAACTAATTTTTCTTGTAGAAGGTTTGTCTTCATGTTAAATTAAATGTTTTGTAGAACACAACATACTGGACATGGGATGGACCTGATGCGTAAGTAAGCAATTGATGAGCACTTGATACTTTCTCTAGGGCTTGTATTGTGATTGATCAACCAACACTGAAATTGAGATATTTTCATCGAATAGTTTCCATTGTGTAGCAGTCTGATCCATTGACCAAAGTACTGCATAGTCATTGTATTGCTTTGTATTGCATTGTATTGCATTGTATTGTATTGTCATTGTAGTACTTCTTATTTATGTGGTGAACGTCTAAGCATATGTTGTGTGAAAGTGATGTTACTTCTGGTCACGATACTAGACCGTGTTTGCAAACATTGAGCTTACATGATGTTGGCTTTTTCTGATGTTTGCTAAAATATTTTGGGCCTACTAATTTGAACTCAGTGAAATGTCATTTATTTGGAGTATATTATGAATGTGTTAATCTTGTGATAGGTATACTGTGATGTGGTTGACACTCTGTCAGTTCAGTACTGAAGCTATCATTGAGGTATGTAAATAGAACATTTATCTTTGCTTACATTGGGGTTGGTACTCTTTAAAAAATTTGATTAATTAATCTCCGAGATTTGACTTTGATTAATCTATTAAATTGAATTAATTTTGTATCTGTTATGTGAAGCATGAAGCATTGTTTAAGATATAGTTACCGAGTCGGTGGCTAATTCCTTTCTAAAATGCTTCGATCTTGAATTTTCCACGTACTGATAATGATATGCCAGCAATGTGTTCTAGCCATAGTAAGCAAGCTGTTTTTGCAATTTACCTCGAATTCAAAATGATTGCCTAATTCGACATTCACATGTGTCACATTATCATCGTATGACAATCATTTACTCAGTGGTTGTAACAGGCAAATAAATGAAGTTAGATAATGATGAAAGCGTTTTATGAAAATATCAAACAAACCAGTTGTATATTTTTATTAAAACGATGAAAGTGTTATCTGTGGT
The DNA here is from genome assembly GCA_959347315.1 of Bimastos eiseni. NCBI lineage: Eukaryota > Metazoa > Annelida > Clitellata > Crassiclitellata > Lumbricidae > Bimastos > Bimastos eiseni. The sequence goes on from OY365807.1 coordinate 31,640,519, forward strand.
TAAATAAATATAACAGATAAGCTTTTTATGTACAGTTTTTGTGTTTACTTTTCATGTTCACTGTATGTTAATTCCCAGCGTTTACCCATCTATGTGCCAAACACGGATGAACGAAACGACCCAAAGCTGTTTGCTTCCAGGGTTCGAAAAGTCATTGCAAAGTTAGTTTCAGTCCTACAGAGAGTTTACTTTAAATACTTATTACATACTCAAACTGTTGTTACTATTTGCTTATAAATGCATTCACAAGAAATATTGTAAAATTGACAAATTTTATTTGTCACATTTTTTATGAGTTCTCCATTAAAATTGTTAATTTTGCTGAATATTTTTATCAGCTTTTAATAAAACATTTGTCAGAATCAGGGTGTTGTCAGTTTTCTAACCTACTGTTATCACAAGAACAGGTGCAATGGTGATGTCCCTTTTTGAAAATCTGTTTTCATTTGAAGAAGTGCATAAAGTTTATTATGTAGGAAAATACAGAAATCGATCTGACACTAACACTGATTCTATCACTAACACCAAGATGGCAATGGAAACAAAGTACTGTTTAAGGCAAAATGTATTATAATTGGTTGAATGTCTCATTGAATTTTAAGTGCTTTATTTTAATTACTGCAGAAGACAAGAAATGTTTACAAAAGTATTTAAAAGCCAGCTGTGTATTTCTCTTTGGTCATCAGTGTATGGAGATGCATGACATGATGTCTTCAATTTAGTGCCTTGAATGTACCTGTTACGGATCACAGTTTTGAAGACTGTCAGTTGATGTTGTATGCCGCAAAACTTGGTCTGCCATCTGCCTCGGGTCTCCTGGAGTTCCAGAAACTGTCCAGAAGGTTGGGGTAAGGCGAGTTTTAGCCAATTTGTATGGTAGTTATATCTTTTCTCACTGGCTGTCAATTACATGCTATTGGAATGTGACTGGATGCTGAGAACAGATGCTGTTCTAGGGGCTGTAGAAGAACAAATACCTCATAGTTGTTCCCACTGTGGACAGGTCATGAAATAGACTTCAAGCAAATCGACCATTTGACTGTTGATGATGAGAGCTGAAAGTATAGAACTTGAATGGCTAAGTCAGTGTTAGTTTGATTCATAAGTGATTCTGTTTTGGAGTATGATTTGTGTAAATCTTTGACTGGGCACCACATAATGATAAAATATGAAGTCCATTGTGTTATGTACTTGGTGTCATTAATTTTAGTAACATATGGATCAATGGTTTATTTGTAAAATTATATTATTTATTATGTACTTAATCGCTTTTCTATAAAATTTCAGACTCAGGTACGACCAGCTAAAGATGTTGTTGGAAAAGTTTAGTACCATATCGAAGAACGACATTGGCCAGATTACACTTGAAGAATTTGCCAACTATCTCGAGCTTCCAGTTACAGAATCGTTACGGCAACTTTTCACTCTCTACGACAGAGTAAGTGAGGACTTTGAAATCTAGACGATTGTTTAAATTTTGAACATCAATGAATTTTTGACAGAAAGGACTAGATATATTCAGTATATGTATAAGGTAATTACAAAAGTTTGTTTTTTCAGCTTCTCTGATGGCTTAGAAAATATGAAAAAGTAATATAGACAATTTTTTTGGTCCATTTGGTTCAAAATTGAATGCTAGAATTGCAATGTTATTTCTAAATAAAGTGGGCTTAATCTGTAAATACAAAGAAGGAAAGTATGTATGTAACTATGTTCCACAAAAGCTTTTGAACAATGCGACCAATTGCTCCCAAATTTTGCACGAATACTTCTTAGCAGCCAAGAAAAAGTAAATGGGGGTTTGCGATCCCAAAACGTTACCCATTCCTTCCCAAAATGTTACCCCATCCCCAAAACCTGCCAAAAGAAATTGGAAAGTCCTTGCTTCTCTTATGGCCAGTTGTATGTGTCTTGCTCAAGAGTAGGAACTGTAAAATGTTTCTATGTTTTATCTCAAAAAGCCAAGTACTTCAGCTAGTGTTTTATATTTTGTGTTTTCAAAGCAGTGTCTAAGTTAGCTGCAGTAGGCATTGGATTGTCATCCACTTGTCCTTTTTCCCTCTCAGACATTAAGTTTGTATATTGGTTTAAGTCTAGTAGTCAATTGTGAAACTTTAAATTATCTCTGCGACACAGCTACCCGGACACACAAATGTTGATGTTAGTATAATGGACATTTCCTAATAATTTAGACAGTTGTGTAGCAATGAAAATCTTGTAGAACTATGACATCAACCCTGTAAAGCCACTAACTTAGTATATTTGGTTACAACCATGTGTGATCAAGTATAAGTTTGGAAAATAATGAGAAAATGAAAGATTAATGCAGCAAAGATATGTGTGCTGCATGAGTTGTTCTTTCAAAGGTCACTTGTCTGCATCTATAGTGTATTTGGGATCCCTGTCGACAACCATGTTGCCCACAGCTAAGTGTTATAGCAACACATTCTGTAGTCCAGTATATCTATAGCAGTGTTTGTAAAGACAACTTGTAGTATTTGTTCTATGTTATTAATATTTCAGGTTTTCATTAATTATTCTGTGAATTGCAATACATATAATCGTAAAGGTAGGTTAGTTGTTGAACCATTATCTTTAGGTGAGCATGTCTTAAAAAGCAGTTTCAAACATGACAACAGCACTTTATGGTTTCCTTTCTCTGCAGGGTTTATAGTGTAATTACGCATCAGTTTTGCTGAAATGCCTGTAAACAATGAGCAGTACAGAGCTGCAGCGCTATACATGATAATTAATTCCACACGACAATAAAATCCTAATTTGTTAACAGTGTTGATTAAATTGCCTGAAGAGTAGAATTATTTGCCTTATATTCTTGTTTAAAATCTGAAAATTATTTGTGTTGAAATTCATTGAACTATAGAAATGTTTGCTTGACTCTTACAATTCCAGAATTGTTCCGGTACAATTGACTTTCGAGAGTACATTATTGGCCTCAGCCTCGTTTCAAAGCCACCCAACACAGAGGATGTGATTCGCCTTGCCTTTGAGGTATGGTGCTTAATGCAGGCTTCTGTGGACAGATTGCTTATAATGTATTTTATATTTGCTTATGCTTTAAACTTGATTACTTCTGAGTTTGCTGTTCAATAATCGCTGATGGAGGCTTTGATGATGACGACTTTGTGGCTTGCGTTTGAAATATAGCACTCGTTGCCTACATGTATTATTCACAGATTGTGTTTTATTGGTCTGTTTATCCCTTACATATATGTGGCAGACTTTCAGTGCATTAAACCTCCACTGTCCTCCAGTTATGCAAACTTCATAAACTTTTCAAATTTTTCACAAACTTTTCACAGATAAATTGGTTATTGTTGTGGGACTGCAACTTCATTTAGGCTGATAAAGAATGTCATTTAGAGGTTTATATACTGTACAGGTAATGTATAACATGTGCATTAATCATACATTTAATACATACTATGCTAACAGTTTTAATAGACATAATTATAAAAATGAAAAAATTGATAATATGTGTAAGGGATAACAGACCAATAAAACACAATCTGTGAATAATACATGTAGGCAACAAGTGCTATCTGTCTGTCATGAAGTCAGCATTTTTTTTATGCTAACAGTCATACTATGAACTAGACTAATTTAATTTCAGTTGAAGGGAATGGAGGGAGGGTTATTGGAGGGTGAGCTGGAGAGGGGAGTGAGATACAGGAGGGAGGGGAGGGGCAGACAGACTACACTCATTTAGTTTCTGTACATTGTGAAGGTTGTTTCAATCTACAGGCAAACATCTAGTTGAGACTAACAAGTATTGAATGTTTATTTGACAGCTATTTGATCAGGACTCCAAGGGCTACATAACTGAGGTGGATTTGGTGAAGATCTTGCATGATGCATTTGGTATGAGTCACCTAGACACAAGGCAACTGTTTACTCATGTTGACTCGAGCGGTGATGGCAAGATCTCGTATGGTATGTTACCCGTTTAGGAATCATTGTTATCATAAATAACATGTTTTATCTTTTTAACAGAACTTTGTTAATTGCCTCAATAGCGTACATGTTTTTTCATAGTTTTATATTGATAACAGTGGAACATTATTTGTAAGAGGTGACACATCATTTACAAGATTTCATAGCACCTGTTGAGAAAGATTTATTTGTTAGATGTTATGGCACTTTGTGACAAATTTATAATGGCTTGTAGGCACTCATGAGAATGATTTAGGAGCCTTTATTGAAACTCTTGAGACAAATTTATAAACTATATAGAAAAAATCTTCTTAGAAGGATTTATAAACCTCTATGGTATCATTTCAGAATCGCTTATGAGCTTTCTTAGAAATGCTGCAGGATTCATAAACCATTATAGAATCTGTTGAAGAGTGTTATTATTATTTTCATTATTATTTTAAACCATTATTATTATAAACCTTTATTATTAAAAACCCTCTTGAAGTGGGTTATATGTCTTTAAAGAATTTATTGATGCTTAATAATCCTTTATAGAAGCTCTGAAGGATTCAAAGGATATAATAATGACATTTTGTAGCCTCCAAACTTGCATCATACTTGCTAGTTATGACCAATACTCTATGTGTGGCAGGCACCAATTGGCTAGAGTGTTCACCTTGTACAATAATAATAATATGTTCCTTTATTTTCAAATCGACAAACTGTAGTGTGATTACAAGTGGAGTATGAACTAAAGCTGTACCGATATCACTTTTTGCTGATTGTGCCGATACCGATTATTGCCGATTATTTTGCTGATTATTTCATTGTGTTTCCCAAGATGTCCGGTTCCAAAAGATAGACCTACTGCTACTGCCTATTGTTGTGATACAAGCAAACACTTGCTCTGTAGGATACGCATGAATGTAGTTGGGGACTAATCCTAGGCAGGCAATACATATTAGACACACCACCCGCCGTCGACTGTGTCCAGGGTAATTAAAGGCCAAGGAGCAGCTGGCCAATTCACAGCCGCCCATCTAGTCTCAAGTGACTGAAATGTTTTGGGGAGATCTGATTGGCAGCTAGCATGTATTCATTAGGCCGTCCATAACGTATATTCATCGGTTTCGCTGTTGAATTGGCCAGCCGTTCCTTGGCTTGAATTGGCCAGCCGTTCCTTGGCCTATGACTCACTCTGCCCAACACCTATGTTGACACGTTCTCATGGTCTATACTAGCACACTGGGTGGTCTCACCAATGGTCTGAAGAAGTCATTGGCTCGACGACATGATATGGGAACGGAATGAAATGCCAACCTTCACAGTCCCAGTAATGTTACTGTTGTCATTTTGCTTTTAAAGACTGAAAATAATATTATAAAATAAAAATAATAATTTTTACTATTGGCGCCAATTATCTTGCCGAAATCTGATACTGCCGTCATCTCTATAATTGACCCGATTAATTGGCCGGCCGGTACAGCTCTAGTATGAACAGATGATGGCAGGTGATTACAGGAGTCTAATTTAACTATATGCAACCATGCAAGGCATCCATCACGTTAGAAATCTAATTTTCCCAGCACCGCCGCTTATCGAAGAAATGACTAATCAACCTTAGGGAATTGAACTCGCTTCCTCTGCTCTGCATGCCAGTTTCAAGCCAGTTTTAGGCCTCCTCTGAGACAGTTACTATGTAGGACCTTGAAAAATGTCTTCACAATAATGCTTGCTCCATCAATTAACGCTTGGTCATTAGACAATTTCTGCTGATACATGTGTATAATAATAATAATACGTAGGCATATAGTTTTTAAGGCATTCAAGTTGCGATTTGGTTGTGCACAAACTTAAAAGCGATGTAGATCAGGGACGATCCCTGATCTAACATACTGATCATGTGTTAGAAAGGCAAAATTGTCAGTTAAGTTTCAATACCCTGCTCTTTGCTTTCAAGCGATTGTTTAGAAGTTTGGATATTACAATTACGATACTGATGTTGCAGGTTATTGTATTTACGCATTTCTAGAGCACATATAGTAGGGTGAACTGCTCAGTGCTGCCAGTGCGTAAATTCCCGCGAGAAGTGGATTTTGAGAAAAGTGAAGGAGGATGGGAGACTCTCAGATAGAATTTTAGAGCGAACAGATGGAGAAAGCCCATTCCACAGAGAAGGACCAGTTGCTGCAAAAGATTGAGAATGAGCCATAGCTGTTCTAGTTTGAAGAACCAAGAGGTGAAGTCTATTGAATGAGCGAAGTGGATGGACGGAGGAAGCTGGCTGGATGAGGCCGAAGTATTATGTCAACTCGGAGCTAGATGATGCTGAGCCTTGACGATCAAAATGTGAATTTTAAATTGTATGGGAGCATGGTTATGCTGTGCACTGGTTTGGTTTATCTCATTTATGTTGAATAGCTTTGAAATATTTTACTAATGTTATTCCAAATGTAAGCTTATTTTCAGACCAAGTAGGGACCAGGTTGACTAAGTGGTTATTGATAAAACTTTTTCCAGCTGAATTCAAGGCGTACGCAGAACAGAAGCCAGAGTATGCAAAACTGTTTTTGACATATCAGCAGCTGATGAAATCGAAAGAAAACATCACTGATGCTTCGAATCACAATTTGGAAGATAAGAAGACCTACTGAAGATCTAGATATTGCAAAAATGTTGTGCCTATTTCATAAAATTCACGTGGGCCTTACAAAGGTCTTGATGAGACTGTCTTGCAAAAACTGTTTTGATTAAATTGTCTGTGTTCTCGGGTTATCGGTGTTTTACCTGTGATTATTGTACTGCGTATCTTCGTATGATCCTCTTCCTAATTCTCAAAACATTTTGATGCCAGGTTTTATATTTGTCTATGTTGATTTGGTAACGGTCACAGATTGATGAGCTTTCTGATCTAAGGTTTTGGTGTTGTTTCTTTTATGGCTGTTTTCATTTATTCATTTTACATATGGCTAAGCTTATTTCTTGCGGTGTTTCTGCCCTCTTGTATCATCTTGTGAATATGTTGCTTTGATATGCATGCATCTGTATCTTTTGGTGTTGCCTACCAGACATTTACAGTCTTTTATATTTTGATTTGTGTCAATTTGTCCTGATGTTTATAAACAAACATTCTAAGAATTGGAAATAATTTTTAATTTTGCCAGAGTTTCTTTTGAAAGACAATTTTGGAGTAGATTCAGGCTGTATGTGAATTTGGTATTATGGAAGATCTCTGAGCTAGGTTCGTATCACAATTGAGGAGCAACTGAAGAGTGCTCTTATGTAATGTAATACAGTCTACTAGAACTTTTACATAATTCTCTAAGAACATTTCAGATGTGCGTTGTGCACCTTTCTCATCAATACATCGAAAGTGAGTAGGTTCAAGGCCATATGGTTGCAATACAAAACATGTACATTTCCATTTATTTTTTCCATTTTAAATGATTTTGCAGTTCCAACAGTTTATCTTCAGGGAATAAACTTCAGATTGCACCGAAAGTCTTAATGTAAAACGGCTTATAAGTATTCTTAAACATTATACAAATTAGTTTATATAAATAATATATATTTATATAAATAATATATATTTATATAAATAATATATATTTATATAATATGTATATGTACAAATTGTACATGTAGTAGAATATATATTTATATGAAATATATATATATACTTATTTATTTATATAGGTGTATGTGTTGAAAACTGAAAGACTTTTTCTTGTAGAATTAAATTTGGTTAAGTATGTAGAGACAATCGATTAATCAATTACTTAATCAAATTAATTGGGTTAAATTTGTTTGGATTGTGCATTTTGTTATGCATGTGTAGAATAACTAATTGTGTGTTGCGTGTCTTGCAGGTCGACTTGATCTGACTAGGTATGAAAGTCCACTTGACAAATGATTTGACCGTGAATGCAGAGCTCTTTGTCTAGCGTGGGAGTTCGATTTATTTGTGCAATTTTCAAAAGGATTAAATTTAGTGTAACAACGGAATTTCATCAGTTTTCTGAGTTCAGAGAGGACACATAACACACACACACACACACACACACACACACACACACACACACACACACACACAGGGCCATATGTCTAGGTAGGGTATGCATGGAATCACAAAGCAGCAGAATGTAGGAAGAGAATTTTCTGGAAATGACTAGGTTAATAAGTTGAAATGCACTTAAAGTGTATTTCTATCCTGAAGATGATATGCAGTAATGTTGTTAGTTAAGTTGCTCATGTCAAGTGTTACAGTGTTTGATATTCACTATATACACTATGTGAGTTTTCTTGCAGTTGCAAGTGTTTGAATGTATATATATATGTATATAATATATTTATATATATAATATATATATATGATATATGTATGTTATGCATATACGTAGACACTCATTTTTTATGCTGCTCAAGTGCCACTTTTAACTTTTAGTTTTGTTAAGCTATATTCCAAAGTTTTTGATTGATAGGTAATTTTTTTACCTTTGGTATTTTTTTGTCCATAATTCAATAGCATGGGTTTTCTTGCAGTTGCAAGTGTTTTGAATTCTGCCCATGATGTTAGTAAGTAACCTTCTGTGATCTCATTGAAAATTAATGGAGCAGTATTGCCAAATAATGGAAAGAGAAACACTCACTATGAACTGTAGTTAATTGCGAGGAACTGAGAAATTTTCCTGCTGTATTTCTATTTTTCTATTGGCTGGACTATGATGCTTCCTTTTATGTATTTTTAGTGTCCGTTTTAACAGACCTTTCTATTTAAATATATTTATGCAGGGGAACTTCAGGCTGATTGTTAGTATTTTATGGTTAGATTACCTGAAATCGTTCGGTCATGAAAATGAGATCAGTGGTCATTACTGTCCTCTTTAAGCCAGGACTGGCCAAAAACCATCTTATGCTGCAGTGTTGGTTGGTAATTTGACCTCATTCCCAGTGTCTGTAAGAGGTTTGTTGTGCTGTACTTTTTTGTATTGAAGTCGATAGGAAATGTGTAGAAGTTGTTCTTCTTACATGATTTGTCCCCCAACATTTTGCATTACTGCTGTTTTCTGTTGATTTCATATGTTATAACTCACAGTCAAATGTTAGCTGCTCAACAATCATTCCACCTTGCCTTCATTTTGGCATCTGAAATTGTTATGATGTCCATACTGTTACCATACGATTATTTACTCATGGTTTTTATGTTGCTAAGCTGTTGTGTGCTTGAAGGATTTGCTCAAGACCTGTATGTGACAACCATTTAATAGGAGGCCTCGACTCGTGCTTTCCACGCTAGAAATTGAGTACATAACCAATTCGCAACAAATGGGACTGTGAGGAGCTGGCTAAGGTAGAATGCATGCACAATTTAAACAAATCAAGGATGCCCTCAGAAATGTTGGGACTAGCCATAAGGAAATAATGTGTGAGCCAGAGGGGAATGAGGTCCACTAAAATCTGGCAAAGAGTAATCATAACACATGATGAAATGCTTAAAACTGAGGCATCGAACTGTACTGGTCTGCAGTTCATTTAGATGCTTTAAAGTACTTATGTTGCCCTAAACATCTCACAGCCTGTTGCAGGGTGGAATGAAAGCTGACATGCAACATGTCCACTTACACCATTGAGGTATTTAAAAGATGATAAATAACTTTGATACATTAAATGATTTGTGTGATTATCGTGTATGATAATTTTTCCAATGAATTTTTATGTTCTGTTTAACCATGTATGGTAAAGGTGCACCTCTTGTAAAATCATCTTCAGCTGCTGATTGATAATTATCAGTTTACAATAAAATTGGTTTTCAAATATCATTCAGCAAATATGCACTATGTCCGTGATGAGGAAATTTGGTAGATGCTACGGTTTCTAAATTTACATCCTATATTATTATTGACGTGGAAGAGGCACATCGCCACCCACACTCTCGGTGGAGCAATTCGTGGAGTGCTGCAGAGCCTAGATTCACTCCATCAGAGCAGACATGTTGGGTTTTCCATCGCCACAATTCCTAGCAACAGACTGTCCCCTCGTGGAGTGCTGCCATCACACGAGACCTGGACACATCTGATCGAGCAAATTATAAGACCATTTGGGCCCATCCACATAATTTTTTATTACGTACGCAGTGAGGGGGGTAGGGGTTTATGATTTCGGTAATTTTGCGTACGAGTGCATATGACGTTAGCTCAGACCTAAAGTTATGGAAAATCAGAACTGAAAACCCAATCATGGTTATATTCCTGCTTAATCAGTTTTATGCAACAATAAAACTTTTAGAATGCAAGGATTGTTAGCATTTTATTTTTTCATAACAGTTAACAAATTTGAGCAGTGAAATTTACTTAAAAATAGATAGCCTACCATCAAGTCAATATCTTGTAGATGTATTTACCTATTTAACCTTTTAAGGGTTGGGTTAGAGCTTAGATGTACATACGCACGGGGAGGGTTCACAAAATCTACGCGGTGCAATAAAGGGAGGGGATCCGAAAATACGATTTTGTACGTAATATATGGATGGGCCTGTTCTTTGATTTGACTAGGTTCAAGTAGGTCCTTGAGCTTTATCGATTACCTCGAGCTCTGTGTTGGCCCATTGCGATACATCCTATACATGTATGCTTCAGAATGATTCTGTCTTGCAGTCTTAAATAAAATTTATGCTGATGACACCAAGACCTATGTTCACTGCCGGGCGTCGGATGTGGCTGCTGCTGTTCAATTCATGAAGGTAGCTATACACGATCTTGGGTGTCCAAGAAATTATAGACTGGTAAAATCAAGTGTTGGGCACAAGGCCGAGAGGTCCAAGACCCCAGACCGGGTGGTCCGAGACCAAGACTCCATGACCAAGACTCAATTTTTATAAACAATTCAATTTCTTAAGACGGTAAACTGGAATAACATGCTTAAAACATTAATTTTATTCCTGAAGAATACTAATCTTAATAATTAATGGTCCAGAAAACAGTTTTACCAGCCAGTCAGAACTTTTGCGGGTTCAGCCCTTGGCTTCGGCTTGAGAATATCACGCTATAAATTACTTACAGTATACGATAGGTAAATACTTTAAGACATCTGAAGAAGTTGATTAATGTTACGTTCCGTTTGAATGGTGTACTTGTACTCGGAATCGTAAGTAAACAGTGTCTACACGTGGCCGACCACATAATTATTATGTTTCAAAACCTTGAAATTCGTGGAAGCAAATTTTGAAATTACTGGCTCTGTTGCCAATGCATATTTTTTTCCATAGTGACGTGTATATATAGATGGTCAGCACGCCATAAATTGATAACGATCGCGTAGGGCCTAAACATCTGGTGTCTCTAATAATCGGAAATAACCGACAAATATAAAAAAATTGCTCTGATACGGCAAATGACCAAGAACACTAATCTAAAGACCAATCCCAAGACCGTCCCATTATGACCAAGACTGACGGAATTGAGACCACATACCTGGTAAAATCCTTCAAAAACAAAATTTATTTGACCTGGGTGCTCTCTCAACTCGCAAATTCCCTTCTTTACGGTCTCTACATCTGTCTGGGACATCTTGATGAAGAGTTCACCTTCACTCTGCACATTAATGCTGTTTCCATAGCCGCTTCTACCAGCTGCATCTATTGCGAGTGATTTCCCACTCTCGCCTCCAGTGCTGCAATCACCTTAGTTTATGCCATTTTTACTAGACACCTAGAGACTGCTGCCGGCAGCCTGCTGCTTTATCTAACCACGAGTCCCTTGGAGTCAGATTGGGAAACTGGTTCTGCATTCAGGCTTTTCAGCTGCAAGTTTCGTAGGGACATCTCAAGGATGAGTCATATCTGCTTATATGTACGACATAGCACCTTCATTTGCATGTTCAACTATATATATATATATATATATATATATATATATATATATATATATATTGTTATGTGTTTTTTGTTAATCTCACAAGCAGATCGTTACAATGCATAGAATACAGTGAGAATTAAAAACCAACAGGAGACAGTATATGGGAATTTATACAAGCATAACACTGTAGTAATGAGCAACCATCAGCTTATAATAAACAAAAATCTTCAACAGTTATTTACATACTAAAGGAATGCTGCCTATAGCCAACTAGCTGCATAGAAGTCATTACAAAAAGAGTCATATAGCTTACTTTTGACTCGTGCAATACATCAATTGATACAATAGACTGTTTCCACGCTGCCCTTTCTGAGATAATAATCTGGAGAAAACCTTGAGAGACATGACATACCTATGATGCTTCTTAACAATACATAATTCATTAACAGTTTAAGCACAAATGATTCAACCGTCATAACAATAGACATCTCGTTAACAATTTAGCCAAAACCTAACAATGCACACATAATCATTAATAACACGAGTGCATGAAAAGCGACTGGAAAACCAATGCAACTCGTCGTAAAAATGCTAATAAAAGCGTTCAGCAAAATTAACAATTTAAATCACCTGATATTAAACCAGTTCATCAAAGATTTGGGAAATGAAAACAAGGTCACATTTTACATTGGTAAGTAACATCCGTGATTAGACCAATTAACAGCCAGCAGCTTTGAAGTTACTGTACTGCACAAATATAAAACATCGAAAGACAGTTTAAAACTCTGAAATGCCCAGCGTATTTGCATAAAATAGAAGGAACACAGCCAACAATTTATAACAAGTGCCTCTGCAAGTGATCTTCGTACAAGTCAAGCAACCATAACAATACAGAGCAAACGGATGAAATGATTAGCTTCCATCACTCGAGGACTTCTTCTTACAGCCAAACTATTAAAAAAAAAAATCAGAGCTACTATCAAATGCAGAAAAATAAAGAACAATGAGAAATTATATGCAAATCAAAGCTAGATGAAACTTAAAGTAGCATGTCATTTGTAAGCAAAAGCTCTCTTTATGTTGAGTCGTTTGTTGGACTCTGAGAACGCCTACTCGTAGAAATTTTAAATAAGTCATGAATAACCAAAGTTTATCATTAAAACAGAAAGCTAAATGCCTGCTAGAAAAACTATTGAAGGTAGTTTGGAATGTATGCAGATGATCAGTTGAAAAATCTTCAAATAAAACAAATTTTCAGCTAATACATAATATAAAAGAAGAGAAATATGAAGTCAACATTCCTGGTATGTGGTTTTGGTCATGCCTATGCACCACACATATGAACAAAAACGTGAGGGGACGGGAGGAGAGGGTGCAAAAGGGGATCGAGGGGAGGGGAAGGGATGTGGCAGGGCAAGGCAAATGGAAGTGGAGTGTGAAAGGGACCCGCTGAAATGAAGCCCTCAGGCCGTTCTTAAGTAAAAACAATGCATTTCAGTATTGTTCTTTAACCATCTTAGGATGGGAAAACATATATCCCTATCAGGCTTTGGAAACATCCAGTGATTTATAGTTTTCTAAATGATATTCTAATATAAATTATTCAGCTACAAATTATAAGACAAACCTTGACAGTCTTAGTGGATTGTAGCTTTTTCCTGTAAAATAATACCACAAAGGATGAATAATTTATTTTTTTCTATGTCTTTCAACTTAAATTTATTTCCTGTGACCAAAATGTCAGTTACGTAATAACTTACAGTGCTAGTGGTAATCAACTCATGCCCCTGTGGACTCAGTTGTCCCTTTTTGCTTGTACCAGTAGGATGCAACATCAGGCCATTTCAATTGGTAGAATCAGAATGGATTTCAAAGAAGAGTAGAATTTCTAAGCAAGAAGCGAAGTTCTTGGGGGAGTCCATTGCAGCCCATTCCGATTCAACCATTGAAATGGCCTGATGTTGCATCGTAGTTGGCCCGAGTTTAATCTTTCCAATTTTCTGCTTTTAAAATGAAAATCAGATTTTTTTATTTACAAAACAACAATCGACCTAACTAAACACATGCTGCCACTATTAGTACTTACTAATAACTACTTCCTAGCATAAACTAAGGCAAAACAAAAATTCACAAAAGTTGAGCAAACTGCCAAACTAAAAATAAAGAGAATGAGATTTTTGAATATTGTCAACTCAAATTCAGCAAAATTCAACTTGTAAAACTTGGTACTCGGACTCAGCAAGAAATTCACTCGGTTCATCCCTAGTAACAAGTTGTGATCATAACGAAACAGGAAGGATGCCAAACGTTTTTTAATCGTGGGTTAGTGGTAATATTTTAATGCCTGAGCAAAATGAGCGTAGAGATCTTGGAGCTGGTATGGTTAGCCCGTTCCCAGGAAATTATTGCAAGACTAAATTTTAAATGGTGCATTTTTAGTATTAAACAGTCGTATTAATAATAAAAATTGTAATTTTTTTCACCGTCAGTCACGAACGTCACATAAAACTCACAAGTCTTAAAATGACAAAATTGAGCTTTTATTTTCAAATGGGGTAGTCTTCAGGCATGACTATGTAGCAAGAAAACATCCTTGATGGGCTAGAAATGATCTGCAAACCAGTTCTATGACACATAAACTTATCTATCTGAGCTGTCCTAAAATGTTCGATTTCTATCAATTCAAAGAAAAGTTGACTACTATTGAGAACCATAAAGAAGGCCAATCATGCAATGGATAGCTCGTTTATGTAGTATGGACAGCCTTTGTAGATTAGATTCCCAAGTACAAACCCTGCATATTAAATTGCAATGACCAAGGTAGGGAAAGGGTGTAGCAGAGGTTAACTGAACATGAGGAGGGGCAGTAGATAGGAAGTTGAATTTAGAATGCAAACCTTCTTAGCCATTCGAGAGTAGATAGCCAATTGCATTCATTCATTATGAAAATTTATATAGCACCCCTTCAAGGCTACTACTCGGGAGCACTCCCGACCTCGGCACAGGTAAAAAGAACAGCTTAAGGCGAGTATAAAGGGAGTCTGGGTGGACCCTTGGCGACAATCGCAGTGCCAACGGGAGCATGTTCCAGAGCGAGGGCCAACCACCGAGAAGGCACGATTCTGTTTAGTAGTTGTACCGGCAAATGGGACAACGAGCAGGCCTTGCTCAGTTGAGCGGAGAGAGCGGCGATCCGGTACACTCAAAGTAGAGTAACAGAGATCGCGAAGATAGGCAGGGGCGAGACCTAGCAAGGACCGCCATACCAAAGAGATGATACGGTATGAGATTCGCTGTTGGAGGGGCAGCCAGTGGAACCAATCATATGATCTTTCCAAGATAAATGATCCTTACACAAATTATAGCCATAATATATTTAAAACTATTCGCCAAGCAAGCACTCAACAGTGATTATAACAATAATTAATAAATAGAAAGCAATAACCTTTTGCCATATGTCTGCGCTTTAGATGCTGATCGTAAAGACACGTTTCTTTTCTTGGCTGGATTTCCCTCAACAGCATCGGACGTAGTTGTTGAAGATTCAGCAGAAATTGTTGATTCAATGGTTGAACCCATTTCGATTATTTCTGCATTTAGTCTCCTGTTAGCCTTTACATCTTTAACCCTCCTATAATCAAATGTCAGTTAAGTAAAATTTGTAGCGACTTTTAGCCATCAGAAGGTTCTCAAAACATTCTCTCTGCCTTTCCTGACTACAACTTATGCACATACACGAATCTATCATACATGCTCGCAATTTAATATTCTTTATATTTCAGTCCCCTAAATTCAAACAGGGCAGTAATCATCGGATTGCCCTATTCTTGGAACAACATAGAGCTCAATAGAGAGACTCATGTTCATATTCAAGCGATCCATTGTTTCCATTATTTGCTGTTGATAATCATGGTCGTGCTTCAGCTGAACAGTCAGACAGATGACTACCAGCTAAACATTAATAAATGTTTATCATATTGTACACCAACTTATTCTCTAGTAAAGACATGTAAATATTATACATAGTGTGGATAAAATGTTTTCCTAAGATTGAAGTGTTGTTTTTCGTTAAGATTACTAATAATATTCTAGCCGGCACCAAGTTCAGTACTAGCTTCATTTCCTCTTTGAAAATAGACCTATAAGTAGTACATGTAATGACAGCCGTGATCATAAATAAATTATGAGCAGCCCAGATTATTTGCAAAACCAGCATGAACAACAGCTTACAAGGTCATTCCACAATCGACGTGTTTACTCCGACGACTTTTGACTCCATTCAAGCGATCGCCCTGGGTTAGTTCATTAGTTTCTGGTTCAAATGTCTGCAGCAGATACACAGATTTAGTTGCAAAGTAACATTACATTCCTGGAAACATTAATGCATATTCATTCATGACTACCATATAAATAGCTCACTGTTTCTTATTTCTCTGATAACAAACAACTAGGCTAGTTTTGTAGTTTTGACTGACTGAATAATTTACAGCACTGAATCAAATTAAATTAGTTGGGAAAGTACTTCACCAGTTCAATGTTTAATTGATCGACTTGTTCATCAAATTAATAATTTATTCATTTACAAATTATTTCTGTGACCACTTTTGACTTACGGATACTAATCTAATGTTCACTGCCGACGAATATTACATAAGTCACTTACTGTACTCTATAACTGACTAACTACCAATTCAGGTGATGAACTGGTGGACTGATACATGACTAACTACACATATTGACAAACTCCTTACAGAATCTATATCAAGGCTGAGGCAGTTCATAGAGTTGTCGTTGATTAGAGTTGTCATTTCCTCATCATCTTCTATTCTCATCCCATCCACCGCAGAAACCATTCGCTGGAAATCTGTTCTTTTATTTGTTCTTGTGTAAGATACATTGCTCTCTTCCCACAAGACTTGCTTCCTAAAACCAGGAAACTTTCCATGAAAACAAATTATCTAACAACAACACATGTATGAATTTGCACCATTATACTGGTCTGTGCCTATTTAACAGCAGTTAGTGCCTAATAACAAACATCAAAGCTGACATAGCATACCATATATACTCGACTATAAGTCGATTCAAGTATAAGTCTAAGTGCAATTTTTGGACAAAAATAATGCACAACATTGATGGCTCGAATATAAGTCGAACCCATAAAATCAAAAGCGAGTGATAACTCAAGAGGTATAGCCTGATATCTGCTGTCTTTTGGCGGAGAATTTCGGCGGATTTCTCCGCAAAACATACGTTTTACTATGGGCAGATCAATATTAATGCATGTGCCATCTTAAATCAAGAGGTATAGCCTGACATCTGCTGTCTTTTGGTGGAGAATTCCGGCGGATTTCTCCGCAAAACATACGTTTTACTATGGGCAGATCAATATTAATGCACGCGGCTGTCATAAATCGAGAGGTATTCTCTGATATCTGCTGTCTTTCAGTGAAGTTCGAAAGATTTCTCGGCAAAATATATATTTCACTATGGGTAGATCAATTTTAATGCATGCGGCCGTCATAAATCAAGATATATAGCTTGATATCTGTTGTTGAATGTTGAATATTCGGTCCGAAAATCTCCCATTATTTTGTCTCTCGAGTATAAGTTGAAAGACCTAATTTGTCATCCTGAAATAGTCTTAATTTTCTCGACTTATAGTCGAGTATATACGGTAACTTAAAAGATGATGAAAAAAAAGTAACAAAGTCTGTGGCTTTGATGTGTACATAAAATTAACTATATTATGATTTTGACAACAGACGACAACAGTGGACAAAGCATAAAATTCCCAACATAATCAATATGATAATTTAAGATGGCTGTAATCCTAACAATTGACTAACTCTTCAAGATAATTCTGCTGGTGTCCAATTACAGATCCAGGCCTGGCGATCCGGATCCAAGCAATGGCTTCAGCAGCAGAGAACTTGTAATGCTTCATCAGGTAGCAGCCAATCAGCGTACCTGTACGACCCAGTCCAGCTATTCATAAAAACCAAATGTATCTCAACTGCAGAAAAAAACAGAATGTCAGAAACTTGAGCACAAGTAATAAACATCACATTGCAGAAAAATGATCATATATACACATTACACAACTATAGCACAAAGTACAGAAGGAATGACAGTACAGAGCAGGATATACACACTGTTTGAATTCCTATGAGGAGCTATATTAAAGTTCAGACATGCACAATACAAATTTCAAGATCAATATTAATAATATTTTAAAAAAACAATCTCAACAACAAGTCAAAGAATATAATGAAATAGGAACGACATCACAAGTGATGCAAAGACACTTGAGGAAACAGAGAAGCAATTAATTGATATAGTTCGATACGGTTCTCATACTAGTAAAAAAATTAGAGGGTGACAACTGCCACAGTTATAAAAATAAATTATTACCTCTATATGTTAGAAGTGCAGTGAGAATAACCAGGAAATAATAATAAAACATAAGAATGGGCATTATGAGTCATAGTTTGTTCAGGGTACATATCAGTAAATAATTGCAAATGATTATAATACTGATCATAAATGTGGTCATAAATAAAAGAATAACAAGAGCGTATATTAATTAACAGCAATATTGCAATATTAATTGAGTAACTCAATTGAAAGATTTGATTAGCATAGGTTATCATCGCCAGCTGAAGTGAGCATGTACCTTTGCAGTGAACAGCAATGGCACCTTTAGCATTCTCACAGATCTCCAGAAAGCGCTGAAGGATCGAATTGTTTGGTGTACTGCCATCAGTGAAGAACAGATCGAAGTGATCAAAGCCTGCCTGACGGAAACGATCGCCGCTGTACATCTTCTTGTTCAAGCGAACAATGGTCGAGACATTTCGCTGCTGGAAGTACGGAATATACGTTTCAGGAGAATGGAAGGGATAACCTAAAGAAAGGAATAGTCTTCACAGTTAAACGGGTTACTCTCATTCTATCGTTTATCATTTCAGGCGACATAAATATAAAAGCAGCTAAAAACCAGAAGATGTTCAAACTCGGTGCAAGCTCTTAGATGGAATTGGTTCTACATCTTTGTCATCAGGTACGTTTAATCATGTCATCAGTCAGCCACCAAAGAGCCCTTTGCAGGAAATAATATATAGGGAGCAGCAGATCAACTGATTTTGGAAAGCCAACAAGATGCTTTGTATAAATTCATTCTCGTTTTTAACAGACTAATCAAATTTAATCACATGCACTAAATAAGAGGATGGCAAGTGACATGTACGGCAAACAATTCTGAATCAATTCGGAGTAGATGTCTGGAATGGGTGCTATATATATATCCATCTCAATCATTTTAGAGGGCATTGATACATATAATCTGCAAGAGAGAAATGCATCTGATTAATAAAGGGAAACGTTGTCATCAGATGTTCTATGACGCATACAGCACAAAGAGTAT
Source organism: Bimastos eiseni (assembly GCA_959347315.1). Lineage (NCBI taxonomy): Eukaryota > Metazoa > Annelida > Clitellata > Crassiclitellata > Lumbricidae > Bimastos > Bimastos eiseni. The sequence continues at coordinate 31,659,731 of OY365807.1, forward strand.
TCTTACATCAGCTTAATGACTAAAATGTTATCATTAGGTGCTGGTTCCATAAAAAATATGTTTACTAATTGAACAACTTAGAACTGGTGAGTCAGACTCCAGGTTCACATGTAGATATAACTGAAGTTTATTAAATGCAATTTAAGAAGGGACCTTAAATGATTTTCAGACTTAGAAATATCTGAAGACTAAATAGATCTTAAGTTGCTCATCATCATTTTATTATCCTATGGATACAGATACAATGATGTACTGCTAACATGCTACTAATGACCAGCAATGCCTAACACAATCAAGAAAATTTCCTAGACATAACACCAACTATTGTCAAGGTAGAAGTTTTAGTATATAAGTATTAAACTTGCAAACATATCAACACAACAATAAGGGCGATCTATGTATTACGCATGCATGCAAAAAATCATATTTTGATATATCCCATTTTGCACCTCATACATTTTGTGAACCCTATCTCCAAGCATACATACAAATAAGCTTCTCTACAAAAGTTAATTGACTAACATCATTCACATGACATTAATTTTTACTGTAATCTACTGTTTATTTTTGTTAAAATCCATAATCTGCTAGCTAAAATTTGTAGTTAACTGTTATGAAGAAGTAAAATACTAACAATACTAACACTCATATCTTAGCAAGTCTTAATACTGCATAAAATTGATAAAGCAGGAATATAGTGAGTGATTTGGTGTTTAGTTCAGATTTTAGCCTTTCATAACTTTAGGTCTGAACAATCTGAACAGAAATCAATTATACTAAATATTTTAAAAATCAAGATTTCAGTTACATTTCAAAAAGAATAAATCATTACCACCATTGAAACAAATTGCGAAAACTGGCATTTGTCATGAATCCTTCTTTTCATCAACAAACTTTGTCATAAACTCGAACGACTTGAGCGTATGTATGCAAAATAAATTTCTAACTGTGATGTCCACATTAGCATATTTAAAATATAAATAGTCTAATCCAGACGTCACAATTATAAATTTACATACAGGCCTGCTGACAGAAATTCTCAGCCCCTAGCAGAGCCATCTCAGGGTCCTTAGACGGAAGTGGGCATGTTCTGTAGCAAAAAAAATGATAAGAATAGCAATATTCAGCTGCATAAAATATACACTGATTGTAGTAAAGTGTCTGTAATATTTTTAAACAGACATAAAGCATAAACTTAGTATAACTGGTTATAACAATTTTCATAAGTTAATTGTGTCCCGGACCCTAAAAATCGCCATGCCCCTGGGCATTTGCCCCCTCTTGGCAGGCCTGGCCACACAACTGCAATTTCTTCTGACAGCTAGCAGAACCATGTCTGCAAACAAATTGTGAAATACCGTTTGCAATCTTCGCTTTTGAGTGTGGCCCAGCAAAGGCAAGAAATTTATCAGGCACAATCCAGTTCAGGTCACCATTCTCAACTTTCTACAACAGATTGCACTGGAACAGTTGGTTTTTCTTCAAAAGTGTCAAAAAATGTAACAAATATAATAAACATTGATTGAAAATTTCAAAGTGTGTAAGGACTTGAGTTTAACCTATGGGGACGTGGCATACAGTACAGTTTTAAGCCATCAAGTGAAACAGGGTACGACATATGTCAGCAAGGCAGTTAGTGCCAATGAATAAGCCGGTGTCCCTGATGCGGCTTTTTTGGGTGCCGAGAAATTTTCTAACATTTACAGTTACTTCACATTACATAATATTTTGCTTTATTCAGATGATATCAGTGATATTCGGTTTCAATGTTCATTTATAATATCATGTTTGAACTCAATTCAAAATGTAGACAAATGAGACATAGTGCACAATTGAACATTCACTTTACTGGAGGAACAAATGATTGCTTTGTTTAGAAGCTTCTATAGCCCAACAAATGATAACCTGGTCTATAAATTCGGTAGTACCTGTGTCCCGTGTCTAATACCATGAATATCAAATTATTGTTCTGCATCCTCCCCCATTTCACACCGATCCTTCCTCCAGAGTTACAGCTGATAGATTGGGGCAGTTCCTAAAGCATGCTATGAATGCTGAGCCGCATAGTGAGGAATCAAACTCAATCTTACCAGCGCAGCACAGATTCAACAGCCACAACCATGCTGTCATATATATATATACATATATATATATATACATACATATATATATATATATATATATATACATACATATATATATATATAAATGTGCTCACAAGAAATAAAAGCATTCTAACTTAAAGTCTAATTGTACACTAAAGTCACCATTCTAACAACTGCTACAATATTTAACTACTGGGTAAATAATTGACAGAAAATAAGAATCAGCTACTGTGTAACAACGAAGATCATTCACGTCAGCCTCCTACTTTATAAGGAGAACTGCAGCAGCAACGTTCTACCAGTACCTTCACAAGCAATATATAAATGTTCCAAAAATTATAAAATTTCAAAGTCTAGTTTATCATTTAACTCAATATCAAATTAAATGTAAAGCGGTTATCCGTGTATTATATGTAGTTATACTAGTTATGTACCAAATAAATTCTTTATCAAATAACACAGGACACACATTTTCAAAACAAGACATTCTTTTCATCCAAGACAAAAGAAAAACTAACAGAAGCAATAGTAAGACATTAGCATTGGCATAACACCGAGGATAAAATGATGAAGACAGTTCAGAGAAATGAAGTCGAGCAATCTTGGTTAGTACTTGAATATTACTGTGCATAGAATTGCAGGACACCTAGTGTAACAAGGAAATCATGATAAAAATAACACACCAGTTTTGCAAGCCCCTGCAGGAAGTATTCACAAGCACAGGCTAGGAAGTGAAAGAAAAGCAGAAGAAGGAATCTCAAGGCATGTCCATTTACCTCATAGTGTTCATATTCATCCACGTCAAATGTCTCAAAATCGAAAAAGCCAAAAGCCAATGCCTGAAAATAAATTACAAACATTAATTTTACAATCAAATTCAGTGACTAAACACCTAACTTACAATATTACCATGTCTCTCATTTTGCATTGGCTTCCTGTTCAGCAAAGGATTCATTTCAAACTGGGACTCGTTGTTTATAAAGTTGTGAACTCTGGTCAAACACAATATTTAAAATCAGTTCATATTCCCCAGATCTATAACTATTCAACGAGGTCATCTGATTATCTTTGTCTGGTCATACCTAAATCAAGAACTGTTCTTGGAGAACAAGCTTTTTCAGTCACTGGCTAATTTTATGGAGCTCTCTTCCAGTGTCCGTGCTCAGTCGCTCATGTCATCTTGTACTCTGAAAACTGTGCTCATCAACTGTGTAAGACAGAGAGGCGGCCCGCCTCTCTGTCTCACACAATGATGAACTTTGGGATATTGACTATATCATCACTCGGCTTTGGTGCACCATCGGTTGATGCCCTGCTTATTAGAAACACTGCCAACACAATAGAGGAGGTTGCTAATTACAATAACAATTAAATGATGAACACTTGTGGAAACACTACATGCGATTCACGATAAAGGCAAACAGTTAGCTCATCATCAAACTAAATACCGTAATCCACAGAGTCACATAATTTATATGTAATATTGAATTAAATTCAACCTTAAAAAAGTAAGCATAGAAATAGATCACTATAACCAGTATCATTAATAATATATCATTATTGTTTGTGAGGCACCCTTGTAGCGGTATGGCCGCGTTACGGCGCCCTATAAATTGTCGTTATCATTTATTATACATCTCCATTCACCCGAAAATGTCATAAGTGGCAGTCAGTTTTATTGATGCAGTCTTTAGAATGACATAACCACCAACCATGGAAGTACTGGTCAGCAAATGCATGTGTCAGTACTGCACAATGTCCTTCAAGCTCAGAGTGTGCCACTAGCTGAATGTTACTGAGTGCTGCTATTTAGCATAATTTCATCCTCACACTCAATGCAATATGGACCAACCTGCCTAGAACTCTGAATAAGATGTCGGCTAGATCATCACAGATGTGACTCCATTGGTTGAGTGTGTGTAAGGGTTTCTGTCACTTACCACTTTTCCAGCTATTCAGGCATTGGTTGTCTACAGATGAATTTATTGTTCTTATTGAACTCAACTGTCACATAATCTTTCAGCAGCTTTGCAAGGTACTTATGAGGTGCCAAGAAAACATTTGACTATATTACAATAAAACATTTACCCCATATATTTAGCAGAAGTCACCAGAACATTGATTTTAACTAATAACAACCATTAGCACAAATATTGCCCACTTGTTCTTATTAATACACAATCTTGAATCAAGAGACATTATAATTACAGTATGCACACAAATTCAGCAGTCAGAATTTATAGAGATGCAAAGCAAACCTTGCTAATGCCACGAAAACAGTCCAGCAATGTCAGATTGTAAGTGCTTGCTCCCAGAGAGGCATCTCTGAAACCATGTACATTTAATAAAAAAAGTGCTTGTGTGATTTTATGTAGACTATTAACAATCACCAACACACAATGAAAACTATTTTTACAAATAGTTTGTACTTAATTGTTTACATAATAAGCAATCTTTCTCATCATCAACTAATAAACAACAACTATAGTCACTAATATTCATCATTTTGGAAGAACAGTTTTAAGAAGAGTATAGAAAGAGTCTGAGTGGACCCTGGGGACAACCACAATGCCAATGGGAGTGTGTTCCAGAGCAATTGGCCAACTACTGAGAAGGCACGATTCTGTTTAGTAGTTGTATGGGCAAATGGGACAATGAGAAAAATCCTGGACTGGGTGCACCTCTTTGTCCATGTCATCTTGTAGGGGTGCTTTGTAAGTCGTCTGAATTAATGAATTGGGGTAACAAATCTTCTATATGTAGCCAGAGGCATTCCTCAACTGGCACCACTAGACCCAGACTAAGATCCTAAATTCAATGCACCAGAAGCTAGGCAGCAATTTACCACATCATGCATAAAATGCAAGACATGATAAGGCTGCCCAATGTACCACAAGGGGATGCTAATATAGATACAGTAGTCAACCCTATAGGCAGAGCTGCACTGTACCACTTGTAATAATACTCAACAAATGCCATCCAGAAACATTAGTCACTACAACTTGCAACAGTAATTTCTAATCATGGTTACCATCGTCTCCCAATTTAGTCTAAATGAGGAATCATATGCCAATATTAAACCAAAATCCAAAGAATGTTCACAGAAACGATCGAAGGTGCAACGACAAATTACAACATGGTAGAGTATTTTCCTCTCTGTCGTTCGACTGTCCCTGCTCATTTCATTGCTTACTTGTTCTACTTGTTTATGAACCATTTTATATCTGCCTGTTTGATTCCTCGTGTTGCATTATGCATTACCTATTGCTTATTGAATGACAATTTCCTTCCTTGTCCTTTCAACAACTTCCTCTCTATCTCAAGTCTAATGATTGTCTGTTGATGTTATCTTGGTATTCATGAGGTGTTCATTTATTATCTCTTTCTATTAATATTATGTGCTTACTTGTGATGCTCCAGTTCACTACATACTAGATCTAGTATGTCGGTATTTACTATGTATATGTCTCGCTTGATTTCTGGATTTTCCCATCCTCTGTCTCCCCGCAACTGCTATCTCCTCTTACTCCCACTCCATGGACGGGCATCTCATTGTAATAGCCCTCTGGTAGATTTTAGTTGTAGGTGCTCTTTTTCTTTAGTCGATCTTCCTTTATGCTTAATCTATTCTCCTCTTGCTCGAAATTGATCTCCAAGAACCAAACCGAATACTGCTGTAACGCCTGTAACCGCTATTATCATCGTAAATGTTCTGATCTATCTTTCCTGGATCTGTTTCCCATATATAAGGACACTGAACAACTTAGGAACTTCTCTAATACATTAGGTTATAAAAACTCAGCCAGTATTATTCACCTTAATTGCCGTGGTTTGAATCGTAAAATTGCAGATATCAAACTCTTTTTGCTTGAATCAAATGCGAATATTATGGCCTTCATGGAAACTTGGCTTGATGATGACTTGGCTTCTACTATTTCCATACCTGGTTACTGCTTCATTCACAAATCTAGAACTAATGGTAAAGGGGGGTGTTGGTTTGCTCATTAAATCCAAAATTGCCTTCGAGCGCACAGAGTCCAGTCGACTCAAATCTGAACAAGGAACTTTTGAGTGCTTATTTGTTAAACTGCCTCAGTACAAGAATAAGGACATTATAATTGGGTCAATTTATAGACCCCCAGGTCTATCTATAAAGGACTTTGTAGCAGATTTGGATTGTACTTTATCTAAATCTAAGAATAGAATTTTTTCTTGCTGGGGATTTTAATATTAACCTTCTACGCATCGATGATCATCCTCCAACTGGATTCTTCTTTAACTCTATGGCATCCTATAGATTTGTTCCAACTACACTCAGACCCACTCGAATCACTGACTCCTCTGCGACACTCATTGATAACATATTTACTAATTGCACCAACTACAACCAAGATTCTTGTATCATCATCAATGACATTAGTGACCACCTGCCTGTTGTCCTCTTTTTTGACCTCTATCCTCCTCCTGTACCTAATCCAAACTGTGTCACCAAACGCACCTTTAGCGAATTGAATATTAACTCCTTTGTCAACTCTCTTTAAGAGGCTGATTGGTCACCCATCAATTCAATTTGTAGCCTGGATGGTCCGGATCTAGCTTACACTGCCTTTGTATCGAAATACAAATCATTATATGATGCCACTTTTCCTCTATCTAGGTCAACCAATAAAGGTCACAACAAACTGAAACAGCCTTGGATGACGAAGGCTTTATTAAAATCTTGCCATACAAAAACCTGTCTCTACAAAAATACCTTGCCAACCCAACAAGTCAAAATAAGCTCACCTTTACACAATATCACAATAAGTTTACGAGTATCCGTAATAATTGTGAATCATTATATTACTCTAACCTTTTTTTACAATGTGAAAATAACTTAAATAAAACATGGAAAATTATTAAAAAGATTCTAAATTCCCATGAGGACCCTTGTTTCTCTGAGCAGTTTTTGGTTGGCCAGGAGTTACTTGATGACCCTAAGAAGATTGCTAATGCCTTTAATAACTACTTTACCCTCATTGGATCCTCCTTAGCTGAAAAAATTCCAAGCTCTAACTTGCTTCCTGATCAATACATGCCTAACCCCCCCCCCCCCATGTGCTCCTTGGGAATAATTCCTAACTGTGAAGCTGAGATCCTTAATGTCGCTAGCCTACTAAAAGTTTCTAATTCTACTGGATCTGACGACATCAATCCATTTATTGCCAAAGCTCCTATCTCTGCCATAGCTGCCCCTTTATCCTCAATAATCAATGCTTCTATTCAACTTCGTAGTCCCTGCTGATTGGAAAGTTGCCAAAATAACACCTATTTTTAAAGCTGGGGAGAGGAACAAACTTAACAATTACAGACCCATCTCGGTCTTACCTTTTTTTCAAAAATAATTGAAAAAATAATGCATACTAGAGTCACGGATTATCTAAAAAAATACTGTCTTTTATCTTCAGCTCAATATGGCTTCCAATCGGGTCTTTCTACCTATATGGCTTTACTCGACCTGCAGTCCAATATCGTTGATGCTATCGATCGCAATGAATACTCCCTTGGTGTCTACTTTGATCTTTCAAAAGCGTTTGACACAGTCAATCACAATATCCTATTACAGAAGCTTGATTGTTATGGTATAAGGGGTTCTGCTAAACTATGGTTTTCTGACTATCTCAGTAATTGCACTCAATTTGTTCACTTCAGGGGAGTAAATTCGGAACCTATGGTTGTAACCTGTGGTGTTCCTCAAGGATCAATCCTTGGACCACTTTTGTTCCTTATTTACATAAATGACCTCGTTATGACTTCAACTCTTCTTAAATTTATTTTATTTGCTGACGATACCAATGTCTTTTTATCTCATAGATCTCCTGACTACCTTTTTGTTACAATGAATCTTGAATTCTGCTGCCTATCCGATTGGTTTAGAGCCAATAAGTTGTCTCTCAACCTGGATAAAACCAATTATGTCTTGTTTCATTCTAGTAAAAAGACTCCTTGCACTAGACCTTTGTATATTAATGATTTGGCCATTGCATCCGCAACATCTTCCAAATTCCTTGGTGTAATAGTTGATAACTGCCCGACTTGGAAAGAGCATATACTCGCTGTAACTAGGAAAATCTCTACTGTTTCTCAAACACTGTTTGTCAGAATCAACTCTAATTCATTTATATCACTCTTTAATATCACCTTATCTCTGTTATTGTAATATCTCCTGGGGTTCGAATTTTAAAACTTATTTAAATCACCTGTTTGTTATGCAGAAGCGGGCTATTAGAATAATATGTGATGTCCCTTGGCGAACTACCATAAATCCTCTACTCATTACTCACAAATTATTGTCCTTATATAACATTATTAAATACCAAGCCTGTCTCTTCATGTATAAGTATCAACGTAATCTTCTCCTTAATCCTTTTTCCAACTATTTTAAGTTGGGTTCCAATATCCATGATCATGCAACTAGATCTGCTCATAAGTATCGTGGTAATTTTCAAACAATTCTCTATCAAATATATTGGCCCTACCCATTGGAACAATCTACCTAGTGAAATGACTGGGGTACCCTCAATTTATCTCTTTAAAAAAGCTTTAAAAAGGTTTCCTTTGTCTACAAACCTATAGGTTCATACTTGTCTCTTGCTATCATCTTTGGTTCTCTTATTTCCGTATTTCTTCTATTTCACCTGCTCCCTTCTTTCTTCTCTGCTCCTCTTTCCTTGTTCCTCCATATCTTCTCACCTCTTCCGCACCTTTCTCTTTTCCATTTACTCCTTTTCTTTTACTATCGCCATCCAAATATTTTTTTTATAGGGTTGTCAGAGCTAGCGGGACATGTTCCCTTCAGACTCACCCTTCCTAATCATCCCTCATAACTGCTCACTTTTCTTGGGTTCGAATGTTATTGTTCATTGTTCAATTTGTATAACATCAACCATTTATTGTCTTTGTTCTATCATCTTGTTTTGAGTGTTGATTGTTAGAAATAAAATGGCTTTGTTTTTGTTGTTTCCATATTTAGTCCATCCTCTAAGGTCAGTGCCATGTCGTCTAAATGGGTCACATCTTTCAAAATACCTGAAGCACAAAAATGATGGACCAGACTTTGATGTCAGTGACTGATGGACTTCTTCCGGCGAATTCTTCAGATAGATAACCTGAAGTAAGCAAGATCTCTTTGCAACCATGCACAGATAACAAAACATGCATTTAATGACAATATCACTCAGAGAAAACATGCATGAAACACTTTTCTCATCACTTCCCTTAAACATCTTAAATTTGTAGCCTTTGTTCTGATCAGTGATTCCCAACCTGTGTGCGCGAGAACCTTGCAAGTGTGCGACGAAACAATATGTAATATGTTATTAATTAATAATAACTAAAAAACTTCACAAAAGAGATATATAACGATTGTTTAAAAATCAAATCTGTTCAATTGATGTAATCATTTACAGTCTTTTAAACTTCTAAACACTTGTCACTACAGTCTACAGAAGAGATATAATGGTTTTTTTAAAGAAAATCTGTTCAATTGATATAATTTTTTACTGTTTTATAAAGACTATGTCACTATATACAGTCCACAGTACTCAACACTAAAGCGATTAAGATTTACGACGAAAAATATGAGAAGACTTGTGACGAAAGTATGGACAAGCATAGTTGCAGCACTGGCAGAGAGTAAGTTCTATAAAAATAAAAACATAGCATTAATTTGTTTTAAATAGCTTAATCCACAAACTCTCATTTGAATTACATACCACAAGATCTCACAAACTTTTTAATTCTAAATTCTTCAATTACAGAGTAACAAACAGTGCCTAGAACCAAAATAAAAAAAACACTGTCTACTAATCGGCTCTAATCCAGATTTGGCTTGGAATTGGAACACGGTAAAGAAATTGCAAATCGGTCACACTCAACATAACCTAACTTGCCTAAGGGATTTTATTAGGGATGAACTGAAACTCGGCTCGGAAATTGGTTTGGTCGAGTTTCATAGCACTCAGCATAAACTCGGACTGAAACAAGCCTGACCAAGTCTGAATCTTTCCAATTTTCTGTTTCGAAAAAAAATCGGATTTTTTTATCGACCCAACTGACAACACAAATACTGTTATTATTATTTACAAAATGACAACCGACCTGACAAAAAACCAATACTGCGACTATTAGTATTCATTAGTTACTCCTTCATAGTGCAAACTAAGGCAAAACAAAATATTCACAAGAGTTGTGCAAACTGCCAAACTAAAAATCAGGAGAATGAGACTTTTTTAAATATTCTAAACTTGGCTCGGACTCGCAAAAATTTCAACTCGTAAAACTCGGTACTCTGCAAGAAATTAAAACTTGATCATCCCTACATTTTATATATCACTAGCTGTCCCTCATATTAACGATCACAGGAATAGCAAAGCATTTGCAGAAGGCAGATTGGAAAGCAAAAGCATGATGATATAAGAATATAACATAGTACTAGATTAGGCTAGAAGAGAAAATACTTACACTATATGCACCGATCAGAAAGGCTGCATTGACCCTCTTCTGAGCATCAGTCTGAGCGTATTGCACAATCTTTTTAGAATTATTTATTGCCTGCAACAACAAACACAATCACTGAATCCTTCACCTAAGTTGCATTTATCTAGTATCAAAGTATTTACACTGCACAAGCACCAAGTTTAGATAATTCAATAACTCTATTTCCAATATGGCATCTGACATCTGTTAAGGAAAAACTTGTTTATACACCTCCACAGAAACTTCACAGTTCCAAATATGGTCTACGCATTGACAGGTCATTCGGCTGTTCAAAGCACAAACACAACCCTATGCATTCCAATAACAAAATAACTTTTTTAACCTCCCAACTTAAGGCGAAAACCGTTTCCTTATGCTAAATGAATGGAGAGATAAGCAAGCCAGATGGCTAACTGAGACTCTGAACATCCATGCCACTGTCAGCTGTCGAAGACAATTCGTTAATTAGCTTCACACTTGTGCGTGGACCTACCAGTGGTGACTCTTTCAGCCTACTGTGCACTATTTTGCTAACTTATGTATTTTATTTGTGTGAAATGACATTTAACATCATTTAGGTCAGCTCAGAGAATGCCTCTGAGTAGGTATCTTGAAAGTTGCTATATAAATGTTGATTACATTACATTAATGGGGTTACTGGCATTTCATCGATTGACATTCATCCAAGCAATAAGCTATACCTACTTAACTTTGCTGAACTTGATTCCAGTTGTAACCGTGATTATCATTGTCATTCAAACATGATTTTATTATCACATGACTGTGAATACTGACCAATGGAGAAAATATATTACTGCCTCAACAACAGCACCAGTATAATACAATGTATTTTAAAACATTGGATGTTTGAAATATTTGTGACAGAAACATGTTGAGAAACCACCTAACTTGTTATCTATATCATTTTCAAAGAAATCTTGTAATAAATTACTGGCATAGACGTGTCCTTTGAAGGGCTCTTACATACAGCACAAAATGCTAATTATCTGACGGCTAGTCATCTAATGATAATCAAGCAGACATACAACATGTCAGTAGGTCTTAAAACAGAAGCTGTGGAACAAAAATGAGTTCATGAATTAGCCGCAAAAATAATTACACATTTCTTAAAGTCCAAAGGAAAATGCAACAGAAAACTCTTAGACGTAATCAACCTGATACTGAAGTGCAAATCCTAAAATAGAATACAACGCGATTTATTATTATTCACGACTAAAGATTATTCCTGGACGCTTTTATCAATTCAAGCAAATTTAGATCCTCAATCTCCAGATGATTCAAAGAGGACAAAACGTGATTCTTGCCAGTTCTCACAAAACACCGTTGATTATGCTGGTCCAAAGGTTGAAAAGTTTTGACTACAAATTTTGAATAACTGTGACTATGATAACCATTTATAAACACAGAGAATACTTAAATGTACTGACCTTCAGTTTCTTGTTAACTTTCATGCAATAGCGATATAACATGGCAAGGTTCAGAGGACCAAAATCCGCAAAGAAACTGAAAGATAAGACAACCATAGAAGCCAATTAAGCTTACTTGAGAGACTACACATGAAAAACACAGCACATAATCATATATTAATATATAAGAATTCATTGTTCTTAGTCTGTTTTCATGTCTAGCTGACATAGAAAAACAAGGAAGATGATTATCAGCACCTTTCTAAAGTAATGTAAGTTAGTAACATATTTTGAATACAATACAACTAGGCATTTTTGACACACCTTAACAAGACAAAAGCGCACTTTGCTGCATTCTGTACAAGGAAAAAAGATAGGTCTTCAGTTTTGACTTGAATAGTTCAAATTTACATTTAACTAATCTAATCCAATGATTACAGTTATCAAGGCATCACGTAGAACTGTAATCAGTTATATTCATATGACACCATCCACAGGAAGACATACATTTTATGTAGACGAAACACATCAACAACAACAAAGTAAACAATGGATGAATCACTCAGGCTCAGTTATAACATAAGCTGAATTTCTATATCACAAAAGCAACTTAAACAGTTGTGGTTACACAAGAAATAATTAAATGAAACAGACACTTACTTTGCATAAACAAATTCACTGTCGATGGAGAAATAATGAACATGGGCTGATTTACAAGCAACTACTGGATGAATTGTAAAATAAAGTCGGTCTGAAACAACAGAAGCACACGTTTGACTTAGAATGGTGTAGTAGCAGTTACTTATAGTGTAAAATGATTCAAAGGAAACATACATTATTGACTCATGGTTAACAATGACTAAAATCCTGTAAGTCTGTGGGCCGAGTACATAACATTTTGCACATAACATTTGGGAGTCACTTTACTGTGAAATGAAAAAAATGGAAAAATCTACAGGTATGTAGTTTAATACAACGGTACCTTAAACAATTGCACAGCATCAACCTGTTATCCTGATATGGCAGAATAAGCCTACTAGTTATCACTTTATGGGTCTGATCTTATTAAAATGTAAATTGGGATACGCTGTTTAATAAAACTATTTCTAATTACGAAAATATAGTCTGCTCGCAAGCAGCATAGGCCAATTACCTCTATACATTTTGCAATAATATATTATATCTTGGCTAAAACTTCAAATTAGAATGTAAGGCATCCTGAGACAAGTATCTTCCTATTAGTAGGAAGGCAGGACTGGCAGGCAGTAGTGCAGCAATTAATTGGCAAGTAGAACTACATAAGTAACAACTAACAAATACACTAGTCAAACAAGCCATGTGTGAGCTGCACAGCCAGAAGGCAAGAAATAATGATAGAACGCTACATAATTTACATATGAATGCAGTAAAAGTTGGTTTAAAACAGCTTAATTGAACTAGCATCGTAGTAGGCTCTCAAATGGATTCAAATCCCCTTCAGATTTACATAGAGCTTGTGTAGATTTGACCCTGCAATTTTACTCCCAAAATTTGGAATCACAATTGTTTACTCTCTTAGGTTGATGTGTATGTATCATGCTAGTTGAAGACGTATTACTTAAATAAGGTAGCGTAATGGATAGCGGCATTGGTTAAATTAGGTGTATAACGTAATGGCCGCCTTGCATGGCTGCCAAAACTAAATTTGACTCCAGAAATAACTTGTCCTCATTAGCATATACTATGTTTGTAATCACACCGTGGCTTGTCAGTTGAATATAACCGAACATTATTATTATTGTGACTCATAATAATAACAGCAACAGTAAAATAACATTTAGCAGACACACATATCTATCGTGATCACAAAGTTGCATTACATAATGATCCCATCAAATCTAGTGTAATTCCTTTCTCATTGGTCTTCCTAAGGTGCAACTCTCTTCCTCAGTCAATTCTCAACACAGCTGCTACACTGATAGCCAGACTTCCCCAGTGCTCTTGCATCTCTACTTTAATGTTTCATGAACTTCATTGACTCTCACTCAATGTTCCATACAATTTATAATCCTCATTCCATTCTTCAAGACTCAGTGGGGTCTTGCCCCAAAATATCTGTTTGATGTAATACTTCCTTCTCATTCAGTTTCCTCCCACTATCTACTTCGTTCCTCCAAATCTTGGTTTACCCATTCAAGAATGGCTCAGTCTCGATCCTTTACATCAATTGGTCCCCTATTTGGAATGCACTTTCTCAATCTGTCCGCTCTTCAATTCCATCTGGCCATCTCTCATCATATTTCGTTATCTCAAAACTTGCTCCTTCTTGCAAGGCCTTGCAAAATGGCAGCACTTTCGAATGGTTCACCCTACGAATGGTGCTTTATAAATATTTTGATACAATACAAATTCAGTGACAGACTGGATATTAAAATTCAGATCACAGAGAAGCCACTCTTATGCTGGAGTGTTCATGTGGAAGTTTTAATGACATCTACATAACAAAAACTAATCTAAACGCAAAATTTTGAAAACAGGTGAGTTTGCCTGTAAAAACGTTCATCGATTACCGAGTGGACTCACCTTTGATGATCTCGCACGAACTGGCAAGAATGTCAAGGTCCAGTTTTGTTGGTTCCATATTTCTTATTAAATATGTAACCCAGAGTACAAGAAGCTCGTCACATCAATAATTTTAATAGCCGTTGCCAAAATTAAAAATTCGCATAACACATCAAAACTGCATTTCACTGCGCGTCATGATTAAACAAGGTGAAAACAATCGTCCTCGAATGGGGTTAAGTCTATCTATCTCATGCAGAAGGTTTCGATTGGAAGTTACAGTAGCATCCATAGTTGCATCTATAAAACTCTACAGGGTTTGACAACCATGTCATATGTCACGGTGAGTCGCGTCAGATAGCCTTCAACGACATTACTGCCATTAAAATAGCGTGCGTCTGTTGTTTAAATATTTTAAAACGATTGAGTCTACCGTTCCCCCATCTAATTTACTCCATTGATGTTTGCATTCTCCAGGACAGGAAGTTGCAAACGGTCACGTGATGTTTTCATGCGTCAGTGACCATTCTTGGCCAATGACCCTCGTGTTGCCATGACGACATAGTATAATCGCTCAAGTTCTTGAAGCGATTATTCACTGGAGTAATGTTAAATTGTTTTGTCTTCTGCTCAGAGATCAAAGGTTCTTTTCTTGTCAGGACAAAATTTAATAAAAGATTTCTCAAAACTTCTGTTCCACCAATCCACAGGACCATAATCCAGACTGTGAGTTTGTTTATGAAATTTGATTAACAAAACCCTGCTGTCAAATTCAAATGTTCTATTTACACATTGTTTATAGACCTAAGACAAGGCTTAATATAGCTTATAAAGAACTAAAGTAATTTCAATCTGCTAGTCTATATTATGGCCTCAATGCAACCTCATGAAAATTAATTACATAATTGTATATAGGCTACCTCTTCAAGAACTCGAATTTAATTATCTGATCAGGTCATCGCAATAGCAATATCCAACCATCAAAAGTGTGCCACTCAAACGGCAAGCGCAGGGCACCAGCCCATTCACTAGCGCTGCGTCGATCAAGTTATAGCGTTTGTCAGAAGGTTTCGCGTTGCGCGCTCGATCAATCGATCGGCTGTGTTCCATCCTATAATTACTTGCGACCGAGATACGAGCATCTAGTTCATCTGTCTGGAATTAACTTCTATATATTAATTTTGAGCCCTGCTTTTAGCCTAATGATTTGTGGTCTAACCGTCCGAGTTCTACAAGCAATTAAATCGCTGAAATCTTTTTTCTGTAGTAGTAGTGATGATGACGATGACGATGATGATGTCAACGACAATGACAATAATAATAATAATAATAATAATAATATTATTATTATTATTATTATTATTATTAATGATAATAATAATAACACTAACAATAATAAAAATAATAACGATAACAGTAATAATAATAAAAATAATAACGATAACAATAATAATATTAACAATAAAAAATAACAATAATGATAATAATAATAATAAAATATAATAATAATAATAATAATAGTAATAGTAATAATAATAATAATAATAATAATAAAAATAATAATAAGTTTTTCTATTTTAGTCCGTTTGATCTGGTTACTTTCTATACTTACCCAATCCGGAAGTAGTCGCCATAGGCTAATCTCAAACTTAATTCAACAACATGTTGACACGTCTGTGCAGTTTGCCTTTAAATGCTTTCAGTAATGGTCGGTTGACCAAAGTGGAAACTATGTTGATAACCACTGTCAGATGGCGAAAAAGACGCTGGGCACCGATTACTCCTAGTAAATTGTTTAGTGTTCCGGAAAGAAAACCTGAAAATGCAGAGGAGAGCGCTGAGCTGAAGGTCCGTTACGCACATTACCGAACGGAAATGCGATCCCTAAGGTATCGAATTTCAGTCTGAGGGTTTTGTGCCTTATGGTTTGCTCTAGGGTGACCACATGTCTCGAATTGGCCGGGACAGACCCGGTTGATCAAAATGTCCGGCGTCCCGGGCAGGTCCATTCCGGGACAGTGTAACAAACAGTGCCAAAGTTAGTCTCTTTGTCGCCCTTGGGCTTAGTCTGTCAGAAACCCTTTCAAATTGAGCAAATGAATAAGACATGTTGATTCTGTGTGACCATCTCATTCGGCGTTCTCTGTAACGATTATACTTAGCCTATATTCTCCAATAGGTGCTAATAAGTTTATGTCTAATCGTAATCATAATCGTGAACTCCTAACTTCTTAAGTGCCACTCGAAGCCAAGGGCAGTGCACCGTTATTATCGAGCGCCGGGTCAAGTCAGAGGGGATGTCCAAAGAGGTTGTCATATGAGGTCAGAGTTCGGCTGCCAGAGGGTGAGGAGGCAGCGCAGCTGCTAAGGTGGATGTCGTTTGTAATTAAAAGGTGGAAGATCGAATGAAGTGAGGTAGGAATTCTTGAAGAGGTCAGACTTCAGTTCTGAATGGAAAGTTCGAGAGATGATAGAAGAATCTGGGACAGATAATGGTCACTGATTGACAGTGATGTAGAGGAACCGAAGAGATGCGAACGGAAGGTCGTCGTGCGTTTCAGAGACTTGATGCAGTGTATGCCTCGGTTTAAGAAAACTTGAGATGAGAAGTGACAGTGACATGAGGATGGTAAAGAGTTCCTGAGTGTACATTGGAACTTGCAGTAAGGAGTTGCAGGTTGGTGATAGGACTTGGTTGTAGATTCACTAATTTTTAGTCAACTCAGTTATTTTAGGAAAGGAGAGGCATGATGCTGCCCAGGCATTCTGGCACTAGAGCTTGGACTAGTACGCTTTGGATAGGGCCTAAGGCCTAAGTTGCATGATGCTGCATGAGAGGCATGATGCTGCCCAGGCATTCTGGCACTAGAGCTTGGACTAGTACGCTTTGGATAGGGCCTAAGGCCTAAGTTGCAGTCGCTTGAGGTGTGTGGATTCAAGGCTAAGGTCCTATTTACATCGTCGCGGTAGTGCTGCACTCTGCCATTACAAGGTTCTAATTTAAAAAATGATTAACTTATGTGATCATGTGACATTTGCCTTCTTGAAATTAAAGCTTATAATTAAAAAACTTCAAATAGATGCAGTTTTAGTTCAAAAATCTTGAAATGGATTTCAGTTGGGTTGTTGCGCAAGTATAGCGCTTATTCCAATGAACGCAGTGCCCAACTGAATTTGACTTAGACCAGAGAAAATGTGGTGTCCCAGAATGGCAGAAGTGAAATGTAGTCACCCTAGTTTGCTCTGTAATTCAGAAAAGTTATCTGCATTTATTTGTGTTTATACTTATGTTTTCTAATGAATTTGCAATTGTTCTTCCTCTAATTAACCTTAACCAAGACTTGTAATGGTGACTGACCAACCAGTTAACAAAACAGAACAATTAATATGCAGAGGCCGGTTGGCAGATAACAAAGGGTGGAACCTAAAGGGACCTCAGTCCCACTAGTAGGAACACCAAAATGTTACCAAATTATTAGAAGCACAGTTATGCAAGGGAGTTTAAGACAATGCACAAGACGAGTGCTTGTATGTAGCACATTTTCTCTAGCTTTTAGCATTCTATATCATTTGTCCACTGTTGCATATAATTTGAGCACCACTCCAACTTCAACTGACAACTTAATTTTTGTCAGCAATCCAAATACTACTTGCACTATGAGTTTTTCATCAATGCAGCTTCTATTTGTAAAATAGTTTCAGCCATTAAACTTCTACTTATACTACTATAACATTTTTCATCATTCCAACTTCCATTTAAGCAAGGATTATTTATTTGATCAAGAGAATGACTTCATTGTACAAAAAAATAAGGCTGATTTCTCTAAATGTTTAAAAGAATGTAGATGATTGTATCTCAGTACAGTAGTCGTGCAACAACTCAGGCGCCGCTCCTTGAAGTGATTTAAAAATGGGAAGAGTTTGTACTCGATGCGGTATGGGACAGGCAGCCAATGCAGGACTTGACGGAGTAGCGGTGTCAAGTGATTGTTGTACTTCCCCTGTTGCAAATGAGTCTGGAGACCGTCCAAGAGATACCCGGGAGCGCCAGCCAGCACGCTGTTGTAGCGGTCTACTCGAGAGATGACGAACATAGCGCCGGCTGTTCTAGCAGCCTTGCAAGGCAAGGACTTTAGACAACTGCTGATGAGACGTAGCTGAAGGAAGTAACATCCGACTGCCTGTGCGACATGGCGCCTCATGGACAAGACGCCATCACGACGCCGAGGTCACGCGCCGTGGTCGATGGCGCAATCAGAGCCCCACAGATGCTCAGCTTGCCGGTGTCAATGTTGAGACACTTTCTGCTGGTCGCACACCACAGCAAGTCAGTCTTCTCCTGATAGTGCCACCGTCTATTTGACCACATCCGCTCATTGATCTGGTTGATTATACTACTGTAACATTTTTTATCATTCCAACTTCCATTTAAGTAAGGATTATTTAATCAAGAAAATGTGCTTCATCCGCTGCTGCTGCTGTATGACCATTGATGGAGGTACTGACATGTAGAGCTGCGTGGCATCAGCATAGAAGTGAGATGACAGGCTGAGACTCGCCACAACCTCAACCACGGTGTAGAATAGGAACAGCTGCGGTCCAGGAACGGATCCCTGAGGGATGCCACAAAGGAGTAAGTGGACAGATGAAAGAGCTTTGTTGAAGAGCACTGTCTCACTGTCTGTTGATGACCGCAGAGGTAGGGGCTGAGCCAATCGAGCATGTCAGAGCGGATTCTGTTAGGCGCTTGTCCAGGATGACATGGTCGACCATATCAAAAGTGGCCGAAAGGTCAAGCAGACCAAGCAAAGCGTGGTCACCCGCATCGATTGCCTTGATGATGTTGGTTACCCAGTGGCAGAGCTTTGCCTATGTTGGTCTTTTAGCTTGGAACTGTCTTCCACAGTCCCTGCGCCTGGAGTTACTGACCCTCTTACCTTGTCAGTTTCGGAGACGCCTTAAGACCTTTCTTTTCCCACACACAGATGCCCGTTGAGAGCGCTGCTGATTTGAGCGACGCTATATAAATGCTTCATTACATTACATTATCACTATCGGGGGTGCGGTCTCAGTCGAATGAAAGCTCCGATGGGCTGATTGATATACTGGTAGAAGGCCTGCTCATGACAGGTACTCGGTCAGCTGTTATGTAGGCAGCCAGTACTGTCATTTCTGCATAACATTTGACATATACCCAAATGTTTGAATGCCACTCACCCAGCCAAGCCAATATATTTATGGCATGCTGTTGCCAACTAAGTAAGGAGAGTTAACACTTTAATGAGGATGTGCATGTGCTAAAAGCGACTGGGAAACCAATGCAACTCATTGTTAAGGCTTTGTTGACACTTAACGGGACATTGTGACATCCAACCATGCTGCACATGCATGAATCAGTATTATAGTTTTGGGCATACTGATCCCTTGCATAGGATGTTGAGTCTTCATCTTTTGCTGGCTTATGACTCAGGGAATGGAGTTAATCCCTGTCAATCTATATGGCGTATGAGAGACTTTGCTTATACATCTTCTAAATCTGTTTTTTCTGCAAAGAACAGTGACACAGTAATGACAATATGTGAACTTTATTTTGACTGCAATCAGGTGGCTTTATGAAACTTCACTGCAGTCATTGTTTCTGCTTTGAATTTGTTCAACAGGGAGTATTTTAGAAATGAGCTGAAGGCAAAGGCAGCTTCTTTGACTGACCAGTTATATGTGGATCAGGAAGACCAGCATTTTGCAAGGTGTATACAAGAAAATAATCTCTGGAATGAACAGTCAGCTAAATTTAGGTGAGTTTGCAAATTCTTAAAGAATTTAATGATGGCATCCATAAACATTCCTTCTTTCTGGCTCAACTCTGTGTAACTTTGGTTTACCACCCGAGATTCAAGGTTGCTGAGCAATGGTAGAAACACTTGGTTATAGTAGAATTGTTTATTCAAAGATCTTTCTTCTAGTAGTGACTCTGATCCTGAACTCCGACCGAGTTTACAGTCTCAGCTTTACGCTAAAGTACTGTTCGCTTAGTCTACACATTGTTCATGTGCAGGATATAATAATCAATCAATCAAAAATACTTGATATAGCGCCCCTTCAAGATATCTACTCAGAGGTGCTCCCAGCCTAATCCTTGGCTGAAAAGGACAGTTTTAAGAGAGGTATAAAATGAAGATGAGGAGTTCTAAGGTAGGAGACGGAGCTCTATGGGATGTCCATTCCAGATTTTTGTCCCACGACCAAGAAAACCCGATTCTGCATTATGGAAGTGCGTGCAAAAGGGACGATCAGGTCGCCATTATTATCATAATAATAATAGTAATAATAATAATAAAATAATAATGATAATAATAATAATGACAATATTAATAATAGTAATAATTTGCCAGCACCCAGTGTGGCATAACCAGGCATGATTCCTATATATCTAGGCTACGCTTGCTAGTGTATTTCTGCCATGCCTAGCAGAGCACAGGACTCATTTGCTAATTCCTCTCCAAAGAATATGTTTACCTAGAGCTCTGAGTTATTACTTTAACAATACTAGGGTGTTATGCAGAACTGTGTTGCTTGTTGCTTAATTTTTGTACACAAGTGTTGTGGAATTTTTTATGTAAGCAATTGGTCTCTCTGTAACATTTGTTTCAGATTGTCAGTGGCAGGTACAATCATTAGCACGAACAGCAAAGTTTTTAGGGATGAAATTACATTTTAATTAGTAAAAGTGGATGTGCATCAAAATGTTATGCTTTGATAGTCTAAAAGTTTTTTTTTTTATGTCTGATGTGGTTTTGGTATGAATATACAGGGAAGCAAGAGAAGCTGCACTTGCAAAAGAGAAGCACGAGATCGAGCTGCAACAGTTGATTGATATGGAAGAGAAACAGAAGGAATTGCATACACAACTAAGATCAGAAGTGTTGAAAACCAAGGTAGCAAAACAACATCTAATCTGCCTTTATAACTTTCCGCAAGTGTGTTAGTGCCAAGGAAAAATTTGTAAAACTTAGTAGAGCTGATTAATAAAACTGTTATTTCCTTGCACAAAAGCATGAATTGCTTTTTAACTTACTTGTTAAGTTCAAATGGTATTATATTTGCTGAATTCTAACAGTGTACTAGAGTTGATCTGCTTTAGTAAACACAAAACTATATATTGCTAATTATGCCAGTGTAAATGGTTTGGATTAGCTGTGCTTAATGTCAAGTAGTACAGAATAAAACCATAAAAGCTATTATTAACATGCCACCATATCTGCACTTTTGATCTTGCTATCTGTTGTAAATTTTTGTTTTCAGTAGATTCACCTTTTTGCGTTTGTCACAATTGGGACTCTTTTACAGAGTCTTCACTTGTCATGTCACTTATTTTGCTTTGAAGGTCTTTTGTCCAATTGTTTTATTTTTATTTTGACAACATTTCAGTGACCTTTTTATGTTTCACATGGGCTTTGTACAGTTTCAACTGATAATTATTTTTATCACCTTTAGTTTTTTTAAATGAGCATTGCATTAGAATGTTTTCCTCCTCTTGGGAGCTTGTAGGTCCAGCCTGCAAGCTGCCAATACAAGGTTCATCACAGTAGAACTTTACTGATATCACTTTTCGACAATTATGCCGATACCACGTATCACCGATTATTGAAATTGCGGGTGTCAACTATGAAGCCAATTATTTCTAAATTTGTTATTTTGTTCTTCTTGCTTTTGTAATGATTACTGTACAAAAAACAGATAAATTTTTTTAACCATTTTCGTTTAAAGCAGTGGGACGTTACTTGGCTTGCAAACCAGTACATGGTACTATTAGATCATCTGGCAAGAGGTGAACCACGAAAACGAAAAACTTTTTTACATTGGTGCTAAATATCAATACTGAAAAAGCTAAAAAAATTTCAAATAATCAGCCCATTCGGGGTATGAGTATTGGTACAACTCTATATCACTGCACTATTTGTAATTGGGAATGTGGGCAACTTTGCCTTCAGTGGTTAAACTAAAGCCTCACTTGGGTGTGGGACGATATATCTTGACTTATTTTGATGTGTTCATACTTCTTTTACCAACTCTTTGTCAACATTAATTAAATATGATGAACAGTTTCAGTTTCCCATGCATTTAAGTGCCCGCTCGTCATTAAAGGGTTAATAAATTTTTGTAGAACTTATTAATAAATTGGTGTAGAACTTATTAATAAATTGGTGTAGAACTTATTAATAAATTGGTGTAGAACTGTGCTATTTGTTTTATGTCATTGTAGGAAGATTCAAAGCGTTTCATATCGGCAGATGATCTAGAAAATGCAATTGAGGTTGCATTGAACCAACGTTCAAATTACAGTTTTGTGATTGATCCCAGCGGGAAGCGACACATTGAACAACCGGACGGCAGGACTGTTGTAGGACATTCTGAAGAAGATGAAGGCAGTGCGGTTGATGTTACGAAACCAGTGAATGTAGATGATGTTAACCGAGAATCATCTAAATGAGTCTGACTTATTGCAACTGCTGGTCATTGTTCACAACTAGCGTATTGTGTACCCATGCAGCACAGTTGATGTGATTTATGAAAATGGTTGCAGGTTTCAGATGCTGCTTAGAAGAGATGGTTGCGTGGATTGGATAGGTTCTGGATATAGATGAGAATCTGTCCTGGTTATTAAAATGAAGGAAGTTCGTTATTGATTACCAGATTGCAATCTAGGTATTTAGGGCCCATCCATATATTACATATGCAACAAAATCGGATTTTCGGACCCTCTCCCCCTGTTGCACCGCGTACATTTCGTGGACCCCATACATACGTACGTACATTTGAGCTCTACCCCCCCTACCATTGCAAATGCGTAAGACATTGATTTTACCACAGGCTATTTATTTTTGTTAAGCATCATATTTGACAGCTTAAATTCGGTAACAGTTATGAAGAATTAAAACACTAACAACACTTGCATTTGAAACTGTTTTAATGCTACATAAATTGATTAAGCATGAATATAGTCTGTGATTAGGCTTACAGTTAAGATTTTCATATTCTCTATTGTCAACGTCATAATTAGACAATTATATTTGCGTACGAACATATTTTCGGTACCCCCTTCCCCACCATACGCACCCGTATGCAAAATGGCCGAAATTTGAAACCTCCCCTCTCTGCATATGTAATATGTGGATGGCCCCTTATGAGGGTTCTTGGCAGATGCTAGTAAAGTCGATCTACACTTGAGTAAGCACAGTATGAGTAGCAATGCAGAACAAACTGAAAGTTAATATACAAATGGTGCACATTAATTGCTGGCTAATTTCAACTGTCTTTGTGTGTTTGTCTACAGTGATGTATCACTTGGATAGCCAATAGATTGTACTTGATAAGCCAGATGTCGTTTTTGAATGATTTTCATCTTGCTGCCAAATACAGAAAATATACATTTACACATAAAATATATTTATCACTGCTTTCGTGATTAGCACTTGATTGACTTAAATCAATGGTGTTAATCAATAAATAATTAATATTGTACTAGATGTTTGCCTGTCCTAGAAAGGTAAGTTAGTTCTTTTCCCCTCCAATTCTATTTCCCTTCCTCCTTCCTCTCCATTCCTATGCCTGTTTCCTCCTATGATATTGCTCTGCGCTGCTCTTCCTTACCTATCAAATTCCATCCACCTCATATGTCCCTCTCCTGGCCTCTTAATACTGCAACTTCTATTTCCCTGCCCTTCCCCTTATATAGGCCTACTAGTATGTCATGTCTAAGGACTCGAGAGGCTGATATGGGCAGCAAAGGTGAATTCTCGGTCCAAGGTGACACTAAGGTCACACATAGTAGTGGAGAAGGTCAAATGGATAAGGTGGTAGCAAGCAAGGCCATGTTTAACTTAGCCAGTTGTTAATGCGTGCTAGCCAGATGTGCTGGGTTTTAGAGGAATTAAGCCACAGCCAATTCGACAACATCCAGGCCTCCCATGATCTTAACCAGAGTGGTCAAAACAGTGTTTGAGGTAGAGCATGCGAGTAGGCCTGGACATGGTCTGCATATTTATTTTTATTATTATTCCAATCAAACAGTGAAATAACATACGTACAGTGATCAAAAAATACACGGAGAGATCGGAAAAAATAGGGAAGAGATATAATACCTTGACAAATGCAGCATAGGAAACAGGAAGCAAGGCAAGGTAACAAGTTCAGATACGATGCTAAATGCCGAGAGGCGATGACCTTTGAGAGGAAGAAGACGTTGGCGATCGGTCAGAAGTTGGATGTAATTGTAATTACGGCCATTTATACAACGCCATCAGCAGAGGCGGCAATCTCGCCTGACAGGTGGGGGAGACGCCCAATGAGGGGTAAAAAATGTGGGGGACACACGTATGACGTGTCCCCTTCTGTAAAAGGTGGGGACTTTTCCCCCTTGACCCCCCGGGTTCGCCGCCTCTGGCCGTCAGTAGCAAGCTAATTCTAGGGCGCCTTAAATGACAGTTGGATGTCTCGGTTCGGTCAAGCTCCTCACGCTTGAGGACTGGTACTAGGATGGAGCTTTTCTAGGTGGTCGACAGAACCCCTTCCGGAATGTATCGGTTGTAGATTATTGTGAGCAGTGGTAGCAGTATGTCCGTAATCATACATGTATACCCCCGGAGCAGAAACATTAGGAGAGAGTCAAACTCGAACGACTTCGGTGCGGCGGCTATTATGGCACGGCTCGGTTCGTCCGCGGCCAAGCAGGGCGTTGAAATTAGTTACGACGGGCTTCTCCCGCATGTGAACCTTGATCCAAGAAATAGGGGGAGTAGATTTCATTGAGAGAACGAGAGAACTTATATCAATTTAAATAGGAGAGGAGAGGGGAGGTAAGAGGAGACGAGAGAAGCCTTGCCCCAATGACTTCGGGGTTATAAGCCCATAATAACCACTTGAACTGATAAGCATGAGCATCAATCTTGGCTTCCATGTGGTCCTTGTCTCGGTAGCGCCTGTGCATGTCTCGGACAAACTTCACAACACGTAACGAACGATCAGCAGATGACCTGGTTTGGGAGTGTGTACACATAGGCCTAATGATATACTAGGTGATGCTCTCCTCTTCTTGTGGTACCAACTATATAGGATGGCATCTTCCCCTGCTTTGGTCTGTTCGCGTAGGTCAGGCCTCTGTGCTCTGTAAAAGAACTTACGGATAATTTCCGCCGATTAAGTTCAACGTGTATTGCAGATCGTTATATCTTCAGATATGACCGTTGACCAACGACATCAGCCAGGGAACACCAATCGCCACCCTCGTGCACTTTGTAGTCAACGGAGCAGCCGAGGTTCTCCAAACAGGACACAACGGCGAGAACCTCGGTAGACGTTGGCTTGGCCTGCCCTGCGACGGCCTTCGATTCCGAGTGGGTTAATCGACCTCGGCGACACGAACCTCTATGTATACGTACGATAGAATCTCTATATCAGATTGCGGGGTTTTGGCCCGTGTGTAGGCCCTATAAATAACTTTTTCACGTGGCTCAACATCCAAATCTCATAACAATACAACGTAGGCCTACTACGTCTGTGCAAAATTTCATGCTTGTATCACAAAGTGATAATTATTTTCAATTATTTTTCAATTATTGATAATTGCACAATTATTTTCCTAAGCCGCTGTACTACTATAGGTTTATTTAACGACGCATCCATAATCGACCTCCTTACACAGGTCTAGGCCTATTGCCTCCGGTGCAGAGATCAAAGACATCAAAGACATCTGACCGTTATGAACTGTCACGAGCAAACATCAAAGAGATCAAATATATCTTGTGATTTATGAAATCAAACGGATTGAAGACATCATAGACTATCGTCCCGTTTTACTGGCGCGAGCAGACATCAAAGGGACCTTAAAGATCAAAGACATCTAAAATCAAACACAATTATATGACGATCCAATTATTACTCGTATATTGACGTCATAGCTATGCAACATCACATTTGAACAGACAGTCATTATGAGAGCCGCGACCACAATGTCTCAACACTATTATGCCTAACAGCAGAGAAGATCTCAGAAAGTAGAGAAAGAAGGACAGTCTCTGTGGAATGAGGAGATCTTAACTTAGCTCTTAGCTAAACTGGTTAGAAGGAATGAACCCAGATTGCTCAACACAGACACAAGACGTGCTAGAGTCATAGAAAGAAAAATAAAGGATACATTTTATGTTGGTCGATACTTTATAGATAGGGCATAGGTTGGTCTCAACATTAGGCTTTTTGAGCGATGGAAATACGAGGGCCAGATTCTATGAAGGAGGGATGCAACTTTCGAAGAGGGACCGGTTAAGCAACAAAACAGTGAATTGATTTAAATTTAAACCCGAATCAAAACAAAGCACACAGAATTAAATTTAAGAGCGCTTAAAGATATGCACAGGAAATTGTTAAAATTGTAAACAGGAAATTGTTAAAGTGGATTTATAAATAATAAGGAAGAGCGTCAAATCAATTCGCCAGGTGGCAGCTAATGGTGATGGTTTTGCTTCACAACGTATTGTGAACTTCGATTAAACAATGAATTTCCGTGGTACATGGAATTTCCAATTGGCAGGCAAAATAGCATAAGCTGAAATTTTTTTATATAACGAAACTTTCAACCTACCCCTACCTTACACAATATAACGCTAACAAAACAGGAAACCACCCACCTACCCCTTGAGCGTTATATAATATGTGAACGGCCGCTTATAATGTGAGGGGTTAAAGTGGATCTAGTTCGCATGACAGATGAGAAAACTTAACGAAGATAGACCCGGAAATAGGCAGAAAACTTGACCGGCTGTATTTATCCGAAAGTTCCTGACCGATACAGACAGACCCATAGCAAGGGAAGACGCCTTTCGCGTTGGTACCATGCAGAAGAAGAAGAGAGCGCCACCTTACCCTGCTGTTTGACGGGCGTTTGACAGCGCTTCGAGACCACCCACTCTGCTTCTAAAAGACTAAAACTCAAGTTGTCTGGTTTGGTAGGCCTACTCCTCAGCAGCTACAGAGGTTTGATTTTTTTCTCCTATCTGAAAAGTTCCATTTCTTCTCTTTCTCGTCAAGTGTTTGCAAACTGTTTTACAAATCGGTCGGTCAATCAAAATAGACGAACCGATCTGCCACCTGAGGACCCCGGCCCGAGTATATTTTTGCCACACTAGGTATGAAGATTGAAGACACTCTTCTTTCTCTCTAAGATGTCTTATCAGCGGTCGATATAATCGATCGAAACCTCTGCCTCTAAAACTCAAGTTGTCTGGTTTAATGTATATCTCAGCAACTACAGAGGCTTGATTTTGTTCTCCTGTCGGAAAGGTTCCAATTCTTCTTTTTCTCGTCACGTTTTTGCAATCTGGGTGATATTCTTGATAGCGACCAGGGACGCCTTTATAAATGTCTTCCAGATAGCTATTATTAAGAAGTTTTTGGCTTCACACGCTGCATTTTTGAAGTTTCGCGGTTGCTATACGCTGTGTCCGGAAATAAAGGGAGCCTATGATTATAAGGAGGAAAAAATAGTAAATATATTCGTCGATTTTCAAAACTCCAAAACCGTTTTAATCATGACATATTAATCCACATAATTATGTATGAACGTCCAGGTTAAAAACAGTACGTCATAATGACGTCTTTATAGTACAAAGTCAATGCCTGGGAAGAATATTATCAGCTGGTCATTGAAGCCTACAAGATTATTACTGGGAAGTCGGAGAGGTTTTTTCAATTTGCATCAAGTAAACTAACTCGAGGACAAAGGTATAAATAGTTTAAGAAACCGAAAAGAACATTAGGGCAGAAATTCTTCAGTGAAAGAGTTGTAGACTTGTGGAATGGTGTGGATGATGTAGTACTGTCTCAGTGAGCACTATCACAGCTCTTAAGATGAAACTTGGAAAATTGGGCTATTAGATTTATCCAGGACAAATTGCAGTGGTTTTAACACAGACTATACGTCTTCTTGACCACTTTAAGCCCTTGTTATGCAATGATATGCTTCGATCTATTGACCAATGGCGCACGCGTCTTGAGGCTTGTGTTGAATAAAATATTTTCCCAATTTTGCCATTATAACATGTCTAACGCTTTAATCATTGTATATAACATATTCTTAAATTTTTACTGCTAAGCATTCACATACAAGTGTATCGTTCAATGGTTGTGATTTATAACTGCTTTGTTCGTTTCGATATCAATTGGTACGGTTCGCCACACTGGTAGGCGCGTAGGATGGGTGTCATGAGCCTTTGTGTCACAGAGAGAGGGTTTGCTTCCAGCAGGTGGCCTATACATATTTTAGCGTTTTTAAAAAAGGAATCCAATAACTTCAAATTTCTTAAAATTGCTTTTATAGCTATTCATAATTACAGTGTCAATAACACCAGTGAAAACTACCTCCAGTTCAACTTTGTTGGGGCTTAGGCACGGTGGGTCAAACACCACCAGAGTATCAGACTCGTCTACACGTTCTGAGGGGCCAAAAATGTTTGCGCCTCCCGTTTTTTGTAAACGCGCCTCTGCTGACTCTATCCGTGAGTATGACGATGAACACCTCTGTTTTGTTTTCCACCCTGACATAATCAGATTTTTTTATCATAGTTACACGTCACGCACGCAATAAAAACTTACTGATGAACATTAAATATGGAAAACCATACAAACTCTTGCAATCGCTTCTGAACGAACGCGAAACAAGACGTCGGATCCCAACGGAAATGCGTCAAGCGCGGGAAAAACAATAAACAAGTGCCCTGTGAAAGCAGTTTCTTGATTAAATTGTTAGCCTAACGCTTCAGGGATCGTGGATATGAATTGTGAAGGAGACATAGGGCCTACATGCATAGGACCACAGTTGGTAATAAGCCTCAAAATAAGTTTCTACTTTATAGAGGTCCTCAGTGCTACATATATGGCCATGGACTGATTTTGTAATTTTCATTAGCTGCCACCGAATGAAGATATGCGAAGATAATGATTAGGGACAATTTAATGCGACGTTGATGATACTACCAAGTTTCTATATTGTGCCATAATCTTTGCTCACTACACGCGTCTGGGCACAATTTTTTTCTGTCTGTGGATGAATTGGTTAGCGTATGACCACATGGGTTTGACCGATTTAGGGGTCACGCTGAGTTGCTGTCCCGGGCCTGATTCTAAGGAAGTGGCCCTAGCTTGCAGATGTAGGAAATGTCTAAAACCTTGTTCCGACTGAATAAACCTGTAATTTAGATTATAATTTAGAGAACTTAATAATTTTGGTACATGATTATCAATGACGTTTCTTTCTATCTCTTTATTATACATAATCATCTAACTCAGGTTCGGTGGTGTCCGCTCGATAATCCGAAGGTTCGATAGTCCAATCTGTCAAGAAAAAATTACTTTAAATTCAATAAAAACACGCGCATAGACAGTGGCCCTCAATCGTCGTCGGATACGCCAAATTCCTGTACGCTGCTCCCCAATCATGCACAATCATCATCAGTATCATGGTTCATGGGTCGAAGACCCGTAAGTGTCCAATGCAACTATTATCATCTGCTTCCATAGTTCTCTTTCTTGCGCCGCTATTCTTACACTTTAAAGGTCCATTTTGCACCATTCCGTAATATCGTCAATCTACTCTCTGTTCGGTCCTTCGCGTTACCCTTTACTCCCATCATCACAGTTTTCACTTTCCTTTTGTCATTCATTCTACATATGTTACCAAAGAGGCTTCATTTCTCCTTAATGATTGCATTAGCCAAAATCCACAGTCATCGTCCACACTTGCTCCATTATCTTCTGTCCACCATTCAGTCACCTAGGCCTACATACTAGGCCTACAGAGGTGTTCGATGGACACTCGCCAAGATATCTGTGGTAGTTTTCTTTTATAATTTCCATCTTACCTCGGGGGTCATTTTACCCCAACCCGGTCAGAAATTTTCGAAATTGACAGCACCCGAAGAGGCGAAGCCGTCAACCAATTCATCGAAAGATTGAAAAATTGCGCCCACACGTGAATTGCGAAAAATATTCAATGGCACAAACTAGAAACGTTTTAGGACCATGACGCCTGAAGAGGAAACTCAAGAAAGGATTTTTAAAAACGGTCCTTTCGGTTTCGAGTGAAAGATCTGCAGATAGGTTGTAAGAGGTGAAGTGCTGGTGAATAGGTCTATAGGCCTAGTAGGCCTATGATGGATCAGAGATAGGCCAATATATATAGTTACGATTGTCTTCAACTAAACAGAGTTCGAACAGGTACATATATTTGCGATTATCTTTCATACAAATGTCCGCGTAGATAGAAGTCTGCGTTGATGGGCAATTTTAGACCTAACTATTTTCTGCAAGCAAACATAAGGCCTGCACGTGGTCACGAGTATCTTTCAAATCGAGGTCTGCCTTGAACGCTTTTGTCTTCAAGAACACAAAGAAGACGCAGACATAGTTACGATTAAATTTCAAATCGAGGTCTGCCTTGAACACCTATGGTAACGATTGTCTTCAATTAAAATCGAGGTCTGCCTTGAACGCCATAAGTCACGTATGCCCTTCAAGAACACAAAGAAGACGTAGCAATGGTTACGATTAACTGTAAAATCGAGGTCTTCCTTGAACGCCAATGTCTTCAGGAACACAAGGAAGACGCAGATAAAGTTACGATTATCTTTCAAATCGAGGTCTGCGTTGAACGCCCATGTCTTCAGGAACACAAGGAATACGCAGACATTGTTAACGATTATCTTTCAAATCGATGTCTGCTTTGAACGCCTATGGCAACGACTGTCTTCAATTAAAATCGAGGTCTTCCTTGAACGCCTATGTCTTCAAGAACACAAAGAAGACACAGACATAGCTACAATTATCTCTCTCTGTCTTTTCTTCTGCTTGATATGTCACTGCTCTCTCTCTCTCTCTCTGCGTCTTCTAATGCTTGAAACGTCCCTGCTCTCTCTATCTGTTTCTTCTACTATTTGATTCGTCACTGCTCTCTCTTTGTGTTTCTTCTAGTGTTTGATACCTCACTGCTCTCTCTGTTTCTTTTTCTGTTCGATACGTCACTGATCTCTTTGTTTCATCTACAGTTTGATACGTCACTGCTCTCGCTCTCTCTCTCTCTCTCTCTCTCTCTCTCTCTCTCTCTCTCTCTCTCTCTCTCTCTCTCTCTCTCTCTCTCTCTTTCTTCTTCTGCCTGAAACATCACTGCTGTCTTTGTTTCTTCTTCGGTTTGATGAGTCACTGCTCTCTCTGTCTTTCTTCTTCTGTTTGCTACGTCACTGATCTCTGTCTGTTTCTTCTGCTGTTTGATACATCGTTGCTCTCTCTGTGTCTTCTTCAGTTTAATATGTCACTGCTCCCTCTGTTTCTTCTAGTGTTTGATACCTCACTGCCCTCTCTGTTTCTTCCACTGTTTGATACGTCACTGTTCTCTTTCTGTTTCTTCTACTGTTTGATACGTCACTGTTCTCTTTCTGTTTCTTCTACTGTTTGAAACGTCACTGTTCTCTTTCTGTTTCTTCTACTGTTTGATACGTCACTGTTCTCTTTCTGTTTCTTCTACTGTTTGAAACGTCACTGTTCTCTTTCTGTTTCTTCTACTGTTTGATACGTCACTGTTCTCTTTCTGTTTCTTCTACTGTTTGAAACGTCACTGTTCTCTTTCTGTTTCTTCTACTGTTTGATACGTCACTGTTCTCTTTCTGTTTCTTCTACTGTTTGATACGTCACTGTTCTCTTTCTGTTTCTTCCGCTGTTTGATACGTCACTGCTCCCTCGCTCTCTCTCTCTCTCTCTGTCTGTCTGTCTCTCTCTGTCTGTATCTTCTTCGGTTTGAAACGTCACTGCTCTCGCTCTCTCTCTCTCTCTCTCTCTCTCTCTCTCTCTCTCTCTCTCTCTCTCTCTCTCTCTCTCTCTCTCTCTCTCTGTTTCTTCATCTGCTTGATACGTCACTGATCTCTATGTTTCATCTACTGTTCGACAGGTCACTGCTGTCTCTGTCTCTGTCTGTCTCTCTCTGTCTGTCTGTCTGTCTCTGTCTGTCTCTGTTTCTTCTACTGTTTGATTCGTCACTGCACCTATCAAACAGCAGAGGAAACAGAGAGATCTGTGACGTACAAGCAGTAGAAGACACGGAGAGAGATAGAGAAAGAGAAGTGACGTATCAGGCATTAAATGAAACAAAGAGACAAGTGACTTATCAAGCAGTAGAAGAACGAGATAGAGAGCAGTGACGTATCAAATAGTAGAAGAAACAGAGAGAACAGTGACGTATTAAACTGAAGACGACACAGAGAGAGCAACGATGTATCAAACAGCAGAAGAAACAGGAAACAGAGAGAGAGAGCATGTGAAGCTAGAAGATTGTACACTGGCCGGATGGCCATAGAATATGTTATATATAAGGTAGGGTGACACAAAAGTTCGTTCATCGTTTTCAAAATGCGTTTTCTCAGGAAGGGCTTCATATCTTTTTATGATAGATTGCGGGTGTATATACACGCCAAATGAAAGGTATTGGTACAAATTTGGCTTTGATCGGGTCACTGGTTGTCATTATACATTAAAAATTGAAGAGGACCAGTTTCCCGAAAAAATACTGCCATGCGATAGGGCCTACAGTTTGTTCATCATAGTACCACTTTAAGCGAAATATTGTGCCTAGTAGACCATAACACAATATTGTTACCTATAGATCTTACAGACGAATGAGCTATTGGCGTACAGTAATTTTTTCTGCTTTATTATGACAGCACCGACTCTATACGGTGTAGACTGAATTAGCGACTGAAGTGTCCCAACTTTTTTCGATCTCCACGCACGTTGAGGCGACGTTTGACCTGATCAACGTTCTTTGACTCAGGATCTTCATAAACACTGAGAGTCAAGATACTTGGAAAGTTCTCAATAGGAGATAGATCCGGCGAGTTTTGGTTGCTAATCCTTCGGTTTTAAGGTGTGACGGGAGTTTGTAGTCTAGCCACTTCATCGTCACAGCTGATGTTAGACAGCGTGCACCGTCCTGCTGAAATACTCTCAACAAAGCTACCGGATAGCACAAACAGAGCTACCAGGTTAGCACAAAGCTCCCATGCAGGGGTAGCACAAAGAAAGCTACCCACGGTAGCACAATGCTCCCCGGGATAGCACAGACAGCATCACGCCACAATTATTACATTGATTTACTTGAATAAAAAGATCCGTTCTCATCAGTATCACGTTTGAGATTCATCAACAGTCGGCCGAGACTAGTTCTCTAACAGCCAAATGTTTTATCACATTCCCACGATCACATTTTCATGTTTCTGTAAATTTCTTCATTATTAGAGTCAGATCGCGTAAAATTCAGTAAACATTTCAAATCAGAAATTCCTCTTTACACTTATCCTCACAACAACAACTATTTCCACTCCCACTTCCATCATTACTATCATTACTACTACTTTCGCCTACACTTCCCCCACTATAACTATTAGTAGTAGTATTAGGCCTACTATAAATGTTATTGTTACCTTTCTTATTTCCTATTATTCAGCGGACATAATCTGGTCGTCAGACTTGGACTCACTGACAGAATTGAAAAATGAGAGGGCCAGATAGATCCTGAGAAGTGTCTATCCAGGAACCCACCTTATTGGCTCTCAGCGCCCACGTGCATGGGTGGAAAGACTCGAGGGAGAGTGGGGATCAGGAAGGGAGAAGGCCTGAGAGGAATGAACCGATGTGCTGAAGATGGACAGAGGGAATCGATGATTGCATAAATGGATCGATCGATTGATCAGTGAATCAATCAGTGGACCGACGATGAATGCTTTTTATACGTTGTCGTCTTGTTGACAGGGGCGTCCATTAATCAATTAGGTATCGACGAAGCACTCTAATGGAATTGCATTTTCTGGCATAGGCCTAGAGATATCTATGCTTTTGGCCTAATATATATTATGTTCAGATTACGTTGGCCTATGCAGCCAACGGTGAATTCATCGTCGCCGTGGTCATCATCATCATTATCGTAGAGGAGAGTAGTCGTCTCCACAGTTCGTCGTCAACCAATTTAAGTGCATCTCTCGTCATCCCGGTGCATCTCTGGTCTCGGGACTCGGTTTGGTCCCGATGCATTTCGAGACAGGTTTGTTGATGTATCGGTTGTGGTACCCCAAACGTCTCGATCTCGCGGTCATATCTTGACTTCTTCGAAACTGTCTTCCAGTGACTTGAGGCGTAAGTATTCTTCTCTTGAAGAATCGGTCTTCATCAACCTTGCGCAAACTGTTTATGCTCTTGCGCAATAAAATGTCCTTGTCGATCTTATAAACCGCTAGTGCTACAAACGTGATGCATAGATAAACGATCTTTCTGGTTGACGAGTGAGAACAAAACATGCATGTGCGATTTCACACACATTAGTCCGCAGATCCAACAAGGTACAATGGTTTTCTAACAGCCAAGTTATTGTCAATCGAGAATTCGTCCATTGTGATATCTTGATATGCAACATCAACGTAGCTAGTCTTGTCTCAGTTGTGATCCTACAGATCTTAAATCTGTGTTTTTAGTTATTCAAAACAATGACGAATATTAGTCGAAAATTGATTTTTATCTCGGCCTAAAAATGACACAATATGGGTGTTTTTTAACGTTCCTCGTTGAACTTCAATTGGCATTCATCATAATTCGTGATGGTTATAATAGACGACCAATTCAGTTTTGACAATGGCCGCTAAATTGCTACGCCGAACCTCATCCTCCATAGTCTTCTGTCTGTCATTATAATACTACCTAGCTACATCTATTGAGTTTTTTTTCTGACTCTATCAGCGAATTTCGTACCTGCAAGAAAGGTGATTCGCAAGTTTTTTGATTTTTGGGCGTTGTAGAATGTGTGTTAAGATGACGATTGAGAATTTTTTTATGTAGGCTACAAATTCCTTTATTCAGAAGTTCCGTTTTACGCCTAAATTAATTCATGGATTGCAAAAACTGCTCTTAGCCTCTTTCTCTTCTTCCGTCTTTCTCTCTGTGTCTCTGTTTGAGTCTCTCTGTCTCTGTCTCTGTATAGGTTCATATGTATTAGACTGGTAACGAGATTTTCATTAACTGTTCCTTTTTCAGAAGAGGCTAAGAAAAATCGATGGGATTGGTGGATGCCTCTATAACAGGAGGGATAGTCTCCTTCTGCACCTCCTCCTTCTGCTCCTCCCTCAATATGTAGCTCTCTGTGTCTCCTTCGTTATCTCCTTGTGTCTCCTGCTCAGTCATCAACGACTCCGTCTCTTTGTTTGTTTGCCTTTCTGCAGTAGGTCAGCACCAGTGGAGGTCGTGTCCCTTCTCTCTTCGTGTCTCTCTCTCCATCACCCAGTACCTACATATCTGTGTTCGTCCATACGACCGATATGTCTGCCTTTCTTCTGGAGAGCATCTGGAAATAGAGCGATTGATCGGTCTCGGTCTTATAGCTGGCGCGGTTGGCGACAGCGCTGGCCTCTGTGGTCGTAATTTAGAGGCAGAACGAGATTCCGGTTTCGCATCCTATCAACTTTTAAGTGAATTTTACGCGCTTGTTCGATGCGATCCATGGTCGTCCTGGAGAGTTCTGAGGATGCAATTCAATTATCGAGATAATTCTGCGGCGGATCTGTCTTTTTCTATGGCATTGGCACCGAAGCAATAGTGCTTATCGGCAACAACTTGAATGCAGTAGGTGGTGGAAATCGTAAACCGCCAAGTGTTTGTTTCCTCTGACAGCTACATGGATACACTCGTCTAACATTGCGTGAACCTATGACTGGCACTGCAGTTCCTACACAGACTCAATGCGGGTCAGCTATGGACCCACCGAGTGTGGTTGGCTGGGTATAAGCAACAGAACTGCAATTGGAGTCACAATATTGACAGGTTTATTCAGGCGAGATTACCCTTATATAGATGTTCGCAATGTTGCGTTATAGGCGCCCTTGTATCGGTATGGCCGTGTTATGGCGCCATATGAATTGTCTTTATTATTATTATTATTATTATTATTATTATTATTATTATTATTATTATTATTATTATCTTGATATGTATGGCTTACATTATATATCGCTTTATATCTATACGCTGAAACTCAAAAGTCGAGCCTAATAGGTTAGTCATATACACCAGTGGCGAAGTTACAACGTTTCTCGTCCGTAACCTTTGAAATTATTGGAACTCGTAATTGGAGGCTCCCAATTACGGAGCTACTATATGGCACCGTAATTGGGAGCTACTAACACCGTAAGCCCACATCATACGCTTTAAAAGTCATATAAACACACAAAAATTTAACAGACGTTACGATGCACGAATGAGGCCTGGAGTCAGAGACTGTCAGACCCTCCAATCGGAAGACTTTTGGGGCTTCACACCCCTTCACCTGCGGAACTCGTGTTGCCATTAATGATTCTTAATTTTGACTCCCGCCAAGAATTCGCACATGAGGTTCCAGAGGTGCAAAAAAATTGTCATAAGTTGTTTTTTTTTGTTTTTTGCGCTTTTGGGTTTTACTTGGTTTTTTAGTCTTCCTTTCGGTTTTGTCACAACAGTTTTGTTATAAAAAGCATCAAACAGAGCATGAATAAAGAACTCCAACTTGTTTTAATAATTAATTCAGTTTGATTTTGGACTGAATAACACACAATCTTATAAATAAAGAAGAGTTTCATGCTCTGTTTGAGTTTCTGTGTGACACATTGTGCGGCGATGCATTTCCACAGTTTTACAGCTATTGACTCGAAATCTTCGCCGTTGGCTCGGGGAACACCTGGACCACGCAGTAGAGAGATTCATAAACAACTCAGCCGCCCTCTTCCTGGTCTCTAGGGCCAAAAACCTACGGTGCACCACTCACAATACCATAAAGAGCAAAGTTTCCTTCTTATTCGCAAGGATTGTGTCATCTGCGAGATATCGTATAGGTCGTTTGCAAAGTCGGTCACGTGTACTTTGCACGCGTCAGTGTTGCTTCCAAGTTCCTCGGCTTGACTCCCCGGATTTCGACATGGAACAGAAAAAGAAATGAGAGGATTGGCTATTGCGGACTAGATTTGGTATAGCGCCGGTGAATAAGCTGGTCTCCCTGACGTGACTTTTGTGGGCGCTGAGAAATTTTTGAGGATTTACAATACATTTATTAGAAACATTATACCAACCAGATGAGTAAGTCATTTCACGAAGTGCTATCATACTGTTAGAGGGTAGAAGTGTATTCAGAGAATACACAATGTATATGAACACTATTTATATACATGTATATCTAGATTCTGTGTGTGTCTGTCTCTCCCCTTATGCATTTGCACACTTTTGCAGCTATTCACTCGAAACCTTCGCCGTTCGCTCAGGAAACACTTCGGACACCCAGTCGCGAGGTTGGTGAACTCCACCGCCGCCGTCTTCCTCCTCTCCAGGGCCAAAAACCTATCTTTACCCGGGCGAACGCCAGGTGCCTCAGCTAGTTAGTAGTACACTATAAATATTAGTAAATTGAATAAAAATATTTAGAAAACCCCAAAATTGCCATTTTTCGTAACTTTCGGTTATTTGTAAAAAAAACCCGAAAGACCAAATAACCAAAAACCAACAGGTTTGCAACCCTGCATGGTTCCCGATAACATTTCTCTGCTGCATCCTCTTGCTATGATACTAAACAGACCCAGCTGCACAGCTGTTTTGATGATATAAATAAATTCTCGATAGTATCGTAACATAATTTGTTTCCTGATTTTCTTTCCATTATTGGCATGCGCCTATATCTGTCTGACAAATGACACGGTTTATGCGCTATAAAAATTCACTACCCGTTAGTCTGTTATCATTCTATGCAGCAGCCGTCCTCCGTGGGCTATGGCCTTTGCCGAGAGACGACGTGTCTTGAGAGAGATGAAGCAACTGTCCTTGTAATTATTACGTCCCGTTTAACGCAGAAATCTCGAGAATTCATCAAGTTCTTTCAGCTTTAGAAGATAACGGCGCTGTCAGTCAATAATATTCCAATCGCCCACGCGAAGCAACCAAGCAAGCCCAGCAGTCCAACAAATGACCATATTAAACTGATCTAATATTGAAGTAAGTAAATATATATATATATACGGGACGTAATAATATATATATATATATGCATATATATAGCACCTGTGTAAGCTTCTTTAACGCGTTGAATTAAGTGTCTTGGTTCAGACGTAGACTTGCATATAACCATACACTTACATAAATAAACACACACATATACACACATACATATCTATACACATAAATAAATACATACAAACAGACACATATATATTATATATATAGAAGCATGCATGCATACACACCCACTTACATATATGCATACATAGATACGTATATACATAATGATGTATATTATGCGTATATCGGCCTACATACATGCATACCTGCATTACATGCACACATGCATACTTACATATCATGTACATACATGCGCGCGTACATATATACATGCGCACTTAAATAAATACACATGCATAATATAGACCCACACGCATACATGCATGCATGAGTGTGGCGGGTTTCACTCTCGATAACTCCTTCTTCTAGATGACGAGAGTATCGCCGGTTCTTTCCTCAATGACCAAGCTCAGCAACGCGACACACTTGATGGTTTTAATATGTATATTTAATGGTAGATATACACACCATCCTACCACTCATCCTATCTACACTTACTAGAGATATTAC
This sequence comes from Bimastos eiseni, assembly GCA_959347315.1. Taxonomy (NCBI): domain Eukaryota; kingdom Metazoa; phylum Annelida; class Clitellata; order Crassiclitellata; family Lumbricidae; genus Bimastos; species Bimastos eiseni. The sequence goes on from OY365807.1 coordinate 31,699,044, forward strand.
TGTCCTTTATAAATGTTTCCCTGGTTTAGGTTGGAGACGGGGGTTTCCCAACTACGTTGATTACCTTTATCGTCAGAACGATCGAACGTCACCCCAGTTCCGAAACAAGTCCCTGTTCCTTTGCTTGCTACACTATATGAATCCTTCTAGAGGCGATTTCCTTCGCCATCCCAAACGCAAAACTCGTATCTCTATTGGACGACAGATCACCTGCTGAAACTATTACTAAACCTGGTTGGTCGGATCTTGGCGTCCCTAGCGTAACGTCATATCCCTAGAGGCGCACTGTTAATGTTTGACTAACGGCTGTTACGGCTGGGCCTTGTTAGTGTCATAGACAGGCGATAGGTTCCATTATAGTTTATACCGCCTTATAGGTTGCGCCGTTCGTTTCGGAATTGTCCCTAATTCTTGATTAGTGTCAACAAGCCGGTCCAGACCAGATCTTCAGCTGGTTCATGAATTTCTGGTCCGTGGGTCTCAGAGATGAGAGGGGCAGGCGGCTCTAACGTCTGCCTCGAGGTGTCGGGTGTCGGTGCTTGACACTTCGTTGATCTTTGCATATTTCGTACCGTCTGTATTGAGGCCGTCTGCCTCCGGCGAAACCCATTGATGTCCCCCCCGTCAGGTTTCAGGTAGACAACTTCATTCGTAGTCCTCCCACGCCTCTGCTGTCGGTCGATGACTTTTATATAGCGCCATCGTCCAGAGTTTCGAGCGTGACAATGAGTACATGCACGCACACTAGCATATATATATATATATATATATATATATATATTCTGTGATTTACATGCACGCATACATACGCAGTATTTAAAGACATTTTCACTGGTGGTGATACTTTGGAAAAGGACTTTTGCCTCTTGAATAATTAAACTAACAGAACCTTGAAAAAACATACATTTTAAATATTTGAAGTTTCAAACAGTCAAATTATCGAAAAAGATGACTAATCAAAATGAAAAAATAGCATGTGCAATTCTGTATAGAATTATTATTTTCAAGTCCAACAGGAAGCAATTCACAACTGCTGACAAGAAGATGAAATAATTATAAGGATGACAATGATTATAGATCTGGTGAAAGTAAATGAGTGTCTAAGAAATAATGACCAGCATATAATTGATCTGAAAAATTTAGCCCAAGGATGCCTAACTTTTGTTACCATTCTCAAGTTCTTTATGCAAATCATCTCAGTTTATAACATCATATCATTTGATTTAGTTTCATACACTATTCTTAAGATTAGCTCCCGACTCAACCCAGACGAAAGAGAAGTCTGTGCGTTAGACTCGATCTTATCCTCAGAGGCTCTAAGCATTGGACGTGGTACCATGCGCGGGAAGTCCATTCGAGATTGCAGGGTAAGCAACGGAAAAGACACGTCGCTGCATGACAGAAGTTATGCACCGACAAAAAGATCAGCTTGCCTAGAAGAGCTAACAGAACGACGGCACTGGACGGTCAGAGTAGAACAGTAGAGCTACTCTGCAGCCACAACCTGTAGCCTGCGTTAGTGATTCGCTGCGGGAAAGGTGTCAATGAAAATTGAACCGCATGGTCGAATCTTGGGGGTGCTATGCCCTAAGCCGTGCCGCCGTGCGCAAGACCTGATTCAAAATATCGAATGCGAGTCACCTGGAGACCTAAATAGAGGGAGATGCAATAATCCAGACGGAAGACAACATTATTTAGTACATGAGTGTAGAAGCGCATTGTGAGCTTTCGATCAAGTAATATAATTATATGCCCTGCTATTAACTTCAAACGACCTTCGACTCCCTTTACCAAATGCTTGTTGGCTTCACCTCTCTACTGACGACACAGTTTACATTAAAAATACACGCGCACCTTAAATCTTTAATAGCATCAAATCTCTTTTCTGTGTTTCATTTGACCTGAACTTTACATAGCATAATATCTTATGTCGGTTCAGTTGACAAAACTGCTTCAGTTAAGTAAACCTACAACAAGTTCGTTGTCGTGCGTTGAAGATTAACGTAACTATGGAATTGCATCCAGATTCACAACAATAACATTATCATTGACGACTGACTTGATGCATCTGTTACATGATTTATTGCGTCATTAATTACATCATTTGTTGCCGCATCTCCTGAATAATTTGTTGCGTCATTTATTGCGTCATTTATTATATCATTTGTTGCATTATTTGCTGCACCATTTGCAACAATTTTTACTGGCGAAACGCATTTGCTTGCTGCTCGAATCAACAATAATTTATTAACGATTGACGATTGAGTCGCAGTGGGTGGGCTTTCCTGGGTGAGGAGCTAGTGATCGAGTAACTGTTGCTGCCTGATTTGCCTCACTTTGCTGCCTGGTTTTAAGTTTGCTGGTGAGCTTGGACATACATATTCGATAGCTGTTGACATTTTTTTGTGCTATCCATAAGCAAATCTGCGTTTCTTGATTCTATTTGTAAAATATTGCAATTTCGTAAAGCGGATGAATGATATATCCAAATATCTAACCATAGCAATTAGCAATCGAATTTTATTGATCAATTGGCAATCGATAAGATTATTTACATAATTCCATGATAGTTTAATGGGGATTGACAGAAAGCCTAAACAAAATGGAAGAATAGACCCTATACAGGGACCGAATTCCCGCTAACAGAGACACATTTGCATCAAGTTGACTAAAATTAGGTGGCGTATGAAAGTAAGTAAGACAGTACATTGTACGACTTAACTAGTTAACTAACAAATACTAAGCTATGTAATAGACAGACAGGTTACACGGAATGCAGCAAATGTTCGCGTAGTTTGTTCATTAGCCTTATAGTTACCACTGTTCTGTTTTTTTAGTAAATAGTTTCTGTTTTGTTGTCACATTTAAATGATGCAAATATTATTAGCAACATCAACTACAATGAAGATGCAGACAAGAGCAAAGAGTGAACGATTGTATTGATGACCAAAGAATTATAAATTATAAAGATTTCACGCTTGCTCCAGCTTGCGGTTTCCAGCATTATTTATTTATTTTCGAATTTTGATACTGCCCTTCTTCCAACATCTTTTGCTCAGAAGTCCACACACACACGCCTCGACGGTGCAATTGCAGTTATACTGCAGAGCAATTGTGCGCGAAGGACTTGCTCAAGGACCCAACACAGTGACGCCCCGGACGAGGCTCGAACCCGCGCGCTCAGCACACACTGAACGTTACGGGCCGACCGCTCTAACCGATCGGCCACTGTGCCAAATGTCAAGGTCACGAGGTCATAATAAAATTTAAGAATAATTTTCTAATTTCATTATTGGTAGCATCCTAGTGGGACTATAAAACAGGCAAAACTGACTGGGAGCAAAAGACAAGGATGGTGGGTAAGCCTCTAGCAGAGGGTAGGTGGGTAATTTTCATCCATTTGACATGCTGAAAAACGTCCGTCATACAAATCATTCATTATCAGGGATGTGGTCTCGATACCGCGGTCTTGGTCTTGAGATGGTATCGAGACCGGAAAACTGCGGTCTTGGTCTTGGTCTGGAATGCATCGGTCTCGGTCTTGATCTTGGTCTCGGACCATCGGTCTTGATCTTGGTCTTGGTCTCGAATGCGTCGGTCATTGTCTTGGTCTTAAAGGAACGGTCTTGGGATTTGTCACCGTCTTAGGTTAGCGAATTAGAGCAATTTCTTTGATATATGTCGGTTATTTTAGATGATTAGAGACACCGGATGTTTAGGCCTCATGCGACTTTTATTGATTTATGACGCGCTGGCCATCTATTTACACATGTTAATCTTGGTCAAAAAATTGCATTTGCAACGGAACCAGCCATTTCAAAATTTCCTTTCACAAATTTCAAGGTTTTGGAACAACCTAATAATTATGTGGTCGGCCACGTGTAGTCACTGTTAACCTACAATTCCGACTACAAGTAGGCCTATAGTATGCACCGTTCAAACGGAACGTCAATCTACTTGTTCAGATGTCTTAGAGTATTCACCTATCATATACTATAAGTAATTTATAGTGTGATATTCTCAGACCGAAGCCAATTAGAGCTGAATCCGCAAAAGTTCAGACTGGCCGGTAAAATTGTTTTCTGGACCATTATCGGTATTAAGATTAGTATTCTTCAGCAATAAAATTAATGTTTTAAGCGTCTTATTCCGTTTTAGCCTCTTAATAAATGAAATTGTTTATAAAACGAGTATCGTTCATTGTCTTTGTCTTGGTCTCAGACCCTCGGTCTCGGTCTTGGTCTCGGACCACCCGGTCTTGGTCTTGGATCTCTCGGTCTTGTTCTCGAGGTTTTGGTCTCGTGCCAACACTGATCATTATACATACACGCATGTAGCCTATACGTACTCAGCACCCATATTAAATGCGTTGGTTTTATGTTCAGCGGACTATGCGACGCATATTATTACTTTGATCTATATGTCTTTTATGGATGCATTCTGTGCTATTCTATTCTTCTGTCGCTCTCTTTGTCTGTCTCCATATATATATATATACATATATATATATGTATATATATACATATATATATATACATATATATATATCCTTTTATCGCATATGTAACGGACCCATGAGCATCTTCGCGCTTGTCTTCCTCTCACCGTTGTCTGGTCCCTCCCTCCCTATCTCTGCTTTTCAATACATTCATCCACCCTACCTCCCTCCCAATCGACCGAATCCGCCTCTCTTTCCCCTTCATCCTCCTCCTCCTCCTCCTTCCTCTCAACCCTAACCTTCTATTGATTTCTGTCGATGATGGATACGTGCACTCTGTACGGAAGCACAGAGGGGATCTGATCAGCGCAATTTACTGGCATCGCGAGACCGCAAATACAATCTAGTGGCCAATAAATATTATCTTACTGACAACTACAACGAACCTCTACGCCGATGGGCCTCTCTCTCGTATCCGCCAGACGGATCAATTGGCCACCAGATATTATCTACCCTATTCTCATGGCGGCCGACGGTCGAAAACAAGAGTTGTCCGATGCGGCCTTCCGTAGGTGCCTGCATAAAATTAGGATCTGTGCGCTTCGGCTAATGCAACCTGATCCTGTCGCCACAAATAAGTGCCCTATAGGTATATATCCTCCCTATACATTGCCTGCCCATCATCCCTCGGTTTCCGTCCCTTCATTTCGTCGCTCTTCCTCTCAACTCGGTCTGTTCGTCAGCGTGTGAAGCAGTTAGACGCGACAATGCATCCGGGATGCAAATCATTGCTTAGCAAGAGCTTGAAGACAATTGGCGATATCGGAACTGTCTAATCTGTATATTTATCATCATCATCATCATCATCATCATCATCATCATCATCATCATCGTCGTCGTCGTCGTCATCGTCGTCGTCATCATCATCGTCATCATCATCATCATCATAATTATGGGTGTGCGTATCTGCGTCTATGTGTATTTCGAGCATGTATGCGTCTGTATCCAGTGCTGTCTTTGCTTATCTATTGGATTTGAGTTCAAAGGATTATCTACCTACACAGATCTATTTATTTTCTGGTTAAGTTGACACATTTGTCTACATTCCTCCATGAAACTGCTCAAAGTGTCGTGGTCTCGATAGTTGTCCCCCAAACACAACAGTTTATTCATCCGCCTCCTTCATAAACTTCTCCAGTGCTTGCAGTCCAGCAGTGCCTGTCCCAAGCCTGGATAAAGAAGGAGGGCGACGCAAATGATCTTTGTTGTCGCACATTGTCGTTAAACTGCATAAGGTCGAATTACAGAGGTGACGCAGATATCAAAGGCAGCCTGTATTTGCCTATGCACAAGTCCAAGGCCTCAGCGAGACTGATGCACTGATCAAAAGTCCTCTGATCGGTACCCATTAATAAAATGCAGCCTATCAAACGCCTAAATTTAATTTAGATTATCGATTAAAGTTCGACCAATCCGTAACGTTATGAGTCTAATGAGTGAAACAGTATTAGATGTAATCGTTGATTTAGTTACTACATTATTTCAACATAAACTTTAATCGCTCCACATACTGAAAGTTATAATTATTATTATGTCAGTGATTTGTTTGAACCACCTCAACCGAATAGGTTATCGTAATTTTTCCGCCATCTTCGACTTTTCCATTAGTATTTACCTTTATTGCAAAATGATGACAACATTTTTCACCGAAACATCTAAAATTTTCGATTTTAATTATCAATTTTAATTATCAATTTTAATTATCAATAATATTTGCCATATTGTTTACTCCGTAAATCTTATGGTTCGCTCGGCATCATAAAATAGGCCCAATCAATCAGTCAGTCAGTCAGTCAGTCAATCAATCAATCAATCAATCAATAATGATATATTTGTTAAATTTCAAACTGACAGACTGCAATATGATTACAATTACAATATGATTGATTGAATGGATGATGATAATTTAATACATGTACCTAATTTACCTGTGAGGGCAACCACGTAAAGTGTCCATCTCACTACGAGCGACTGATTTAGCAAACGCCGCCTAGCGAGAGTAGGACTAGTCAGCCGTATAGTGTAGCAGAATTAGACTCGCTTCGTCTGCTCTGCAAACCAATGAGCTATCCATGCTTCTACGGCCCAAAAGACATCTACTATAATATACATCTTCAGGATTTCTAATCGAGCAAGCCGAAATAATTAGTGTCCCATAAAATATTTCAGCTATTGATTTGCAGCGTGGATTTTTGCGACAAGAGTTAGAAAGACATTCAAAGGCAGACATGGCACGAGTCAGACTGATGACTTCATGTAATTGACTTTGCAATTATTGTGTCTGTTGGAAGCGCTCCTCATTGGTCCAAGCGAAAACAGAGTTCATTAAGGACAACATGTTAACCACTAAGCAAATTGTTGAGGAAACGTTGCCATAGGTGACCACTGGCACACACACATAAAACCGAACCAATTGCTTCCGATCCAGTTTGTAACTACACTTCTACGTCATCTCTTGGGTCCAGATAAGTCCTTAATAACATATCTATATTCATATAGCTTAAGTGACGCCACTTTAAAGTTTAGGTAGTTAGGAGATTCTGAAATGTTTACATCTTTAATTGTTTGACTTTCCTTGAATAGGCCTACAAATGCGACAATTCTACAATATGTCTAGTGCTAAATGTTTCCATGCATTAACCAAATACGATAGGCCTATATACATGTAGCTCTATTCAACAAAGGTCGCCATTGCAAAAGGCGGTGAACCGCAACAACACCGCCCGTCTGCCTGTTTGAAAGTTCTCGCGGAAGAAGCTATGCTATTAAGCAAGATACAACGCCACTTACAAACAGAGCATCACAATAAATCATAATTAATTAATTATACAGGCCTAGAGTAGAGTAAGAGTAAGATATACTGGATGGACGAAGAAATAGAGTTGGGAACGCTACTTCAACGTGATGACGACTCGTTTGGAAATAATACTACACATCTTCTCACCAGGGGCGCAACTAGAGGGTGCTGATGGCATATGGGTACTTGTTTGTGGATAAAAAGTTGATCCACACAATTGATCCAATTAAATGAGTTTTTTCTTTTTTCGAAGGGTAGGGGTGCCTTCAGTATGCTGCTTCACGCCATCGTCGTTTGCAATGTGAGCACCCCCTGGGAAAATGTTCTGTGGTTGAGTCCCTGCTTCTCAGTTCTCACATCTTCATCCTTCGTATTATACAGGGAGCTTAGAGTGGACAACATCGACACGCAGTCAACTCAATGCATGACACAACCCAGTGCTTCCCAGTCTGTGATCTGTGGATCGGTCGGTGTTAGTCCGCCGCTCCCTCGCTTCCTCAGTTGCCGATCCTCAGAGTGAATCAAGAAACAGGAATTGTGAACAGTCATAGCAAAAATCACCTGCAAAGCAATCATTTTAGATGGCGTAATCTTATAGTCATAGGATTCTCTAAACATGCATGCATTTAAATAAATCTTAGCACTAGCTTGAAGTTATTTAAAAAGTAAATAGCAAGTAAATTGGGCACCAGTCCCACTGCAATTGAAAAATCCTCCTGTCAGTCCGTACCACTGAAGAGGTTGAAGCTGACGTACATGTAACCTAAGCGCTGACATAACCTAATCGCTGAAATAACCTAATCGCTGAAATAACCTAATCGCTGACATAACCTAAACGCTGACATAACCTAAGCGCTGACATAACCTAATCGCTGACATAACCTAAGCGCTGACATAACCTAAGCGCTGACATAACCTAAGCGCTGACATAACCTAAGCGCTGTGCAAATTCTCAGATATGCACCCAAGCAGAATGCATCTACATTCACATGTTCTGCTGTTTGTTCCTCTCAACCATTAAGGCATGTTTCGATGTGGGTCTTGTCTAGATTTATATTCGCATAATCTCTCAAACGGTTGCGTCGACACCAAGAAACCGACTGAGGCCAAGAGAAGAGATACGAATGAAGGACAGCAGCGACATCCTTCAGCTCTCGAGCAAATCATTCATACACACTCATCCGTATACCAAGGCGTGTACTTGCATTAGGCCTACGCTGTTACTTTGTATACTTCCTGCCTACTGCTGTCATGTCCGTTTTGCCTTCCTATTCCAAGTAATATATAATAATATATGAGTACGTGTTGTTTTGCTTTTATTATTACTGCGGTCATTGTAGGTCAAAATAAGGCGCCGACGACCACGTCCATTAATAACTTATTCCGTTTGTCATCCTGAGAGACTTAGACCTACGAATTTATCAGTGTCTCTGTCTGTCTATCTGTCTGTTTGTATGTATGTCTGAATGTCTGTCTCCACCTATGATCACCTATGTGGTTTGTTGTAACTTTATCTGCTTCTATGTAGTCCCTTGTGTTCTCTTTAAATTCCTTCTTCGAAAAAACTTTTATCAATTGTATGTTCGTTTGTCCGTCTTTCTCCTGCTGTTTATCTGCTTCAAGTCTGGCCGAACGGTTGCGTTTTGTGCACACGCACACTGGCCCGCACACCCGCACACCCACTCACCCACCGCAGCCCACACTGCTACCCTCCGCTGCGATTGCAGATGCGCTTGCATGGTCTCATGAAAACGACAGTTGGCCAGTTGCGACTGAATTTCCTGCTCCATCTTCTTCAGTTCGGTTCTTGCTCATCATCTGGTCCTAGCCCGTACAGCGGAGAAGAGAGAGAGAGAGAGAGAGAGAGAGAGAGAGAGAGAGAGAGAGAGAGAGAGAGAGCGGAATAGGAGGCACAGTAGGGGACAGAAAGAAGGAGACGGGAAAGCTAGCAGAGATAAGCAACGACCAGGAGGGGTTAGAGGAGGAGAAAGAATACAGGGAGGAATAGTTGATGGAGGAAGCGACAGTGGAGCAGGAGACGGAGACAGAGGAATAAATTGGAGGAGGAGGAGGAGGAAGGAGGGGTAGGGAGCAAGTGTAGAATCCGAGAAAGATGAACGTTGCAGGTCTCGATCGTTCAGTTCTCGTCGGTTCATCGAACGACTGTCAGTGCGAAGAGAGAACTTTACAGGTCAGTAAACGAATGCAAACATCGAAGCTCATAACATTATTATTGGTTACAAAGCACTAATAATTTTAGCAACTCTGTATCGGTCTGATGAGCCGTACAGTATATTCTATATCACGATATCGTCATCATGTGTGTTTGTGTAAGAAACAGAATTCGCCTTGTACGCAAATTAGTGCGATTTCAACCGATTGGTGACTTTGTTACTATTTATTCAGCCGACCATTAACTGCATGGTCGATTGCCCACGCATTAACTCCTGGCATCAGAACGGTCGGTTGGTCTATATTATGTTTAGCTTTATTAAGCTTCTGTAATTTGTGAGGTTCATACTGGAGATAAGCTTTTGAGAAGGTGTTTTACTTGAAGCTGAGATTTGACAGTTGTAAAAGTTTTGAGCATACATGTAGCGTGTTCTTAAGATATTCAAATTGCTGTCTATTTGTAAGTGTGGAACTATTCCAACAAATCAAAGAAATGCCGCAGAGCAACGGCCTTGGCTACACTACCGTGAATGCAAAAGTCATTCATATACACTAACTACTCCAGAATGGGAGGAAATTTATCTCCCTGCATGCCCTCAGAGGCTTAATTAAGCAGGGCCATGAGTCTTATATGGGACTCGTACAGATTCAACACGAATTGTCCATGGAAATGCTGGCCAGGTTATATTGTAGTGCTGAAAAAAAATATTCACATTAAACTCAGTGAAATAGAAGAATGTGGTTGGAAACAATATTCACACAGCATTGCCCATTTGTTGCTAGAATTGTGAATTGCTTGTAGATATAAAATCGGTATGGTGAGCCCATACAGTGACTTATGTGACTTAAACGGGAAAATAATTTATTCACCAGTCCTCTGCCACTGCAAATATTACGATCACTGCAGCGGCAGAGAATATAAAGCAGTGATGCTCTATTACTGCCGGAACGGCGTTCCGCAACCTATTTTTAATTATTAAAAAAAATTGTAGTTGTGCAAAACTCTAGAATGTGATATAAAATAGTACACACAGTTTCAGTTTTAGGCTTTAAAATTTATAAGTAGGTGAAAGTTAAAGATTGTGATCATTGTGTCCTGCAACATTTATTTTATTTGTTAGCTGATTTTGGCGTAATTTCCTTCGACAATACAGATGCGCTCCAATACATTTTTTCTAGAAAAATAGCACTGACGTAAAGTATAAACTGAGTCATGCTGACTTTCTGAATCAACTGCAAAAGCAACCGATATGGACGACCCCCAGTGGCGTAGCGAGGGGGGCGAGGGGGGCGAACCGCCCCAGGCGGCACTTGTCCTAGGGGCGGCATTTTCGGGAAAAAATAAATAAAAAATTGTTTTTGTATAACTTGCACTCTTCAAGATTCTTGATGCTTTTGTCTAAACCTAAAGCTTTTTTGCTATTTCTCGACTTAAAACTAACATATACGATATACCGAAGGACCATCGAATGGCACCTAGTGTCAATAGTGCAAAATGGCAATGCCGCCCCTGTCTATCTGGCCATGACTTTCGCACCTATCAAATGAAATAAATTTTGCATTAATAATAATGCGCAAAATGGCCCCAGGCGGCACTTGTCCTAGAGGCGGCATTTTTGGCAAAAAATTAATAATAAATTCTGGTTGTATAAATTGCACTCTTCAAGATTCTTGTTGCTCTTGTTTAAACCAGGCACCATATGCTTTCTTACTTCTTCTCGACTTAAAACTAACATATACGATACAGAAGGACCATCGAATGGCAACTAGTGTTAATAGATACGCTGCAAAATGGCAATGCCGCCTCTGTCTATTTTGTCATGACTTTCGCACCTATAAAAGGAAATAAATTTTTGCTATTATAATAATGCGCAAATTCTTAGATTGATGAAAAACCATTCTTTCCTAAGTAAAAAGTTGGATTAATTAAGGACAATCTCTGCTTAAATATACATTTGATTTTTGAAAAAAACTTGCAAAATGCATCATGTATTGATGCAAATAAAGTTTTATGAAACAGAAATGTGAGTAATGAAAGACGTTTTTGCCTACTTTGAGTGATGAAAAAATTAATGCAAAGTTGGATTCACAATCGAAATCTAACGTAAATAGAAGTTGAATTTATTAAAAAAATCTTTCTTAATTAAAATCTGGGTTGATGAAAGAGTTATTGACTAAACAGAATTTGGATTTTCAAAACTAAGACTAATTAGAATAAACAAATTAAAACCTACTAAAGAACCACAATTAGAGAATCACTATATTACAATTTAGCAATTCTTTCAGTTGAACGCTCTTTGACAGGCACAATTAACTTTGACAAGGTTATTAGTAATTTTGCTGCAGGGAAAGCAAGAAAAGCAAATTTTTGAATTGTAACAGTTGACAGGTATAATGAAAGTATGAGACCGTACCATATCCGTATGATTAAGTTCATTCATTCATTCATTCATTCATTCATTACGAAAATTTATATAGCGCCCCTTCAAGGTTACTACTCATGAGCGCTCCAATTGGTCAAAGTTATCAATTACTAACCTATTCTAAGTACCATACTTACTATGGTCTCACTATGATTAAATTATTGCCTAGGCCTATAGAACTTTCTTTTCAATACGTATAGAGAAAGAATAGGCCCTATGATTTGTAGTGTTTAATTTTAATTTTATGGGGACTTTTTATAATTTTCGATCTAACCTGCAAGACGTTTACTAACTTTATTGTGAGGCTTGCTTTATTTGTTTGTTTTACAGCTGGTTAATTTCTTAATTAATACAATCTTGTTCTATTTTCATTTCTTTATATCTAATGATAATTCATTTTAATTTAATCAAAGGATATACAGCTTTAATTTTGAAAGTGCATGCGGATGCTGTTACTAATTGTAGGGCCTCCAATTATTTGAATGCTGAATAGAATAATCATAATGTATATAAGAGCACAATGAAAACACTCAAAACAGGCGCCCTATGCCTATCTCCTTGTGCATATCTCGGGGTAGGCCTATATATGCAAGAACGACGTGATGGAAAAATAGGCAGGGGCGGCATTTTATACCTTCGCCCCAGGCGGCGCTTTGCCTCGCTACGCCACTGACGACCCCTACATGATACGACGCGGCGCTCGTGAATAAGAGTATACGCCCTAGCGCTTTAAGCGTTAATGTTCACGATTACGATTCAAAAATCTAATCTAATCGATACATTGATTTCATGACTTGCGTAGTTAATCCAGTGATGAAAAAAGAAGGACAGAATACTTGCTTAATGTTAATTAACTGATTCGGGTGGAGTGGAAGTATGAAAGTGATTGCTTTACTTGAGAATGCTTGACTTGAGAATGCTTTACTTGAGAATGCTTTACTTGAGAATGCTTGACTTGAGAATGCTTGACTTGAGAATGCTTGACTTGAGAATGCTTTACTTGAAAATGCTTTACTTAAGAATGCTTTGAAATTCAACACAAAATTTAAAAATTTGTCGACTCTGTCCAGAAGAAACGTTGATAGTCCTGCTACTTCGATCTCTGCTGCTCTGTGCTGTCTGCAAGCGACCTTAGCAGACACTCACAGTTAATAACTGGTGCAATTAGACACTGTCTGTTCCATACAATGGCCAAACTTTCATCTGACTGATGACTGGATTGAAACGTGCTTCAGCATATGCAAACTTGCGACTGTTCGTGTCTGTTGTTGCGAGTTTACAATGGATGGGCTGTAATGTAATTGATGTTATTGAAATTACGTAATTTGCATACGTAATTTGAAGTGTCATTTGTAATTTGCTTAATGCTGCTCTGCATCAAAGTCATTTGTAATTGAGGTGCATTTTTGCATAATTTATAATTTCAAAATGTATGCTGTAAAATAAAACAGAGGCGATGGGTCTCAACAATATAGTGGTAGGATATACATATATATAAATGAGCCAGTAAATTTATGCGCATGTGTATATCCTAAGAGGCCCAATTACGGATATCGTTTCAGTCGGCATTCGTCAGGTGCTTTGAAGTCATATCTGCGCACCATACTATGGCCAACTAAAAGTCGTGTAACAGAATTTCGATCTCCACTTATGTTATATGCTTATCGTGTCCACCATGAAACCAACAAGTAACTCATTTATTGCTATCCAACAACAAGGTTAAACACAATCAAAGATCGCATATACATACATGTATCATCAATTAATAGTAACAAGTAACACATAGGCCTAGAGCACACCTTACCAACTACTAGTGCTGGTATTAGCAAAACACGCATACAAGTATTGAATATACAAAGCGCGCGAAAATATACTCGGCTATTAATATATCGGCATATATAATATATAATTATAAAGTCAAAGTTGCAAGGTGCTAAGATGCGTAGGATACAATGTACTAAATAATTTAAATTTTCTCTTCACCATAGAAGTAGGCAATTTGTCAAACATTCTAATATATTCCTTGGGGTATACCAGTGTTTTCTCTCAGTGTAGCATATAATTTTATGTGTACATTGTTGTAAGGCCACGCAGAGTTGTCCACGGGTCGGAACGACCCGCAAGCCTGGTCGGGTCACGAATATCTATAGGTTTTCTATAGGCGGCGCGGGTCGAGATCCTGGTGGGTCGAATTGGGTCGGGTTCCAAACCCGGACCCATTTCGACCCACCAATTTTTTGCAGAGCTGAATTTTCAACTCTGCTTTTCATAATGATTCGTTACGGTTTACATCCTCTATGCATGCTTTCATTGGCAAGAGATCCTCAAAGCACCTGAATGAGGAAAGAACAGCAGAAAACATCACAGGGCTATCGCAAAGCCGATTGAACCTGATACGCGCGATTGACTTCTGAGACGAATAATTGGGCACTTTTTAAGTACCCGATTCTTTGACTCAGAATTCAATCTCGCAACTTGACGCTATCATTTCGAAGATATATACACGAATAGTCATTGAATACAATTAATATATAGACTATATGTAATATATATATATAATCATATGAGATAGAGGGAGATAAAGGGGAAACGAGACAAATACAGAGATATACATCGGGTCAGGTTGGGCCATATTCGATGGATCTAGTCGGGTCGGGTCATGAAAGTTGGATTATGGACAACTCTGAGGTCACGTGCTAAGGCGTGGCCTGCATGCCTGTGCTGAATGATTGTAGCACACATTATAACAGGCCAGATACGTGTTTGCAAAGATGCGGGGTATGTGATGGACGTGACTGAGTTTGGGAATGCTGGGGTTGTAGATTTTGAGTTTGATATCAGTTTGATTTAGCTAAAGAAATGTACTGCTTCGAAAGTTGAAAACGATAGTAAATTTGAATATTGTTGCGTGGAGAGAAACTTGAGTTAAGCCTACTATTGTACAAAAGACAATTAAACGTTGTCTCTGACAGGAGATTCAGTACCAAAGACGGTTCATTATGTTAACAAACCGATGAAAATACGCTTCAATGGATGACTCGTAACAAGTGTGGTGGGGGCTCATTTGAACTTCCAACTCGGGACCTCTCGCCCCTATGCGAGAGTCATATTACCTTATGAAGAGTCATCATTTGCCATTTGCGAATAGGAGATTTTTCTTTTTCGATTGTATACAGATTACAGACGTGATGATCTGGTTGTTCAACGATTATGCTGTTCACTGAAGTTTAGTGTTGGCATTTGGCAATGACGAACAGTTTGTTCGCCAATTACAATCACTTGGCTTATGCATGTGATTGCACGCGTAGGCCTAATTTGTCGTTGGAGATATTTCATGGCAGCCTATGTATTTTTTAAAAAGTATCTGGTTTCGATCAGTCGGTCTATATGTGTTGCTTTGCGAAAGTATACTGCGAGTATTAAGTCACCGGATATATGTGTGTTGATAGGTTGGAATAATTATGTTCCTGTTTGATTTCTACTCAGATTCTGTTTGACCGATTGCAAATGGAGACGTTCTATGCTCATCTGTGGGTAGAGATTAAACTGAATATGATTCTAATTTAAATTTGGTCATCTTAGAGAAATTCTCACCGTTGGCTTATGTGAGGTATGCTGCGATGGCATGTGCTAAATAGTATTGTCGATGCCTATGTCGTGTTTAAATTAACTGCTTAGAAGACGTCACCGACGACTCGCAACAGTATACCTGTAGGTATGTGTGTGTTTGCATCATACATGTATGCATATGTGTATGTCTACGTTAGTATAGGTACATGTATATATAGATATACTATATATGATGATATAATTATGCAGTGTATTTCTGGCGAAACGCGTCGGAACGGAGTTCCGGCACTTTTTCAATTACTTAATAATAAAATTGGTTGTCGTGCAAAGACTCTGGAATTTGATATAAGACTCTACAATTTCAATTTTTTACATTCTAAAATGTATAGTAAGTATAGGCCTATAGATTGCGATCATTGTGTCCTATAAAATTTATTTTATTTTATTGGTAGCTAATTTTAGCGTAATTTCTTTCGACAACTATAGCCCTATAGATGCGTTTCCGCACGTCTGTTTTCTTAAAAAAAGCACTGAATATAGTCCTATGTGCGCATACAGACGGGTGTTTGTTATGGATCTGCTAATCGCAAGTTTTCAGTCGAATCGAATGGGGGTAAAGGTTCAAATTAGAATCGAATCAACTTGATATTCATGTAGTGCATATATTGAAGGCATACATGTAGGCGTCCAACAGTGACACAGTATAGGCTATCAATATATCAGCGTAGACCTTTTCTGCAGTAAACATTAATGAAACTAACAAATAGAATTGATTGCTCGGCTCTGGTTCCATGTTTATTTAATTAAGTCACGCACTTTGGTAGGCCTGCCTAAATCCCACGTTCAGCTATTCATGAAGTTCTTGGATCTAACTCTTGAGCGCCTAATGTAAGAAATAACAAATTTGGCTATAGTGCCAAAATCAAAGTTCCGGCAGTTGTCTTCGAAGGATAATGGATAATCCAGAGCTATATAATTTGTCCACCAACTGAATTAACTCTCTTTGACGAAGAGTTTGTGACTTGAATAGCAAGCAAATCAAGCGCAAACTCTCCACAACAGTTGAATCATCTGTTTGCTCTTCTTCAAAATTTTTGCAAAGGCATTTCTAACCTGCTTCCGCTAGATGTCACCTAATTGGTCATTTGGATGTATGCTACATTGCGACAACCGCAGTCGCTGATGAGGTGAAAGTCGTCGCAGCAATTAACAAGCAGTGAACGAGCAGTAAAGCATTTGCTTACAAAAAAATGTGTCAAGTGGTCGTGGTTTGAAAATGTTTCCAATCATGATGTCATTTTCGAATCGATTCGAATTCTACCGTCTGATTCGGTTTTCATAGTATATGCTTGTGTCGGACAATCGGATTTCATGTAGATTTCATGTAGATTTCATTATAGAGGATCTTAACACGCGACTTATAAAAATCCAGATACAAGATATACACGCTTCAACTTCATCATCATCATCATCATCATCATCATCATCATCATCATCATCATCATCATCATCATCATCATCATCATCCTCCTCCTCCTCCTCATCATCATCATCATCATCATCATCATCATCATCATCATCATCCTCCTCCTCCTCATCATCATCATCATCATCAGCGTCATCGTCATCGTCGTCGTCGTCGTCGTCATCGTCATTTTATGACCTCAACCATTTGGCGGCGACTGGTAGGAATACAGTATCTCTTGTCCTCAGTAATCCTCTCAGCGTTGCTCCTGTACACATTGTTACACTCGCACCACGCACATGCACAAACAAGGACTATCTGTGCATAGAGGTAATTTGTAAACGATTGAAGAAAACCTTCAGCGATGGTCCAGACCTGGCAATGACCGACCACGACCAAGTGAAATAGTTTTCAAATATGGATAGAAGACGCAGCTCATGCCGCTTCTGCATGGAACTTGGAAGCATGGCGAATGTTTAATTGAGGAAATACTGCAAAGAGGACGTATAGAAGACAGAAACACAACCTCGCCATTCTGCTTAGGACGCATAGCGAAGAGAGTTTTGGTTATACAAAGAAATTATGACATTGAGATACAACGTCACGCGATGCGAGCTGAAATTCAACCGACTAGCACCACTAGATCTTCATCACAAGTTCAGCGCTTGTGAATATGCTGGTGCCCTCCGCTTAGCATTCAAGTGTCGCTTTAGAAATGTGGAAATTACGATTGCGATTACTCTCATTTTCCCTTCTCATGGCCAAAATACATCACCACTAGTGTAGACCTACCTGCTACACCTGTCCTTTACGTATATCACCAAGTTCTACAATTCGACCAATAACCCGAGCTTCAGCCTTTAAAACGATCTGAATTCGATTACATCACATATAATATTACACTGGGAGGAGGTCTGCACAGATGGCGCTGCAATAGCCGACTGAATACAGTGCATATAATATGAATGCATTCATCAGAGGTCAGGGCAGAGGCAGATGTGGCGGAGAGCGAATGATTTAAAGTATGGATCTGAGGCTGATGATGAAAGCATGTTATACATAGTATAGCAAAAGGATTGAGAGAAAAGGAGGGACTTAGGTGAATGGTGAGACTCCGAAATTAAGAACAGTAGATCAACATGGACGCTGGATCTATTTCCGTTGCCCCTAACCCCTCGCCCCACGGTCCACACACATGGTCAACCTAGAGTTCCGCTCGCCGAGTGACAATGGTAGAATGAACATTAGCTTATATTGGCGCCCTGCATCGCTACCATAGAGTTAAATGCCACTCCTGTAATGACTTGCTATCATCATCATCCGTTAATACGATGACTTCTTGTAATCAGAGGACCTACTGCGGTGTGTTTGTTTTAATTAATAATAAACTCAAATAATTATATGTTTGCAGCCAGTCGCATTTAATACGGTCATTAAACAGATGCTATCCGTCTTAACATGTCAAGAGGTCAAATTCTGGCTAGTGTCTTATCTAAGTCACATACATAGTGTATGTATGTATGTATGTATGTATGTATGTATGTATCTATGCATATATGCATATATGCATACATGGAACTATAGACATTGGCATACCACTGTTCCGGAATCTATCGTATTATCAATATTTAAAGCGTGTCTGAAGGATTCCCGTTCCTCATCCAACCTAGAATGTAAGCATCAGTTGTAGATTTTCGATCATATGAATTTTTGACGAACACAACGGGCGCAATGGTCCTCTCGGGAGGAGGCCTCGTCCGGCGCTGCAGCTGCTGAGTCCCTCAGCTGTTTACCATCGCATTGATGGAAAGATGAATGGATGGAGTCGATGGAAGAACAGCCGAATACAAGAAAGGATGACTGGAGATACATGCATTGAATGAGTGAAACAAATTGATTCACAACTGACTGAATTGATCGATGAATATGAAAGTGAATGGATCGATGTTAGATGGACGAATTCAAGAATGTATGTATGTATGTATGTATGTATGTATGGATGGATGGATGGATGGATGGATGACGAAGGGACGTACTGACGGACAGAGGAAAATATGGATGGATGTAAGAACGAAAGGACGGACGAAGGACGGACGAAGGACGAGAGGACGGGCGAACAGAGGAACGGGTGACTGACTATATGGATGCCATATGGATTGACAAACTTGCAGGGTAGACCCCTATAATGGGGTGACTGGATAAATCAATATCTCAAAGGTTAAACGAAGCTGTAATGAATTAAATACCGAATGCTCGATGAGCGAATGGAATATGGAACGCCACAAATTTATGACTTTTACAGGGGACATGGCCTACTTGATCTCGATAACCGATATCGTTGTCATTTGGGTTGTCCTTTATGTCATCGGCCTTTGTATGGTACATGTGCAGATCCCTGTGGTATTTGGTGTTTGCGCCAATAGGATTCAAAAAACGTCTGCAGCTAATTTCTCTCAGATTGGCCTTTAAATAATCAATATAACTTAATTCTAACTTCATTTTGACCTTAACTTTAACGTGACTTTCACTTGACTCTAACTCTGACTTAACCACTGCATACGACAAGGATGTAACTCGTCCCCGACTTATCATAGCCTAGTATTCTAAGCAACTATATCACAAAGCCTTAACATCATTGACGCAGGAATCAAATTACATGGAAGGTTGAATGATCTCATTAATCTCTAATTTTCATTTTCAAGCTCTCGTGAATAAGCTGGTGCCTTTCGCTTGGCTTTCAAGTGGCGCTTTTGAAATTTGGAGATTACGATTATGATTACGATTACGAATCTCTGATTTGCTGACAATATTTGCCTCATCACAGAAGCGGACTATAATGCATGGTTTTTACCATACAGATTGAGGAAACAAGTAGAAGATTCGACCTAATTATCAATAGACAGAAGGCCAAAAATGGTGCTTGAAAAGAAAAAAAAATGGTGCTTGAAAAGGCTAAAGAGACACCGTAACTTTAACAATCCAAGGAGAGGCCATATTGAGCAAGTATGAACAAGTCGTCTGTCAATATGATGGCTAATACAAGTAGATGACCGCAACAAATAGGCCTAAGACAAAATGGAGAACTGGATTCACTTCACAGGCATTACGAATGATTAGCAGCATACGAAGAAGCAGAACATTAACAAAGGAACCCAAGGTAAAATATACAAGACTATTATACAGCGTTGCAACATGAGAAGAGAATTATTGCAGCAGAAGCGACTTGGATGTCCAAGATGGCGAGCGTTTCAAGACCATAGATAAGAAAAAGCGATGACATAGGACAATCATTTGGTATCCAATCAACCCTGCTAGACAGAGTCGTTCGACGAAGTCTTAGATGGCTTGGACATACATGTGGAGAGATTGCCAGCTGATCGAATTCAGTTCATTGCTCAATAAATCCGAAATTCAAGGGAAACAGAGAAAAAAGCAGACAAAGACTAAGCTGGAAAGACAATATTAGTCAGGGCATTACAACATTTGGACTAACACTAAGGGGACAATGGACTTGACAATTGACCGAGGACAATAGGGTTAATATATGCGTACCCATCGCCACCAATTGGCTGGCGGCAGGAACTGAGGATGATGATGATGACGACGACGACGATGATAACGATGATAATAATATGGTGGTGGTGTCCTCTGTTTCCAAAGTGGATAGCTAGAATGTCTAAATGAAAGCTTGATTTGTCAATAGTAGAATATGGGCGGTGGTAGTAGCAGTTTAACTACACTGTGTGATAACAAAGATCATTAGCGTCGCCCTTCTCCTTTATCCAAGCGTGCGACTGGCACTGACTGAGTGCTGGCAGTGGAGGAGTCAATAATATGGGCATTGACCTACTTACTATTATAGGCCTATATATATATATATAGTAACTAAAGGCCTATCATAGGCATATTATAGTGCCCTCTAGAAAACATAATGTTGACCTCATTCACCTACGATTAATTTTAGGACCATTTCATAAGGTTGACATGGAACCAGCTGGATTAAAGAGTGGTTGGAGATCGTTTACAACGTCCGTGTTTGGAGGTGGCGGAGGAGGAGGAGGCGGAGTGGGAAACGGAGGAGGAGGAGGAGGGGAGTGTTTATCTGTTCGGGGAGGTCAGCGCCTGGGCCATTTCGATTCCTTCGTTTCGGTGGAAGATGAAGGACCTGGAGAAGACGTGTCCCTGCTGGAGAACCGCCCGGTCGACCAAAAGAAGCTGCGTAAAAGGTCAGAATCGTATTGATGCACTCAGTAGCGGCGATTCGTTTTGAAAATTGGGAACATTATAAAATACACTGAGATTCCTCAGTGGCATTTATGTCTTTGAACTCGGTTTATGAACAGGCTTCTTGCTCTGAATGAAAAAGAAAAACGCTGAACAACTATTGCCCTGTAATACAGTCAGTATAGGTCTAATTATCATTTGGACGAACAATTCTAAGGTTCGTCGTCTGCGTTAGTTGTGGAGATCGCCCGACGCATCTCTTCACATCATCGACATCTCTGCAAAATTATTAGACTGGTTAATTTCGACCTCCGTGTCGCGATGTTTCTCTCTCGCCAACTCTTTCTTCTAGATGACGAGAGTACCGCCGGTTCTTTCCTCAATCACCAAGCTCAGCAACACGACACACTTGATGGTTTTAATATGTATATTTAATTATATATATATACACACCACTCATCCTATTTACACTTACTGGAGTTACTAGTGTTCTTTTAGAAATTTTTCTCTGGTTTACGTTGGAGACGGGACTCCCAACTACGTTGATTACCCTTATCGTCAGAACGACCTAGCGTCTCCCCCAGTTCCGAAACAAGTCCCTGTTCCTTTGCTTGCTACGCTATATGAATCCTGCTAGAGGCGATTTCCTTCGCCATCCCAAACGCAAAACTCGTATCTCTGTTGGACGACAGGTCACCTGCAGAAACCATAACTAAACCCTGATTGGTCGGGTCGTGGCGTCCCTAGCGTAACGTCAGATTCCAAGAGATTCGTACAGTTACTGTTTGACTAGCGGCTGTTATGGCTGGGCTTTGCCAGTGTCATAGACGAGCAACAGGTCCTAGGGATCGAATTTCATTATTATCGTAATACCGCCTAGTGGGTTGCGCCATTCGTATCGGAATTGTCCCCTATTCATGATCCGTGTCAACCAGCCGGTCCAGATCAAATCTTCAACTGATTCATGAATTTCTTGTCTGTGGGTCTTAGAGATGGAAGGGACAGTCGTTTCTGACATTTGCCTCGAGATGTCGGGTTTCGTTGTTTGACACCCCGTTGATCTTTGCATAATCCCCGCCGTCTGTATTGAGGCCGTCTGCCTCCGGCGAAGCCCATTGATGTCTTCCATCTCATGTGTCAGGTAGACACCTTCATCCGTAGTCCTCCTACGCCTCTGCTGTCGATCGATGACTCTTATATAGCGCCATCGTCCAGAGTGTCGCGCGTCACACTCCAAAATTTCACCATCGCTGACAGGTAGAGTGCGACGTAGGCTATAGAGGGTGCTACCCCACCCCTACTGATTCGGTGTATCGTCCCCTACGGCGACACATTTAACAGTACATTTAGATTCTTCAGTGTGCCCTATACATAGTTATCTATAGCGATCATATGGGCTCGACCTTGTTTATATTTTCTACGATATGATCTGTGGAGATCCTTCATTACCACGTTACCATACGGACACAGAGAGCTCCTCCGAGATCAAAATTTGTGAAACGAGCTACCATAATTATGCAAACCTGGATCCGCACACGGAAAGGAGCATGTGACGTATACCCTGCTATATAGCTCTTAATAATAGCTAAAGGGTCTAGGTCTTCTGGCACAGCTTCAGAGCAAGATATAGCACTGTGTACACACAATGATCACCATCAAGATTCCTCCATCAGGTCTGTGCCAACATAAGAAACCAGACGATTTGTTCAGTTTGTCTTTTAAGGTTCTGTTACATATGAGCCACACGTATCAAATTTAGTATAATATTATATGCCACAGGCATGCTTATATACTAAATCTGATACGTATTACTCTACATTTCCTACCTAATAGGCCTACTGTATTGACCAAAACTGTAGGCCTGTCGCCTAATGAGGCCTAATTAGTGACTAATATCATAAATTGTCTTGATGTGCGTGTATATGGTTTTCACTCTGATTGTATATAATAGCTAACTAGTTAAGTTTCGTATTAAATGCCAATGTGTTTTTCTACAGCAGCATCTTTGGTATAGGTGGTAACGCCTCTGGTATAGTAATCTTTTTACATTCACCTTAATGAGACTGACTAGGCGTTTTCATTTCATTGGTCATAGTCTATCCATATTTAGTCCCATAAAAGAATTGGCTACATCGACTGATCGAAATGGATTCTTTATACGGACATCATGTCCTGTTATTTTATTTAGACTCGCAGGCCTATTAATCACACACCAGTACGAACAGAAAAGACTCCGATTTTCTCTGCCTCTCAGATGTACGCTTGGCTCCAAATGAATGAGGCAATTTACCGGCGCCGCGGACATTCAGACGGACACTGCGATGAAAATGAATGACACCGAACACGGTCATCGACCAAGTATAGGACCAACGATTCCAATTCATCAAGCCGCGATTGGCGGCTGTTTGCGTAGCGGAAAAAACAACTGCAAAGCGAATGAATTAAACTGAAATCGACCAAGAAACACACATATTTACAAAAACATACACAAATAGGCACATAGTCGTAAAACGAAGATGTAGGCATATAAATAATAAGGAAGAGAAATAAGTCCAATGGCCGGGAGAGCATAAATAGATTTATAGTTCATCGCAAATTCTACCCACAGACCGATACCGATGTATAGGGGGCCCATGCCACCATAGCACTCAGTCGAATTTATAACCAGCGCTTCGGTGGTTTGGCCCGTTAGCTGCGGACCGTCTGACAGGAGAATATCTATCATTGCTTGGATCATTCTCTTCGATGCATTATCCGTTCCGAACATTTTTTGTCCGTCTGTTTAATAGTGTTTATCAATTCATCGATTCATTCATTCATTCATTCGTTTCTCCATTCATTGATCCGCCATCAATAATTCTCCTGTTCGTTTATTCTTCCATTTAGTCTGGTTTTTCGTTGTTTTTCTTCCCTTATTACGCGAACAGGAGCCATGGACAGACGCAAAAGCTACTTCTGGAAGATTCTGATATTGGGTCATCGGAAGTGACGCCATCTATCGAACGATGTCAGAGGGTAAAGCCGCATCCACCCAACCATCATTCGACCATGCAACCAAACGACAACTCACGCTCCATCACCTCCTCCTCTTCCTTGAAATTTCAGTCGAACTCGTACGGAACCGCTGGTGGAGAATTGCAATGGCAAGAAGAGGGATGGACCTCTTCCGGTGTTTCTGCGGCTGATGACGCAATGACGAAGTCGTCCACTGACTCTTCAGAGCAACACTCCTCCGTGCAAAAGAACGTTCGCTGCATCAGCAACCGAGCGCGTAACTCATCGTTCATCGATGGAATACTATTCACAAAGCATCAGTTGGCCAAAGAACCGGATCTTGGAAACCTAATCGACTTCGACAACGACGGATTAAACAACTGAATTCATGCAGAATCGACAGATCGATGGTGATCCTTCGTGATCGTGACTGATTTTCATGACTGATCAATGATCGTGATTGATTACGATCATTGCACTGACTGACCTTGAATTGATCGATTGAATTCTCTTATCACTTGGTGTGATATGAAGCAATGACTTCGATCAATATACTATCGATCATCGAACGGAGATCGATCATTTGCGGATCAATGGCGCACATGGTTCTAGGTCAAGGAGGTAGCATCCCGATTCACGTGCATAACCTGGAATTTCTATAGCGCCGGTCTATGATGCGTAAGGTAGACAGGACTGGTGGTGTACCCAAACGCAAGCTCTAATTAGCTACTCAGATCACCATGTGAACCATTTGACCAGACGAGGATAAATTTGTTTAATTTGTCGATGGTGAATTTTCGAAACACCCGAATATACGGCAAGATAAACAATTAAGGTGGAGATGGAGATGGACCACTTGTCATCTACTACTTTTGCGTGGATAGATCGAGAAGTCCGAAGTCATCTGCCTACGTATAGGTCGGTAAAGGAACCCTTTCAATCAACTGCACGTCGACTAACAAACACATCGGTCATAACATCGTCCGAAGTGACGAATGCAACTCTTCTGAATCTGAGATTATAACCGATCGACTGACTACAAATCACCTGACCGTCTTAGGATCCCTCGTCTGGTGATGATTGATAATCTGCACTTTGCCAATTTAACGACGATCTGCGTTGGCTTCCCATTCAACTTAAGAACTACACGCTAGTCGTCGAATTTAAGTGCGGAGCCACCGAGCACTTCTTGAGCAAAAGTAACACAGGAAACCATCCATGTATGTATAGGGTCATTATATATATATATATATATAACATTATACTATGTATATAGTCTGTATATGTCCAACGGACTTGAATGTTTACTAGACGCTTCAGTATTATATTTCCGTTAGGCCTGCTTGTATATAGTCATTGACAGAGATCACTACATGCAATGGATGGGCATATTGTACCGAGGATGTTTATAGAAAAATGTTTCTTGTATGAAGAATTGCAAAGTTCAAGGGTGAATTTTGAACCTATCACGGTCATATTGTAGATGAAAAATGTAAATTGACAGTACAGTAGGCCTACGTGTGACGCGTTCTACTGTAGCGTACAAATTGTACAAAACGGGGCTTATTAGAAAGACTTGACATCTGCGGGGTTGCTAATTGAACCTATTTACTGTTATTTTCACTCGTTTGAATGCGCCTTAGACTATACGATAACGGATAGATAAAAAGCATAACGTTGCAATAACCTTTTTTATAATAACATTTAACAGTTGTGACTTCTAAGTTCTAACTATAACGCTCTGACGCACCAATAGAGTTAAATCTCTAATGTAACAACTAACAGGCTACTGAACAGTCAAAGAAACAGAATTTTTTTAAATTTTATAAACAAATAAACATAAAATGTAGGCTACACAAAGCCGTCTGGCAGCCAACAGACTGCCTAAGAATAAAAATATGAAATGAGATATCATCACGCCATGATCGCAGTAATCAGTGTAATGACAGACAGTTACAATTAAGGTCTATAGACCAAGGCCAAGTTTCTGGCGGAACAGCAAATGTTACTACAACAGGTCGCTGTTGGCGTGCATCGCAACCAACATGTCAACGTGTTCAGGTGACAATGATGACCGTAAACGGTTTAGAGTGAGGTATGCAACGAAAATCGTGCGCTCAGAAGGTGTTGTCGAGCCAGGTAGGCCTATGCAGAGGTGGTTAAGCGCAAGTGAAGCGAGGAGGTTACAGCGTGATGAATAATTATCTGTATTCCACAAAGCAAGAGGACACTGTGTGCGAGATAGACTGTAATCACAAATTGCAATATTCCGACCGGAAGTGGAAGCATGCGGGTACTCAAGTAAAAAAAAATTACTCAAGTAATTCTCGGAGTCGGGTACTATACTACTAGCGAGTGCCCGCGGCAGCCGTACTTGGGTCATAGATAATGTCTCGCAAATCCTCTTCGACATGAATGCGTCGATCGTAAAAAACAAGCGTTACAACCACAATCTAGTATTAGGCCTATCTCAACTCAGCTATGACGTACTTGAGACATGAACAATATATCTTTAAGGGTAGGAAGACTCCCATATTGGGGTATACATAATACATACATGATACATGTACATGCACAACGATTTCCATGCACGACATACTTGCACAAATGTGGGCGATGAGTGGGCTCGTGGGCTTGTGCTGTCCACATCACACACAGTTAGGATAACGCTTAACAGCCCATTAACCGATATATGCAATATCCAACCTCAGGGTGAGCGATAAGTGGGCTCGAGGGCTTGGGCTGCCCACATCACACCCATATGGGATTACACTTCGCAGCCCATAAACAATATCCAACTTCTGGGTGGGCGATGAATGGGCTTGTGGAAGTTCTTCAAGCGCTTCAGAGACTGAACAGAGGAGAGAACGAAGAGTCCCGCCCTAAGGTACGTGGAGTGGAATACTATTCCAACTGGAGGGTCCTATAAGTAAAGCTCCTTGTCTGGGGCGTAGCATGCGCATACGGGAGACCAGCAATTATTAGTGCTGTAAATTATTCACGGTCGTCGCGGGATTCGCAACGCATACACTTTAAAGTTCTTACTCTGATGCGAAACTGTCTTGCTGGCTCTGCTCCGGCGTACCTTTAGACTCTTGAGCTGTTGCTGCAATGGGGTCACCTTCCCCGTATTTATCGAACGTATTTATGTTTCCCAGTATGTGTCAACGGCTCTTCCGGAAACTCTCTCAGTCTGAATTCAACTGCTACAACGGGGTCGCCCGCCCCGTATTAATCCAACATGTTCACTGGGGAACTCCTCTCGTATGTTATCTCAACGGTCACCGAGGCCTCTCTCGATATAAACGTTCGTTTCCTCGGGGCTTTAACCGATCTCTATTTCTCACGGCCACCGACGGGTCACCATCTTCCCCGTATTCCCGTACAGAACTGTCATTCATTTATTTCACACGAGCGGACTTTACCGCACTCTCGAACGGCACCCAGACCTGCGGGCATTTCTCACGATCGGTCTCTCCTCTGTCAGCCTCTTAACCCTAACGATCAGGGCACGGTCCGTCTTTCGATCAACGGCAGAGGGGCTCACCCCGCCAGATCAGCGAAAAGCAGCAATGGCCTGACCGTACAACCTGTAACCAAGGACCAATATACACCTTGACCTGTAGCTAGGAATAAGTAGGTCTGTAATCCCTATATGAAAATTATCAGAATTGTAGATAGATACTACGTATAGCACCAGGATAATCAACGTGATTTTGACTTTATACCTGCATATTTCAATCAGTTTTAAGAGAGGCGTAAAATAAAGATGATGAGTTCTTAGGTAGGTGGCGGAGCTCTATGGGAAGTCCATTCCAGATGGTAGGTCCAACGACCGAGAAAGCCCTATTGTGCATTTTGGAAGTGCGTGCAAAAGGGACGATTAGGTCGCCATGAACGACGATCCCGACTGATTTATCTTTATTTCTTCGATAAAATCCACAGTCATCGAACAGTCATTCTACAGAACGCTGTCTTTTCAACTACTACGACAATGACGACCTATGACTGCCCTCTATCATACAGCGACGGACTATCATAACTCCCAATGACTCTCTCTACTCCCGTGATTACTCTTACCTTTTATGTCTCTCCTATATCTATATACCGAGGCTAAGCGAGACATTGTAGCGAGACATTGTAGCGAGACATTGTAGCGAGACATTGTAGCGAGACATTGATCGCCAACTAGCCGAGGCAATTTTGCCACACTATTTTGTTATCCTCTGTCGCTGGTCACGACTTTTGAAGACCTGGTGCTAGGAACTTACGGCATTGGATTCTATGAAGACATGACTGTTCCTCTGAGGTAGTTTTATTCTAGCCATAACCCAAGTATTTTCATACAAGCAGCCATAACAAGACAGGCAATTTGTGCTTCAGAGTGCCAGACGATGGTAGCTCCAAGTTAACATAAATAAGTTGCTATACTTGACCTAATTTAAATACATTACATTCTTTACAATGTTTCCATCGAGGCCTGTACGTGATACCGTCAACCGCTGGTCGTGTGAAGCTCTTCATTCGAAGGATCTCATTTCCAGTAAGGATCAACGGCAATGATTCGGTTGACCGACTGTCCTACAAAAAAGCAGCTAGGTTAGTTTCAGTGTCTACTTTCTAGGAAGGTTTGCGACTTATCGGGAGTTGATAGAGATGGGCATGGTCACTTAACTGGCGATGGACAGACGACTGGTTGCTGACAAAATCGTCAGGTCGTTTGGAAGCTGCTAAGTAGCGGGATGTCAATTGAGATAATGAGACACACAGTAATTTCTGTTTTGTCTGCCTGTCGCTTTGTTATTTCTCTTCCTCTTGTCTTATTTAAACAATATAGCCTACATTATGCTCTCAATCTCTCACTCACTTTAACCGTACTTCTCTCTCATAAGTATGTTCTGCCTCTGCTGCGTCCATATTATTTCAGTTTCGATCTTACTGTCAGTCTCGTTTGTCGTACTTTTTCTCAACCAAACGGCATATTTTCTTCATCGCACTGTATATTAACCAATTTCTGTCTGCGTAGGCCTATCTAAGAATAATTTTCTCGATACACTTGTCTATCTGTCATCTTATGTGCCTCCTTATCTATCAATTGATGTATAGATCTGTTTATTCATGCATCTATCAATTTATCTAATATTTCTTTCTCAGTCTTATCTATCTAAATATCTATCTGTGTATGTAGGCCTGCCTATTGATCAATTCAGTTATTTATATGTGCATCAATTTATCTAGTTATCAATTCATCTATTTCTCTATCTGTAATTTCTCTCTTTCTCTGCCTTATCTATCTATCTATATAGATCTGTCTAATATTTATCTATCCCCATTTATCATCTATGACTCTCTCTCTATTAATCTATCTATCTATCTATCTATCTATCTATCTATCTATCTATCTATCTATCTATCTATCTATCTATCTATCTATCTATCTATCTATCTATCTATCTATCTATCTATCTATCTATCTATCTATCTATCTATCTATCTATCTATCTATC
Source organism: Bimastos eiseni (assembly GCA_959347315.1). Classification (NCBI taxonomy): domain Eukaryota; kingdom Metazoa; phylum Annelida; class Clitellata; order Crassiclitellata; family Lumbricidae; genus Bimastos; species Bimastos eiseni. The sequence goes on from OY365807.1 coordinate 31,728,694, forward strand.
TATCTATCTATCTATCTATCTATCTATCTATCTATCTATCTATCTATCTATCTATCTATCTGTCTATCTATAGTGTATCTATCTGTCTATCTATCTGTCTATGCAGTCTTTCTTTCTGTATCTGCCATGTCTATCTATCTATCAATCAATCTCCATTTAGGCCTAGGCCAACCATCTATTTCTCTTTATTTCTTACACCCAATGGCTAACCCTGTATTTTGTTTTTTCTCAATCTTCAAACTAATTAAGTGTCTCTTTTTCACTCTTTCGCAATCGCTGCAGTGTCGACAGATCTGTTCTCTCGCTCTCCGTTTTCTCTCATTCAGTTTTACTCTCACGGACTTTGTTTTCGATTACTCATTGACTTATAGGCATATGCTTGTGTAGTTGGCCTATGTCGTTTCCGAACCTTCTCTGGCTATAGTATTTCCATGCGCAATCATGTCTCTGATTTGCGTCTTTTCGCGTTTTGCCCCAGCGCCAATGTTTGCATCTCAATCCAAGTAAAAGCAAATAACTCAAATTGAAAATTTCTAAAATTGGCCTATTTTTGGGTGATTCCAAACTTGTGATGACTTTCTACTGCCTGAGAGCTGCAATGAATGGCCTACGGAGACCTTTGCCAACACCTCCTCGTGGTGGTCTCTGGGCGTGCAGTTAATCCAACTGGTTGACAAGATTGGCAGCAGCACGTTGCCATTCTCTGTCTGTTTTCAGGATAGTGTGCTGTGCTGTTACTGCTGTACGATCTGATGACCAAGCTAGCTCTTAAATTACAGACGGTGGCGACAATATCTTATTTTGTTATGCTTACTTCTATGCGTTAACGTTTCGCAGCAAAGTTATCCACTGTAATGACAATAGGCCTACTAGTAAGTTACTAATTAATATATACCTGTAAGGCGATAGCAATCAATAACTCAAACATCGCACCATTATTTGACTTGGCCTACTGGGTCCCATCAGCACACGTCTTCACGAGAATCATGGCAGTTCAGATATCTCACATAGTTTAAACAGAAACAAGTACAACACAGGTCTAGCATGTAATATTCGACAACTGCATTCAAAAGCATTCTGTACAATCATGGTCAATTTGTAGATCAAAGCTGAAGATCACGTGATACTGCTTATCTTCTAGGATGACATTTGCATAGGCCTACATTGCACTTAGCACAAACGATTCGCCATTCGTCAGTTTCCGTGAAGGCTTTAGCAAAGTAAATTTCAATGAGCATGGTCATGCTTCAATAAGAATAGTCATGGTTGGTAGAGTTTCATTTTCATTCGTAAACACATTCTTTAATCTTGCTTATTGTTGCCAGATACAGTGAGAGTCCAAGGAGGACACAGACAGCTGGGAAGGAGGACAAGTGATCAAGTTCACAACGATTTCTATTACAATTAACGCAGATATTTGTGAACCTAGGCCTACTCATTTTCGGGAGTGGCGATGGAACAAAAGTAGGCTGAATGACATACTGATCAGTAAGCCCTAAGAGCGGAACATCAAGCATGAAGCGGGAATCTGGATCGATACTCGGTATACCTCCGTAAAGATCAAAGTTCAGCTTTTTGACCTCCTATGAACTCTCTTGGCCTCCTTCTGGACCGTCTTGACCTACTCTGCACAATATGCTTTTGGACAACCCCTATAGGCCTATAGCTCTGATTCGACGGTTCCGGTTCACTCGTAAATAAGCTGCTGGTGCCTTGCGCTTGTCTTTCGAGCGGCGCTCTAGAAAACTTGTCATCGTCTGTTACGACTATGTAATGTTGCTTTACTGCGTAATTATCACTCTGAGTAGCCTAGATAAGCGAAAATATGTAGGATTACGATTATATTATTATTCTCAGTAGGCGGCTTCCATGTCTTTTCGGATTCCCTAATTATTGGCTTTAGATTAATCTTAAGTCTGAGAATTTGGATTAGACAACGATCTTCCATGGCAGCGACTATCATCTGAAACCTTCACGAGCATCAGTAGTAGCGCTGCAGAAGTTCTTCGATTAGATTATCTAGCCGGAAAATTGCCTACTTATATAATGGTAATCGTAATCTCCACATTTCTAAAGTACCACTTGAAAGCCAAGCGCAGGTCACCAGCTTATTCACGAACGCTGCATCAAACAGAGGGATTGTCCAAAGGATAGTCCGTGGTAGAGCATAGTCCGGTTTCCAGCAGGTCAGCGGACTGAGCAGAGGCAGAGTAGCTGTTAAGGAGGGTGTCGTTTTGGTCGAGGATTGACAGAAGGAATGCATGTATCAACATGACTTGAAGATTGGCTGCGTTCCGATAAGTTTGGAGGTTTATCGCTATAGCCCATGACAACTGCTTAGTAACTGAAAGTTTACATGTTTGTAAGTTCACTGGTCTTTAGCAACCGAGTGTGCCATGATAATTATTTATGATGCGGGAATGTATTGATGCTCAACCATAGTAAATTAACAAGAAGAAATCAACATCAGAATCACCTCTCATCCGAATCAGATAAGACCAGAGAAATGTCAAGGAGCGAAATTATCGGTAGCTGGGTAAGTTTATTGAAAGCTATTAAAGGTGCCCGTACTAAACGTATTAGAACAGATTTTTTATTAACATACGGCATAGACCAAGATAATAGTTACAGGGAACGTTAAGATTGCTGTATGTATGATGTTGGTCAGTCGGATAATGTACACGTTGGCCTTAGAACATAATTATACAGTAGGCTGTTGGGTAACAGGCTGTTGTGACAGCTGATCAATCATATAAATTTAACAGGAAGCAGGGCTTACTATAATTTGTACTAATCTGGTATGGTCAATGTTGACGATGGGTTGCAACTTATAATATGTTACATTATAAAAGTAGCAACGTTTCTCATGTGCAGTTTCACAAGTGTAGGTCACATTCTTTGAGAATTACAGTTTCCGGAATTCAATCATCAATTAAGACATAGAGCAACCATTCTACCACCCAAGGACAACTATCAACTTATCCACAGATCATTATATAAAATATTTGCTGGTTTGTAATTCAATTCTATCTTCTGTTATATATAGAAGTAAAAATGGTTATTAATCTACAGAAGCCAAACTAAATATAAATTTTATTAACTTGCAAGAATAGCTTTGTTGAGCCGTGTATATTTACATTTGATCTTTAGGTCTTTGTGCAGTGCTTTGCCTTTTACTTTCAGCACAACAGTGGGTTTTATGGACATCCAAGAAGTAGACCAAGAAATGATTTTGTCATTGAATATCGCCATCAGGCAAAACCAACCCCACCTCGTATCTTCACAAAACGAACACAGGTAATTCTTTTCTTTCCACTGGTTCTCTGCTTTTTAGACAGGTTCAGATGTCTTTATTGTTACTCCTCCAGGTGTCTTCATTGTCACTCCTCCAAATGTCTTTGTCATTACTCCTCCAAATGTCTTCATTGTCACTCCTCCAAATGCCATCTTTGTCACTCCTCCATGTGTCTTTGGTGTCACTCCTCCAAATGTCTTCATTGTCACTCCTCCAAATGTCTTTGTGGTCACTCCTCCAGATATCTTCATTGTCACTCTTCCATATGTCTTCGTTGTCACTCCTTCAAATGTCTTCATTGTTACTCCTTCAAATGTCTTCGTTGTCACTTCTCTCGCTGTTGGTCTTCTCCTGTAAGCTTTCCATATCCACCCATCGTCACCCAATCCAGCATCATCTGTCTTGGTCTTCCAGTTTTCTTTCTATGACCATTCTTAGTCGTGAATCTCCTCTCAGCATTTGCCAAATCCATTTCCTTTGTCTAATTCTTATTGCAATAAAATTAATTTGTAGTAATGGTTTAAATTAAGCAACACACAAGAGTTATAATAAGAGATGTCAAACTTGTCCAAATATACTGTATGTCGCAGGTGTGCATGTTTGCAAATTTTACTTCAATCTTTTGTTTTAGTATTGATAATTGATAATGGATATAAGTGCATGTAGAAAACACATAGATTAGACTCTGCTGATTTATTTTCAGCTGCCATCTTCAAGCCATGTCTTTTCGAAACATGACAATCGACATTCTTTTCTGAATGATGCACTCTATTTTGAGGAGGTCGGAACAAATACTTTCTCGTTGTGTAATTTGCGTATATCTATCTACTGCAAGTAAGTAGAGGCGCGTTTACAGAAAACGGGGCCCTAGGCGCAATCAATTTTCGGGGCCCTTCTGAATTTTTACACTGAGTATGAGGGATCGTTTATAAATGACGTCACGCACCTATTGGAGGGGGTCATACATTTATGATGATTTGTGACGACGGCTGGGATATGTGAGGTCACGTCATCACATCAAATAGCGAAATACGCAGCATTAATTAAAAATGTCATTAATTTAAGCAGTGAGCTGACTTCTGGAAGCGAAGACACTTATAACATTTGGTGGCCCCTGAGATGTTATGTTGTGTTTCATGTTTTCATTCATTTGGGATCCTCTGAGAAGCAATTTTACATTAAATGCTTTCTTGCATTTGCAGGCCCCTGGGCCCCTGAGATGTTATTTTGTATGAAATGTTTTAATTCACTTGCGGCCCCTGAGATGTTATTTTGTATGAAATGTTTTAATTCACTTGCGGCCCCTGAGATGTTATTTTGTATGAAATGTTTTAATTCACTTGCGGCCCCTGAGATGTTATTTTGTATGAAATGGTTTTTATTCATTTAGGGGCCTCTGAGATATTATTTATATGAAGTGTTTTCATTCTTTTTTGCCTCTGAGACATGATTTTGTATTTCATGTTTTCGTCATTTGGGGGCCCCTTGAGATTTGGGGGCCCTAGGCGTGTGCCTAGTGCGCCTATAGGGAAACGTGCCACTGCAAGTAAACAGATGTATATTGCTTGTATTTGTTCATATAAAATGCCATTTAAATATTCTGTATCAGATGTTCCTTTGCTTTATTTACTTCAGAACTGACCTTTTTTGTTATTGGCAGCAATAGTTCTAGTACTGAAATCCTTTGGCTAAGTTTGTTAAAAAAAATTAGCATAGAATACACCCTACTTCAGTGCGGTATCTCCATGTTAATTTTACTTTTCATGTTCATTTACACTATTATCCTGCATGCAGGGTCTTGGTAGGAAGCGACTTGAAAATAATACAAACCGATACGATGCAAATCTTTTGTCATGGATGTCCAATGGTCGAGAATCTGATACAGTGATTGCTCCACTTTCATCATACATGGTCGACTACAGAGGTGTCATGGTGGATGTCAACAAACTGAATCAGCGAATCATACGCAGAGTCAAGACTGCAGCCTTGGATGTTGACCGCATACCAACGACTGCCTACCGCTACACACACAGTGTTGACAATCCTTATCTAGTACAGATTCTTCAGCCATCTAAAGATATTGCTTCATTTAATAAGATACAGAAACCATCTTCATGTTTCTCCCGCGAAAGTGTTGCATCCTGTCTGTCATGGTACGTTGCCCCTGATCCGTCTACTCCGCCACCTCCTACCCAGTCCAGGCTTCCAGCTGCGACAAAAACTGATGCATATAATGACCGGCCAGATATTGAAGGCCATCTTCCAGTCTCAGTTGACTCGACAAAAGTGGAGAAATTCCCTACCATGACAACCAGTTCCACGTCACCTCTGGAAACCCCAGGTTTACCATCTAGAATTTTGGTGCTTTGAGATACAAAATCGGCTTGCCGCAACAGATTTTTGATAACTATATTATTTTGGTAGTAATATTGCTGACATTGTACTAAGTATGGTTCAACTTTTTTATGGCTATAATAAGGAAATTCTAACGAAAGTAAGGAACATTAGAATTATTTAATTTAGTAATGTGAGAATTTTATTGATTTTGCAAGGGTCACCTTGTCACCTTGTGCGTTCAGTTCGTTGAACTCTAGCAACCGTCACGATTGACCTTCTTCATTGCTTTCTCTCCGAGGTCGTGTCCCTTAATTCCTCCAGATTCATTCTGGTTCTTTCTTGTATCTTGTCCATCCATTTCTTCCTTCTCTTTCCTTCTCCGCATGCCAACATCATTTCTTTTTCCATTCCATTTGATCGCATCACATGACCAAAAAAACCAAGGGTACTATAAATATAATGTAGGAAGTTTTTCCAAAGTCCTATTGTAATTGCTGAAGAAGGTACAAAAGATGCGCAGCTGTCCCATCACTTCAAACTGTGTTTTCCCTCTGTTTTCTTTCCAAGTGTTGGGCAGCTGTATGAATTATGTCAGTACAATGCATCTGTGCTGCTTTGACTTTTTTAAGACTTTCATCAGACTGATATCTTCAGTTCCTTTCTATTTTTGTACTAATTAAAAAGTTTGACTTAAAAGGTGCTGTGTATTGTAAAAAGGCCATTTATAATAGCAATATAGTTCAAAAGATTAACTGTTCTAAACTTCACGCATAATCTATATATTGAACTTTAAAAAATTAGCAATTTTTGCAATGTTATCAATATTTATTCTGTATTTTATTTGTTGTTTAGTAACTTTTTAAGAGGAAGCTTCAGTATGTGAATGATAAATATTGTTATTAATCTGTAGATTAAGTTTCATGACATGTTGTATTCTGTGAACACAATGTTTTAAATATCGTAACATTCTTATCTTACAAAACTTTAAAGAATCAGTGTGTTAAATTTACTAAGACTGTTATAATTTTTTGTAGTTGTAGCCTGCATTTATTCTATGAATAGATCCAGCATTTATAACCAGCTTCTGCAAATTAATTTGACAGATATATGACAGTGAATTATTTTGTAAAATTTATGAATTTGTTATAACTATCGCTTGTTGATTAGGCCTACCTGACTGTAATTTAGTGTATTTTATTAAATAAAAGTATAAAATCATTGAAGGCCTTTGACCTAAATTTTTATCAAACAGAAGTCATATTATGAGTAGTCATATATGTGATTAAATTTAACCTAATTGATTAGAGCCTAGCGACCTATGAATACTAATCTGCAAAAAGATGCAAACATGTAACTGATAATCAAAAGATGTGCCAGTATGGACTATCTTTACAAGTAGGCTTACAGAGACATTACAGACACTTGATCAGTAGAAACAATAGAGACTGAACGAACTAGATGTTAGTTTAATTGATATTTCTATACTGCAATCCAATAGGATAGAAAAAGAGCCAGCCTTAAAGCAGACTGAGAGGTAGCCATCGATATGAAGTGTTAGCAATTTTCTTGGCCTCAGCATGTGATGAAGTGTTGTTCATTGATTGAAATACATGTAATTGAATTACATAATTTAATTACACATTATGTAATTGTAATTGAATGACATTTTAAGTCCAGTAATTGTATTTGAATTACAATGTTACATGAAATTTGTAATTGAATGAGGTGTCAATGTCAAATTACTTTGATTAGGCCAGCTACCATGTGAGCCTGTTGGGTTAATCCAGGCCACTCCTTTCATGGAGTAAAATGCTCTGCGGAGTCTGCACCATGACATAATACTTATCAGCCTTATTCTACTCTTACTCCCTTCCTATAGGAAAATCTTACAACACACTTTGATTGACCCAAGGGGCAAGGGTTGATTCACTATTTGACCATCCATGCAGTCGTGTATTCATTCTTAGCTAGCCTAATGCAGCTATTAAAGAAAACAGAGGATTTGCTGCCTTTTCGAAAACTGCTCCTCCACATCCACACTTTTGCTAAAATAGCTTGTTGCAGGCCAGTTAATGGCAGCTTACCTCAGAGGTTTGGTTTCAGTCTAGCATCTCACAGTGACGTGTCCTTAATGACCCACTCGTTATTATCATAATCTTGCAGGGTGCAGCAGACTAAAATATTTTTGCATTATATTATCAAGAGGAGTGTTATAATGTATAACAAAATAAATTATTAAAGTCTCAAAACGGTTTGCTTAAGGTGCAGAGACTCTGAACATCCACTCCATCGACAGGAATCTGTTGGTTGGTTCAACGCTTGTGTGTGGGCCCACCACTGTTGACTCTTTTCAGCGTACTATGCATTGTTTTGCGAATTGGTTTATTTTACTCATTCGTAATGACATTTAACATCACAAAGGCCAGCACAGATTATAAATCTTGAAGGGATACTATATAAATATTCGATTACATTACATTAATCTGTAAATAAGCACTGTCATATTAAAGAAGAGTAAACGCAAAGATGATTTCAGTGATTTTAATAAGTTCTCCCACTGTGCTGGATGAATATATGACCAAGACCGCAATGAAATGAAAAGAATTCTTTTAAAAAATGTGTTAGTTCGGCAAATTGAAACATCCAGATGCAGTCAATTAACAGTTACATGTACAGACAATCATTTAGAAAAATTTCTACTCTTATAATCAAATAAACTTTGTTGCTAACTTGTGTCTTTATGGATCATTATTTTAAACCATAAACTTGACAATTTTTTAAATTAGAATGGAATTGAATGTAGATTTCAGGACTGTTGTGTGTCTTAGCTTAAGATAAAGCATTAGTAAAAATTACAGATAAAATTGCTCATTGGCAAATTTTTAAAGGAATGATTTATAAGTAATCAATTGTTGAATTACAATCAGAATGTAATTCCAATTCAATTATTTACTCAATCAATTTATTGTATTTCAGTTATGTTTACATGCATGCAATGACAATTATAATTGAATCATATTTGCAATTCAATTGACAGCACTGATATTATAGGATGGATGACGAATCTTCTCCATCATCACCGACCTGACCACTAGTAGTACACAATAATTTATACGGGTGAATAATTGACTCAGAGAAGAATTGGAGATGAAGGCTTCAATCTTGAAACAAATGTATACTCAGAACCTCTGGTCTCTTATAAAGTTGATAGCCCAGTAGATTAGTTATTAGTTAGCAGCAACATCGACTATAAATGCTAGCGATGGAAGATTGCTAATCCAACTCTGGTCGAGTGTGTAAATTATAGGCAAGTGGAAGTCTTTCAACTTATTTGTTTTCTAGTTGATCGAACATTTCAAAACTATTGATCTGATGAGATGAATGATTTGGCGATATTTTAGATTCTTAGTCAGAGTACGGATGAGAAGATTCTAATTGCTTTATTCTGGTTTATTGAAGTACATGGTCTCTATATTCAGAATAAGCTAGCTTATGGACTATAAATAGAATAATAGTACGACCTTAAAGACGGTTTTTATATATAAACTCGAAAATCATACGGATTATCCTTCTGGCAATCTCTATAACTTGACGCAGCGCTCGCGAATAAGCAATATCGCGCGCCTGGCTTTCGAGTGGCGCTTTCGAAATGTGGAGCTTACCATTACGATACCTTAATTAGTTGAGCTGAAGTTTATTTATTGTCGTTGGTTTCCCAATCTAGTCTGCTAATTCTGCTTAATATTGAAACAATGAGACCACTCAACAATGTACGAAAGCATGGAACTAGACCACTTATAATCACCTATTCTTAGACTTATAATATCGCGTCCGTGGTTACCGTGGTAACGCTCTAAGTAGCTATAAAGCAGGACTGAGAAGTCCTAATCGAATGTCGACTGCAGCCCTCTGGCGGACAGAAAATGCAGCATCTTGTTACATGAAAACTTGTATTTCAATTTATATGCAAACTATTCTGTTTATGACACTACCGACAAACAATTATGTTTATGGAATAAAAACCTGTGAATAATAAAAACTATATTCACTATCTAGTGTAATTATTGAATAAAGCGACATCTGTGTGAAGGGAGTGATACAATTCAGCACGAGTTTTTTATCATCGTTCCTGTGTAAGTAGATAGATTCCTTGGTAACGCTAAAACATTTGATTACTCTGTTGTTTCGTGTTTTACTGTGAATTACGAAAACGATCGTGGAGGAATCAACAAAAATGGTTAATATTATCCGCCATTCAGATGTAATTTAATTTCCTAGAAATTTGTGTGGCGAAGTAAGTTGTCGTGAACTTTTGAGAATGGTTATAGAACATTGAACACACCGATTTTAAACCTACGTCAAGTTGGTTTGATATTGACATTCGGATATTGGATATTCGGTATGGAAAGCCGCATGTCAAATTCATATATAACGATTATTAATAATTCCACATTTCTACATACATTGTTCAGGCAACATTAACAGACCTAGGCTATCGTTGCCTATCATAAAATAATCAGAAACTGATTTAATGAGGTGGGTAGGGGGGTCAGATTGCGTGGAGCTTCCGTGGTCGAAAGTTCGGCCTAAAAATGCGCAGAAAATTACTTCTGTGGCCGAAAGTTCTTTGTATATGTCTAAAAACGGCACTAACCCTAACCCTGATCCTAAACGACCATCATGACGCCTAACCTGACCCTAACCGACCCTCACAATGCCTAATCTGGCCTTAAACAACCCTCACGACACATATTAGAAATTTGAGGTGTATTGTAACAGTGCATATGTGCCAATAGTAGCGCTTGTATGGGGTTTGGCCGTAAAATTTTCGTTTGTTTTTGGGTCGAACTTTCGACCGCACAAGTTTTATCTCATTAGATTTGGGTTGAAACACGGGGAAAAGCCATTTTCACAAATCATCTCAATATAGTTGCTGAAACAATGAGTATTTTTCTTCAAATCATGAGTAACACACCTAGGCTATCATAAAATGATCAGAAACTGATTTAATGAGGTGGGTAAGTGACTTAAACATGGAGAAAAGCCATTTTCAGAATTCAACTTAATATAGTTGCTGATACAATGAGTGTTTTTCTTCTGATCTTGATCAGAAACACTCTTTGTTTCAGCAACTATATTGAGATGGTTTGTAAAAATGGCTTTTCCCCGTGTTTCAATACAAATCTGATCCGCTTACCCGCCTCATTAAATCAGTTTCTGATCATTTTATGATAGCCTAGGTGTGTTACTGTTGAATGGTGGCGTTTTTGAGGATAGTTTAGGGTCAGGGTTAAGGTTAGTGTAGCTTTTAGACATATAAATAGAACTCTTAGTGTGTTTTTAACTTTTTATGCCAAGCTCTCGGTTGCAGAAGCTCCACACGTATTTAGTATAAAAATGTCTTGTTGAAGGAAACTTATAAAATGAGTTTTACAAAGTACACGATTTTGAAATGGCAACCAATGACACACAGCAAATACTAGATATTCAAAGTCGATCTAAATCATAAGTTTTCCCCACTTTTCATCAATGGCTGATGAATGTACAAAATACTTTACTGGTTTCTGGTGTGTAAAAAATGACATTTGATATGCATGGGACAGACTTCTCATCTTGTAACCACCACATTATACCTACAACATAGAGCTTTGTGTTAAATCTTGAGTCAGTCAGATTTATGACTAGTTCAGAAGGCTGCCTCCAAAGATATGTAAGTACAGCAGTTCCACAAGTAAACTTGAGTCCATAGTATTTCTCTGATATTAGACAGTGCCCACTCTTTCATTGCATATGTATCTATTTCATTCTGACTATCCTCGGTGTCGATCTGTTGCCTTATTGCTTTTGTGTGGATCAGTTATATATAGCCGTTATTATTTTAGGGTGCACTGCTCTTGATGTAAGCTGTCGTGAACTCTGGAGAATGGTTAAAGCTGGTGTTGAGTTAGTCTGAATGTATTAAGCATGTACTAGAATTATTCATATTCAACCTCCATTCTCCTCAGTATCCTAAATTGCTGCCTGGGAAAAGGATATGAGCCATAAATAGTGTTTGTTTAGAATTATAGTGAATGCTGTTTATCTTTTTTGCTGATATATGTTGTTTTAGACGACAGACTGCCCTTGCCCTTCTGCGAATCTGACGATGAAGCCAGGATCTACAGATAAATTCAGTAAGTGCCCATAATTCTTTCAACCCAAGTGAACCTTCAGTGGTATTAGTGTTGAGGATATTACATATACTGATGTATTCATTCTTGTCCAAGGGATCCATTGATTATTCTTAGCCACTTATGAGTATCTTTCGTTTGACTCTTCACTTCATTATCGCACATTCATCTATTTAGAATTGGCACATGGGTGGTCTTATCTAAGGGAAATGGTATAGTTGGTTCCAACAATAAACAGATGTTTGTAAATCACCTGATTCAATTGCAGGTCCGGTTCAATGCAATCCTCCTCTGTTGATTCTCAGCGTTCTGCTCTTTGTGTTGGATATCGGCATTATTGATACGTCTGTTGGTCGGTTACTGTTTAATAGCAAGGGTAATTAGCATCACCCTTCTCCTTTATCCAACCTAGATACTGGCACTACCACAGTATAAGCAGAGGAAGAGTTATATGTCTGTGATATGTCTGTGTATGTTGATATGTCTGTGGCAGATACATCTAATTTAAATTACATTTAGCATGGTTAGTACTTGAATGAGTGACTATGGAAGAACAGTGCTCATAGCACTTTTTGTCGATTATGCTGACCAATGTTCCCACTAAAGCTGTGCACAGAATCTAGTGTGCTCTCAATTTTTTTCAAAACATGAAAGTCACGATTTCTTTTTATGAAACATGAATTGAGTCTCCTAGCCGGCCACGGCCTACCTCACTCCGGATACTTTGGTTCCTATGCTGATACGTTTTCTCATTTATCTTTTGACAAGGAACTTTTCTTAGGTTATCATAACTTATCACTCTTTATCACTGGTTTTCACTGTTTACTTTTAGATGTGATTTGAATTTGAACCTGCAAACAGAAGCGTGAACTATATGACAAATGTTGTACACACAAAATTTCATATGCACAATGTCTCCGAAAAAGTAGAGGGAACATTGTTGCCGACCCCGCATTTGGCCAATTTTTGTATATAGCCAATGCCGATTATGAAGTCAGTTAATTAAAAATTTTTTTTGTCAAAATGTTTTCTTCTGAAACATTGACCTACAAATACATTCAATTTCAAGGCAAGCATTTTGCTGCGTGCATTTGCCATGGTGGAAATGGCGAGTGCTTGTATTGGGTGGTTACACTGGTCAACTGGTCAGGTTTACACTTTGCTTAGAAAATTACTGTAATAACTGTTGAGATCATGTTTCTGATCGGTTTCTGTTGAGATATGCAGCTTAATTTAATGAATATGGGATCAGAACAGAACAGAATAATTACACACAGGCATGCACGAGAGAGGAACAAGTTCAATACATGCTACCCTAAGGTTGACTACTCGTCCCTTTGTTAGATGGATACATTGGTTCAATCAGATGTACGACATTATGGGCGCCTTGCATGGCTGGCATACAGTTAGATTTGATTCCTGTAAGAACTTTTCATCATTCGTTCATACTGTACTTGTACTCATACTGCGGTTTGTCAGTTGTAAATTGAACAAAGATTTTTATTATTATTACTATTAAACATCTATAAATACATACGTGCATACGTGTATTAGACGAACATATATACTTGCACACATCTGCTGCGTGAGATTGACGATATTACCTCATTTTTTTCTGGCTGTCTATTTTAAATCTGTTATGAAAAGTCACTGCAATAACATTCATGTAAAATCTTATTCAAATATTTCAGGTGGTGTGTTCAATGTTGGTAACCCGGTATTTACCTGTGCAATACATGTACCAGTTGAAATGCCATCTCCAGTAGTGCCAGAAGGTGAGTCCAACATGTGAAATGTCAATGACATTGATGGTAACTATGACAGTGACAGGTCTGATAACAAAGGCAGTGACAGGCTGATAACTATGACAGTGACAGGGCTGATAACTATGGCTGGTGACAGGGCTGATAAAGATGACTGTCGGTTTTGTAAAGTAATGACTAATAGCCTCGATAATGGTTATTTAGTTTTAATTATATTTATAATCATTTATTTATGATGAGTTTTCTGATTAATGAATTCCAGCCTTGATAAGGTTCTCAGAAAGTGAACATCACCAGGAATAAAATCTTAGCCTACACTGAAGCTTTCTTAAGCATTATTATTATTATTATCATGACAAAATTATATTGTTAATGCTCTCAAGGTCACACAGAAATTCAAATATAAGGCACAGTTATTGGTTTGCCAGATGAAGAGCAGTTGGATATCCAGATGTCTGAAAGCCAATGAGAATCTTGAAGTGTTTCTTAAACAAATTGATAAAGTTTGAGCACCAACAAGTGTTGGTGGATGAATCCATTCCTTCCGCAACATGGACTTCTCGAGAGCCCATAAGAGTGCTACATCGAGGCTCAAGGAAAGACCCAATTTATCCAAAGATCTCAAACTGCAGAGAGGGATGTAGGAAGATGACTAATCATAGTTGAAAGTAGGTGAGAGTGCTCATTGTATGGGTTTAATAGGTCGAGCAGGTCAGTTCAAATGTTATTCTGAGTTCAATGCAGCTGACCAAGAAGGGTTATGGAGTCTGTAGGAGTGCAGACGTGTAGCACCATATGGCCGTGGCATTTTAGATTCACTGAGGCCTCTTAGACTTCAAGGTCTGAGAGACTTGCAAACACAGAGTTGGGGTAATTGATGCAAGAACAGGCTATGATCTGTTACAAGTCTTTGATTAGAGCAGACCTTGTGTGATGCATTATATTTACAACGGTTTTCATGCAGAGTGGAAATTTGTGGTTAATATCCTGAGTCACCAGAGGCATTTTAACAGGTTTTGATAAGGGAACAACACTTACAGCAAGGGTCAACACTGGAATGAGAAGGGAAGAGCACTGTCACTGGCATAAGCTACATGTAATTGCCTCAGAGTCTCCATTTATATGTGCTTATAGCAAGAGGATTGAAGCAGAACCTTGCATGCATTGAAGATAGTAACTCTTTAAGTCTTACCTTACTAAACTGATCTGTTGGTGACCATGCAATGTAAAACTGTTCATATGAACTTGCATCTATTGTCACCATAATTTTAATCAGTGCTTTTTTCTGGCATAACGCGCTGGAACGGAGTTCCGGCACCTTTTTCCAATTGCTTAATAATAAATATAGTTGTTGGGCAAATACTCTGGAATTTGACATAAAACTTTACAATTTCAATTTTTTTACTGCATAAAAATTATAAGTAGGCCCCTAAGTGTATAGATTGTGAACAATTTATTTTATTTTGAAGCTAATTTTAGCATCATTTCTTTCAACAATACAGATGTGTTCCGGCACCTTTTCTCTAGAAAAAACGCTGATTTTACTAAATTTTTCCAAGCGCTAAGTGAAGCCTTCAATATTCTGGAACGAAGCTCTTGTTGCTCCAATTTCTGAAGTGACTCATTTTGCTGGCTATCCTGATTTGCGACCATTTTCAGTCACTCCAATATTTTCTAGAATACAGTGCAGAATGCTTAAAACAAAAACAGATACAAACTATCAGTTAGTATGAAGTGAATTTCCATTCCAATGTCAATTCATTTTTACATTAAATCAGTCTCTTAAGACGAAATTGTTCAAATTAAAACATCAGATATTGTAAAAATGATTTTCAGTCCATTGACTATAGTCTCCATGATTTGACAGTGTCAGTTACTTGACAATGACAGAATTTACTTCTTCTCTGAACTCTGATATTATTTTATCATTAAATGTATGTCTTCAGTTTGGTTTGTGAATTATTGCAATTAAGAATTTAAATCACCTTGTAACCTCTTTCTAGAGTGTCTGCCTGGTTATTCCTGTCAACCGGTCAACATCCTCTACAGGACAACGAGCTCAGAATATGGATCGCTGCCTCCGACCTGTTACAGTGTTCCATCAACTTACCATCCGATGAGCCAAGAGTTCTCAGAGGTAATTCTAATAGCAACTAACAAATTAGGCCTCTCCAATGTAGTCATTCATTTTTAAAACTCTGCTTGCATGTTATTTATCTTTAATCATATTCATAGAGCAAGTAGGTAAATATTACTAAAACATAAAATGGATATTCTAAGTTGACAACTATATTAGAAAGACAGCCTTCAATAGGCCCCTATTTGCATTCCAGAAAGTAGTCTTTCTGATTGTTTTGTAGTTAAAATTGCAGAGTGACAGCATTGGGTTTTATTCTCTCTGTTTTATCTAATTTTGTGTACCATATTTGAATTGCATCACAAGGGTGCTAGAACTTCACAAGGGAATTATGTATGGTGCACTAAATGCTGTTAACCCTTTTGCGACCAGCTACATATGTTTTACCAAAAAACGTTAGTCGTTAAAGGGTTAAGCAGTCTGCAGAATTATAGCAGGCTATTATTGCACTAAAGTTTCACATTGCTTTTCTTGTTGTTCAACGTTTGAGTGATTTCCATTCTTTGCATTTCGTTGGTAGGTGCTTGGCAAGTGTGGAATGCCAAGAAATCATTCGTTGAACTGTGGTGCCGACAAGTCTCGAGTTCCACATCATTGATCGTCTTTAGTTTCATTGTCATCGGCAGAAATGATTTAGTTGAACAGTGTTGTCTCTTTCCAATGAAAACTTCATAAATAGGACGTGTCTATGTTCCTCCCACTGTTTATTCACCAGATCAAGAACCCTTTCATAAGCATGCGTTATGATATCCGTGTGCTGCATATTATTTAACAACTTCTTCAGATGGACTGTATAATGCACACAACAAGGCGTTTGATTGAGATTCTTATGTTTCATACCTGAGTCATTGAAACAGAGTAATGGACTACAGAGCTATCAGTTATATGAATGTACGTACAGCAGACAAATATGTTTATAACTATATATATTAATGTGAACATTTGCGGATATTTTAGGGCTTACTTTTTAACGCCAAAAGAACGAATGTGCCTAAGCATAGCCAAACGAATGCCAAATCAGTTTAGCTGCTTCCCCTAGGAATATCTTTTCTGTAATGCTTATTTCAGTCATAAAGCAGTGTGCATGATACATTTTGTTTCTCTATTTTTATTTTTTTTTTATCAGATTTGTAATGCAGGAAAAGTCACTTCGATGTTGTAATGGGAAAAGTGTAGAAGAGTGTAAACATTAATATAGTATTCGTTTATTGAAATGATGATAGCTTAACAATAATTAACCTGCATGGAGCACAGTGATATTTGTATAATACCGCAAGCAAATATTAAATTGTATCATTAGAGAATATAACTAATCTTTACAAGGCTGAACTAGGCTGCATCTCTTCCATTTATACCACCATTGGTGATCCACATATGGTAAGTGAAGGGACTATTCTAACTCTTTCTATCCTATATTTAAGTAATGGATGCTAATTGATGCAGTTGTAGTTCATTGTGTTACATACGAGTTAAACAGACATTCTCAACGATACAGCTTTGTTTAACAATGCAAACACTGCATGCACTTATATTGACGTTGCTCAACCAAGACGAATATTGGGTCTACGTAATATGAACACCTTTCTTGACTGTAATCCGGCATTGAAGTGGAAATTCATGTTAACTGCATCTATCAGAAAAGCTCGATTAAACGCGCGTTCTGACTTCTTGCGCATTAGAAATGCACCAGACGCCCTCGTATCTGAGTACACGTATCGTGAGGGGTGTCTATCAAGCAGAATGGCAGACTGCCTGTGTAGTCTTCGGGTTCAACGTGTCTTCTTATTCGATTGAAAGTCTAGCAAAGTATACGCCTCTACAACTGACTGCTATCCGTATCTACGTATTCACAACAGACACTCGATTCCTGATCAGCTTTTGGTAGTCTGATATCTGGGAGGAAGAGGAGGCCTGGGGAGGATAAGGCGGAGGGCAGCGGGCGGCGGCTGGGGAAGGGATTAAAAGGAGGGGGAACTAGGAGAGGGAGGTCTGCGAAGAATGGGTCTAAGTGAAAGGAGGAGAGGAGGAGGAAAGACGGACCAGGAAGATGAGGATCATGAGTATGAGACGAAGATAAGATGACGTCACGTTCATCGATACCTCAGTTCTCGGAAAGCTTATATCCAAGAAAAAGTAAAAATAAATAGGTCCATATTTTGATCTATATATAATATACTTACAATAGAAGATGTAATAGACCCATATATAAGACATGTGTATAGCCTAAGCTATAGACAGAGGTCTATGCAACTATGTCGGGCTACGTATAATATATAATAATTAAGTAAGATATTGTTTTCGTACGGTACTCAATTTTGCTGGTACTGTTGTTCCTGCTGGTGAGAGTGGACGTTCAATGACCAGAGAATGCGCTGGTGCTGAATCTGCTGATGATGTAGAAAAGACGAATAGCGTGGTCTACGTGAGAAGAATTATATGAAACGACGGGATGCTACTGCTGCTGAGAAACTGAGAGAGGAGAGAGGGATGATACAAAGAAGATGGAGTCCCACCAGATACTCTCGGTTTCCTGTCGCTGAGGATGATGAAGCTGAGGATAACGAATAACTGAAGCCATACACATAGACGTTCCTCATTATTCTATATGTTGTAGGCCTACGCAGCCTAATAGGAAAACGTAACATCTGCATTGGGTGCAAAATGGTTCCTGCGTGGCTGGAGGGAGATGATGATAGTGCCTATGTATTGAAAGGTCCGCCTAGAGGGGCCGAGGGATAAATGCCCAGCTGCTGCAAGAGCTTTGCCATTTTTATGGGTTGAAGCAGGGTCCCAAATCAACTCATGACAGATATTATGATCAGTTAAACAAAGTATGTGTTTTAAATAATTGACTCTTCAGTAGAACAATTTAAGCATCTGAATAATAAATATAACCTAATTATATACTCATCGCTTTGTGTTCCGTTTAAGAGGCCCATGATTGCTTTGTCTAGAGGACCCGGAATTTCTCTGCCTTTTTTCTTAACCCTTATCATATTTGGATAGGGTTAGGTTACTCAAACTCTCTCATCATATTTAGAAAGGGTTAGGCTACTCAAATTCTCTTATCATATTTATATAGGGTTAGGTTACTCAAACTTCCTTATCATATTTGGATAGGGTTAGGTTACTCAATAATTGTTATCAATTGATGATAATTATCGGAATGATGCTTGTCGGCGAGCCTGTGTCTTGACACAACAGCTGGTTTTGGAATGTGACGCTATTCCTACTGTGTACGCTACATATTGGCCCATAGATATAATCTGAAGCAGCATTGAGCTCGCGTTAAATTCCAACGGAGGCGATGGCGACAGAAAATGATAATGTTTTTGGACTGGTTGCTTCAGCTTCGCAGGACTCGTACGGTCGACGACCCGTGGGAAAAACGGTTCTTGCAGACAACCGACGCTCTCACCCTCATCCTCACTAACTTCAACTTCTGCTTCCGCAGCAGCGAGACATGCGGCGAGAAAATCGCGTTGTCTGATTGCACGCATCTCAGGATCAGCAGCAGCAGCAGATGGCAGCAGATGAATGGCGCTGCATGGTGAAGCACACTCCACTTCCATCTTCTTCTTCCCTTGACCTCCCTTCTTCCTCTCACCCCAGCCTCCAATAGTTAAAGCGTAAAGCCCGCTGCTCCTCAGTGCCTCCACCCACCTTTCAGCACCTCAGATTCAGGTCGATAAGCCGAGCATCGTCCGACCGACCTATGGGAAGAGAACTGCAGCAGCAGCAGCTTCAGCAGTTTCCTAGACAACCGCATCAGTTGCTGAACGCTGTATAGTCTCTAGCATCATCAACCCAAGTCATCGCTTCTAACAAACAGTCGAATAGGCTCCGTTGGGACTAAAACTTCTTTGACTTCAGTGGATCGTTACCTGGTGAGGTTGCTTTGTTTATTTTATGGGCGAACAATGACACAGTTCAAGGCCACAGGTGAGTGCAAACACGAGGCATCGAGTGAGGTAGACCTACATCAAAGGTCATTCTATTATTCAAATCTTTGCGCTATAGAAGCTTGACTGTTTCATATGGGAGGCAAGCATTCGAATGCGAGTTCTGACATCAGTCATCAGTGGGAAAATGCTTAAAATTGGAAAAACCATAGTTGACAAGAAAATGTCTCTTCATTTGAACAATTATGGTGTTTCTTCCTTTTCCAAATCGCATCGTGGTTGTTGAATTGACCTTGACCATGGTGTCGTTCCTCATCTTCAATTCCACAGAGCATTTGCATCATTTAACTTTTACAGTAGAAGCAAATAAACTGCTTTTGGATGACCGATTTTGTGTCTAGATATTTGACACAGTGTCTAGAAGACGCAGCTACGGTCTCTTTTGGCGGCCTTCTTTCTGCCGTCTGGCTTTTAAATTCGTTTCCTCTGTTCTGGCGCTGATCTGCGTGTGTCGATCGTAACCTTCAGCCGATCAATCAGAAGACAGCGTTCGTTTTTAATGACCCAATTATATCTTCCACTTCTAAGCTTTTTCATATTGGATTCACTCCTATAAATTGGCCCCATTTATATAAAGAATAGATAAAGTGTTCTGTGGTTCATATACAATGTAGGTATATAGCGCGTCATGTACTTAGGGTCTACATTTATATGAATCTATAGTGTACGGTAATAAATATTATATTGAAAATCATGTTCTGTAGAACCTTTAATCTCACTTCTTTATCAACTCACGACATTCGATTTTTCCTCCACAATCGACGATTGTCTTAATCGTTTCTCTGGAGCAGTATATATCTTTCTGTACAGGCCTAATATATTATTAGGTCTATCTCGCAGCCCACATTATTCGCCGTCCGTTGATTCAAGTAGGCCTATCATCCATTAACCCTTTCACATAAATGCTCGAGATGTTGACCATTATGTAGATTACGTATGTATGTATGCATGCATGTATGTAGGCCAATTTAATACGTATGTACTATGCAGGTTTATTTATTTATTCTTGTATGTATGTATGTATGCATGCATACATACATACCGAATGTATGTATGTATTTCTTACATGGAACGCACATATCCAAAGCGTCTCTGTAAATGTTATTATAAGACATAGGAATCTTATTAATAGTATCCTATCTCTTACGTATGCTAACATTCGTACTACTTGATATCTGTAAATGTTATTATAAGACATAGGAATCTTATTAATAGTATCCTATCTCTTACGTATGCTAACATTCGTACTACTTGATATTATCCATACGTATATCTTTCAAACTGTAGCTTAGTATGAACTTTTGACTCTCACTCAATGCTAAATGGTTTGTTAATTCTACAAAAGTAACAAAACAGAGACATTCGACTAGTTGCCGACCGAATCCGTTACCCGTCTATGTATACCCACGTAATCTATCTATAAACACTTGCATATACTTAACATTCGCCAAATAAGCTCATTACAGATAAACGAGTTATGTACTATAGGGCTATGCAAACAATTATCTCACATAAAAACTATTTCGAATCAGTATCCTTCCACCTAGAAACAATTACATATCTGTATATAGGCCTACGAGAACCAATGCGCGTAAATTCTCAATCAAATGAACTGATACTAAAACATAGAATAATTGTTGAATTTTAAATGCTGGTTTCTCGCGTTTTAAGCGAGTGAAGAAATATTTGAACACTCTGAACGGTGTAAACGTCAACAAATGGCCCCGTAGGCCATTATGTGCTTACAGGCCTACATGTATATACTAGGCTATAGGCCTATATTCCCGAGTTTAGCTAATTTAAGTAGAATCAGAGGCGGGAATGTTGTGTTCCATACATTTTTCAATGATGCTTACTACTACTACTACTACTACTACTACTACTACTACTACTACTACTACTACTACTACTACTACTACTAATAATAATAATAATAATAATAATAATAATATGCAGAATCTGATCTCGAAACCACTCAACGCCTGTAAGAAGTGTTAACAATTTTTCTACTTAAGCAATGTCTACAGCAGGGCTGTAACAAGCGGGGGTACAGAGGAGGGGCACCAGCTCCCCCAGTTCAAAACTGGGCCCCCCCAGTTTTAGTGCTCAGTGCCCCCATGTTTCTCCAAATCGGTTCTTTTTTATGTTTATCCAATGGCTTTTTAAGATTACCCTTGTTAAAATAATTTCTGTCCCCCATTTTTTAAATTTCTGGGGGGGGGGGCAAAATTCAAAAAGTGAAGGGGCAATATTTTTTAACCTATGCCCCCCCACTTTTCAAAACCTTGTCACACTTCTGATCTACAGCGTACTCACTCAACATTCATTCACTTCGAGCCCTATTTTGAAAACTCTTTCATATTAAGGGGTGTCCCAGGTTCACCGAGAGGGGATTGGGATAAATGCAATTTCGGAGCCCGGACTGGGTCCGGAATTAACTTACGAGGGCAGGCCCTATTATAAACGACGCTGCTTCAGCCAAATCCAGAAAATCTGCTTTAAAAAGCGCTTAGTGGCCAGCTATTGCTCTGCCTGTATATGGGGAGCTCGGAATTTCTGTCGCCACCCCTGGAGAGACCTTAGACGGTTGTACATCGCCCTCATTTCTTTCCTACCGGACACTAGATCTTATTGCTTGACTGATAATATGGATTCAACTTTAACTGGCGATTCTGGTTATAGTCTGCTCTTTGTATTCAGCTCTTTCTCTCTCATATAATTTTATTCTACAGTTACTTAAAAGTACAACAACTGCATCGTGCACGTCATTAGTGAACCAACCATCGTACTAATAATTATTATTGGCTTCTCTGCCACCATTTCCTCTGGCATTAGATGGAATTGAGATGGGTTCAATATGGAGCCCACGTGGAACATAGGTCCTGTATCATCTACACGTGGACATGCAGATTTTGTTCTTTTTCTCCATAGCTTTCACTCCTTTAAATGCCCTTTGACCATTCTAATCTAGGCTACATTTCTCAACATCCGCTCTGTCTTCTTGATGAATTCGATCGCCTCAATATCTCACTTAGTGTAGCAACGGTATACAAGATAATATTCGCATTGCTGACTTCAAAATTCACGTTGATAACCTACCTGACTGTTTCGCTCCTGGTATAATTTATTCTGGCTTCAACAAAATTTGCTTTAAATACTAACTTTCAAACTAGCATCAAGAACCGTGCCCGCTATATACTGTCATGTTTATACATGGTCACTTCCGCCAGCCTACTTTTATCTGATAATCTACCTCACTAACCTCAGGCTGTTCTTAGCATCACAGAGCACTAAATAACCTTATCATTCAAACCCTTTTCTCGATCTCTTCCTTCTTCTAGACATTTCTTTTGTATCGGATTCAACGGCCGTCATCAACCTGCAATTAAAGCATCATTTACTCGCCTCTAATTTATACTCCTAGACTGTTGCAACTCCCAATATGTAACTGGTTTATTATCAAACGCATAACATATGCAAATGATCTTTGACTCACTTTTACCATGAGGGTTAAGATGCGTCGCTTTTTGCTGATGCCTTGACCATACTTACATTGATCCTACCACCAACGTTAAGACTTTTTATGTTGAATTCTGTAACCAACAAGTAGGTCTACCATCAACTAAGCTGCTTAATTAGGATGGTGGGCGCAACCTAAACGTATGCGCGCATGGTATACGATGTAAAAACACAGTGTCAGTTTTTAAACAATGAAAGATGACACTAAATAAAACAAGGAACCGGCACAATAGAAATAAGATGGAGATTTATTTCAAGACAACATGGTGCTCTTCATTCGCAGGTCATTTTTGCCGTCCTAAGGTCATTAGCGTTTCTTTCTATGAGGAAAATAGAAATACTATATTGGATCGATATGCTGACCTATCATTTTCTGATAATAATATTTTATTGAATTTCTTGTGCGGTAATGTGCTATGTTGACTTTCCAATCATTGAAATTCTCTTATGTATGCGACTTTTATAAGGTCAGTCATTTCAACCCGCATTGATTGTTCAGTAAGAGGTCAAACTGATGCGGGTCATTATCAATGGTTGGAACAAGGATGGGCTACAGCCAATACCCAAGACACTACTCCGACCAATTAAAGCCGAGGTCCGATGTCTTGATGATTGGAATCTACAAAGCAGATAAAAAACAGGCCCCTATTATATAGGCCTAATTATTTCAAATAACAGCCATCGGTCAACATTCTGGTACACGTGATCTGTAAAAAAAATGCAGTTGAAAATAATTTTATACATTTTACTTCATCCAGCATGTCATCACCATGTTATAAAACCATAACTAAAAGATGTTGTACTGAAGAACTGCCTAATCCACTGGTCCGCACTTTGCCATAACTTCCGGATAAACTAAGCGAATTATTACCTTAAAGAAAACTTTTATCAAGTCCATCATACTAGATAAAAATACAGAGATCTTCTGGAACTTGGCGCTATGCCAACGTGAGCTGCATAGCGCCAGTCTGGCGCCAGTGGACTCTTTACATCACGAATCATCATTTTGCTGATGATGGATGTTTCGATTGAGTTTTTAATTGAAACTGCGTCCAGTTTTCAGTTCATTGACAACGCTTCATCCATGCAGGCGTGATTTCAGAATCCATACTGTTCCTCTACAACTTGCATACATAAGTATACCACTGATCTTTATAGACTTTGGCCGTCGTCCGCATATATATACACACACACGTATAATTATAGTTATATGCACACATATGTAACTATACGGTTTATATATAAATATATATTATATATATATATACCAACAGATTTTGTAGCGCTCAGTCTATTTGGTGCCCGAGTCTTTGGTTTTCCTTTATCCAAGAAGCATCGAGTTCACTTAGAAAAATAATGGCCCACAATGCATGTCGACAGAGTTGATAGGAGGAGTCATCGCTTCTGAGGCAAGATCCGACAGCTAATCGTCTTAACAGTCCACTTGGTGCTTCATGCTGCCACCAACACAAGAACGATTCTTCTTTTCAAATCGTGGATATACATGTAATAATTATAATTAGTATTGCAGTTGTGACGACAAAGCTGGAATAACAAAACAAACCCTATGAACTTTAAGGGTGCTCAATATTCTTCAAAAATGGAGAGAGAAGGTTGAAAGTGAAGCTAGTTTAGGATTACAGCTTGTGTCCAACTGTGAATCGTGGAGCAATATTTACCACAGCGCGCCTTCGAGAGGTTCTATAAGGCGCTATATAAATAGCCAGATGCGTACAGACAAACAGTCAGAAATGTCACCATACATTTTCTGACTTCAGAAGAAAACTTTGACTTCCGGGTTTGAATCAGATAGCCTACAGAATAGTATAATCTGAACTGAAACTTAGTATTCTGATATTAAGTAAATATTCTCCAATTTATAGGGCCCGTATCTATTGAACTGGCCTATTTTTATTTAGTGGACTTATTGTCACATTTTACTGTTAAAAACGCTGTACTATAGATGATTATACGAACTTAATTAGGCCTAGACCTAATAATGCGCACTGGAGACATGCCAGGACATTCTTTTATGATCATAACTCATATCTGATAAATAAGGATTATTTCGTGATTGCAATGTTTCAGCATATTAATTTATTTTATCATACTAGGCCAATTTCAACATTTAAAGAAAAGCTTTAATAAATTATATGATCACCCCTATAACCCCTATAATGAATAAGTGAATTAATAAATGACCTTTCACCAGAACGCCCAATAGAGAAGTAGATAACCCACAGGAGCGCATACAGAGTTGAGGAACCGGGTGCGATTCCCGCATACCCAGCAAGGGAGACTGGTCCCTCTTACGCTACACGGATACACGGAGGCATTCGTCAATTTAGATGCATCGATCACTCAATGGGCGCCTTGCATAGATGTCGACAGCTAAATTTGACTTCTGTAAATTGTTTTAATAATTCAGTCATACTATGTTTACAATAATACTGCGATTTTACAGTTTGAAGTTAAACGAAAACTATTATTATTATTATTATTATTAGTAGTAGTAGTAGTAGTAGTAGTAGTAGTAGTAGTAGTAGTAGTAGTAGTAGTAGTATAGTAGTAGTAGTATAGTAGTAGTAGTAGTATTCTTAATTTAATATCACTCCCATCCTGCCATCTTAAAATCACTCCGCTGGCAAAATTTACAAATTCCTATCACTTACCACCAGCTTCCGACAGTACTCCTAGCCCACACAGCTAAGCGAACTTAGCATCATGCAGTCAACCCGTCTTACCCGATGATCCTCTTGTCTCATTCTTACTCGACCCCCGGTCAATACTTATCTCAAGTTCTCCAACCGAGACATATCCACACAGCACCAACGCCTTTGGAACAATCTCTCCTCTGAATAATGCCGCAAATTTTCTATATTTTCTATCTTCCTTACTGATAATCACTCACAACCATTTGCCTCAGGTTTCTACATCTACCACCAGTCTGGTTTTACACTCAAAACTAAAGAGTCATCTCTTCAAGAATTCATAACCTGACTCATCAAAAGATCCTCCTCCTCACTCTCACCCTAAACGACACCCGACCCCCTCTGCCCCCCTCTGAAACTGGATCTATTTTGGCAACCTCTCTGATTCGACGCCGCGCTCGTGAATAAGCGTTCGAGTGGCGCTTTAGAAGTTAGGGGGATTATGATTATGAATTAATAAAGTGAGATTTAAGCTACATACGTGTACCAGATATCGACATGGGCCTATTTGAATGTAGGTGCACGAATTGCCATGTTTGTATATGGGTTTGAATATCTCTTTATTACAAAATATAGCAGCATGATATCCAATTGGCTCTACCTAGAAATAGATTTGTGCAACGCACTAAGTGTAATTGAAATTGTCTAAAATGTTCAGTTCAGCTGTTGGCCTAAGTCAGACACTATAATCATCTAAAATACTCTCCAGCTGAACCGTATTTCACGCAGCACCTCGCCTGAAGAATGATCTCTCACTTGAATTCCGCAGATTCTTCGTTCCTCACCCCCCTTATAGTTCACCCAATATTCTTTGTTATAAGCCCTCAGGTTTTCAAAAGTAAATTCCAACCTCTTCAAGAAATCTTAATCTGACCCATCCTATCTGCCGCTTCCCCAAGCCACAGTTGGGTTCCATCTGCCTGCCTGCCTGCCTGCCTGCCTTACAGCACTTACT
This sequence comes from Bimastos eiseni, assembly GCA_959347315.1. Classification (NCBI taxonomy): domain Eukaryota; kingdom Metazoa; phylum Annelida; class Clitellata; order Crassiclitellata; family Lumbricidae; genus Bimastos; species Bimastos eiseni. The sequence continues at coordinate 31,755,543 of OY365807.1, forward strand.
GTTTGTCGCAACAGTCAATATTTATTCTTCTGGCCGCTTGTCTGTCTCCATTTCCATCTCTGAATTCCACCAAAGTATGTCTGCCTGTGTCTGTAAATATACGCTCGTAGATGTAAACACATGGCCAACACAATAATACATTCGGATGATTTGTGTGTTTGTAGCGAAATTGAAGGACAGCAATGACGTCACTATCTTCGTCGTCGTCGTCGTCGCCATCATTACTAATTCCAGCTGTGTAGCACAGTAGTTCAGACTTCGTGCAGTTGACGCTGCTCTCCCATACTGTAGATCCACCAAACATCGGAATGCACAGGTAGACCTTGAGTAGATACATAACTTAGATGCATACAATTCGTTTAATTCTAAATAAAACATAGAGCACTTAGGCGACGTAGCCTACAACCGCAACTAGATTTACATAAGCAGCGATGGGCCGTAATGTTGGCAATGGCATTGGCAGAGAGTGCTCTGGAATTAATGGGGTCAGTATTGTATTTTTATATAGTAGGCGAGGCAAAACGTTCTTAATCGCCTTTTAATGGCTTTTATTTAGATAACATTCAGCGGAGTGTAAACACGATTATAGGTCTATGATCATGTGTATGAAGTGTTCACTGAAAGTTAGCAAACAGCAAACCTATCTTAGAGCAATGGACGTACATGTACGTAGGACTAGTGCAATTATATCTGATCATATCAGTCATCAGTGACGTCAATATCTCATGTCATAAGTGACGTATCCCTTTCAACATCGTGGGGTCTGAGTAGAGAGATGACCTGGCCACGTGTGATGTTGGTTATGATGCACCGAACTTGAATAGAGGCATGACCTGGTGCAAACGCTGATTCAGAAAGAGACTATGGTGAATCCAGCTCCTAACCTTGGGTTTGTACTTTGTAGAAATACAGATGGTTACGTCAGCGTACTTAGGTGGTCCTCTCGCGCATTTGCTAAATTCAATACAGCTGGAACTGTAATTAGTTTGGCATTGCACACTCGAATCATTTGCGACTAATAATAGAACTCAGACGAGACACGCGGCGTAAAAAAGATGTTGCGCAGACTTAAAATGCAGTAGAGCGTTGGTGCGTATCATTTCAGACATCTTCCGCCTTGGCTGATGCACGGCTATGGAGCGGACGGAAACCATTGGCCAGTCGGAACTGCTCCAGAATCGCAAATGCATCCCAAGCACTGGAAAGCCAGGTACAACACTATACACCAGTCACTCATCCATGACATGGGCGACGGCGACTGACTCCAGCAATAATGATAATGACGACGATGAATATAAATCATGATGATGTGATGACGGTCAAGGGCGTCGACAGAGACCATGCAATTAAGAAGGAATCAAAGCAAGGGCTGCGCCAGATTTTACCAAAATCTTGACAACGCTTCTCCATGTCATTCGACATGTAGACCCGTATATCCCACTCCATTTTAGGTGACCAACCGCCTTGCTCGTAGCCTGGATGTTCATTGGGCCCATCCAAGAAATTACGCACAAAACATTTCTCTTACTCATTGTTTTGTCCACTGTGCTATTTCTCTGAGGAAACCTTCAAGACTCAAAACAGTAACCGTGCATCATCTTCATTGTTATCGCCATTACCATTCTGATCACCAAGACCATCATCGTCACCTGCATTGTCGTCGTCGTCGTTTATATTATGATTGGCATTACTTTTATCATTATTTCTATTGCTATTATCATTATTAGCTGCTGCTGCTGTAGCTCGGGAAGTAGTGGTAGTCGAAGTAGCAGTGATAAAATATTGCCCGGAGACATGTAGTTCTGATCACTGAGGTGATAGGCTTTATATACATTGTCCGGTGACAAAAAATTGGGTGATCTGGAACGGTTACGTCTCTTTCGATTCAGGTATTATTATTATTATTTTTTTTAAATTATTATTATTATTATTATTATTATTATTTTTATTATTTTTATTATTATTATTATTATTATTTTTATTATTATTATTATTTTTTTTTTTTAAATTATTATTATTATTATTATTATTATTATTTTTATTATTTTTATTATTATTATTATTATTATTATTATTATTTCCTCCCTTCTCTTCGTTACGTCTCTGTCTTCGTTTTCTCGAATCTCTCTTTCCCTTCCTGCATTCTCTCTCAATTGGTAAAGCATTTCTCAGTGAGTAATTGAAAGTTAAATTTAGCATCTACATTTCGCCTATATTTCGCAAAAGGGGAGGAGGGGCCGACGAGATGTGACGTCACATCATCACAAGATCACCAAACATCACAATGAGTAATTTTATTAAAAACTTTCACTCAATTAATTAGGTTCCACTTAATTAGCTGTTATTGTTACCGCAATTAATCAACACTAATTATGATGATTGCATTCGTGAACTAACGGTCGTAAGTGCAAACGAAGGAAGCGGAGAATGTTGATTGGATAAACAAAAAACAACCAGGATCTGAATAGAATCTCTATTGAGCAGGATGATGAGATCCAAGCTTTCCCTGTTTCTTCCATGAAGGGGCATCTGAATTATCTGTGGGAGAATGGAGAAGCATAAAGTTTGACTTTTTTCAAGTAATTGTTACTAAATATTTGTTTCTATAAATGTAATTATTCTACCAGAGATTTTCATCTTGTGGAATGCATAATGAGTAAAATAATAATACTTTCATCATTTTCATCATTTTACTATTAGTTTTAAGTATATTTACAGCTATAAGAACTTTTTGATAACTATAAGAAAATTATTTGCATATAACTTTCTGGACATCTGGCTCTCTTCGCGGGAGGATCGGAGTTTTATGACGACATATTTGAGGAGTCATGACTTTGTGACGACGTGTGATGAGGTGGATCGAAAATCGTACAAAATTGCATGATGTCATTTATGGACAGCCCCTTAAAACAATTAAGTATGAAATTATTGAGTTCAAGGAAGCCAGAAGTTGAACACATGCACTCCTGTTGAAATCAAGATGAAACTTAAATTTTAGCCTTGATGGCATCGGAGAATTTTTATGGAACAAACTGAACTCTGATTTGACATATTATGCTGCTTCTACGAAATCTGTTTCTATGGCATAGATTTAAGATGATATACCTATAATAAGGTCCGTAAGAGACTCGTTTGTTTTAGTCTATCATCTTAAAATTAATGTAGAATTTTATTCGTTCGAGGAACATAGATTCGTTGGTTCAATTTGCAGTTCTTATTTCATCGTATGCTATGCATGTATAGCGTATCAGCATGGCATGTGTGTCCAACCAGCTGAACCATTTATCATTTGATCTGTGCCATCCGCTCGACCTCAAGCAGTTGTTGACGTTATGAGTTACTACAACTGATGACTACAGTCATGTGTTGATTTACAAGTTCTTTACAAGTTGAGACGATCCAACCGGTGGCTGTGGTTCTCCATGCCACCACGCACGCTACAAAATACCACCATGACGATGGTGATGATGATGATGAGGAGGATGAGGATGATGTTGATGACGGTCGACGACAACGACGATGACGACGACGACGACGATGACGATGATGATGCCACCCGAGGATGCGATCAGTGATGTAATTTTCCGTTGCCATCGTAGGCCTGTAGGCAATTAAGGGTGAGCAACTTGTCCAAGGTCGCGAGGCATGCAGTGGCTTGAGGCAGATTCGAACCTGTGACCCAACGCTTACACGGCAAAGAATATCCGGCTACACCACCAGTCACCACGTCGCAACTATTAAAAATAGTTCAGAAATGAGGTCAGAAAAGACTTAACGAATAAGCGGAAACATTTTGGGCTCTTGAACTAACGGGCACTGCTGTCAGTGGTGACCCCTTCCCTGTCTCGCTGTTGTTAGGACTGATGGGCTAATCTGCGTGATAGAACTAATCGTCTACTTCAAATCAACAGCCGAGTACGCATAAGCATCATACATCCTCATCCTCCCGATCATCATCCTCATGATCATCCTCATGATCATCCTCATGATTATCCTCATGATCATCTTTTTCCTCATCTTCTTTCTGCTCCTTCTCATAATCATCATCATCATCATGTTATTATGTAATGTTCTTCGTAGCATGGGGAACCACAGTCACCAGTTGGATCGTCTCAACTCTTTCCTGTAGGTCATCGCGGACGTCCATCACCAAACAGATGAATGTGTGTCTAAAGTATCCACGACATCAGTTGCATAAGAAGCGATGGTTGCCTGAGATAGCCTCAATGAAAGATCAATTTGACAGCGAACGATAATGACATAACCTCCTGTATAAATTATAAGATCTTGCTTTTCACTGGAACAAATATTTCGAAGGCTTTGGGGAGCAACCAGTATCCAGACAAAATGTCAGGACGTACACGTATGCTTCAGTTTGAAAGATAATTTTAAGTTCAGATACGTCAGATTATCTTGTTGCGGATGTGATGGCTATAGATACAATAGCCATCTCACCAGTATACAATATAATATAATATCTATAATATATAATATATGCGCAGTCGCACACACGGTTCGTACACTCAATTTGTCGAAAGACTGGCGAGGAGAATGGAGAAGCTGCTGCGTTCCCTTATGTGGTAACTTACTAATGGAAAGACTGATTAAGTACTAAGTAAGCAGGTATGTAGGCAGGTATGCACGAATGTAAGCGAGAGAATAGATATTACCTGTTTCAGATACAGCACAGTGACCACCACAGGTAGCACCCTGCTTGACACGGGCCTGAGCATTGGAGATCACACCGATCGGATCATTTCCCTCTATGAACCCCATGAATGTTCCAAGTCCGGCTGTCATCGCGTCGTCATCAACGTGAGTGGTCAGCGCTTTGAGACGCAGCTGCGCACCCTCAACCGCTTCCCAGACACCCTCCTTGGCGACCCCGTCAAGCGCAAGGAATTCTGGGACGCCAGACGAAACGAATACTTTCTTGACCGGCACAGACCCGCCTTCCAAGCGATCCTCTACTACTACCAGAGCGGAGGACGACTCAGGCGTCCAGTCGAAGTACCGGAAGACATATTTCTCGAGGAGCTGGAGTTCTACGAACTGGGCGAAGAGACGATCAGATGTTACAAGCAGAAGGAGGGGTTTCTGATCGAGGAGAGGGCAGTTCTTCCAGAAGTGGACTGGCAGAGGAAACTGTGGTTGTTCTGCGAGGAACCGACCAGTTCCCGGGCGGCCAGAGCCTTTGCCATCGTATCCGTCATCTGTATCCTTGTCTCAGTGACAAACTTCTGCATGGAGACGCTGCCAAACTTCGAACGTCCAGTCTGCATCAACTACACGACCACCGACGGACAGACCATCGTTGAACCCAACTACCGTGACCCGTTCTTCGTTGTGGAGTCAGTGTGCGTGACGTGGTTCACCATGGAATTCGTTCTCCGTCTGACGTCGTGTCCGTCGAAGCGATCATTCTGCAAGAGCATCATGAACATCTTCGACTTCCTGGCCATCTTCCCCTATTTCATCATCCTCATCATACAGCAGACGGAGGGCAACTGCGAGACGGCCGGAAAGAGCGGCTCCTTCATCTTCATCCGGGTCCTTCGCGTCTTCCGCATCTTCAAGCTGTCCAAACACTCGCAGGGCCTTCGAATCCTCGGCCTCACGATCAAGACGAGCATGCACGAGCTTGGCATGTTCTTCTTCTTCCTCATCGTTGCCATGGTGATCTTCAGCTCGGCCGTCTACTATGCCGAGGCCGGACAGGAGAACACGGAACTCACCTCTATACCGGGCGCCTTCTGGTGGGCCATCGTCACCATGACTACCGTCGGCTACGGTGACGTCACTCCGATGGGCGTCTGGGGAAAGCTCGTAGGGACCCTCTGCGTCATCGCAGGGGTCCTCACAATCGCACTTCCGGTTCCGGTCGTCGTCGCTAACTTTAACAACTTCTATCGACACGACATGTGATGTGTATCACGTGATGTGCATCACGTGATGTTCTGGCCTAAACGTTATCCGATGATTCAGTGCAGTTTACTTGCGTCCGTTTTGTGTCTGTGATACTAAGTCAGTCATCGTCCAGTTTCTTATTCAACCATCACAAAGTAGGCCTATACAGCAAACGTGTGCAGATGAACAGTTGTACTGATATAACCTACAAATATTATTGCAAAGCGTAGCTTCCTGTTTAACTGTGCAGTAATGTTGAGATGACTCAAATTCGGCGCTGAATCATTCAAGGAAATAAGCCTGCATTCGGAAATAATTGACGATCTCAAGGTTTTTATTGTTGGGGTCCTAAACGTTTGCATAGCATATACGAGACATTGGGCAGCAAGCGCTAGTGGCGCCACTAGCGAATCATTGGGCATCATGCCCGTATATAGCAACATGTAAGGGTAGGCCTAGAGTTATAGACGATGAGTCACGTGATGGAGTGCGATGGTCAAATAGGATCCTCAACAGAGAGATCGGGATTAGAATCCGCGATAGGGCATAAAGTTTTGTCGAAATTTCTGCCCATCCTTCGCCCCCACCAGCAAATACAGCTATTATGAGTACACCGACCAATGACCGTAGACCTATATGCCGTCGGTGGGAAGATGAGACGGAGATAGAAAGGGCCCGCTGTCGTATTCAGAGTAAGGACACTTAATATTCATACACGGCTGCCCCTGGACTAGCTTAATTAAGGCGCTCTTCTGCTTCTTCTTCTTCTTCTACTTTTTATTTTTCTTCTTCTTTTTCTACCTTTTGTTTTTCTTCTTCTTTTTCTTCTTCTGTTTTTTCGTCTTCTACTTCCTCCTTTTGTTCCTCTTCCTCTTCTTCTTCTACTCTTTATTTTGCTTCTTCTTTTTCTGCTTTTTATTTTTTTCTTCCTTTTCTTCCTTCTTTTCTTCTTCTACTTCCTTCTTTTCTTCCTCTTCCTTTTCTACTTCTTCTACTTTTATTTACTTCTCCTTTTTCTACTTCTCTTCTTCCTTTTCTTCCTCTTCCTCTTCTTCGTCTTCTTCTTCGTCGTTTTCTTCTTCTTTTTCTTCTTCTTCTTGTGTTTCTTCTTCTGGTCCTAGCCCACGGCTGAGCATTTCCGATTTAGATGGGAGACAAGTTGTGGCGTAATTTCACATTTCAGACTTTCCATTCTATTACTCCCATGGGTCCTTCCATGTTTTATTAGGTTCTGAGTGGGCGGCTGTGGACCACTTCCACTTCGCAGAGTTTGACACAGACATCAATAGTTCCTGATCTGGAGGGTCCACAGTTGCGCTACTGCAAATTTACTTATACTCTACTTGCTCTTCTTCCTCGTTAAGGCCCTGATTTCAGCAGAAATATTTTTAATATTCTTATGTTACCTTTAGCTGAAACCTCTCGGATTTCCCGGGATTTCTGTTTTCTACTATTCGCTTGACGCCGTCAGATAATTTATATGGAAACTAGATTTATTTAACTGCAAGCATGCAACGCAAAGTTTCAAATGTATTATTAGCAAGCAGGACATGACATTTAGTTAAGTCTCCATTATTTGCAATGAGTTGCAATCAAATGTTGACGATCATGGTTTATTGACCTAAGGAATTGAAAATAATGGTTGTTAAATATGACATTGCTGCATATATTGCTGCAACGTTCCGAATGTCTCAATAGTATCAAGCACATTAAAAGTTGCAAGACATATAGGGCCTACAGGTTTGTTAATAGACCTGCTTCCTTTGAATAAAGCAGCTTCATGTTTTTCGATACACAGAGATGAGTAACGTTATACGTTATTGCTTCAATTAAATGAAATAAGCCATGGATTCGTTTGTAGAGAAAAAACGCAATTGCAAATTCTCATCTTTGACGGTTGAGTAACAAATCTCCCATGATAGCGAGATCTTCGTCAGAACCGCTTAAACCATTCCGTTGAGCTCGAATCCAAAATCGACTTTTTACACACATTTCTTTTGTTTCTCAACTCTTGTCCAATCTAACAACTTAAAGCGCCACTCTTATAATTCATAGGATCTCAGTAGAAGGCCACTGAGGTTATAATTTTATTGGAATCCATCATCCGTAAAGCGCCACTCTTATAATTCATAGGATCTCAGTAGAAGGCCACTGAGGTTATAATTTTATTGGAATCCATCATCCGTTGGTTCAGCTCATATGAATCCGAAATGACACTCGCATCTGACAGAAACAATGGCGTGCAAGCAACCTTCCTACGCTGCTATCTAACCAGCCAAACACATTTATTTAACACATTAGCGACGGGTCTGCATTGGAGCCCAGTCGCTATTAGAACACTCCCGTTGTTAAAGTGTTAATTAAAACCGTTAGCAACCATTTGATCAATCATGACATTGCACTTTCCGAGTTTTTAGATAACAAATAGGGATCCATTGGATTTTACAAATGCGCATTGCACATTACATCTTTACGCTATTTGGCTGATCTGCTCAGTTCCAGACGATCACACCAAGTGGAAGGATTTTTTTTATTACAAATTCGTAACAAGTTTGGATTATTATATCCGAAGAAGGAAACCATTCAACAGAGGCTGTTGAACCCGTTTACGTCTCTTCCGGACAACAATATGCATCGAATCATAATGTGTCATGTGCTTCTTTTTAATCTACAAAGATTCGATTCCAGTAAGCACGCAGGTAAATGACACCATCAGAAAGTTTAAACAGTTCAGGACTCTCTCGACAGTCAATACGCTCCCCATAACTATAAATATTGAAATACTCCGGAAGTGAGTCTTTGCTAATAAAAAATACCCAAACGTGATTACCACACGGTCATTTTTTTTAAATTCTAGATCAAGTGACTTTCCGGTATTGAAACGTGTCTTTTTAAGGAAAGTTTAAACCGTTTCGTTAAAGCAACAGCGGTGTCCAGTTCTTTAAATCAATGACGTCTATAACGTCAGAAGTATTGAGTATACAAGTGATAATCTGAATTCCAGAGTTTAGGGTGAACTTTCTGACATGAGTCGATTGAGTAAGCAAGTGAGTATGCATGTTCTTAATTTAACTAACTGTATATTCTCACTTTAGTGTTCAATGATTTTAAAGTTAAGCAAGCAACCTGCTCTATTTAAACCCATTTTATGGCACGACGAAGCTAGGCTATTCGAAACAAACAGGTTTGTGGATCCATGGCAACATCGACTCCGCTGATTGGACAAAATCAAAGGCTATAATCGGGGCCTACGGAATTCTCGTCCACTCGGTTTAATATGGGATTGGACTGCGGACTCATTCCATACAGATAAAGGGCTCTGTTCTCTATATGCAGTGACGTAGACTAACTAGTCTAGAATAGCTCACTTAGGCTAAGTGCAGAGAAAAGTTGTACAGTGAAAAGCTTCGAGACAAAAACAAAAAGATTTATGTGGAGCCTTCTAAGTGAGAAGTGTGTAAGTCTCTGCTGAAGGTTATTTTCTTAAATCTACAAGTCAAGTAGGGTTATGTTTTGTGTAGACGCGCCTTTGGATGATCCATGGGCCTATTTCTTGAATTCCTGGAACGGTTGCTTTATAAGGGTCTAATTAAGGAGCACAATAACGCAAGCGACAGCAACATGTAGTAGGAAAATCTCGCTTCGTAATGGTCTTTTGTGATAATTACCCGTCGAGATACTCTCTGAAGGAACCAGAGTGGTTTATTCGTCTACTGAAAAATTATTACTTTATAGCAAAGTAAACGTCCTAAAGGAATTTGTCCAGTTTGTCTAAGAAATAATACAATATTTTGTGTGATGTAACCTCGTGCACATCTCGAGATCTTCCATTAAAGGCGGCCTACTCTTTAACTAAGCTTCTCTTTCCATCAACCATCGTTGAAAATCTTGATGGTGCTATAAATTAGCTTTGAAAAATGTTACAGTTGGTATTCTGCTTTCTCTAATATAACGTCTATCATCAAATTCCTGATTGATGACTCGACCAGCGAGCCACTACCTCGCCGGCTCTGGTCACTTCTAAGTTCTAAACCGTTTCCGCACGAACCACAGCCACTACGGAGCTGATTTTCTCGGATGGTTCCAGGCCACGTCGGCCTTGTGCGAGTGTGGCATTGAACAGACGATGCTCCACATATATAGTGGAGGAATGTGCACTCTCAAGATTTCAGGGCGGTTTCCGGGCAATTCACAGGGTCGAGGAAGCTGGAAGGGTCTGACTCAGCAAGTCATAGACTAGCTAATGATAATATATATATATATATTACATAAATATATCATAAAGATTCGATATCTAAATAAACCGAAAATAGGAGTAGGGGAAGTTTGTGGAGCAGTAGTAATAGTAGTAATAGTAATAATAGTAATAATTTCAGACTGACGTACCGCAGTGTGATTATAAATAATCAGGCTATAGTATGAACGAATGATGACTTATTTATAGGATACGATTAAGTCATTGTAACAACTTGAATTTTATTTAGCGTTAAATGCACGACAAAGTCTGAATATACATTCAGTCAATCGTATTATTTATTCATTCTGAAATTTGATAAGCCTATCGCCCTTCTTCCAGCATCTTTTTCTCAGAAGTGCACCCACGCCTCGACGGCGCAACTGCGGTATAACTGTTATACTGCAGAGCATTTGTGCGCGAAGAACTTGCTCAAGGTCCGTATACACAGTGACTTCTCGGACGAGGGTAGAACCCGCCAACGGTGTAACAAGGTTTTGAGAAGTGGAGGGGCATTATTTCAAAAATATTGCGCGAAGCGAAAACAAAATTCCCCCCCCCCACTTTTAGTATTTTGCGCCCCAGAAATTTGAAAAATGGGGGGTGGGCACAAATTGTTTTAGCAAAGGTAATCTTAAAAAGCTATTAGATAAACATAAAAAAGAACCGATTTAGGGGCACATAGGGGCACTGAGCACTAAAACTGGGGGCTTTCCCCCAGTTTTGAAACGAGGGGGGGCGGTGCCCCTCTGCTCCCCGCTTATTACACCTCTGGAACCCACTCACTCAACGCACACTCAGTGTTACAGGGTGACCGCTCTAACCAATCGGCCACACATTTGTATTAGGCTGACATTCTCCTCTGATTCTTTCTACCTGCGTCTGAAAACCGAACTCTCTTCAAGCTATCCTATCTAACTCTACTCCTGCGCCATCAAACGACCAACATCATTCCCGATTGCAACCGCGGCATTATGCTGTCTCATCGGCTTGATCTCCCTGGATTTTGACCTGATATCGGAACGAATATCCTGGCTTGATATAGCCCTGGTGCATAAGCTGGTCTCCGTGGCGTGATCATTTGGGCACTGAGACCTTTTTTAGATGATTTTCATTTACGTAACATTCCATCACCAGTGTTGCAGAGCTTCGGTGTGATTTTTCGGTCAAAATTCCTTGGCTAGCTCAATAATTATTAGAGAAATCCAAAGCAATAAATCGATATTAGTTTTAACCGTCTGGTGGTAGTCCGTTTACAAAATTTGTAAAAATCAACCTGTAGAATTCAATGCAGCACAACCCATACACAAAAAGATACTTTATGCAACACGATACAATTGCTCTCTCCGTGGACTTGAAAAGTGGAAACAGGATGTAATACGCCGCTGTATGGATAATGGATCGTAGTCTGAGAGTTCAACAAATACCGTGATTCTCACAGCTCGGGATCAAGATGTTTAAGAGTTGCTATGACGTCAGAGCATTGGGTGAATAGCGGACTACTAAATGAATACAAAGCTCATGGATGAACTTGAGCTGAAGTAGGGCGGGGAATAGAAGCAGGGTAGCGATCGAAATATAGGAGTATGCGCTACAGATACGAATCCGCGGAGCAGACAGGAACGATAGAAGATGATGGTCAGGATCGTTGACAATTGATTTGTTTTGACTGATGACCTTTAGCTTTATTTGCTTAAGTGACAAGCGGATGGACTGGAGTCCTTTTCAGTCCATTTGCCAACCGATCATTCCACAATACTACCATCAATACTTGTCGCGCTGGTGGTTTTCAAGCACATAATGAACCGCTTTGTCGGAGACTGCTGCTGCACCACGCCTATAGACTACGCGTGGACACAAACAGCAAGGTTGACTAGTCGACAAGGAACAGTGGCAGTAGGCCTAATTAGTTGGGATATTGACTTCATCCATGCTATACGTACTAATGCACTCTCTAGTATCACCTGTGAAAATCTACAATGTTTACTCGGTGGACGCATTGACATAACTCGTTGGTAGTGTGAGTGACCAGATATAATGATCAGGTGCGCTGTCATCCTGATGCTGCTGCGGTTGCTAATTCCGTCTGCTAAGCAAAACTACCTAAAACTGTCATAAAGTAGCAGGCCTAATTGATATAGGCCTAATTGAAAATGGAAAGTCATAATTGATTGCCGAATCGTACGTATCGTTATTAAAAATGTTTTACTCCCGACACTTAACACTTCGACAACGAACTGTGTGGTTTCCCAATCGCTTTTAGTACACAACTGACACTCAGTGTTCCCTCAAAGCTGTACGCGAGTGAGCGCACAAACGAGCCGTGGAGCCAGCGCACACAAGAAATTGGTTTGCGCACAAAAATGTTTTCCGCGGAAACTAATAATTTATTGAAAAATGATCTGCAAACCAATATATTGCTGGGCAGAATAGAAAATCACAAATAAATTGAAAGCTAGTCAGTAATTAAAATTACGAACAATACGATTTGGGGTCTATGCATCATCTGCTCTAAGACACATTTTAGACAAAGGACGTTTCTTAGGTAACAAAAACTTATCATCATAGACATTTTTATATGGCCATGGCCTTTATTTAACTGTCTTCGTATTGAGATCGGACCTGCGCATAAAAGTGTGAACCATTTATAAAATGTCGGACACACAAAATATCTCGCGCACACCGTCTCCAAAAAAATTAGACGGAACATTGGTCGCGATAGTGCTAAGAGAACATAAAAAACTGGAATCGTGTTTTTGATTCTTTATGCGAGTTCAGCATGAACATAATTCAGCGTAACAGTATACAGCTGAAAAGTTTTGGTCTACTAAGATTACTTATAGATGCATCGTTGTCATCGCAGCCAATTATACAAGCCACGCTATATATATAAGTGTTAGCAGCTTTTGTCTGTGAGTTGCTGTTAGACGGTCTGTACACCCCATGCAATCTAGAAATGGTGGTGCTTGAAGTGTCAGGTCTCTGCTCGGCCCTGAGACTGTAACTCGGCTACTGATTCGCGAGATTAACGTAGCTTATAGCCTGAAAATATGGACTTGAATTGTCGAGTGGAGAGACTGTTTTCCAGTGAAGGCTGTTTGCGAAAGTTCAACTGTGCATGCGAAGGTTGAACTGTCATGAGAAGTCAATCGCTGTGACGTCTTTAGTGATAATGCTCTGTAAAAGCAGCGAGCAGACACGATATATTGTGGTGTTTACTTCTCGTCAGTCATACCATATCAGAGATGTTTGATATTAGATAATCTATAACATTTCCGGTACTGGTCCAACACCATATTAATCAATAGTAAATATACATTTTTAAAAGCTGTTGCAGGTCTTCTCTTAAAGCTTTGAAGATCGTTGCTGCTTCGTGCACTATCTTCCATTAACTACTTAGAACGCTTCTCGCACTTTGAAACTGCCAGTCCCACTTTTGCATGAAGAAAGAGGGCGCCGCTAATCATGTTTGATATGATACAGCGTCGTCATAAGGCAACAACTATAACTACTATAATACTACTACTTTTATCTGTTTCGTTTCTAGTGAGTTATGCGTCTGTTCAACGACCTGCAACGTCTTCATCATCGTTATATCCAATTCGCATCGACTGTTTTCTAATAAATAATGCATAATAGCATTTATGCAAGTGCTTAATTCACTTTGCGCCTCAATATCTGTCACGAATGTCGTCATAATGACATGCACACGGTTACATAGCCATTCGTCCGTCCTCGGCTGTCGTAACAAATGCCACGTCATGGCGTCCGCCAGAAACGACACGCAGGACTCTAAGTGTGTATGTGTGTCTACAGACCCAGAGATGATTGCCGAGATACCTCAATCAATTGATTTCAATCTCCTGCTGCGACTACGTGTAGGTAGCACGCAACCCATCACTGCTCATATATTTCCCATTCACTGCTGAATTATTTAGTCGCCGAATCGGTTTATCGTCGCCCGCAGCGTAATCGTTAACTTAACGTGGCGAAAATCATCCACCGAAACCAATTCACACCACTCATGCTTGGCACCCCGTGAATGAACCTATTTACGGATATATCTATGCCAATATACCCAACACACACACATATATAGAAACATACATATATATATGCATCAGTGCAAACATGCATATAAATATATATACATACAAATATATATATACATATAAATATATATATATACATACATAAACCGACGTTTTGTTTTTTATGTCGTCGTTTCCCCCGTATGCTTTCTGCTTGCTTATCACGTTAATAATAATTTTCTCATTAACGGACCAAGAACATTTCAACATCGAGTACATGCCTACAACTGTCTTTATAAATAATTCGAAGAATGTGAACGAGATTTTATAGAATAGACAATTTATGATGCCCACAATTACGGGACTCTTTATATATATATATAACCGTCGTTGTTATCGTGCTAACCGATTCACACAGAAATGCTTGTATGCTTATGGATCACTGAATTTGCAGAATCGCGCAATAGATTATCTGCTAAATCAACCCCCAACGAATTTTGGATCATAAAATATTTCTGTGACTTACAAACGCTTTACGTGTGCATTTACGTGTGTGTTTACTGTGTATGCTCCATGCACACCCCATGTATACCATGTACACCATGTATACCATGTATACCATGTACACCATGTATACCAAGTACACCATGTACACCAAGTATACCATGTACACCATGTACACCATGTACACCATGTACACCATGTACACCATGTACACCATGTATACCATGCATACCATGTACACCATGTATACCATGCATACCATGTACACCATGTACACCAAGTATACCATGTACACCATGTATACCATGTATACCATGTACACCATGTATACCGTGTATACCATGTATACCATGTATACCATGTACACCATGTATACCATGTATACCATGTATACCATGTATAACGGTGCCCAATGTATCCTTTTTGTATACTCTGTTTATGTGTAGTACAGATTGTCAGGACGCATAAACGGAGAAACTAGAAGAAAAGAGGTTAGAGGTTCCGTTCGAAAACCACCACATTAATTTAGATATCTAAGTTAATTTATTAATTTATTAATTTAGATATCTAAGTTGACCCTTGAGACCAAACTTTCTTAGAAGTTGTCTGGAAGCAAACGGGAAAGAATTCAAGTTTGTAAGAGTTGACTGAATGAAGCACCAAAATAGCAGCGTATTTTTTATTATGAAATACTTCTGTGACTTTCAAAGGCTTTGCGTAAAAGCCTAGGCCTACTCTGTGTATACTCTATGTATGCTCTATGTATAATTGTATGCTCTATGTATAGGCTGTGTATCCTCTGTTTATACTCGGTGCATATTCGTTGTATACTCGTTGCATATTCTGTATATCTTCTGTCTAATTAACCTCTGTGCATACTCTGTGTATGCTCTCAATGACAAACATCATTTCGATCCTAAGTATGTTTCTGGCTGATAGCTGCATCCTGCGAACTTGTCCCTTGTTCGATCCACCTATCACTACTCACGTATTCACTTCAAAGCCCTATCACACTTTGTCCCACTCAGAGTGACAACCTAAACACCTCCTATACCCTTCCTTCACACATGCCTTTCCTGGTTTAAATTCTTGGAATCGTCACTGAAGACCATTATCACACCACTCATTACCGGAAATTACAGTTTTAGTTTCACCAGCTATGTTGGTAGATTGACTTCATTTTGTAAAGCATGTGGTCAATAGATGTGCGATATCAATCTTCAACTACATTCAAGCATATAATTCACGCAAATGCATACCTCAATACATACATGAATAAATACATACATGCATGAGTACATACATATATGCATACACACATACAAACATACATACAAACATACATACATACATACATACATACATACACACATAGGTGAATACATACATACATACATGCATACATAGGTGAATACATACATACATACATGCATACATAGGTGAATACATACATACATACATGCATACATACATAGGTGAATGCATACATACATACATACATACATAGGTGAATACATACATACATGCATACATACATAGGTGAATGCATACATACATACATGCATACATAGGTGAATACATACATACATGCATACATACATAGGTGAATGCATACATATATACATGCATACATAGGTGAATACATACATACATACATACATAGGTGAATGCATACATACATGCATACATACATAGGTGAATGCATACATACATACATGCATACATAGGTGAATACATACATACATACATGCATACATACATAGGTGAATACATACATACATACATGCATACATAGGTGAATACATACATACATACATGCATACATACATAGGTGAATGCATACATACATACATGCATACATAGGTGAATACATACATACATACATGCATACATACATAGGTGAATGCATACATACATACATGCATACATAGGTGACTACATACATACATGAGTAAGCTTACATACATGCATGAATACAAACATGTATGAACACATGCATGAATATGTACAATTATGCATACACATACATAGAAACATACAAACTGCATTCATTTCTCAATTAACACGAGGCTGCAATTTATAGTGACGGTGAGTGGCATTGAATTTAATGAAGTAGTGTAATGTAATAATAAATTTATATAGCGCTTTATGAGAGCTTCACAATTCGCAAAACATCTTGAATGTGGCTTCCAGACAAATGGAAGGGGCGCAATTTATGCAGAGAGTGTTTTGAATATGGTGTAGTATGGGATGGAACTGGCAAAAAACAATACGGATGATTATCGGTTGTCTGTTTGGGAAAGACGAACCGGAGACATGGAAAGACCTGGCCAGTAGATGTTATTGGCTAAAAGGTTTCCAATGTTTGCCAATTCTCTGTGGCACACAAGGTTTCAATATACGGAGGAAAATGTGGAAGTAGGCCTACATGTTATGATATCCTTTGTCACTTACAAATAGCAGAAAGAATGTTTAAGATATGCATTCTAACATGTGTAATAATAGACTACTTGAGTTATCCAATGTGTACAGAAAGAATTTCATGCGTCCCCGAAATCATAAAAACATTGAATTACTCCAGAAGTGTGTCTTGGCTAATAAAATATCCAGACTTGACGAGTACACGGTCATTTTCTAAAATTCTAGATCAAGTGATTTTTCGATATTGAAACTTGTCTCTTTTTTGCCGTTCTGTTAAAGAGCAGCAGCAGCAGCGTCCAGTTCTTTAAATCACAGAAATATTGAGTACATATCCAAGTGCAGCAATTAAGTTTCTTTAATACAACCGTTATTGCGTATAAGCGCGCCTTACTATTTTATCGTCAGTTTACATGAAAGAACAGCAACTGTGCCAAAGAAGTCAAGAATTTTAAAGCAGTTTTTTCAGAGATGGTTCTTCCTTGTGATCTTCAATTATTTTATTGTGGGAGTCGTTAACCTTTGACCCGGATGCTACGTTCAGGGATGACGATACGTCAGTTGATTGAACTTGATCGCCTTTATCAGTTCCATAGAGAACACTCTCATCTATGCCTGTTTTATTTGTCATTGCAAGAAATGAGCGCGTGACCGTGTATTCTGGCTTCTTGTTGGATCTTTTACCGATGAAAGAACGAGCTCTTTTACCTGCTGCATCAAACTCATCCCTTTTCCCGATAAAGGATCGAGCTCTTTTGTCTTCCGACTCAAAATCCTCCCTTTTCCCAATGAAAGTGCGAACTCTTTTGTCCCTCGATCCAAGCTCGTCTCTTTTCCCAATAAAGGAGCGAGCTCTCTTGTCTTCCGGCTCAGAATCATCTCTTTTTCCAATGAAGGAGCGGGTTCTTTTGTCTTCCGACTCAAAATCCTCCCTTTTACCAATAAAAGAGCGAGCTCTTTTGTCATCCGACTCAAAATCATCCCTCTTACCAATAAAAGATCGGGCTCTTTTGTCTTCCGACTCATAACCCTCCCTCTTACCAATAAAAGAGCGAGCCCTTTTACTCTCTGATTCAGAATCATCTCGTTTGCCAATAAAGGAGCGGGCTCTTTTATCTTCCGACTCGAAATCGTCCCTTTTGCCAATAAATGAGCGAGCTCTTTTGTCTTCCGACTCAAAATCTTCCCTCTTACCAATAAATGAGCGGGCTCTTTTATCTTCCGACTCAAAATCATTCCGTTTACCAATAAAAGACCGGGCTTTTTTGTCTTTCGACTCAAAGTTATCCCTTTTACCAATAAAAGAGCGGGCTCTTTTGTCTTCCGACTCAAAGCCCACCCTTTTACCAATAAAAGAGCGAGCTCTTTTACCCTCCGATTCAGAATCATCTCGTTTGCCAATAAAGGAGCGGGCTCTTTTATCTTCCGACTCAAAATCCTCCCTTTTACCAATAAATGAGCGGGATCTTTTATCTTCCGACTCAGAATCATTTTCTTTTCCGACAACGGATACACCTTCATTTATTTTCCTCTCCGACTCGAAATTGTTTCTTTTTCCGATGAAGGATCGAGCTCTTTTATTTTGAACCTCTGGGTAGTTATTTCGTGTCGAAGTCCATCCTCGGCTGTCTTCGGCTGCTACTTCTCTTTTCCGAATCAAAGCTCTCCTGTGTTTCTCCTCTCTCTTACCTATGAAAGAGCGTCCTCTTTTATCTTCGAATCCATCATCTCCTTTTCCTATTAAAGGACTTCCTCTATCTTCTTCCGAATCAGATAATGTTAGTTGATCCACGAAATCTCTTTGCGGTTCCTCTGGTCTGAAGCTCCTTTTCCCAATGTACGACCTGGCTCGCTTCGCTTTCTGCGCCATGGCGAACGATTGCCAAACGTCAAAAGGAACATTCACCAGACGTACGTTTCCATCAGCACCTCTTCCTCTCTGTTCACCGACGACGTATTCGTCCGATGGATCGAACTCTCTCTTTTTCCCGATGAACGATCTCGCTCTTTTGAAGTCCACGTCCCATGGTTTGCCTTCTTCCCTCTTTCCGATGAGCGCTCGCATGTCTCTCGCCTCCCATCCGAGGCGCCTAAGCCCTGATCTTTTGACCTCCGTCAAATCCTCTGCCGCCAGAGGGCCATCCTCCGGAACCCTTCCACGTCCTGCGTCGTCCGTCTCTCCACTCTCTTTCCACCCATCGAATGATGGATTCCTCTTCCTTCGTCCTATGTACGTCCTTCCCTGTCTCCTTCCGTTCCTTCGCCCAATGTAGGCGCGTTCTCGTTTGCCCTGGAAGCGCGTGACGAGGCCCCTTGGAAGAGGAAACAGGGAGAACGGAACCACGTCCACGTTGTTCATGCTCGCAGATACCTCCGGAACGTTTCTAGTTCCGGTCCCCGCTTCATCTTCTAGGTACTGAAGCAGAGAAATGGCATTGGCGTCGTCCATTTCGGATGTAAGGAAGACGCCACTCCTGTCCCTCGAACCTGTCACAAGATAGAACACCCCTAACACAATTATCCATTGAACCTGTCAACCCGTTTGCCGCAGAATAAGACAGCTAATGCAATTGACGATAGCCTCCTCTCCGTTCTACTTAATGCAGAGCATTGCTTCATCGAGTCCCTCTCCACTATCTCCTGTCTTTTCTCGCTCCAAAGAAAAAGACGGTTGAGGAAACACAAATGATTTAGTTCAATTAGACAAAGATATTGTATCAGTTATAAATCTAAGGATGAGCAACTTAGTTAGCTCAATTATAATTAAGGCGTTTTCATTTTTTTCCAATCATTTGAGTTCGCATACTGGCTAGCTTGATGGGTACTGAGTACTATTTATGTATGGGTATACACCTAATTAAGAGGGTTACATATAGTGATTATAACCTATGAATGGACCAAGCGATTCAATGCAATATGTGTAATATTGAAACGAGCGGTCTGACCTGACATTTACAAGTTTGTTGGACTTTTGGTGCCATAATGGTATCGCTATAGCCAACTCATAGACCGAAGAAGACCTATTCACACTTGCAATGTGTTAGCCATGATGGTCATTCGGTAGACCTACACGCTGATAAATTTTGTCCAGTGTTTTAAGTGAAAATGACAACATCATTGGATCATTTCCGTACTGGTCCTGCATTATTGGCATTACGATGACTTCAAATTAATCAGGTACAAAGACACAAAAGAAGATGGTTTCTTTACTACTTCTTACCATTTCTACTTCTCTAAAACTTGTGAATATCTTTGTCGCAAATTTATATTTTCAGTAAGATTACACACGTTTGTAATAGACTATTTCCTGAACTATGAAGGGTGTAAGACTAACGAATAGCAACAAGCACTTGAGAAGTAGCTGGATCTAATTCGCCTACTGCCTTCATTGGGCGCGTTTCTCTTAATCCACAATTCTCAGTTAGAAAGTCACGTGACTCACCTGAGTCAGTTCGGACGCTTTGAGCAAGAGCCGTTGCACAAAAAGCGAAACCTAGAATGATCACCAGCCAGCGGAACTTCACTGCGATCTGTAACGTTAAATTGCATCATCGTCATCATCGTCATCATTATCATCATCATCATTCATGTGCTACTCATCATCTTCATCAACAACATCATCATCACTAACACCACCACCATCCTCATCAACATCGTCATAATCATTGTCATCATCATCATCATCATCACCATCATTGTCATCATCATCAAACTCATCATCATAGTCATCATCAAAGTCATCATCATCGTCATTGTCATCGTCGTCGTCGTTGTCGTCGCTGTCGTCGTCATCATCACTATCACCATTTTGATCATCATTATGATCATCATCAAAACCATCATAACATCATCACCGTCGTAGTCGCCATTGTCACCATTCAATCAATAAAACAAATTATATTTGCTTTGAAATTTTTTACATGTTCAGTAGGATACAGACTGCATTAATTATAAGTGAGAACAAATAGGAAGCCCAGAAGAGTCAAGTGACCCAATGAATAGGTCTACCAAAGTTGCATCTTAGCTTAGAAGAGACAGCAGTGAGACATATCATATGGAGGCAAAATATATTCTAGATATATGCCTAGAAGGCAAAATATAATATATTCTAGATATAGAATGTGTAGAAACCATTGTTTCGTCGTGATCATGATTATAAATTACATCACAGTCGTTGTCGTTGTCGTTGTCGTTAATATTCTTCCTCTCGGAATGAACGTCGTTATAATCATCGATGTCCTTTGTCAGAATCAGCTGAATTTCTCTCTTTTATGTCTACGTTGTGATTATAAGCAGACAAATCGCCATGGATCATCAGCATTTAGTTCACTTAGGATCGACCATGTATACTTCCTCCAGTCAATCTTTACTTTAAACAAATCTGGTTGAATTACGCAACTATGCTCTGTATCCCTGGATGCCTCCTCACCCTTTACATATAATGCCGCCACCCCCTCCCCCCATCCCATCTATGCCAGACAACATTTATTACCTGCATCATTAGGGACCGAGTTATGATCGCACGGCCGTAAAAAGTGCATGCTGAATGCGCCAATCTTGGGTGCGGTTGCAAAACCGTTATATAGCGCTCTATGAAACAATCGTACAGCGTCCATTAAGAGCGTTCGTAGCGGCAAGAAAGCGATGAATCTGTGTCGATAAAATGATCATCGGGCAACTGTTAAGACATCATTTTCCAGTCCATATCTGGTACACCGACCGACGTCGTTTACAGACCTCGACGTTAGAGGTCGACGCTTTACACGCGCCTCTTCATTCATTGACATCGCAGTAAAGACCTATGACGCACAATGAGCCCAATTATATATATATATGCAAATATATGTACATATATAAAATATGCACATTTATACACACACATAGATATATTATAAGTTGCCAATAAACTATAGAAGAAATTAGGAGTCTGCGGGTAGAGTGTTTTAATAACCCGACCAGTACCCGTAGCACAGACTGATCACCGTACCCGTGCCAGCACAGTACCTACTAAAAAAATACTTGTCGATCCGACCCGCACTCACGTGTTATATCGTGCCCTTGACGTACTTGTCAGTTATTAGCTCGCATTTTAATAGCCCCCAGTCTCTCCGTGGTCAATTGACTCGTAATACATTAGCAGGCTGATATAGCGGTGATGATGATGATTTATATCAATGACATGGTAGAAAAGATCTGTCGGCGTTAGCAATGAAGAGAGAGGAGAGAGGAAAGGGGTGGGCGGTGAAGAGGTGGGTAATTGGAAGTGAAGGGGAGCGCAGGGTAACTGAACTTTTTTTAATTGGCTATAGCAATGCCACTCTGGCCATTGCTAAACTGATATAGGGCCTACACACACAGGTCTATCATGCAGAATTTTTTATATATAACCACATGAATGCATGAATGCAAGAATCCATATAAGGACCTATATAATTAATTACCGCTGTCTGATATTGTCCGGGCTGACACTCAGATGCAAGTAAATGACTACAATTGTTGGCGGAAAGAGCCATTTTGTGATCGTAATCTGAACATCTTTTATTGAATGACCGCACACGGACACAGGTCAACACAAGCACATAGTACTTACACTGGATGCCTCCAGTTACAATAAGAAAGTCTGTGAAGCTGAAACACTCACTATACGTGTGACCCTGAAATTTTAAGTAGGTACAGTTAAAATCGGGTGTACTCGCCCCCCTTAAAACGCCTGCCCATAGGCCTACCCGACCAGTGAAGTGTCTACCCGATTCGTACCCGACCCCTGGATACGGGGAACCCGCGAGTACGCATTTATTCGCTGACTCCTACAGAGCATAGGCCGTAATTGAGCAGATTGGTTTAATGCCTTATTACCTGTATTTACCTGCATTATCTGCATAATGCTGCATTTATCCCGTAATTGTTATTGACTCAGATTGCAACATGAAAACGACTGCGTATGATTATGTACATGGATAGATTGGACGTCCTGTGTTACTGGAACTTGTATGGTGCCATGGCCACTGCCTGTGTGCAAGAGAGAATGTAGTGCATTAGTCTGTGTAAGTTTGAGTGGAAGGCCTTGTCTTCTTAAGGGCAACGAAGCAAATCGTGTAGTTCGGTCGAATGACTGAATGTCCTAGTTATTTCATTGCTACGACGATTGAGACAGAGAATGATATGATCATTTCCTTTGACAAATGTATACCCACCTCATTTAGAACACACGAGAAATTTGCTGTCATTTGCGACCGGTGGGTGTATAAGCTATAGCGAGCTTAGGCTTCTTAATGCACTCCCGACATATAGATTATCAGAGACAGGGACGAGTTTTTTAGTGGACAGATGGATCCTTTGTTTCCAGCTAAGTGCTCTTGTGGTCTCATAATCACCGTAGCGTATACAGACACGATACGTTGTGTATACCACAGTGACGGCACCGATTTTTACTAAAAAAGCATCGCTTTATCTTCCTCTTCTCTCTCTCCTCCTCCTCCTCCGTATGGCCCTTTTCCTCCTCCTTCAACTCATCATTATCTTCCATCTAGTCAATTATTATCAGCATTCATTCTCCATACTCTTATATCTATTTTCCTCTGCATGTAACTCAGGCGACCGTCTGTTCTGATTTTCCAGCTTCTACTACTTCCTCCATTGCTTCCTTTCTAATTTTCCTTATTGCTGTATGTACAAACTATGAGAGAAAGAGGTGCATGTAAAGGTAAAGGAAAAATGAGTGGGGTGTAAGTAAAAGCACATTCATCGAAAACTGGTACATCCAGTGAATTCCATTCGCTCTAATTAAACAAAAGATTTATTGTATCACATATTTTGCTTATTTTGACCATCTAAAATCAAACATGAAGGGATTTGTGTGCATATAATTATTATATATAATAGGATGTTAATTAACAATCTTAGAAATTGCGCAGTTTATTAAAGCAGTCGGATTTTCGGTTTTCTATAAATTACAAACCCAATATTATTATTATTATTATTATTATTATTATTATCATTATTATTATTATTATTATTATTATTATTATTATTATTATTAAACTAAAGCGCCGTAACGCAGCCATGCCGCTAAAAGGGCGCTTTACAATGACACGATCGCGTGGCACCGACCAATCTAATGGACTTCAAATCACTTTCGAATAGTGTCATAGGGCCTGCTCCCGAAAGTAAAAAAATTGCGATTGACTACCACAAGTATGCGTTGCGCATAAGGGGAAATGGCCGTACTTAACAACTTTTTCATTGATTAATTACTTTATGGTTAACTAATGTATTTAAATAGCTGCATTGTTTTACAGTGTTTTAATTCGGATTTGTCAGAATAGACGGAATGTTCAAAAGGTGAATTGATTCACTTCATGCATGGATTCAGTTCTATAAAATGTGAAATCTGCAGAAGAACTCGATGACATTTCAGGCCATTCGCCGGCGGACTATAGCTTCATCCGTAGAAAGGAGGCCCACAAAGAGCGAAACCAGGTGAATGATATCAAATGAAAACTGAATGTTAAGAACCTCTGGCTAGACTGATTGGTCACCTGTCGCAAGAGTTTACAATAAAATGAACCACCCAAGCGTCTACTCTGCTCATTGATAACAACGGACCACCATGATAGAGCATCATATATGTTACATCCTAATGCAAATCTTATATGAATTATCGTCTATTGGAAAAGAAATATCGCTGTCAAAACTCAGCGACTTACATACAGAGGAATCAAACATTCACTCAGTCATCGAGTTTAGTAGGCCTAACTCTGTGAAAGATTCAGTCTGTTGGAACCGTGGACGCTTAGTGAACATGCATGAGGGTGTCTAATAGATGTTTTGTACAATAATCTGGGTATAAAGTTCTTTTTGTTCCTATCAGGGAGATCAAATGGGTGGGATCTTGCTCACAGGTTGTATTTTGTTTGCAGTCTATCATGGCACAGCGGGCGCAGAACGTGGTGATGGTTATATATATATATATATATATATATATATATGGATTTAAACACTTTAGCTGCTACCCGAACTGAAACCTCTAAAACATCGTTAGGTAGGTTGTAGACACGCGGCTATCCATGTGATCGGCATGTTCCAATGGGCGGAACAGTGGGGAATGATTTTCAGAATGAACCGACTGCATACATAAACGACACCAGTTTCCGAATTTATTACGAATCTGCTGATAAGCGGTACAGTGAATTCTGTGACATAAGTATGTATATATATATATATTTATATATATCGCATATATATCGCGGCTGCGATAAGCGTCATCTGTCTGAGGGAGGTGTCATCTTCTGCAGATGGCTGGTTGTGTTGGGCGGACAGTCGGGCGACGACGATGATGATGAGAGCTACAATGACAGAGAAGTAAGAGAAAGAGAGGGAGAAAGCGAAGAAGAGGGAGAAGAAGAAGCAGAAGGATAAGGAGAAAGAATAGAAAGAGAAGGAGGAAAGAGAGGAGGAGATGGAGAAGAATATGAGAAGGCGAAGGAGTTGGAGACGGTGGAGGAGGAGTATATTGGAGGAGTACGTATAAGAAGCGTATTCGTCATTGTCTTTGTTGAATTAGCGCCGAGATTCCGCTCGTTGCGTCGTAGTGGCAAAGACTCAATTGTTGTTTATGAAAATATCCGAGTAAATAATCGATTTGTCGTCGAGTCAAATTGAAAGAATGATGTTCGCTCTGAATATGTATTCGAAATTCACGAAATCCAGATGAATAGAGACGTCATTTGATGGCGACTATCCGACGAGACTCGGTCACTGCATTGCACATAATATGTGCAATTCATAAGCAATTCATAATTCATTATATGATTACATGTATATACTGCATACATGTATATAGACAACGATCTCCTCCCAATGTCAACTAATAAGTTGGAAGTTACGCCTTCTAAGTCACTAAGTTACCAGTTCAGTTTCAAAGTAGGCTAAATGATATCGCCAAATCATAATATATAAAATATGAAATTCAGTTTATGAATAGAGATGGGCCTATATCTCAAAGAGAGATATGCATGCACATGTATATGGGCTTATGAATTTGCGATATATGATTTCAATTAAGAAAATTGTTAACCCATTTGCAAATCATGACACAGAGAAGAGATGATAGCTTTTGTTTGATGGGATTAAGTCTAGGTTCACTGCGTATGGAATTAATATAAATAAGAAATAAAGTTATAAGCACTTGTATTTCTACACCAGGCGCATTACTTTTGTCTAAAAAGACTTGTTTAAAAACATTTGTTACGCTCTAAACATGGCTTTCTATGCTATTATTCTTTGGTTAACATGAAAATTTACTTAACGACCATTAAGTCCGTTGTATCATACATTAATTTTAAGCCCAATTTCGTGCGTAACTTTAAAGTTTCTTTTTCACGTCGTGCGCATTTCAAAGCTTGATCACTAATTACTTACTAAACAAATGCAGAACGCAATGGCTGATAAAAGTGCAGTATCAAAATGACTAAGGATTTAGGTAGCAATTTAAAGCACACAGTTCAAATGTTATACAGCGGTACAGTGTTTACCTAAACTTTTGATTGATTATGAAAGAATATGCAAATGTTAGTATCATTGGCAGTCAGAAAGCGTCCTCTACCGAACGACTGGACGGACAGCTACAGATAATTCATACGACTTATTTGATGTATGAATGCTTTGCCGTTACATGAAATGCTTTCAATCTGATTATAAAGTTGATGAATCATTCTTACGTGGCATTAAATGCGACAACAACTGTCGATCGTTCCTGACGTTTCTATGGTCCGTTTCTTTGTGCGTCTTATTGATAGAGAGTTACATGCTATCGTTTATACCGGGAAGCCGTAATC
This sequence comes from Bimastos eiseni, assembly GCA_959347315.1. Taxonomy (NCBI): domain Eukaryota; kingdom Metazoa; phylum Annelida; class Clitellata; order Crassiclitellata; family Lumbricidae; genus Bimastos; species Bimastos eiseni. Next base: position 31,782,473 of record OY365807.1, read on the forward strand.
TTTCACGAATGATCTCGTTGCTTTAGTCGAGTACGGCGTCCGGCTTCATATACACGTGGGCATTGGCGTAACTTCAAAATGCGACGGCGTAATGTAATGTAAAGTGGCGTCCGGTCACCACCCCTTTCATAGAGAAGAAGAAGAAGATGGAGAAAGGGATGCGAGGATGGAATTTCTCACGGCCTTTTGTTACTCGCTTGAACACAGATCGGTCAACGATTCTTATATTGTTTGGCATTCGTAATGAACTGCTTAGTAAAACCTCTTTGCTATTGAAGTTGCTATGTCTACCGATTGCCAGCTGTAAATTTGTCGCTAGTCTTGATAAAGAATTCTGAAGTGAAACTACTCGCATTCAGTGAGCTAGACATAATATGACAAGCAGCTGTATGTACACGTATACTGACTACGATTAATAAAGACATTATCCTGGAAATTTCAGTGTTGAGCCGAATATTGAATAAGTTCAAATGTCAGCGTATCATGCCATCCGTTGACATTGTTTCGATAGATCCAGGCCATAAAAGTACATTTTGATGCTGGAAAGCGTAACTAAAACGGCGACAGTGGAGAAAAAGACGGATGAGAAGTGAAGAATGGCGAGAAAAGTGAGTTCTACGTCAATCATCATGACCATTATTTATAACAGCGTCGCAGGATAAAAACGGATCAGTCAGTCGACACACGAGTTATGAATGAGTCGTCAGCATCGTCTTACATGATTTATGCACGCTTTGGCCAAGATGTCGTCGCTAGCCTTAGGCCTACAGTGTACGGCATGGCAGTATCACGGAGTAGGAAGCGTCGCATCGTATAGCAGCCTGCACGTATGCCAATTGCTCCGTTACGTTCAAATAATCACGATCTATTTATTTGAAGGCTAAGCTCATCTAATTTCTTGAATGTCACGGCTGCATTTGTAGAGATTCTATTATCAGTTTTGACATAGTAATTATTTAGAAAAACTACTTCTTTTGACAACTCGTTAAACCACATTCTGAAGAATTTTGAACGATTCTCCTTATTAATTATTAGCATTTAGCTACATTATGTTTAGCATGAGTTGGCTCGCACAAATTTCATATGGTAACGCTAGCTAAGACATACTGTCCTCCAAAGTACACATAAGCTATATATATATATATATATATATATGGCGGCTCTGTCCATAGACCTATGGTGTCAATCTCGCTCATGTTTCAGTGACTTGCTCTAGTGTGATGCTTCACTTCCTTGGTTGCAAAGCACTTTGGGTTATTATTACACAACACTTTCGATGCATACGTTGCACTCATATTGAGTTGGCGGTTACTTGGACTGTATACATGTAGGCTTCAATTGCAAGATAGATCTACCGATCATTGCAAGATGCGAAACCTTATAAGTAAGCGACATGACATAGACCTACTATTATCATCATTCGTCGTAATCTATTAATAGTTTGCATCATGAACTCACTTCTCAAGACCATAGACGTTGGCCAGTGAGTTATTTGGTAAGACGCAGTGGTTGAATCCATCATCCATGTCAGGTCACGCGCCACCAATTCCCAGTCATTCGATGATTTCCATGAGCAAAAGATGCGCAGGCATCCAGCACTCACCCACTTAAGTGCTGCTTCTATCATTGCATTTGAAACATCCTTATTGCCAACCGAATACGAATATATAACGTATGCATATGAACATACGCGATAACATTTAGAGGCACATGAATGGGTCGTCGAATGCAATGAGCTAATTAGCGGACAAAGTGGCGAAATTAGACGACGAAAGTTGCATTGTTTGGCGTCTTTAGGTTCCGTCACGAACCGCAAACGAAGCCGAGACCAAACGAGGAATAAGACGAACGACATGCGCAGAATGACCAATGGACAAATGGCACGAGGTCCACTGCACTCCATGTATCTCCCACAGGGTTGGACATTGCTCTCCTTCTCCTCCTCCTTCTCCTTCTTCTCTTTCTCCTTTTTTTCCTTCTCCTATTTACCCCTTTTCTCATCCTTCGCCTCTTTCTCCTTTTCTCTTCCCTCACCTTCTTCTCCTCTTTTTCTTCCATCTTCCCTTTCTCCTCCATCTACGCCTTATCCATATCCTTCTTCTCTTTCCCCTCTTTTCCATCTTTCCTATTTCTCCTCTCCTTCTTCTCTTCTTTCTCCTCCTTGGCTTCCTTCTCTTCCTTTTCTTCCTTCTCTTCCTTTTCTTCCTTTTCTTCCTTCTCTTCCTTCTCTTCCTTTTCTTCCTTCTCTTCCTTTTCTTCCTTTTCTTCCTTCTCTTCCTTTTCTTCCTTCTCTTCCTTTTCTTCCTTCTCTTCCTTCTCTTCCTTTTCTTCCTTCTCTTCCTTTTCTTCCTTTTCTTCCTTCTCTTCCTTTTCTTCCTTTTCTTCCTTCTCTTCCTTGTCTTCCTTGTCCTCCTTTTTCTCCTTCGCCTTTTCCTCCTCTCTCTCCTACATCTCCTACTTCTCGTCTCCTTCTTCTCCTCTTTCTCTTCCTTGGCCTCCTTCTCTTTCTTCTCCTCCTTCGCCTCTTTCTCCTCCTACTCCTCCTTCTCTCCTTTGTCCTAAACAGTTTGCTATGTTAGCCCCGTCGATCCATGGACTCTAGTCGACTCAATCGCAGACTCTGATCAACTGCGAGATACGAGAAATCGTCTCATCCCATCTCTATCGCAAGGTTTTCATACGCGACTGGTTAAATTACGCTGTTCCACCATCCTTACATCCCTCCTGACATCCATCAGCCCATCCATCTTCTAACTGCCTATATTCATCCCTCTGTCAATCCCCTGTATATCTTCCTCTATGACTTCCTGTCCATCTTTCTATTCACCCTCTGCATGTCTATCTCCCTCTCCATCCCTGTATCCATCCCTCTGTCTATCCATCTGGCCATTCCACTGCCTATCTCTCTGTATTTCTCCCTGTTCATCCCTCTGCCTATCTCCCTGTCCATCTTCCTTTCCATCTTTCTCATTCCATCCCTCTATCCATCTCTCTGTCCAATCTCTTTCTCTGTTTATTTAATCGTTATCATCACCAAAGACTCAGTCGCCCGATGTACTTTACCAGGTTTCGTATTGTAAGGACGGTTCATAACCTTAGATCTGCCATTTATCAATTTTCCATTCGTCATTCCTTCCTTCATTCCACTCATCCATGCGTCATTCCTTCCTTCATTCCACCCATCCATGCATCATTCCTTCCTTCATTCCACCCATCCATGCGTCTGTCTTCCTTACTTACGTATATCTATTTATACACATGACATACACCTACACATAAACATTAAAATATATATATATATATTTACATACATGTTTCGGTTCGACTATTATAGAGATCCATCTCTGAATCTATCAATCGATTGATTGATCGATTAAGTAATTGATTGATTGATCGATTGATTGATCGGTTGATCGATTGATTGATCGGTTGATCGATTGATTGATCGGTTGATCGATTGATTGATCGGTTGATCGGTCTGCCGCCCATTGAGCAATCGATCAAACGCAATCGGGTGCTGATCTCATTGATATCATCCCTTCAAATGATCGTTCGGTCAGTGGATCTGCCTTTTGCCTCTGCAGGGAGACGATGATGCAATTCTGCGCAAGACTTCATTCCTCTTCTCCAGATTCCTTCCCTTTCTCCAGATTCCTTCTCTTTCTCCAGATTCCTTCTCTTTCTCCAGATTCCTTCCTCTTCACATGCAGACTGCTTCCTCTTCCTTCCTCTCGTAAACCAGTTCCAACGCCGTCCACAATTCCTCTCGCTTCGTGCGCGCCAATTACCATGGCGATCATTTCCGTCGCCATAAATCTGGAGGCATCATAATTACCCTCCAAGTCCTCCAACCCCATTCTGTGGTGTACGCAGAAGGCCCAACGGATTAGAAGGTCGATAGCAGGAGATCCCTCATTTAACCTCACAACCATTACATGAACACCAACACAATAATAATAATCCTATGTCTAAAGTAGCAGCAGCAGCAACCGTTATAGGCCTCTACTTAAACACATTTCGTCCTATTCTTACAAGATCTTTGAACTCATTTCAAATATCTTTAAATGCAGGGATGTCGGAAATAACCAGACGAAGTCGCTATTACTCTTCATTTATTCATTATACATGTATATATATATATTGCTTCACTATGTACACATATAATGAAGATGAGGAATATGTATATATAAATTATACAACGTCAGCAAACCGATACCGTACAACCACCAGTAATCATTATGTAATTTATATAATTATACTATTATTTGGTCAGTGGTCATGCTTGAGTTAATTATCTATTTGTGTACATATAAGACATGATCGAATAAGCGAATAAAAGAATGCATGAATGAACAAAAGAATGAATGAATGAATGATGAATTGAGTGAGTTAACGAACGAGTGGACGAATGACACAGGAAGAGCTAGATAAAGTTTCCTAATCAATGCAGCGTCTGAATCGGTGACTCCATGTCCTGCGTTCGATCCCAACGCTTTCCATCTCTGTCATTGCACCGTGTATCCGTTTCGTATAATTGTGGCCTTCATACTGACCATTCAGTGACCACGGACGACCAGTAATTTGCAAATGGCCGCCGTGATCGGTATGGGCCTCGTTGCCCGCTTTCGCGTAAGAAATTTGATTATTATTCCAATAGAGAGAGACAGGGAGAGACATATCGACATGCAGACAGGGAGGGACGCACAGCAGGACAGAGACGGTCACTGAGCTTATGCATGCATATGCACAGACATCCAAAGTTAACGAAAGACAGTGAAAAGATTAGATACAGAGATACAGGAAAGAGTAGAACGAGATGGTGTAAAGGAGATTGAGGACATAGACAGAAAGACACAAGGACAACCATACGGACAGACAAGAAGCAGACGGACGAAGACGACGTGCAAAGACAGATTGGACAGAAGGCTTTGGAAAGAAGGGTAGAATAAGATGACTTAATAAAGGGAGTAAGAAACTAAAGGAATTTGTGCCTGGGTCTTTATTCACTCAGAGACAATAAATAATTTCATCAGAGAAAGAAGGGTCAACGGAAATCCTTTGATGAATTTAATTTATTGTTAAGTAATGAAATGCTGAATCCTGATATCAGAATCATACTCCAATATCGACTAACTTTCTCAAGTAAGTTTCTGGGATTTTAAGGATCCAGCAAACCATCAGAAGTTAGTTATTGCCTTTGGAACTTCTAGAATAGCCAATAAAACGACTTGCATCTATAAACTATATAATACAAATTAAGCAATCGAAGGAGAATGAATATCTTTTGGAGAATCAATAAGTTTTGGCCATATTTCTTGCCTCTGACAACCGTTATTTCATTAGCATTGGTTTACGTCGACGTATTTTAGGAGTTGGATGGAATCTCAAGAGTTGGTCGGTGTCCAGAATTTAGTTCTATGGTGGCCAGGAGTTCACGAAGAAGACAAACGTTTGCGGCAATGACGTCAACGTTGCTAATAGTCAAATAGTTCACAGACCAAAAAGTACTTGGTAAGATAGAAGTTGGGTTGATGCTAATTGTGCTTGCCTATAACTATAAGTTGGATTGATAAAATAGTTCATACATACTACAGTTAAAAATACGCTCAGGTGGCTTACGTTTGGGGGCATATGCATACAACGAAGGGCGGTCTTAATAAGTGGCTCTGAATTTGACGTAAACTTAAGTATAATCCACAGCAAAATTATTCACTTTGAATCTCAGCGACATATAAAAGCAGCTTATAGATGTGTTCCTTAGTCTATAGAAGGAATTTGTAATCTATAAAGAGAACAGCGACCTTTACTCGAACTAATTCTTCTGCCGGATTAATCACCGTTTGATATTCCTATAATTGTAGTATAATAATTAATGTCCTCGTTTAATTTTAAAACAAAACTCTTGCAGAAATGGCGGCATGATTACAAGTAGGCTATTATATGACGTATACTGATGACGAGTTCTTACAGGAGTTGAATGTGACGGCCGGTAGCCATGCAAGGCGCCAATTACGTTATTAGTATGAATTAGGCACTCCACCGCCTAACGAAAGAAGGACTAGTCAACCTTAGAGATATACTGTGTGTCAGCAAACTCATTTCCTCCGCTCTGCACGCCAGTGTCTAGTCCATTATTATACAGTCTAACCCGACGGGTAACAAGCCTTGACGAAGAACTGTCCACTTCCAATGACGCATCGGGCTTCAGTCATATCGAATACTCAAACAAAGGGAATAAGCGCCGACCTTCGTTCCACCCAAGGGAACAGTGTGACCCCCGCAATGCACGTCTTCAGAATGTTCCAACGCTTTCACATCCATAAATGACATTCATGCTGTCTAATTACGTCATGCTCTCTGCCGTCAATTCACTAAAACTTTCTCAAGTCGTTGCCAGAATGAAGTCGATTCACAAAAGTACTGTGGATAAATATTCGATAAGTATAGTGAATTGAAACAGTTAAATCTGTGTTAGATTTATAATTATCGCTAATGCAAAACTTCAATATATGGACTTTTGTTCTTGGTGACTCCAAAGTTTTACTTGCTCGTCTAAAACAAAATTTAATGTGTTGTTGCTGTCGATGTTATCATCGTTGGTGTTATTGTTGTCGTTTTCGTTATCGTTGTTCTTGTCGCTGGTGTAGTTGCCTTTTATCGCCCCACAATTTAGCGTCTGATGTATATAAGCGAATGTTTAACTAGACATTCTTGAACTTTTAGACGTGTGAATCATGAATGACTACAAACCCATTAAACAATAATTATAATCATCAGTCTGAATTTAAACGAAATTAGTCGTCGTGAAATTTGCACATGTAAATTCAAATATTTGGTTTTACTAATAGATTGACTAAATGTCTTTATAGAGCTTATGACATTTATTTATATAGCTGTTAGTTTATTTTCCCCTATATTGATGATTGATCCTCAACTGATTTTTTCTGTTTTATATACTTGTTAATGTTTGATCTCCTCATGTTTCATCGGCCGAGCGAGTCAATAAAATTAGTTAGTAAATGGACGGTAATGGCTATAATATGAGGGCTGTTCATATTTTTCTAGACAAAAACGGACAAGGCAAGTTCATTGATACCTATATATTATATTCCTTTCAGGCTTGAATTAATCCCTCACAATGGAGGGGTCAGCAACTCGGATCCTTCTTCTCCATTTGACTCTGTCGCGCGTGTCTTCATTTTTAAATTTTAGAGTCTTCAGGTCTTTTTGTAACATATCTTCCCATGTCTTCTTCTGTCGTCCCCGAATGCGTCGTCCTTTGATATTCGCTTTCATAATTCTTTTAATAAAGTTTCGTCCTGTCTTTTCATTACATGACCGTATCATCTCATTCTGCAGGTTTTTCGTATTTTTTTCGTATTATAGGCCTACATACCACTCCCAGTGTCTTTCTAATGTCTTCGCTCCTTTTCTTATCCCTAAGTGATACTCCGAGGATCCACCTCAGCCTTCTCATCTCCGTTCTCTCCAATAGCCCTTCTAATCTTCACTGATACCTGAACAGGGTCAACACCATACGATCGCTATAGAAAAACGTATACAGTATTACAGTTACATTTACACGACGTATTTATCAATAAAAATTGCCTCTGGATTGAGGTAAAGCGCTGCTATAGAAAATCTTAAATGTTCAATTACAAATAATAATTATATAGTTACAGAAAAGCATATCAACATTGCGTTCTCGAGCAATTTAACATTGAATTAGTTCTCTGTGTATACTGAAGCTCGAGGACTGCAGTCGAAATATACGTCTAACCATATACCAACGAAATATATAGACTTAACTGCGAAATATGTAGCTGTGAATTCTATAGTTACAATATAGACCTATATCGGCCTATATACGAGATATAAAACAACGACATATATAATTGTAAAAAATATTACTACGAAAAATATATAGCTACTAACCTACATTTATAACTGCGAAATATACGGCTACAAATTCCATAGCAACGAAATACGTAATTACGAATATATTACTATTAAATGTATAACTACAAAATATATAAGTAAAAAAATTTTTAATAAAAAATATATAACTGCGGAACACATAAGCATGCGACTGGCGATGACATGGATCAATAGATCCTCAGAGGTGACTTTCTTGACCGTTCTCCTCAGTCTCCTGTTGTGTTCAATGGTTTTAAGCTCCAACTCTGACCTTAACAGCACTTATGGAATTAATGAAACGCTTGCACTCATCTTCCACATTATTATAAAAACCGAAAACCCGAAGAAACTAATACTCGCTGCTGATCTCTAAATCCTCTTATTAGCCATCCAACGAATTCTTTGCGGTCTTTTAATCTTACGCTAGCGCTTAGATTTCCACTTGGCATATCCAACCCCTTCCTCCTTAACTCCAGTCAGCCTCCGGTTGTGTCTCCTTCCCTCTGTCCATCCGTCCATCCATCGTTCAAGGCATTCGTACCGCTCTGTCTTCGCTGACAACCACCTGAAGGATCGTTTTATTCTCCACCGGAAATGCCAGTCCACGACCTTCCTCACAGCAGATGAACTGTTGACTCAGCGGTAAACGTCTTCCCCATTATCCCCTAAATCAGTGTATACCTATGCGCCGTCGCCCAAAACGCTTCCTGACGCTCTTCTGTCTGTCTGTCTGTTTCTACGTCCCTCAGTGTCTGTGCCTCTCTCGAGCAGAGGGTGTGCAATGCATCAGCTCATCGAGAGCATACAGTAGACAGTGTACCTCATCGTATTTCTCCGTTAATTGTTGCAGCGAAGCCCTCTGGTGATCGAAGGGAGTGGCGCGAATCGGCGAAATGCGTGACCGTCATTAGTTGATCGGGAGACGAGCGACCGTCAGATGTCCAATTCGCCAAAATGATGATTGAGTCTTACAATCAAACGATCGACTTACTATCTAACGACGTGTTCAACGATAGAGCGAACACGCAGTTGACTAATCAAGATGAACCCAGTCTCCGTATAAAAGCAATTTTTCACTCATTATTACTAAATCCAGATAACATGCATTTCTATAAATAAATGACCTATGTATATATGGTCACGTGCGTAGGTCTACATATACACTCGATTCCTCTTCTCTTGCGCTTCTGAGTAGAGATATTGAAGAGGCGCTATATATATATGTATATATATATATATATATATTCGTATATATTAAGTTTCATTGATTGATATAATTGTGCGTAATAATTATATATATATATATAGGCCTAGATATGTGTATATGTGTGTGTGTGCGCGCGGGTGTGTGTATGAGTGCCTAAACCACATAATTATATACTTTATGTGCCAAAAATATGCATAAACGCCACATATATTCGTAGAGTTTATAACGTAGCCCAGGTCTATATAATTATGCATTTTATAGTAACGAAATTGTTCTTCATGGGGATGCAATCGTGACGAATTTGCTCATCTGATTCGGTGAAGAATACGAAGATAATATAGTTAAGCCTTTCATTACGCTCTATTATTTTTGCATTTATTGTTAAGCACCTATTTATAGAGCGCCGCTATAGAGATAACTCGTAAGTGGGGCTCTTGACCATATTGCTCACGACGACGGTCGAACTAAAGGATCTTTTACCGATTTCGTATTAGAGGCATCGAAGTAGAAGAAGCTGAATGCTGTGTACATTCGTATACTTGGTATTGAATTGATCAGCTGCAAGGACTGTTCTGATCTCAGCCGATTTGTACCGATTAGCTGGGCTGATGGTCACTAAGCCGATGAGTAGCTTATCATGAGAATATATATTGATAGGTGCACTGCTTAAGCATCCGTGCATTTACGTGTAGCGTCTAAAATAAGCTTCAGAAGGAAAGTCGAAGCAATCAACCACAATTAAATTGACAATTTAGTTTAAGGAAAGCCACATCGTCGTCATCGACGTCATCTTAAACAGCACCAATGATGACGACGACAACAGCGATGATGTCGGCAACGACGACGGTGATGATAGTTACTTTTAGCGTATCTTTTTCAGTCTTGATGACATCGTTTGATGGATCGTTTTATCAAAAGATCGAATGATTCTGTCTAAGTTCCATTCGAGACAGCTTAAGCTCACAGAACCCTTCATGCATAGGACAAATGCATGGTGGACGGTTGCCTTTGGGTCCTGACCCAGCGCCCAATGAAGTGGGTGGTCGTCATGAAGAGAGAGGATTGTGAATGGAAATACTTCTAAATGATATGATGACGATGACAGCGCTAGAAAAAGAGTAACTGGTACCATGTTTGTCGTCGTCTCGATTCTTCTTCTCGTTTTACTTCTTCCGCTGGTCGACCGGAAGTGTCTGTCGGGCGATGTCGGCTCCAACTTCCTTCCGGTCGATGTCCACGGTCCGTTTTAAGCGATCAGCAGCAGCGTTGGCGTCAGTGGCAGCGGCACCGATCCCTAGCCAATCAGCGCACGAGGCAGTGGGCCACAACGATGCTGCCTTACCTTCCGTAGCACCTCTCGTAGTTATAGCAACAGTCATGCGGAGCACACGAATGGTTGCGAAGGCGATTTGTCTGTGGCAAGAGAAGCGAGCGATGCAGTAATGTGATGTAATGAAGCATTTATATAGCGCCGCTTGATGTTCTAACGACAAAGAGCCCGATGTAAGACTAGGATAACAATAACAGTAATTTTGTTGCAGCCAAACCAAATCAATTCAATTGACAATGAAGTGGTAGCATAATGGACATGTGAAATAGTGGAACTTAATTTGAGGATTTTTCCGGTGAGGTCGGAAGTAAACCAAAAGAGTAAGGTGGAGTTGGTCTGAGGTATTTATTATACGAGGTATGGGTAAGTGGTATATATGGCCAGCTAACGATTGGGCAATTTTAGAGTAGAGTTCATTAAGTGAATTAATGTAGGGTCATCAATTAGAGGTCCATTAACAGACACATTTTTTATGTGGAATTGCTCATAATTAAGAACTAGCTGTGGCACACGGTGTCCGGGTAAAGACAGGTTTTTGACCCTGGCGAGGAGGAAGACGGCAACCGCTCCTCTGCTGGGTGTCCGAGCTGTTCCCCGAGCGACCGGCGAAGGTTTCGAGTGAATAACTGTATAAATGTGCTAATGCATAAACGGAGAGGCAGACACTAACACAGAATCTAGATATACATGTATATAAATAGTGTTTATAGTTCAAACCCACGTGACCGACTGTGTAAACGATAACGTAGACTATACCTGGTACGTGCAGGCCTTCGATATGTTGCAGGTGACACGATCCTGGCGAATAAGACGGGAACTTTGCTGTTATGGGTGTGTGAGAAGTGCGCCGTAGGTTTTTGACCCTGGAGACCAGGAAGAGGGCGGCTGCTTAACAGCAATTATTTAAATTGATCGACCTGCTTTGCGCGAATCGTTGTGTAACGTCACAACCACAGATTGGCGCATGTTCTAAATATATCTTTGTATATATATATATACATATATATATATATATATATATAGCATCACAGCCAATCTTTCGTTTAGACAGTAATTTGGTAGGTCGCAATTATTCCGATGGCCGCTTGGGGAGATTCGATGCGTTCAATTCTCGTCCTACTGCCTCCTCCTCGTCCTCACTTACTCCTCATTCTCCTCCTCCTTCTCTTCATCTACCTCCTCTGTAACATCATCCGTATCATTATCCCATTAATTCTTCTCATATTGTTGACTCCTTCTCTGCCAACACCGTCATCATCAACATGATCGACACCATCATCGTCGTCGTCATCATCATCCCCATCATCATCGTCGTCGTCGTCGTCGTCGTCGTCGCCATCATCATCATCATCAACAGCAGCAGCATCGTCGTCGTCGTCATCATCATCATCGTCATCACACATCACGATCATCATCATCATCAACACTGTGAACATATTTATAACGTAGCTAATCTGCTAGGACGGCATCACATTAATTATCTTATAAATGTAACTATGTATTAGCAAAGATGGTAGAGCCGTAGACTAAGATATGACACTTCCTATCTCCGCTGTGCATCTGAATGTTCACGCCATCTACCCTGGAATCAATTGTCGTTGCTAAGATACCAGTAAGATATCGCTAGGCCAGTCGCCAAGTGGCGCTGTTGACAGCGACTGGCCTAGTGTTATATATGCTTTGACCACCGCACAAACCAAATACACAGCGAGATAGCAAGTGTCATACATGCATCTTAGTCTACAACTCTATAATCTTTGGTATTCGTTTATACAGCCATCCTAAACTTGGTCCTTTTCACAGTTACTTCGGATTTATCTCATTCTGGAATCACTGTCGCCTTTTTCCAGTTCCCTTAGCCTACGCCCCATCTTTCGAAGCTCATGTATTGTTGTTGTTGAATGCAATTTATTCGATTCTACAGATTTTACAGGCTCTGGTAAACGGAACGCTCAACCTTTGTTGCTGTTGCAGTCATTTCAGTATTGTTACATTATTCATATCCAATCTAATGCGTATTACCCTATTTTCTCATTTCGAAGAAAACGAGATATGCATAAATGACGTCATCAAACAGCCGACGCAAATTATTATTTTTTCAAAATCGTTCTTCTGCTTTGTAATAATTAGACCGAACATTTTTCCGCGAAGTGTTTCATTGTGGCTCCAAAAAGTGCTGCATTCGGAATCCTGTTTAGATCAGTGGTCATTTACGTTAATTGAAAAGGTGATCAAGGGTTAATTAAAAAACCGAAATGCATAAGCTAGATGTTCCAGTGGACCTGAAGGAGGCAGCGGCCATTGAGCGCCGAAGGAGCGAGGAGGAGAAGAGGAAGAGTCGCATCTTTAACTCAAAGACTCGTCTGATCGGAGTGGATTTCCAGGCCCTCCAACAACAGGTCAAGGACCGCATTCAGATGGAGCACATGGAACGCAAGAGGGAACAGGCGTTCGGTAAGTGATGATCAATTTATTGACGCGTTGACCATACCCCGACTGAATGACCGACTGATTTACTGACTGACTGAATGACTGATTGAATGACTGACTGACTGACGGAGTGACAGACAGACTGACTGACTGACTGACTAAGTGACTGAATGACTGAATGAATGACTGACTGACTGAATGACTGAGTGACTGATTGACTGACTGACTGACTGAGTGACTGATTGCCTGCCTGACTTACTGACTGACTGACTTACAGACTTACAGACTGACTGACTGACTGACTGATGGAATGACTGAATGAATGACTGACTGACGGAATGACTGAATGACTGAATGAATGACTGACTGACGGAATGACTGAATGAATGACTGACTGACTGACGGACTGACTGACTGACTGACTGTTTGACCAACAGACTGAGTGACTGATTGACTGACTGACCGAGTGACTGATTGCCTGACTGACTGACTGACTTACAGACTTACAGACTGGCTGACTGACTGACCAACAGACTGAGTAACTGATTGACTGACTGACTGACTGACTGACTGAATGACTGAATGAATGACTGACTGACTGACGGAATGACAGACAGACAGACTGACTGACTGACTGACTGACTGACTGAGTGACTGAATGAATGACTGACTGACTTGACTGACTGACTGACTGACTGACTGACTGACTGACTGACTGATTGCCTGACTGACTGACTGAGTGACTGAATGAATGACTGACTGACTTGACTGACTGACTGACTGTCTGATTGACTGACCGATCGACCAACTGACTGACTGACAAACAGACTGAGTGACTGATTGCCTGACCGACTGACTGACTGTCTGACTGACTGACCGATCGACCAACTGACTGACTGACCGACTGACTCGCTCAATGACTCGCTGATTGGTTGGATGATTGCTTGTCTCAATGTCTAACTGGCATATGATTAATATTTACAAATGCTGAGGAAGTGATTCTGTTGCATTTCTTATGTTGTAAGCTTGCTGTCCTAGATAACAAAGTTCCAAAACTAATAGAAAGAATTCTCGACCAAGAGGTCGGCTTTGTCTTCCGGACTATAGCACATTGTGCACATGGAGACGCAAATGACCTCTGATCTAAACACGAAATGATGCTTGTCGTTGTAAGCTCTCTCTCATACTGACAACACTGCGAACATGACTCTCGCGCCATACAAATCATTGAATACTTGTAATACAGTACAATCAAACTGACTATTTATCATTCTAATTACTGCATGTGTTTGTTGAGCTTATAGATAAAGACTTTTAAAATCAATGACTCTGCTGAACGTCTTAGCAGATCTTTCTATTCCACAAATTGGCAGAATTCTTCTGAAGTAGAGCCAGGTTACCAAAGACGGCAGTATTTGCGTGAATGTGTTTATTTCTATTATGTGGTCTAAAACAGGCGGATATAACAGCAACGACAACGACAGTAACGTCTTTTTATTGTTCCCAATGAGAATAGAAAGGACAGAACAGAACAGAAATAGTAAACAGCAAAAAGCTTTAGTTGGGCACAACAGGGAGGATAGAACCCAAATAGAACCTATAAGTCCCGTTAGCAGGGCCACCCATGTAATAACAAACATTTCGGCAGTTTTCGAGATTAGTACCACAGAAGTAATCTTTTATCATCTCTTAACTAGTTAACTAAGGTATGACATAAATATACAGTTGATGCACACGTTAGCTAGGCGACACCATAAGTATGTTCTCATAAGTATGTAGGATTTCTACATTGTCGTCTTGCCGTTGTCACATTCGAACGCATGCTTTCCAACTACAGAGTTCCTATTGGCTAAGAGTTCTTTATAAACTCTATTTAATACGAATACATATCATACTCTGCATCTAGAAGAAAAAAATCTTCTAGATGCAGAGAAGAGGCTGTTAACTTCAATCACTAAGTTCTGAGGCGCCTTCAACCCTGCAACTTTAAAACTAACAAGTCTTGACATGTGTAGATTAGAAGTGTACGATCAGTACAAGTACATTTTCACCTAAGAATCAAACATAAGCTCGGTAAAGACAATAGATTGAAACAAATTAGAAAGTAGCAACAATTCTGACGCTGGGATCATGCAACTATAATAGGCCTACAATGAATTATCGCTCGGCGAAAACATCACATTCGGTGTCAAGACTGTTGTCATAGACGGCCTGCAAGTGCAACACTTCACACGCAAGAGCAAACGTAAGCAAAATCTCATATGCCAGTCACACAGCCACCGGAAGTCTCTCGTCGTCCACTTCCTGTGTCAGAAGTCTAGTATAGCTTCGGTGGTAACAGTCATTCGAATTGCATTAAAAGCGCAATGCTAATTGAATGTTTCGTCACATTATGCGTTCATTGTCTGCGCATGCGTGTGGCGTTGATGTGAATGAGAGAAGATCCGGAAACGGAATAGGAAGGAAACAGAGTGTAAGGAAGTTCCGATTTAAGATTGTTGTGATGAATCCCTCGTCAACTTCTTCGCAGCTCGCTGGATTGGAGTGAAGGCATACGAGAGAAACCTAACTAAACGAAAAACACAGGCGTCACAGCGCATGTTCAAAGGGTTGGTTCTGACATTAAGACCATCTGTGGATAATAGCCACCCTTCAGTATTCCGTCTCAAGGATGTTCTTAGTGCCGCAGGTAGCCTAGTAATAAGATTATTAAACTAGGCGTTGTATAATTTATACTTTCATTAGCTTTACTAAGGCTGTTAGAACAACATTAAAATTTTGACTTGACCAATTAACACTTCTCAGTTCAGCACTGTCCATCGCCTCTTATGAGTCCCTGTACAAGTGGAACTTAATAACTATGAAGTTATCATTACCATTGCTATCATATCATCGTCGTTATGGATGCGTCGTTAAATAAACTTATATCAGTCAGTCAGACCATTGCTATCCAACGTCCGAGTCGTATAATACTCAAGTACTCTGTGAAAGTCAAAATCCTCAGCGCATGACTGAAGAAGAAGAAAGTAAATGTCTCCTGAAATTGAGATTAATGTGTTAAGATGTCACATTATTCTTTAGTAATGAGGTCATTGCCAATTATACTTTTACATTGGCCTACGCTTTCCTCTCCTTGTAACGTTAGTCTCGTCTTTAAAATAAATTATATTACTTAATGTAAATAAATTAGTTAAATTTACTCGTGCCATAATTTCCATTATTATACCATTTAATAGCAGGATCTTGGACTCCGATTACAAGACATTTTACCACTATTTGACTCCTTGTTCACGAACGCTTCACGCGTTCATTCGTCAGAAGCCGACAATGACTGGATGCTTAAGTGTAGTGTCTGTATGATTCGCCAGAGGCCGACACCGTCCGATACGCACACATTGCTGAGCTGTTGCAGCAACGTCAAGAGCACGATATACGGGAGCTGAACCAGGCGCGAAATGAATTCCGGATGTTACATCAGCAGCCCTCGAGCAGACGAGAGTGGGATCTGTACGATCCGGATCGGTTCCGGAAGGATCGCCCGACCAGGGTCAGCGACGATGACACCAGATGCACCATTTCCGGTCTGCAGAAGTTCGACGGAGAAGATCTCAACAACAAGGTTCGCTACGTCTACACCTAACAAGTCCTATAGACCATAGTTGGCCTACATATCGTGCAAAGAGATTGACTGCTGAACGAATCACGATTCTCGTTTCAGCAATAATTTTAATATAAAATATATAATAGTCAGTTTGTAAATAACATTATCTGCCCCACTGGTCTACAGAATAAAAAATGTCTCTTAATTAAAGTTTGCCACGTAGCTTGATGTACAGGCAGGCTTACCAAAACTAAGGTAAAGCCTAAAGGTCGTCTCCAAACTAAGGTAAAGGTCGTTACAGTTGGCTGCATAATGAGATTAATATTCAGTGAACATCATACGGTGTTCACACCTCGAATACAAATCAATCAATTAATAAAAAATACTTGATATAGCGCCCCTTCAAGATATCTACTCAGAGGCACTCAAAGCCGGTTTGTCCAAACGCCGCCGAAGCGCCACCTACGTTCAGAGTGACAAAGATCTAAGTCGGCGACCTTTCTAAGTTGTCGATCGATTAAGATTCCAATCGCAGAACCTGATTTTTAGCGCAACGTTAACTCGAGGAAAGACACAAAGTGTGCGTCGCTGCTACTTTCGTTTGTCAGCAGTTCAAAAAAATTAGTTCAGTCACCAGCATGAAAATTGTCACATACCTGAATCCGTTGTTTTCGTCATTAATAAACAGTGACTTTGGTGACTCAATCAATCGTCGCAATATTTTTTTTAAACCACATAAAGCATTGTTATACGGTATTTATGGTGAACAAGAAACAGAACAGTTGAAGAGGGCCTATAAAATTATCTCGAAAATTATCTCGAAAATTATCTCGAAAATTATCTCGAAAATTATCTCGAAAATTATCTCGAAAATTATCTCGAAAATTATCTCGAAAATTATCTCGAAAATTATCTCGAAAATTATCTCGAAAATTATCTCGAAAATTATCTCGAAAATTATCTCGAAAATTATCTCGAAAATTATCTCGAAAATTATCTCGAAAATTATCTCGAAAATTATCTCTGTATGAGTTCTGTCAAAACAAATTCTGAATTATCTGTATCACTGTCAACACATCTTACATCGTTTGTCTGTGCAGTTTTTGAAGTGCTTTTTTATTATCTGTTATTTTTATTAAAATGTTTCTGCTATATGCATGCTTAGCGTTAAAGTATGAATCGATGAAGCTAATCATATTTATATTTCAGTCACAATATTGTCCAAATACAGGAAGCGTTGCAAACTTTCATCTAACACAATTATGTCGTCCAGCTTCTAATCCCGAATAACTCGACCCAGTTTCTCATGATTTGACGATGTTTCAAGTCTTATTATACTTGCTATCTGCGCAGGCGTGGACGAAGTTCCAGCAGGAGCAGAGGCGAGTCTGGGCCGAGCAGCAGATAAAGGAGCGACACTTGGCGGACGACAATCAGAAGAAGGCTGACTACCTGTTCGAATTGAAGATGAGAGAGATGGACCAGAGAGCCTGCGACTTACAGCGAGCTGAAGAGGGATGTCGAAAAGCCATCGACGTCGCCACCAAAGACTACAACCAAGCACTGGTCAGTATTTATGCTCAGCCATTTCTACAGTTATAGTGTAAATCTTTCTTCTGCCGCTGTAGATAGTTATAATTATATTGATCCAGATTAATTACTCCATCTTAGATGATGAGCGACTGTGGGCATGGCTAATTGCTGACACTTGCTGCAAATTATTTGCCACTCAAATTCATAGTGTGCTTCAACTGGCCATCGGAAAGTTAACCAACCCATATTTATACGCCAGACTCACCATATTAACCACCTTTACCACTAAATCCTGAACCCGCCCAAACCATTTTAAACACCATTGAAGACTTCTTATTTTCAGCTAAAAGCTCTTTTGAGAATAAATAATTAATTAACGTGATGTTAGTATATATTATTATTATTATTATTCCTATTATTATTATTAATATTATACTTCATGATTAGTAAGGAAACGGTTTCTCAGGTTCAATAAGAATACAGAAGTGCGTTAAAAGTTTTCGTCCCCATCGGGCTGAACGAAAGAGCCCCCGAATGCCACTGCATTAAAACGTTGTGTACAAATAGATAGATGAGAGATAAAAGAAGAGTTGTTTCGCGTGGGTCTCCCGTTGCCTGTGACATACGGCGGCCCAGCTCGTGTAGAAACTCAATTCCGGTACGGTTTATGGGGCCCAGTGATTCGATGGCCACTGGCACAAAATCATGCGTGGTGGGGAGGACTAAGTATTTGATGCACTTTCGTTTTGCGGATGTTCTGCTGCTCCACCGACTGTTGATACTGCCAGGTGTACATAAAAGGATGCGCATGTGTGAATGGCTGTTGGGTCCCATGCTAGGTGTCTGTCTCTCGCCCATGGGATTAATGTGGCACCATCTGGACTCTTGCCATTGGTGCGGGTCAGTCCCGATGGTTCTCTTGAGCTCGGAATGTCCGCTTTCAAGAGGTCTCTCCAAATTATTTCATTGATGGCAGAGTGTCGTGCTGCTCTTCCCATTGATCTTCTGCAGACCAGACCGTGATGTCCATCCGGATCGATGCTTTCCCCGCATCGACATGGATGCGGTGCACAGAGCACTAGTCCTAGGAGAAGTCCTGCCGCAACCCTGCCCACCTCATTGTTTAATCCCAACCCGCAGGACGCCAAAGGGATAGTCCAAAGCAGTGGCGTAGGCAGAGTTTCCCCAAAGGGGGGGGGTTAGTGTAGGCACTTTTGGGATAGTCATTTTCCCCACTAGATCTACAATAAATTAGGTGGCTCAATGAGCCAAGATTTTTTAAATTTTAGCCTTTTTTAGCACGGCAACAGTTTTTTGAGATATTACAAAATATAAATACTTTTTATTAAAATCGGCTAAGGCGCGTAGTAGTGATTTTATAACAATGGAAAAAATTACAAACATATACTCAAGCCTTAAATTTGATATGATTATAAAATAGCCATGCGTATGCAAATCAGTCTCAGATTTTCTTTTCTTAACATCTTCGTAGGCTAATATTCTTCTTCTGATTATCAGCAGAAGTTCAGTTTTCTTGTCATTAAGGCCTATCTTATTTATTCATTCCTTAGTCATAATCAATATTGGTCTTAACTTGCTTGGCTTCACAGAACAAAATCTAATCCTCGCTTTCTTAGTAGTTCATTGATTATTTCCTCGGTTGCTGGGGTCATTTCAAAGGTGAACATGTAGAAGAGCTAATCAATTCAGCCTAGTTCTGCTTGTCGAGTTCCTGAGATATATTTTCAGACGGCGAAGGGTTGAGAAAGAGCGCTCACTGGTACAGGCAATGTAATGTTGCCAAGATTTGCAACAACTTTGTAATATTTGGATGAACTGTTGAATGACACAAATGCATTGCGTCCAAAGCAATTTTTGGCACACTACCCGTTTCTTTGCGTGAAAGACGACGATACCAAAGACTTAGTTCTGCCACTACGAATCCCAATACGTTCAGAGCCATTGCTAACGATCGCTTAGCTTTGCTTAGTGCTATTTTAGCCCCAACATCTTATAGCAAGAGATAACAATGCTTAGTTAAACTTACCACAACACCTTCCAGCGAGAGATAATCTGCTTACTGATTTTACAGTTGATCCATTACATACAATGCAGCAATTTATATAATTTATATTCAACTCTTTCAAACTTCTGAACACTCAAATTGGTATAATGCGTCCAATGATCATGTCTAATGATGAACTGACCTATATACACAAGTCTCTCTTTCTATCTCTTAATATTTATATATATGCATTAGTTAAATATATACACGCACACCCTTTTATATAGTTATATATATAGCACGTATAGGTGTCTTATATCTCTGTCCTATATCCGAAAATAATTGAATAATACATTGCGCTTGTCACATTATAGGCTAAGTTCTGCTTCACTTACACTCTGCCAGAGTTGTATACGGTATCGGGTATACATGAAATCTATGCCACAGCTGTTGCCTCCGTGGAGTCGACGCATATGCTGCACTCAGTGCACTGTGAGTGTCTGTTGTTCCTCTAACGAGGGCATGCATGGTCCCAAAACTATCCCAACTTATTCTGTACGTTGTTGCTAAAAAATATTTTCAACTATGCCAATGGGGAGGGGTTTAACCCCCAAATCCCCTTGCCTGCGCCACTGGTCCAAAGCCAGTCTCCGGAGTGCGAGGCAGATAATGCTCGCATTCTGGCTTGACTAAGTGGGTTGTCGCATCCGGACAAGACTTTCGCTTTATCTTCGTTTATCAAAGGTCTGTCCCATGTCTTCTGTTGGATCGGGACCGGTATCATCGTTACTGGAAGGGAATCCTTACGAACGTTGATCATTTCCTTCTGGTACACTTCGCTCCACTCTTCCACGGCTAGGATGGCGCCCACTTAGCAGACGCCAAATAGGTCGAAGTTGCCAGCAGCGATACCCGCCTGGTCCCGAGTCCTCCATCTCTAATCGTGAGCGAAGCTTGTAACCACTGAATGTCATTGAGCTCCGTTTTGAGGATCTTCTCCAGTCCTGTTTTAGTCTGATGGTCTATTGTTTCCAGTAGCGGGTGGTTCCAGCACGGAGAAGTCCGCAACAAGTAAGTCATCTTTGCCGCCCCGAAACAGGATCTCAGCAATATTCTATTATTATTATTATTATTATTATTATTATTATTATTATTAATATTATTATTATTATTATTATTGCTATTATTGTTATTATTAGTGCTGCTATTAGTATTAGTGCTTATATTGTTGTTATTATTATTGTAATTATTATTATTATCATCATTATCATTATTATTATTATTATTATTATAATTATAATTATTGTTGTTGGTGTTTAAAAATAGTTTATGAAATTGAGTGCACGAGTGTTTATATTGTTTGGTTAAACTACAGCTGCACAAAAGAGCCTCTGAAGGCAACTGCGTTGAAGCGCTGGATGCAAACTGACAATATTATTATTATTGAAACGATTAATTATAATAGTGATAATAATTATAATGGTAAATACTAATAATGACAATAATAAGAAAGAGTAAAAATAGTAATAATAAACATGACTGTGATACAAATAATTACATTTAAAAAATGATTATAATAGCCTACATGCATTCATACATGCCATGGGTGAATACGGTTTCACTGTGTGCTGACAGCTGCGGGAGTTGAATCTGAGGCGTGGGTTGCTGAAGCAGCAGGAAGAGGATGACAATCGAACAGAGATGGCCAACCTCCTCTATGGCGATTTCCTGACGGAGAATCCAGCTGCTGCTCAGAGTGCCTTTGGGTTTCATCGTGTCATTCCAGACAGGTGGAAGGGCATGACCCCGGAACAGCTGGCAGACATTCGCCGTCGACAGGAAATACAGCGAAAAGAAAACCTGGTCAGAACGAACAGATCTATGGAACCAATTCATAATGCAATACAATACAATGTGATGTGACGTGAAGAAATGCAATGTGATGTTATGTGATGCGAATTCATGCAATGCAATGTGATTTGATGCATTTCCATGCAATGCAATGTGATGTGATGTTATTTTAGGCAATGTAGTGTAATCTCATATCATGTTATGCAATGTGATGTTATGCGATGCAATGTAATGCTCACATGTACTTTTCTGATGACACCTGCAAATATTTTGCGAAAGGATCAGCTTGAACGACGCTAGTAAAAAGCAAGAAAAGACGTTAACTCGGCTGACATAAATAGGTTCACATTTGGGAATAAATGGCTTTCAATTATAACCAAACAATAGTAAATCGACCTAATTTGCCAAAACTGTTTTAGCTTGTAACTAAGTGATAAGGGAAACTTATTGAGCCAGTGATTTTGAATGCAGTAAATCTGAATTTGCCCTCATCATGAATCATCATCATCATCGTCCTCGTCGTCGACTTCATTATCGTCATCATCATAATCATAATAATAATAATAATAATAATAATAATAATTTAAAAAAATAATAGTCATCATTGTAATCACCATCGCCATCATCATCATCATTGCTGGCCATCGTCATACTTGTCTTGTCGTCGTCGTTGTCATTATCGTCGTTATCATAATCGCAGTCATTGTGATCGTCTTCATATTCGTCGTCATGGTAATTTCCACTGTCTAGGCAGCTGATTCTGTTTTAAATTTACAACTCATCATCGACCAATTTCGACGATGATTGAATCTCGTCGTTGTTCGGTTGCAGCGACTGAGAGAGGAGGAACGCCAGATGGATGAGGAGTTCGACCGGATACGAGTGGCGCAGGCAAGAGCAGCGCAGTTGCTGGATAGGGAGGAGGCAAGGCGGAAGGCGGCCATTGCTAAGCAACTCGAAACAGAGAACCAGCGCCTGGCACGAGAACAGAAGTCCCACCAGGACTACCTCAACAATGACGTCTACACGAACGACCCGACGGCCGCTTACTTTATGCAGTTTAACACCACCACTCGCTAGATGGCTCTACCGTGTGTTACAATGACTGCCGAAAAAATCTCCATCAGAAATTTTAAATATGCCTTCTCTATCACGTGGCAGCTACTAAATCCGTTCTGCTATACTTCGATCTCGTGATATTGGAAACATAATTCAGAGAACGCAGATTATTGTTGAATTAATCTCTCTTGCGAATAAATATTTAAAATGTCATCTGGTTCATCTAATACAAAGCTGGTAATTTATCGTTTTAGCGTTCCAAATTCATTGCATCTGAATATGGCGGATCCGTGCATCGTTGCCTGTTGTAACATCAATACAATACTTCTCATCAATCCAGCTTCCATTTAAACACGATTATTTTCATCACATCGGACATCCAGCTTCCATTTAAACATAATTCTTTGCATCAATCTAGTTTCCATGCTTCTAAACAGAATTCTTTTCATCACATCAAGCTTCTACTTAAGCATCAGTCTTTTCATCACATCCAGCTTCTATTTATGTATGGTTCTTTTCATCAATCCGGCTTCTGCTAGGTCATGAAACAGTGGTCGAAATTTTGGACGCTAAAACGATAAATTACTACAAAGCTTTTCCAGCGTAATTGGCTTCGCATTCACAGGAATCATAGACATACCAGAGTCCGACGACTTCAGTCTCTCTTAAGTCCCATTGATAGCCAGAGCCAGGGATGAAATGCCGTTGCCGATTCGTCAGAGCCCTTGTCTTGTAAATCGAAAAGTACGGGTTCGAGTCTCCTCTCAATGGTTCCTGTTTGAGAGTCTTGATCAAATGCCTCGCTTGCCATTGTTAAGCACCATCGCACAGTCGCACACTGATGATTTACATTAGGTGCCGTCATGTTAGATTTTAATACTGAATTGTATGCTTTTTGTTGAGGCGTTATGTTACATGTAAGTAACGTATTTTAACAGTGATGAGTCATCGCAAATCAATGATTAGATTTTAGGTACATTGTAGATCGTATGAAGCATCAGGTAGGCTAGAGGTAGCTCACAACCATAGTATACGCGCAAGCTTAATATGGCGTCTCCCTCCAAACCATAGATGCAACTATGACATGTGTAACAAGTTTCACTTCTCAGAATCGGATGCAATTTGTTTTGCTGCTTTATTATATAGGAGGAAGCTTTTGAAATGGGGAGTGTCAACTGCGACGTTAGGCCCTACTTCTTATTAGTCGTTGCAACGCATCAATGGTCGGCCATTGCTGCACCTTGCGTTCATTCCTGTCTGCGCGCATTAGCAGTATCTCAATCAGCGTTACTTCATTCATTTTTTTAATGAGAATCTGCATAGCGCCTCTTCAAGTTGATTATAAAAACTGAGCCAGCGATGGGTTGGTTGGTCTTTACATCCCTGAATACCACTTGTCTATAATTATGACTGACGCACTCAAAGCGGTCAAGTCATAGAACCTTTGCTTTTTACGCAATATAATAGACCTACTATACAGGCTTAGTTTAGTCACTGCCTATGATCCTCAGCGGCTGTAGTTCATCTTTGTGCATTTGGTACGAAGATATAATTATTGTAGACGTTTCCGCTGAAGCCATCTGCTGAGACCCTTTTGCGCTTGCAATTATCTTCGGTTAATAATCTTGACACAATCAACTCATGTTCTTGGCAAATAGTCGCAATCAGATTCAAGAGATGGAACTGCTTCGCTACAATAAAAACAACAATTTCATGATATAGAAAAATGCCATCACTATTTATGCAGAAAGAATTGTTAGTGTAATTTTCCATATTACCGGTCACATCAAAACACTAAGCTTTGATGTTCGATGATCTGGTACGACGAGGCCATTCTTCCGCTGTTAAATGCGCGTTCAACAGGCGCACTTGTGGCAGGAACAACTAAAACACACAGCTGTCACAAAGTGTAGGCTTAATCGTGGTAATTGTTCTTCTCTGACAGAAATCGTGACTCGTAAAACGAGTCAGCAAGTCAATTGCGAGTCCAGGCTCTTCTAGTCTGAGTCCGAGTCCGGTTCCGCAGAAAAAAGACCTCGAGTCGGACTCGAGTCCTTGACCAGACTCGAGTTCTAAATCAATGCATTTTGGCGAATATAATATATTCGCTTGAACAGTGGTGGATTTCAAACGTAGAGCTAGCTGTCTAAGCCTCACTCGCAGTAACCAGGTGCGATCCGTTTAAGAGGCTTTGCGGTTGTTCTGCCATTAGAATTCCAAAGTCTGGACATTTATCTAGCTTAGTGGCGAACAGCTAATTTTTGGTTTAGGTGTACTGTATACGTTAGGCAAAATCTAATTCCGTTTGTATACGCTACTTGGATGTTTACTGGAATGTCCAATGCCTGCTGTGCAATATATGAGGCTATCGGGTGTGATTGAGTTAAGCCAAGTCGAGCTTAGTTAGTAGCCTATTTAGATAGTGGTCGACCGTGCGACGTCATCTGTTGCCCATTAAGCTGTTTATCCTTTTCATGACAAGTAAAATGATTCCTAAATGTTAGGCTTGCAAACACCTTCCTTATTATCGTTATATCGCTGGCAATCCATTAGATCTTACACTGACCGATCATGTCACCACGAAAACACGCCTCTGCAGCTTAGAGGCATGTAAACAATGTTTATCCAGATATATATGCAGCGCTTTTAAATGGAGGGCATGGAAAAACATCTCATTTGAAACTACGCGTCCGTCCATCCTGCATGCAATCCGCAACTCGGTTGTTTTGACGCCATCAGTTCATCCTATTATCTTCATGGGATTGTTGTCAATCCTTTGGAGCTTCCAGGCCGTACCGAGCTGTAATTGCGCACTGTGTTTAGCATCAATCTGGCGCCCCGCATGTTGAAAATGGTGCATTTTATGAAATAATAAGTTATTCCATCCAGAAATTTGCGCCCTTTCCACATTGCACCCTGGGCCACGGCCCCGCTGGCCCCCCTCGGAAAGGCCCTGGGAGCTTCTTCGCCTTTCGTCCATGAATCACGTTTTTGCTTTTATGTTTGAATTTGCTGAACAGAAAGGATCACGAGAAATGCAGTGAAGCGCAGAACCGTCAGAGCCTAAGTCACTCGTCCGTACGTGTTGCAATGTGCAGTCCACGTGAATGAATCACTAATTAAAATTACCCAAACGATCCGACGAAATGAGAAGGAACCGTAAATATCGGAATTAGAGAAAGTCTTAGCTTCAACGCTCTCATGCAATTCCCAGACTGCTACAAAATTGCATGGGCAACACAATTGCGTCATACTATAGGGTCTACAAGATAGTTAAATGTGTCTGATCAGTGATCTATTGGTTAGGTTTAGATGCACGGACATTAGGAGGACCTTGCACCGTTTGGTTATAGACCACTCCTCTCTGCATTCAAAAACCCCACTCCCCATATATACATATATATATATATATATATCATACATATGCAGGACTAACATTTTATATTGGCCTAACCCTGCCTGAAAGTTTGAAGTCGAACGTGCGTTAAATGATGTGAAAATGCATAGCACGAAGCGCGAGGTGCATTTCTGGCTCGCGCCTGGATGTGACGCCACCATCATAATATTCACGCCGCTTGGCTAAAAATAGGAGCATGAACACTAGACTGTGGAAGACTGGTCTGATGTCATTTTGCCCATGAGTCGCCATTCACGGTGCTTCATGTACCGATTGCACAAAACGCTGCAGCTTGGGGTTCACAGGAGTAACACTTCTCCACAGCACTAGGCCTACAGATGAAGTTTATCCGACAGCGTTGTGTGGGGTGGGATGATGGCAAGAGGTTTCACAAGTCTTCACTTTATGCCAAATGATACCAGATTGAACTCGTAGTACTACATTACAAACATTCTCGAGCAATACACGAAGCCAGCGTTCGAGAGACAATGGTATTGTTATGCAAAGAAGGTTATTTGTTAACAATGATCTTGGGAGTATTTCATCAGGATGGTGCACGATGTCACTGTTGACAGCGTGTACCATTCTGCTGAAACACAGCTGTGACGACGAAGTTGCTAAACTAAGACTCCCGTCACGAATAGAGCCCAAGGGTTAGCCACCAAAACTCTTCGGATCGCTCTCCTATACATTGAAAACTTCTGGAGTATTTTGTCATTTAGCGTTGATTACTTGATTAGCTCAAGTGTTGCCTCCAACCTGCGTGGAAATCGATAGAAGTTGGAACACTTTAGTTGCCGCTTAAGTCTATGCTGTATAGAGTTGGTGCTGTCATTAAGCAGAACAAAAGTGCTGTAGGCTAATAGCTTACGTCTGTAAGATCTAGGTAACAAAACTGTGTAATGGTCTACTAGACCAAATATATTGCTTACAGTAATAGTGTGATGAACGAATTGTATCGCATGGTAGTTTTTTCGAAAACTGGTCCTCTTCAATTTTTAAATATATGGTAACCACGGACCGGATCAAAGCCAAATTTGTACTAATATTTTTTATTTGACTTGTGTACTGCGTGTAGGCCTATGCGCTGACAAAATATCAAAAACACGTGAAGCCCTTACTGATAAAGCACATTTTGAAAACGGTGAAAGAATTTTTGTGTCACCCTATATATACATTATATATATTTATATATATCGTTTCCTACCTTTGTCTAGCTTTTGAAATATTGCATCATCTTTGTGCCCTGGTTCAGTACAGACTTCTTCCTCTTCCTTCTCCGCCTTATCCTTCCAACTGAACATAACCCACCCTTCATAATTAAACCTACTCCAGACTGGTTTCCTGCAACAAAAGATCCAGCCTTAATTGTTAGGTCCGACCGGAAACAATTGAACGCGTCATCCGATCGCCCTCATCCGGTGGGATGAGAGAGGAGAGCGACTGAGCTGTGACATCACTCCAGTCATCGACAGTTTACAATATTTATCATTTCAAGTGGAGTTACGTACTGCTGCAGAAAATGGCCGATAAGAGAAGATTAGTCACAAACACATTAGTGTACGAACACGATGTATGCCCGCAGAATAGGTCTACTACTGTAATAGACCAACAAGTCCTAAGGCTTTCTCCTCTGTCTATAGGAAAAACCCTTTCCCATATAATCGGGGATATTACAATAATCATATTCCATATCACCTATGACTACCCAGTAACCAGCGCTTCAAACCAATCGTCTACACAGCTGCTTAAAACGTCCACCGAATGCCCATGAAATGGAACTCTTAAATTTATGATCACCGAAATGTATTCGGTGGAATTAAAAATATTATCATTTAAATGATAAATAATGATGTTATCTGTAGTGCTATTTACTGTCGACGTTATAGTTATTATTATTTGGTCTATCAGTGTTTTATTTTTAGTTGTACAATAATTTTTGGCCGATATAGCTAGGCCTATTATAATCTCTTAGATACTTAAAATAACTATATAATCCCATCCGACACACACATAATATCATATATTTTTATAAAGACCAATATTATGCAAGCAAAGTATAATTGTTTGCAAAAGTGACTGGCACTCTGTCCAAACAACAAACTCCTGTCCCTATAACTCTTTTCTCTCTCTTTCCCTCTTTCACACCTAATAGCTTGGGTGTGAATCATTTTCATGATAATAGTAATTATTATTTAAACGTTATTCGAATGTTGTAACTTGTGGTTAGCTTATGTCATCAAAATTACCGTAGCTGGATCCTAGAGCAGCTTTATTCATATTTCGTTGCCCATTCAAGGAAGAGCGAGAGCTGTTTACCGAGTTTGTACGCTGTATAATGGGTGCAGTCTATGACCCATTGACGACCTGCTTCTTGGTTTATAGTGGAGTCATAGCTCTGGTTTATAGGAAACCCGTTAACCTGTCCCAGCTACGAGCTTCTCCCAGCTTCTACGAGAAGCTTTTCCTATCGATTGCGTAAAGAGATAAGGCGACCGGTCGTGTGAGATGGAAAAGCTTGTTAAGATATTGACAGTTCCAGACAGATAGATTAAATGTCAAGAACAGCTCTAAAGCAGTCTAGAGGATTAGTCAATCAGGAAAATAAATAGCTTATAAATAGAAAGAAAGTTGAACGAATAGGTAGATTAAACTGAAGTCGTGGAAGATAAGTAGTTATACCTAACAGAAATGTTTCGCACATCTGCCTTGAAATAATAACATTTAATAAACCGTAATTAATTTATCATTAGTGATTTGTTCCTCGTATTTCTGACCACCCACAGTGAATAAAATTTATCTGAATTTACAAAATAACTAGTTTGATTGATACACACACACACACACACGCACACACACACACATACTCTCACAGACACAAATACGCACACATAAACAAACACACTGAGGGAGAGAGAAAGACAGAGAGAGGGAGAGAGAGAGGGCAAGAGAGAGAAAGAGAGAACATTTATACTCACAATAGCTAATTCTTCCTCTTTGTTATTCCTCCAATGAGGGTAATAAGTTTCACAATATTTCAAAAATCTTCATTGACCAGCAGTCAACAACATTGCAAAGACGGCAGTTTAAACATTAATTTTAACTGAGACCTGTAATAATTGGGACAAGAAATCGTACATAATGAGCGTCGGTGATACTTGTCTATAATAATCCCAAGGTTATACAGTACGGCATTTTTATTTGCCCACCGTAGCATATATTTTGAGTATACTATCTATCCAATTTCTACTTAGGGCCTACACAATAAGTTTTTCATCAATCAATCCAGCTTCCACTTAAACTATAAAATAGTTTCATCGATCCAACTTCTACTTACAATATAAATGAAATTGATACTTCGCCATGAAATATTTTATTTTCTTCCCAAATCAGTAGCATATTACATTGGAATCCTATTTCAGCAGTATGCCGATGATGATCCATACTCCTTTGTCGCATTCATACTGCTATAAGTCTGGTAAAAAACGTATTTTTTATGTATGTATTTATATTGGGATTTACGCATATCCGTAAGTATGTATGTGTTTTTAGGGCCCCTATGCATTTGAAGGATCCGAAAACTACCTTAGTCACTACTGCGTCATGAGTCATTTCGTGACATTATGCATCTCACGTAAGGCAAGTGAAAGTTGTAGCGCGAAAGTTATAATGAAGACTTAACAAGCATATTCTCAACTTGTTTAATCTATAGCTTCCCACAGACGCTAGACCTGAGTGCGTAACACTGTTCCAAATCGGCTCATTTTGTTCGTCTCTGATTCTTTTCAGTCTCAAACTATAAATTTCTTCTCTTAAATGGTCTATCGTCATAGGCTATCTTCCCCTCTGTTCGTAGCTAATTCACGGTATAACTGAGGTCTACGGATTGATTGTGGAGCGCCATCAGTTGATTCCTTGTGCAGTAAAGAGCTGCAGGAGCAAGCCAACAGAGGTTGAGAAATTGTTCTTTAGTGTTCTGCCCACTTATTTGCCATATTGGAATGCGATTTATTAGAAGCGCCTCAAGAATCTATCGATATTATTGTGACGCAGTTGTAAAAATTCCAATAATAAATCAGATTGGATTAGCTTGGATATGTGGGTCTTGCAGAATAGGGTGGCGTCACATTATGGACCTGGCTGCGCTCCGTCGAGTATTGTACCAGAGAAGCAGAGGAACAGAGAGAAATCTGCAGCAGCCATACGATCAGTAGCCAAATATGTGAAGGGGTGAAGGACACCTAGAAATTTATTCTAAATAGTAGATGTGAAAATTGAAAACCAAAAACATGAACAGTCCTATGAGATTGATGTTCTTCCGTCTAATCTAACTCCGGAACTACTATAGCGCCTCTATATTGATTATTGAGTCGATGTTATTTAAGCCGTAGATATTATATCTATGATTTAAGCAGCCAGGTATTATTCGGGTATAAAGTACACGGTTTACTCGTAGGGATGCAACTCAAAACGGAAAACAGCTAACTACAAAGTGTAAAAAAAATTTCAATTCGTGTTTTTCACTGCGAGGCTAATTTTGTGAGTGCTCACAATTTAAATATTGTGTGCTACATATTTCAGTATAATTGTATGTAGCATGGACTTCGTAGTTTAGATACAAGTATCACAAAGACGTTGAAGTTGTCAACAAAAAGGTTAGGTCTGCTACAGCCGTTGGGATTGTCTTTTCATAAATATAAGCCTCGTGACGTCATAATTGCAAACAACGTGTATGACATCATCGCGGAATGATATAAGCATATTTCGCTCTCTCTCCGTTTTGACGAACATTCGATCGATTTCTGTCGAATTTTGTCGACGGAAGACGCTAAAGACGACGACGAAAGATGTGAAGAACCTAGCAAAAACGAAGAAGGATACGACGGTGATTGCGAAGGAGCTGGCCAGCAGTCACTCCCGAGTCTAGCGGCAATCAAACATCGAGGTGACAAAAAAATTATTAGTTATTTATTACAGGAAGTGGGACATTAATTTTATCATAGTGTTATCTCAACGACCGAAACTAAATAACCAGTCGTCAATTGATGAAGTGTAGCAAACATCAACTTGTGAAATCCGAACGTTATTTGACGCAAGTAAGAAGTAAGTATGATAGTAACTTTAAAAAAGAATTACAACATGAAAGGAAGAGAATTAAAGACGAGCACTCCCTTTTTTACTGCAGGTGATGTTGTTGCTGTTGTTGTTGCTGATCATCATTTGTTGAATATAATAAGTGCTACTAGGGGAAATTCACGTAAAGACGTCAAATTGCCTTTGACAGAGTAAAATTGTGAAGGTCATTACATGCAAGTAAAATTATGTCCGGTTCTGTCGCTGCGTGAAACGAACAGTGAGACAAATGGTAGGGTCATCTGTCGACAGAACGCGAGACAGACGGAAGTCATAGCAACAGAGTGGCCGTCTAACAGACTATGTAGACAGACGAGTCGATTAGACATACAACCAGAGAAAGAGACGCAGGCAGACAGTCTAAAGCCTTAATACCAGAAGTCTATGAATGTACAGATGAATGATGGTGGACGCAGACGTAGTTAGGTTGACTATGTTCCGTTGTCGGCGTATTGTCCATAGATGTTTGAACGCTGGATAACAGCACCATTAATGCAGATTCCTCAATATCATTATAATTTGACGTCATATATATATATTTATACCATAGACGTCATTTTTATGCAGAAAAAGACATATGAAGTGCATTATGACGTCATAGGTATAATTTTGCTGCAAACACAATGATCATGGATTTTGCAGGGTAGAGTGGCGCATTTTGACAATGCAAAGGTATTTACATTTAAGAAACCATTATCAAACAAGATTTATTGTACTTATATTGTTGGTCTATTGTAGTATTGTATTTATTACCATGAAGCACTCCTCACAGCAGGGGACACTTAGTAGTGTTCCCCGTGCGAAAAACCAGAGAGCGTAAGAGGTTTTGAGGAGGAAGAATGATGTAGGCCTATACGAAGAGACCCTATAAAGAATGGCAGCACCATTTGGACTTAACGACCTGCTTTTACCTGTCTTCAACCTTTGTACTTGTACTTACCTATAAGCCTGGTACTTGTTCTCGTGCTTATCTTAAAGCCTCATACTTTCATTTTTATTTGTCTTCATGACCTTTATACTTGTGTGTGTTCTTGTCCTCGTCAAGCCTTGCATTTGTTCTTTTGCCTCTCTTCAAGCTCTGTACTTATACTTCTTGTCTTCATGCCGTGTATCTTTATCTGTCTGCACGTCTTGTATTTGTGCTTGCTTTCTAGCTTAGTACTTCTATTCGGCTTTAAGTCTTGTATGTGTACGTGTTCTTACCTACAAGTCTTGTCCTCGAATTTGTATTTCTTTATACGTTGTACTTATACTTGTCTTCTTGCCTATTACTTTTTCTGGTGCTCATATTCAAGCCTCGTTATGTCATTTTACTTGTCTACAAGCTCTGCACTTGTACTTAACTATAAGTCTAGTAGGCCTACATGTTCTTGTGTCTGTCTTTAATTCTTGTATAAGCACTTTTACTTGTCTTCAAATATCCGTTTTTGTACTTATCTTCAAGTATTGTGCTTGTGTTTATCTGGGTGCTAGTCTTAAAGCGTTGTAATTTGCCCACGATGTCGTTCAACGGTGGAGGAAGGCCGCTGTTGACCTTGACCTACAAGTGATATGAGGCCATTAAATCAGACGCATAGTTATAAGGAAACGATGTAGCCGTGATAGATAATGGCGATCGCTCGATTGATGACAGAGTTTGAGGAAGGAATGTATATCTGGGGAGGAGAATGAGGGAGGAAAATAAAGGAAATTAGCAAAGAAATAGATAGACAGAGATGAACATGGATACAGAGAGAGAGAGAGAGAGAGAGGAAACGAAGAATAAAAATGGAGACACTGATTGAGAGTGGGTAGAAGCAAGCTAGGCAGCGACTGAGAGCAGCAGATGAATATAACATTATTATGTTTAACCTTTCTAGAATTCACAGAGTTTGTCGTCCTCAGTCGCCTCCTAGCTTGCCTCTACGGTAGTTCTACCCACTCTCATGTCTGGTTCTATGTGGCAGAGAGTCAGAGACCAGCGCAATAGCTATAAAAGCTACATTTCCTACATATATCACGGGAGCAATCTCGAGATTAGAAAGTGGAGCCCTTCTGATCATATGATACGAATAGGGAACCTGAAGATTTCGTATGAGGTATCAAAGTTGAAAGTGTCAGATTTCATATTTTGGGTCTCTGTGGTTGATCAAATCTCGCAACTATAGATGACAGGACAGATGATCACCATCCCTGGCCTCACACGCAGTCCACAGAGCTGCAGTTTAGCATAGGCATATATATATATATATATATCAACTGCAGGGAACCAAAGATTTTTATCTAGACAGACCATGCAATACATTTCGTTCCTTGGTCTCCATTTCGCTGGTACCAGAGGTCATCGTCGAAGGAGGGTTGCCTGCAAGGTGGTTAGCAAGGGCTTCGGCAGACTTAAACTGGTCGCCCTGCAGCCGTTGAAGGTAACCGAGTAGACGTCATCTTGTCTCCGTTGATTTCAAAACTGAATCCTCTCCTGTTTCTTCTGCTCCTGCTGCTGCTCCTGCTGCTCCTGCTGCTGCTGCTCCTACTGCTGCTTCTGTTGCTGCTTCTGCTGCTGCTTCTGCTGCTGCTTCTGCTGCCTGTGATGTCCACCGTCGTCTAGAGTAGCATCGTTCAACTGAAATTCATCATCTGAGACGTCATGGTCATTTTGGATGTTATTATTTGTCTGAAGTCGTGATATCAGTTACTCCTCTGTTACTGTTCATCGTCATCAGAATCATACTTGTGCATCAATTTCTCTGCATCTTCCTCGGAATCAGCTTTTTAAGCGTGCGACAGAAGGATGGGCAGCTAAGATAGAATCAATGGTCTGTTTCATGTTACCAAGTCATTAGGTGGTTGAATGGACAACTGAATTGACGGAGTAATGTACTGATGAATGGACTGATGAATGAACTGATGAATGGACTGATGCATGAACTGATGAATGAACTGATGAATGGACTGATGAATGGACTGATGAATGGACGGATAAATGAACTCCTGAATTTACTAATGACTGGAGTAAAATTTACGTCATTTTTATTTTTAGAGTCTGCCTTTGTACAATCAAGGCATCGCTTGGAAGTCTACCGCAACGAACAGACAGACAGACTGACGCAGCCATGCACGCAGATGGAGGCAAAGAAGCAAGCAGGCAGGCCCGGCGACTTCTCGATAATATTGTTCTATATGGCTGCTGCTACGATATCAGGTCTTGTTTGACTATGGTATCGATTGGTTTGAGCGTCGACGACGGTTTCTGCGTCTGCTGCCATTTCGGTCGACAGCAAGTTGGCTGCTATAGCATCCATCGATGCACTTGCCCACCCCTCTCTGCTCCTCCTTCACTCCCTCGCTCCTTCCCCGCCTTGGATCCTCGTCGGTCCACCGGTTCGCTGGGCTACGTCGATAGCCAGACCTCTTCCCATCCTCCGCGTCCCTCACCGTCCTTCGTGGTAGCCGTGAAAAATGAGGAGGAGAAGGAGGTAACTGGAATCGGAGAGGAGGATGAGGAGGAGACAGACGAGGAGAAGAAATTGAAGACCAGAGGAAATGAAGTAGATGGAAGAAGATGAGTTGAATTAAGGATAAGGAGGAGGAGGAAGAGAAGGAGGAGGAGGAGGAAGAAGAGGAAGAGGAGGAAGTGTATGATAAGGCGCCTTCAACGGGCATCAACGTGACCGATGGCGCATTGGAGAAGAAGGAAGAGAAGGGAGGCACGAATTTGGAGGTAGCAGCGGCAGCAGCACAGTATCATCATCATCACCATCATCACCACTATCACAGCCATCAGCAGCCGCAGCAGCAGCTACTGCAGCAGCAGTGGCATTGGCATCGGTCACTTCTCGTCGTCTGACGGGAAAAT
Source organism: Bimastos eiseni (assembly GCA_959347315.1). Classification (NCBI taxonomy): domain Eukaryota; kingdom Metazoa; phylum Annelida; class Clitellata; order Crassiclitellata; family Lumbricidae; genus Bimastos; species Bimastos eiseni. The sequence continues at coordinate 31,817,768 of OY365807.1, forward strand.
CCGCATCTAGTGACCGAACGACTGAGAAGACAGAAAGAACTTCTGCGACAAATCGACCAGGTAGGAAAACAAACGATCACCATCTATCCATTTCAATATCTATCTATCTATCTTGCTATCGGTCTGTCTGTCTGTCTGTCTGTCCGTCCGTTCACAATAGAAATTCCACAATTTTTTATTGGTCGCCTACAATGAAACAAAACAAAAATACAAGGTACACAAACAGGAGATTGAAATGAAATAAGAAAGGAAACCCCCAAAGGAACCGGATCCCACTTCGTAGGTGAATAACAACGACGGGGCCAGAATGCATGATGTGGGTTGACTATTGACTATAACCTAGTTAGCTAGAAAGTTCTAAATACAATTATTCCTGAGAAACGGTCAGACAATACATATTCAATTTAATTTGGTAGTAAGGAAGTTGAAGGCTTAGATTTAAATAGCAATAAACTTATCAGACAGGTAGCGTATCTCGAGCGGAATTCTATTCCGGACTACTGGGGCAATATAGGTAACAAGGAAAGAGTATTGCTCCGGGAGTAATTAGGCCTAGGCCATAGTTACAGAGATTATAGACTGGTAAAGTTGAAGATCAGTCGAGCAAGCAAATAGTTCAGAACACACGATCGCAGAAGGTGATCTTGTTAGGTATAAATATCATCATTTTGTTTTACTAGTTAAGGTGATAACAAAAACACTTGGCAATGGCCATAGCTATGGTCAAGATGCTTGTATTAAATTTAATTAGTTTTGACGCAAGGTTATTTGCCCAATATTCGATATTCCCAGTGAGAGCCAATAATAAGTGATTAAAGTATCTGTAGGATTGTAATAGATAACTTGAAAGGCTATATTTGAAGATGCAGTAGTTCTTTGAGTGATGAGATATAGTTGTATGCCATATCATGATTGTTTATTGCAATGTGTCAGGTAGAGGTGAACTAAGGAGTAGTAAAGACTGATGCTTGAGTCAATAAGCAGTAAGTAAGCAGTGCATGACACAATGCCCACGTTTTTTTGTCACCTTAGATGCATTACTAATGTGTTGTATGTTCCAGGCATGTGAATAGACAACAGAAACACTTAGAAATATTTTTAAGACTCTTTTGGGGATAGGAGTTTTCACTAATCAATGGAGGCTCTTCAAAGTCAGAAGGTTGTTGACGGTTAGAAGCAAAGAGGATGTAATTGGTCTTAGCAGTATTGAGAGACAGTTGATTAAATATAAACCAGTCGTCGATAATCGCCAATTCCAGGTTGAAGAAAGTCATTGTTATAGGAGGAATTATTAGATTCAATGACGTTATTGTCGTCACTGAACAAAAGGAAATGTAGTAGTTCAAAAGCGTTCGGTTAGTCAATAAAAAAATTTAAAAAATGTGATCTTATAATAGAACCTACAGGAACATGCTGCATATTAAAAAACATGGCCTTGGACGCATAGGTACCATTACATGAAATTATAAAGATGTTAGTTTGGATAAGAGGATCTCGTCGTTCACTATGTCGAAAACATGGGTATGTCAAACAATGCTAACCATCTATCTATCTATCTATCTATCTATCTATCTATCTATCTATCTATCTATCTATCTATCTATCTATCTATCTATCTATCTATCTATCTATCTATCTATCTATCTATCTATCTATCTATCTATCTATCTATCTATCTATCTATCTATCTATCTATCTATCTATCTATCTATCTATCTATCTATCTATCTATCTATCTATCTATCTATCTATCTATCTATCTATCTATCTATCTATCTATCTATCTATCTATCTATCTATCTATCTATCTATCTATCTATCTATCTATCTATCTATCTATCTATCTATCTATCTATCTATCTATCTATCTATCTATCTATCTATCTATCTATCTATCTATCTATCTATCTATCTATCTATCTATCTATCTATCTATCTATCTATCTATCTATCTATCTATCTATCTATCTATCTATCTATCTATCTATCTATCTATCTATCTATCTATCTATCTATCTATCTATCTCCATCCATTCATCCATCCATCTTTCTATTTGTTCATCGTTGTATGTCTGTGTCTGTGTAGTTATCCATGTGTGCATCTATGTCGGCGTGCATGTCGTTCTCTTTAAGTGTGCGTGTGTGTGTGGGTCTTTCTGTCTTGATTGATTGATTGCGAAGTGCTCCACTTCTTGTTTTTATAGGCCATCATTCGTTTGTTTCTGAAGAATCGCCTTTAGAATTCATACACTCAGTCTTTCATCGTCGTGTCTTTCTCTTTGTCTGCCTTTGTCTGTTTCACCGTATGTTCCGATCTCTCTATCAATCGGTTTCTTTCCGTTTCTGTCTGCTTGTCTGTCCGCCTGTCTGTCTGCTTGCCTGTCTGTCTATTTCCTCTTGTTTCTGGTCTCCGTGATCGTGCACTGCATCTTGCCTTGTCTAAAAGTGATGAGACATGAAATCGTTTGTCGAAGACGATGACTCTGGTGGTTAGGATGACGATTACAACTATTGTGTTGTTGACGATGATGGTGATGATGACGATATTGCTGATACCAAAGAAGTACTATTCAGACAGACTTGATCAAGGCGTTTCATACCTTATTACCTTCAATCAGCTGATTTGGCAGTTGAATTGATTCTGGTTCTGTCACATTCCTGGTCCAATTGTTCTTTGCTTTGTCGCTGTGAACCCAGTCTTTCATCGAAGCGACCGAGACGGATACACGGGCAGCAACAACTTCAGACATGATGACTAAAATTAAGACGGCAACACACCCGATTATGATATGGATGATGATGCTGATGATAGAATACAGGAGATGGAGGAGGAGCAGGAGCAGGAGGGAAGGAGAAGAAGAAGGATAAAAAGAGGAGAGGAGAGGATGAATTAGAGAAGGAAGATGGAAGGATGAAGAGAAGTGGAGAGGGCGGAAGAGAATGAGGAGATGGGAAGAGGAGGATGCATGGACAGGAGAATACTGAGCAAAGGAGGTCGAGGAACGAGGAGAAGGAGTAGGAAAAGATGGAGGAGAGGAGGAGGACAGAAAAACTATGGGAGGAAGAAGAGAGAGAGATATCGGGTCTATTGCTCTGAGGTATCCGCACCTAACCTTCTCGTCTTAGGTCAAAGAGGAGCTTACCTTTGTCCAGCATATCAGTCAACTCCGTCGTAGCTGTTACTACCAGCTTCGGCAACTTAGGGTGGTATCCCGCTCCCTCTCCCAAGACGTTGCTTCTACGCTTGTCCATTCCTTTGTAGTCTCCCGCCTAGACTACTGCAGCGCCATTTATGATGGGCTCCCGGTGTGTCGGCTTAAATGCCTTGACAGGGTCTTGCGCTCGGCCGACCGACTGGTGGGCCGCATCCCTAGGTTTGACCGAGTCTCTGGGTACATGCGTGATGTCCTGCATTGGCTCCCTTGCCCACAGCGCATTGCCTACCGTGTCTCTGCACTGGTACGGCGCTGCATTGAGGGCCTAGCGCCCCTCTACGTGATTGAACTTTGCTGCCCCACTGTCACTGTTGAACGCCGTGGTTTGTTGCCTTCTACTGCGCAAGCGGAGTTGCTTGTCCCTCGTGCGAGGACTGCTATCCAACAGCGCCGTGCTTTTTCACTGGCTCGTCCGGTGACCTTCCATTAGCATTGCGTCTCATACCTATAGGCCAATCTGCTCTGTTTTTCTCTGGCCTTAAGACTGTCCTGTTTGACCGTGGTTGGGCTGGGAGCGCTTCTGAGTAGAAGATCTTGAAGGGGCACTATATAAAACTGCTGTAATAAAAATAATAATAATAATAATAAAGAGGAAGGAGGAGGAGGAGAAGAGGGTAATACGAATATTGACTGCATGCACTGTAGAAACTTTTGAGAAATCTTATTTTGGCTTTTGATGGAGTTCTGAGCGGAAGCGTAAACATGACAAGGCATCAAAGAAGCAACCGGATGAATGCAATGAGATCGCACAGAAGGACTGATCAGAGGCTAAACTGAGTCTATGCTCACTCATCGAAATGCCATCCGGGTCGATGCCTCTTCACTTCAATGTGTCTGCTGCCATAGTCCCATCCCCAGCCAACACCCACGTCCCCACTTGCGCAACCACGTCCTGCCTCCATAGCGCTGCCTTTCGATCCATCTCCACTCTTCAGTCTATGGGAGGCTACTGAGAGAAGCAGCGTTGGCTGTTGGTAAGTAAGAAGGAGATTAAGGAGTGGCTGCTGTGGTCGTCAGTCGCTGTGCATGCGTGCGTGGGCTAAGATGGAGATGGATCATCACCAGAGACAACAAACCCCTCTAAGATCAGCCAACAAGACACTTATTATCTCGTCTCCAATTCCTCTCCATATATACGTCCTTCATTTCCGTTCCATCTTATGTCCATCTCTATTCCTCTCTTCTTCTTCCTCCTCCTCCACATCCCTTCCTGTATCCTTCTCTGTGCGTTATTCTGAATTACTTATCATTTGCCATCTCTGTCATCTTACCCTCCCCACTCTCAACTCCTCTTTGCTTCTTTCACCTGTCGCTCTGCATCTTCAGCTCCTCATGCATAACTCTTCCTATAATTGTTAACATCTGCTGTCTATCTGCCACTGAAGTCTTCGTGTCTGCATTCTATTGCTGTTTGCCTCTCCTTTGGTCTTTCTACCACTGTGAGCCTCTGCTTATCTCTGCCTGCACGTGTGTCTATTGTCTTGCCTTTACTTTTTGCTCTGTCCTTCTGTATCCTTCTCAATCGCTCGTGTAACTGGTTCTCGGCGCAATGTGTCCGTCTGGCGGCAATAGAAACGAGAGACCCTTTTAATCAACTCGAGATTCACTGCAGATCGAAAGCAAAAGAAGCGTCCAACGACCTTCGAGCACATTCGCCGACAAATCAGATTTCTTAAGGCGACGGCCATTTGATCAGAATTAGGCGCAGCTCTTTATACCGAGGGTATACCCTAGCTAAAGTGGATATATACCCATCCAATTTTTCACTCCTCTCGCTCTGTACCTGTCTACCTGACCCTTTTACTTACTCTAATGTCTACTTACTACCACTGTAGTAGGCCTAATATAACGTGTGCCTGATCCATTTTTGGCTTCCTACTGTGTGTTCTACGTTATATGTGCTTAGGCTTACACCCACGAGACGCCTTGCTTTATACTCTACCCACTTTACATTGTAAATCTATGCCACTGCGCAACTCCCATACAGGCATATTAGTATTTACTCCACTAAACACTTGCCATTTATACCATATCTTTACATACGCTCACGTATTCTTTTTGAATACGCTTGTTGGTAAGTCAGAGGGATTAAGCTGCAGAAATGCTGTCCTCGATGAATAAAGGACTCAATCGACTGCCGTCTAAGACTTCGCCTCCTCAAAGGCTGAGTAAAACATCTGCACATTCGAGTGACAGGACAAAATAGAAATTGACATGTTGATAATGAGCAAAAAATTATATTCTAGAGAATGGTTAGTCAAGCAGAGCGCATGCGCAAGGCATGTATTGGTGTCGTGTGAATAATGTAAGCAAGCGAATGTCAGGCACAAAATCCTGCAGAGCATCATCACCTGCCAATAAAGCAACAGAAGAATAATACACTGATTGAGCACAAGAACTACAGTAAGTATTAAGTCTCTTGAATGTAGGAACAGTAGAATCAGAAGAGAATGATAAAAATTAGCCAATTAAGTGAACAATTCGAATGCGAGAAGTGAGTGAATACTCTGCTGAAATTAGTAAGTTGGAGGTTAGGTGGGTTTGCATACGATTCATACATGTATATACATGTATAGCTGCCTGCTCAAGAATTTAACATGGAAAATTCAAAGTTGAGATGAGTTTCTAATAATATTATTCCAGGTCGTTGGGGTCGAGAGTAGGTTTCTCAGGCAGCGGAAGAACAACATCATAAAGTTGACGTTTATTTCTGATTCGCCCTTGCTTGAGCTCTGGCCACCTCCTCCTCCCGCTCAACCCTCCTTCCTCCCTTCCTTCTCCTCTCCTCCTCCTCCTCCATTTGTAGGCCTTTGACTCACCTTAACTAACGAACTATTTATGTTGGTTGACCAAGACTTCGGAGCTCCCCATCCCTTTAGATTTGGTCGTTCTGCTCGGTCAACTTGAAACTTAACCTTTTTAAACCCATCTAAGCATCACAGGCTGCCTCTCTATCTGACAGATTGATTTTTTGGATACTGATCTGCTAACATTTTGGTTTGCCATCCACATTAGACACCGCCGCGATCTGAATTCATAATTATAAATTTTCTGCCACATAGTGTGCTGAGTTCTGATCTAACAATTCAAGTATACATCAGCGAAACACGCTGAGCTTTTGTGATTCAGGTCAACACCATTGTCCTCTTTGCACCTTTGTTGGGATTATCTATAGACAGCTGCGCTAGCAGCGTTTTTAGGTTCGTAAAGTCACTGTATAACAGCTTTTATCAATGCAAACATGAGACCCAGTTCCATTACATTTACGCCCCATCCTCCCCTCCTCTCCTTCTCCTCCTCCTCCGTCCGTCCATTTGAAGACCTTTGTCTCACCTTAGCCACAGCTGTCTGTCGACACCAAGCGACACCTTCTTCTCCGACTTCTATGTCCGCCAGTCTCTACGTCTGTCATTCCCTTGACGACGTGACGTAATTACTGCTGGCTGTCGTGGTGTCGAGATTGACCACCAGCAACGATAAGGACAGCGCAGCCGCTAAACCAACCGATGCGGTTCCTTAAGCACCGGAACGTTTCTCGCTCACGAGTACTAATTTAATGCTACTCTGTACTACGCGCTCCCCTCTCTCTGTATACATATAGAATAGATATTATAAAAATAAACATATATATATATGTACATATTATTTGCTATATATATATGACTATATATAGCCAAGAAATGTCTTATTCACGACACTCGTATACTGATAATAAAACAGTGTATTGAGGTTGACCATCGTTGTGATGTTCTGTGAACCCATATTGATGGCATTATCATGAAGATGCCTCATCCATTTTCTATTATACTTCCACGGATGATAAACAAGAAACGTTCTATGGCTCCATGGTTCCATAGCTACATGGCTCCATGACTACATGGCTACATGTAGGTCTTCCGCTCACCGAATCCAAGACACGTTCCATCGGCGTTGCTGTTCGTTGTTGTCTGTCTTTGATTCAACTTATGAGCTAGAGTGTCGACTCTGATCCGAATGGCCAATCGCTTTGATTGGATTTGCCCAGAGTCATTTCTGATGTATTAGATTCGCTGAAAATGTTAAGCCCCTCTTTCAGTCACGTGACTGGTCCCTGCGTCAACGATTTACATATATATATTGACTGAAGCGCTAACTTAAGTAAAGTTACATAACGACAACTTTACTCTTCAGTTACTGGTCGCGTGGCTCGACGAAGAATGTTCTTTCCGCAGTTCTTTTCCGTCTAGTCCTATTCGTCTTTCTGTCCGACCTTCCGTCCGTCTATTTGCCTATTAGTTAATCTGTTAATAAGAGTCGATATATATACACATATGGCCTGTATATATTGGCTATATAAATAAATATATAATATATTATATAGTTACTCAACGGGCTTATTACGTACATTGTAGAGTATGTCTGTTGGTCATTCTGTGCGTTTCTGCAAATCATGCTCTGTGTGTTTGTCAAAAGTGACGATCGATGTTTTTACGTTCTACGTCTTCAGATGATCGATCGATTGGTGCTTCATCGATTGGCGCTTCATAAACTGAAAATCACACCCACGTAGCCAGACAAGCAGAATGAGAAGCAAATGGGCTATAATAATAGACAGACGGACGGCAATTTAAGCACACACGATGATAGACAGACGGGCATATAGCCGCACAAAATAGCCATGGTTGACAGGCGGACGAACATTTAGACGTACACAATTGATACACTCACATAACGAACAGAAAGACGGACATTTAGACACACCAGCAAAGGCCATGCAGTCGGAAACACAGAGGGACACGCATATTATTGTGCAGTTGCAACTATCATCATTCTAAAATTGAGATTTCTTTCTGTTTATTACATATATATAATAATAAAAAAATAAATATATAATCAGTAACTTCTATTGAGCCATATATAATATATATATATATATATATATATATATATATATATATGTAGTCTGTATCTTTGTGTTTTGGTGTCTGGGACAATTGACTCGATTGCGATTTGGTTTTGGTGTTTCTCTGTTGATGACTTGTGCATTAGATACTGGCTCAATAAAAGTTACCGATTAATAGCAAATATTTTATACTTCATCAGTCGTCCATCGATCCGCCCATCTATATATAGCCATCACCAAATGCACCCTTTACATCGAAACACATTAAAATACTCTACCGTTCCTCCACACGTCTATCAATTTATTTTTCTTCTATCTATCCAGTCATCCTTCCACTCATTCATCCGTCCATCCGCACATTCATCCATCACTACAACCATTCATCCATCCATCCATCCAACCATTAACCCACCCATCTAATAAGTGTATGTAGTGAATCAATGTTTCATAACTTTAATGATAGAAGTTATGGAACACAATTGACCTATAGGCATGTTATATAGAAATTAAATCCTTCGAGATATTCAATAGCACCATAATTATTAGTACCATAGAATTACACAGAAACCATAAAAAATTAACCAGGTGATATAATTTCGTGCTAATTGGTGTGATCTAAACCACTGGACAGTGAACGCCAATGAATTTGCCAGAGATGACCTTGCAGAGATGGTCAGATGACGACTAATTCTGTGTATATCAAGAATCGACATTTATAATTTATGACGATTTGCATACATACAAACATTGATTTGTTTTTCTTTCTTTCCTCCATTCTTCCTTGATTCTCTCATGTCATTTTCCTGATTTCCCTTCCATCCCGTTGCTCCATCCTCTCTTCCAACTATTATTATTTCATTAATTCCTCTTAATTCATTATCTATTTTAATTTATCTATTCCTTCATTCCATTATTCACTTTTTCTTTCAATTTCTCACCTCTCAGCCTTAACTCCTTCCATTCTTTCTTCAATTCTTTATTTATTCTTTCTTTTCTTGATTTGATTATATCTTCCTTAATTTCCAATCGTCATTAAAATTGTTTCCATTCCTTCAGTTCCCTTCTTCATTTTCCTCCTTATTTCTTTCCTAATTTCTTCTCCTACTTACTATCATTATTTTTTCCTTCCATCTATATTTCTTTACTTCTTTTATTCTTCCACTTCTTTCCTTCATCAATTCCATCCAAACATCCTTTTATGAATTAGTCGTGCAATCTATCGATCAATTTACTCATTTTGATTTGAATATATCATGCTCCCTCATCTTTGCCGGTCTCTCGTGGGTTCGGATCGAAAGGTTGGAGTGGGTTCATCCGGCGCCGGATCGACTCATCGGCGGATTCACCAATGCCGTCTACATATCCCAGAATTGGTGGGAGTAATTGCACTGGCTTCCATTCCCACAGCGCATCTCATACGAGACACGTCCTTGGTGTGGCGTGTTCATCCGGCTGAACACTCTCCGACCTGCGTCAGAGCTTTGTCTCGTTCCCTCTTGTATAGGTCGCCAAGTACTTCGCTTCTCTCTGTCTGTGATGATTTTGGTTGTTCCATTCGCTCGCTCTGCCAAATGCAGAGTCTGTGTGTTTGGTCTGACAACTGGGAAAGGGCTTCCCTTAGTACTACGGCACCACCCAAGCGGTGACTGTTGCCAATTTAACCAACCTTCGAATACGGTACTGCTTTTCTCCGCTTGGCTTATTTCGCGTGCGCCTCTGAGTAGGGAACTATGCAGTGGCGCTACGTCAATTTTAATTGATCGGCTGACATTCTTCCTAGTTGGCCGTTCTATCACTAATTTTGGGATCATCCTTTCACTTAGTGAGCTACTTCGATGTGTTTGCGTAGACGGAGGAAAAAGAGTTTTTACGGTGATAATGATCTTAAGTTAAGATTTTATTGCATTTGTCCCTAGAGTTTCCTCATTGGATCTAAAATTAATGTAGCTCCAGTTTCAGTTTAAGCTATAAAAATAAACGGTAATCTGCTTGAACTCATCCTTTCAGTCGTTCAATTCGTCGGTGTATCAGAATATTCGTTCAAGGATCTGTGGACGTTCGTTAGTGTTCTAAACTTCTCCCCGCTAGAGGTCTCACGGGGTGGAAACTAATATGATCATGCACTGACATGCAGTTATTATCTAAAAATCACTCCATAGTGTAGTCAATAATAGTCATGGTACAGTACAATTTTAAAGTTTCTTTCTTCTTTTCTTTTTATCTGCCTTTCTTCTCCCTTCCTCCATTCCTTCAATCTTTTCTTTCTTTCTTCCGCCAGTCTGTTAATCGACCCATCCACCAATCCTCCCTCTATCTCATTCCGTTTTGTTTATGCCCGTATATTAAGCGTGAGAACCATAAATGGCTGACGAGAGGGAAAGAAACTGACTAGGTGAGAAAAGAAGAGCAGAGTCAATAGAGATATTGAAGAGGAGGAAGCGGTGGAAAAAGGAGGAAGATGAGGACGATAAAAGGGAGCGCCCTGCTCAGCAGCAGCAGCAGCATCATCAACTGGACAAATAAGAGCGAAAGTCGCTGGACCGAAAGTCGATGATGAAAATTTAAAGCGGACGGAGGATCATTAAAGACCCTCGCTTCATTAAACACCGCCCCTCTACGACCCTCTCCCTGTTGGACCCACCACAGGACACACTATACACTTGGCAATATGAGGGGCACTTGTCTATAAAAGGACCTGACATTAGACGACGTTTTACAACAGACGCGACCAGACTCCATAACAAAATTGCTGCGGCAATATGATCCGTTTGCAGACACACACGCAGAGACATAAAGACAGGGTTCACACAGTCGTACAGCAGGTTACAATAAAACCTCTATAATAGCGAACAGCGTGCACTCATAAGACTGACAAATTAAATGCGTTATAATAAAGTCTTACTCAATGTTTCTACGAAAGCGTTAACAATTATCAGATTCTGGTTTATTTTTATAATGCCTCCTTTTTGGCACTTTTTCACTCAGGTAAATTGTATCACTATATACGATGTGTTCTCGGTTGCCATGAACTGCTGTAACTACTAAGTGGCTGCTACACTCTTGAGTGTCTCTTGTGAACAATATAATCGCCGCGCTCATAAGCCAGGGCAGGTGCAAAGCGGAACCAAAAATAGAGCGTAACTGACGTGTTAGATACTCTAACACGTCAGCTACGCTTTATTTCTGGTATCGATCGAAACGTAAGATTGACCTCCCTCGACGTCACAACGAATGCAAGTTCAAGGCCGATTCCTCTGAGATTAAGTCATTGATTTCCACTGGCCAATATTATGTGTCACGCTACAGAAGAACGTTTGTTACATGTACACACAGGCTGACACAGCTGCGCATAGAGCAGCTCACACACACACACACACACACACACACACACACACACACACACACACACACACACACACACAAGCACCTATCAGTCTCACACGCACAATATAATATGCCATATATAACAAGATTAGAGAATATGTGCGTTTATCGTCGTAGCTCATCATCACCGTAAAAGAAGAATGGTATTTCCGCTTGTAATGGTTTATTCATCGATCATTTCTAAAGTATTGCACTTTCTCGATAGATATATTCGGATTGTTCATATAATATGAACGCAAGACTCAACAGCATTTGACCTTTACATTTTATATGGCTAGAATGTTCACATTCTTGCCCTGGACGGGGTTAACCCAACTGCCACGACCATGAATAGTACAACTGGCTTGTGGAATACTATAAACGTCAATTTGTGAAGAGCCGTGTTTTGACATAGCCGATAAACAAAAACACTGCGCGACAGCGGAGATGGAAGCAGGCCAAGTAATAGTAAATGCCTATATAAGCCTATAGTTATGTGTGTATATATGTAGCTTATAATTACATTTGAAATTATACAGCCTGTATATTTATATTAGGCATAGACCCAGTGCGTGTCAGTGCGTTATTAATTTGTGGCGCCTGTAAATATTTTCCTATCGATTCGCAGAACCTGCACATAAACGCTCTGCCAGAGCTGTTAATCAGTAAAAGAACGGAATTTCATTATCCTCGTGCTGTGTGCATTGTCCCGTCAATAAAACTCTTCGGATCCTAGTGTATGCATTTCATCAACTGTATATTTTGTAGTCCGCAGGTATGCATATCGACATAAGACAAGGCATTTTTACCAAGAATATATCATTAATCAGAGTAAGACAAAAATACGACATCGCTTAGGAAATGGGAAAAGAAAGGAAATAGAAACGATCACAAAAATAGAAGTTGAGTAGAGTCTGAGTGGCCATCGCGTTTTTTCCTTTCACCGTTTCACTTATAAATGCGACTTTGGTTCGATTAGGGGTCTAGATGTCAGATGACATCCACATGTTCTAAAGCCTCCTCGATTATGAATAGGCCTACTTTCATAAGACACAGCATAAATGTGAACTCTTAAGGCTTTTCTAAGAGAAGGCTACATGATTTATGTGAGAGGAAAACATTAAAATGTCATCAACAACTAATATAATTTAATTAAGTATAGATGATGTCATTGAGAGATGATTTAGAATTACCAATGGACCAAGTCTTGATCCTTGGAGAACTCCACACGTTATATTCAAAGGTTGACAATTATGCCCCATAAAGTAGACATAAGTATCGTGTTCGATTGTTAGTATAATGTGTGAACCATAATTTTACAGAACCCCGAGTACCATAATGTTCCAGTAAACGTAATAAGATATTATGATTGTTTAAAGTTGTAATCTTGGATAAGGAGCTTACCTTTGTCCAGCATATCAGTCAACTCTGTCGTAGCTGTTACTACCAGCTTTGGCAACTTAGGGTGGTATCCCGCTCCCTCTCCCAAGACGCTGCTTCTACGCTTGTCCATTCCTTTGTAGTCTCCCGCCTAGACTACTGCAGCGCCATTTATGATGGGCTCCCGGTGTGTCGGCTTAAATGCCTTGACAGGGTCTTGCGCTCGGCCGCCCGACTGTTTGACCGTGGTTGGGCTGGGAGTGCTTCTGAGTAGAATACCTTGGAGGAGCGCTATAAAAAACTGCTGTAATAATAATAATAATAATAATAATAATAATAATAATAATAATAATAATAATAATAATAATAATAATAGACAGATCAAAGCAAAAGAAGGCGTCCATTGAACATTTAATAAGGTCCATAGCTTCAATAATATTGGATTGTATGTTTTATAAAGCCATTTAAGTGGAAAGACCCGCTTGGAAACGATATCGTGCAGCTGACTTCAAATAGAATTTCTTTAGAAAACCAGCAACTCTATTCGCACCAAAAATTATTAACGCGAGAAACAGGTAGAACATAAATTGATCAATGATTGTTTAGTTTATTTTCTTCCATGCAAATTTAACTGTTGAGATAATTTAGCGATATCACATTCTACAGAGGCTCTTCTAGATGTCATGGTTGCGTTACTATTACATGTTATTGTGGTAGATAATATAGCAGCGATAGCCATGGTGGAGAATTTATCAAAACAAAAGGATTTACGCCATTAGATAATTGGAATTTGAGGCTTTTAATTTATTACCATTATAGGCCTGTAAGACTGGCATTTTAGGTGGGAATTATATACAAGAGTATTAGGCGTATATGTAAGTTGACCAACAGAAGACGCTGCATTCGGAATAGGGCCTATATATATATTAGAAGCCAGAGTAGGCCAAGTAGTGATACAGTAGTCAAATAGTCATTAAGGACTGCATCAATGTTTTTATGGTCTTGCTATAAATCCTGACCTATAAGACCTATTTATCAAACAAAATACAACCTGCGAGCAAGACCCCACCCATTTGATCTCCCTGATAGGGACAAAATAGAACTTTCTGCCCAGATTACTGTACAAACATTCATTAGGCACTCTCATGTACCCTAAGCGTCCGCGGTTCTAGCAGACTGAACCTTTCACGAATTTTAATTTAGGTCTAATAAACTCGATGACTGATTGGCTGGTTAATTCATCTGCAATTTGAATTTGTAATGTCGCTGCGTTTTGACAGCGATATTTATTTCCAATAAACGAAGTTACATCTTTCAGAAAGACGCGAATCTTCGTTTGAGTTTAAGTTTTGCTTAAATTATTATCCAACTTTTGTTCAAGTTATTCACACATTGAAACATCAAAGGAGATCATTCGCATAATATGAGGATTCTTTCTCATTTCTAACTGTTTTGAATTTATTACAATATTGGGTTAAATTAGTTCATTTTTAAATGTTGGGTTAGACAAGATTTTCGTAGCGTTGCGATTTTCGGCAGGATTTTAATAGTGAACTTGATAAACTGATTTGTAAAAATGCGCCGCAAATTATTGTCAAATCCAGTATTTCCCAACCTGTTGCAGCCGTGACCCCTCTCTCTGGAGTCGTCACGACTGGATGGGTGAAATGTGAAAACTAGTTAATAGCATTGCTCGCATTGTTGGTCTATTACCATTTACGTATACATGAAGTGTTGTAGAAATAGTCGCAGCATTATGGGTGAACACAATCAAAGAACGTTGCTCGTATATTAAGATAAAGAAGTAACTGGAATAAAATACACGAAATTAAGGCCATGTGTCATTGACCGAATGATTTTCAGTGCTGGCGTTTGCACTGGAGTATGTTTTGAACGACCGGATAAATCAATACGGAATGGATGGCAGGCTGAACGATGCAGTCGACTGCTGTGCAGCCTTGGACCTACCATGTATACATAGTCGCGTCTTTTATTCCACTTACGAACACTCGTGCCTAATCTTCTTTCACCTAATTTCGTTAATTCTCATTAACATTTCACAGTCACTCGTCTGTCAGTACAGCAATCGGTCGATTGCCTTTCAATGGGCGCTATATAAATTGCAAAGATAGAATATCGACTATGAGTAGTAATGACAATGACGAATTGAATATCAAGTCCATACACATGTCTTATAATGATATTATATCTGTAAAAACATTTAAATGTTACCACCTCAACTGAGACAGTAAGCTGCGAAATCAATCAGTTATGTTTTTATTGACATTGGATGAGTTATGCGTCTATTTCAAGAAATATATAGATTATAGAATAATATTCTATATTTTAGCTATAGATGTCGTCATCTTGTATACGGAAGCCAATTTATGAGAGCTTCCAGTTATGGGAACCGTCAATATGACTATCATCATCATTCAGCATCTTTAGTATGATGCAAGGCCTGAGGGGGCCAGGACCACGGAGTGGGGGTACGGCCGCGGCTGCCCTAGGGTGGGCTGCTGAAGAGTGGCATGGACATGAATGTCAAAAGCTGCACAGCGCATCAAATCAAATCTACTCAATTATTCATAGATGTATATATGTGCGATATGCATTATATATAATATAGCACATATATATATATATATACATCTGCAGATGATTAGAAAATACATAATGCATTTATGAGATGCGTCTTTTGCGGTTTATTTTTAGGATTGCATCAAGGTCCAGATGCGTTTCAGTTTGATGAGCTGACGTTGTTCTCCTTCTTGTTGATACGGACGGAATAAGAATTATTTGTATACTCGTTAACTTTAATGCTTTTCAGTTAAGACCTTGTAATTGTTTGGATGCATGCACCTGCAATGATTTTTCTTTGGATGCACCTGGAAGTACATGTACCTCCCTTTAGATCTACCTGGAATGACCTCCCTTTAGATCTACCTGGAATGACCTCCCTTTAGATCTACCTGGAATGACCTCCCTTTAGATCTACCTGGAATGACCTCCCATTGGATGTCATTCGACCTGCGTTTGGATCTATCTGGAATGACCTTCCATTGGATGCACTTAGAATGACCACCCTTTGGATTTACCTGGAATGATCTCTCTTTGGATCTACCTGAAATGATCTCCCATTGGACGCACCTAGATTGACCTCCCTTTAGATCTACCTTGAATGACTTCCCATCGGATGCACCTTGAATGACCTCCCTTTAGATCTACCTTGAATAACTTCCCATTGGATACACCTTGAATGACCTCCTTTTGCATCTACTGGGAATGACCGCCTTTAGATCCACCTGGAAATAAACAGCACTTTGTATCCACCTGGAATGACCTCCCTTTAGATCTACCTAGAATGACCTCCCTTTGGATCCACCTGGAATGACCTCCTTTGGATCCATCTGAAATGACCTCTCTTCGGATCCATCTGGAATGACCTCCCTTTGGATCCACCTATCTTCGAATGTATGCATTTTCTTAACTGGAAATTGTATATACAATTTCTATGAACATAGAAAACGGGTCTTTCTTCAGAAGTTTGTACTAGTGCGTCTCTGAATAGCTAACTTAGGAAAGGCGCCATATAATTACCGTATGCCGTTGCCAGATTGATCAAATATTCTATAGATGCGTTTTATGTGAAAATTTTTTCCAACATCAGGCGCATAGAATAGCTTGTAATGTAGGTTGCACATTAAACAATACATTACATTATATAATGTACGTTTTAACGTTTTCAAAATTTTGCCATTTTGTGATATTTTGCCGTCGACTCCATTCTCCTTTTTCTAAGTTTTCTTTTACTCACCTTCTCTTTCTCTTTTCCTTTCTTTTTCTTTTCTTCTCTTTCTCATTACTTCTCTTTCTCTTTCTTTTTCTTCTTCTATCTCCACCTTGCTTTCTGTCTCTCTCTTTTTCTTTCTCTATCTCTGTCTCTCTGTCTGTCTGTATCTCTCTGTCTCTGTCTCTCTGTCTCTCTCTCCCTCTGTCTCTCTCTCTCCCTCTGTCTCTCTCTCTCTTATCTCTCGCTGGTTTTATCTCTCTGCCTCTCTTTCCTTGTGGACCCGATTATATCTTCGGGCGATAATTTTATGTCAATCCTAGAATGCCACCAGTAGCACCTCTGACGTTGTCCAGTGTCCACGTGGCCTCGCCTTTGTCGGTGTCTCTGTGGCCGGATCCATATCGTTCTTTCACAGTTATTGTTGTGTACCTCACTGCCTCCGTTTATTGATCTTAGTCCTTCGTTAATTCGGAAGAATACACTTCCCAGTTACCTTAAGCAGAGTCCATTTATCACCATTGTCAATCCTATGCGTTCTTCCTTGCTGATCTATGTCTCTCTTTGAGTCCAAGCAAGTAGGATGGTTTATATAGCGCATGTTTATGGAACACAGAAATCGACTAATTCTATGGTTGTTTGTGCGCTAAGATTCACCAATGGGTGGCATGCCAGTGATCACGTGGTCTGATGCAGAGGCCGAGCAGAAGAGGGAGACGGATGAGAAGGTACACAGCAGGATACTGATACATCAAGTTTTTCATTTGTCAGTAGCCGAGGACACGATTCTGCTAAGACATTACTCACGAATATCGTCGATATTGAAATGAATGGCTACACACATTAATATAATTATACGCATTGTTAGGTGATGCATGTAACACGCATACCATGTATAGGTCTGCATATTAATACGTGATCATAAAGGTCAATAACATTCCGACGAAAACCGAAATTTCTCGTGAAGTAAACACGAGAGATGAAGAACGCGCCTGGCACAGTCGCAATCAATGGCACTAATAAGAAGCCAGCGCATCGCCGAAGGACATTGACGTTCATCTGCTGCGTCTTGGCATTTGCAGAGCGCCCGAATAATGGCAGAGAAAGGAGACAGAAGGATCTTAGAAGATCTGCCCTGGAAGGCAATTACAAACACAAAGAATGCGACGCTCGAAATCTATCAGTGGATTTATTTATAGCTGACGATGCACAATGCAGGGTGAGGAGTTTCATGCGCTAAGAATGACTGAGAACAAAACGTTTATTTCTTGGAATTTATCTTAATATATATCTGGATATCAACGAAGTGTACAATAATAACAAATCGACTACTATGATATGCAAACAGCGACATGCCTAAATATCTTCACACAGACGTATAGGCACTTCATAAAAGAGGATTTTCAAAGTAATTGTCTAAATGCCTGCGTTAGTCTATTACATCAAAACACAATAGGCATTGAATTGCATTACAAGCGATCACTCGTCCTATTATATAATCCTAGACTGTCCACCAGACGCCCTTCAATGCAATCTGTGCAAGATAGACTCTACGCCTTCTCTTCTTCTTCTTCCTCTTTTTCTTCGTCTGTGTTTTTATGATAAGCGCATACGTGTCAATTAAGCTGCATTGTCGTTTGAATATACGGCGTCTGGGCGTTGTCGCTGCACGGGCCTCCTTTGTTGTGGTATGGATCGCGTAAGAGGTTTGCGTGTTGTTGCGTGTTGACACTGATTGTCATTGTGCCAGAACGCCGCGAACTTCAAACACCGGGAAGCCTTTACTCGGCCGCCACCGCCGCCGCCTCCTCCGAAGGGATGCGTTTCCGATCAATACTGCAGCCGTATAGCCAGCATTAAAGTCATCCGAGAAACGCAATGGAAACGCAGTCGTGATTGACGCGCACGGCCATAGTATCACGTGATCCCGCCATCACGTCTCCATGGACGACCAATGAGCGGCTTCGTGAGCATGCCGGGAAATTTACTGCGGAATCAAAGACGGGGCGAAGGAGGCGGGCGCTGGACTCCTCCCCTTCAGTTGAATTGAGGAGACGGTGGTGGGTAGAGGAAGCGGTGGAGGCGCTGCATCGCCGACTGGGATTAGATTCATAACGTGAAGCTCTTCGTTCTGTCAATAGCGACGACCACAGACGCCGGAAATCACTTTGGACGTAACAAGATGGCGTCGAAGTAAGCCATGTGGCTTATGGACGATGTGATGGAGTTTATTAGGTATGTGC
Source organism: Bimastos eiseni (assembly GCA_959347315.1). Lineage (NCBI taxonomy): Eukaryota > Metazoa > Annelida > Clitellata > Crassiclitellata > Lumbricidae > Bimastos > Bimastos eiseni. The sequence continues at coordinate 31,836,641 of OY365807.1, forward strand.
ATGCATGGTTCTGCTGCGAAACGCCAATCCTGCGCTAGATAAATGACCTGCAGGGTCAACGTGTGCGCACCGGATAAAGGATTTATGAATGGAAACCAACATATATATATATATAGCTTAATAGCTTAATATATAGCTTAATAGCTTAATATATAGCTTAACAGCTTAATATATAGCTTAATAGCTTAATATATAGCTTAATAGCTTAATATATAGCTTAATGATACTGTGCCTAGGACGTGTGGTCATAGGACGTGTGGTTATAGGACAGGAGGTTATAAAACGCGCGGTCATATGACGCGTGGTTATAGGACAGGTGGTTATAAAACGCGTGGTTATAGGATTCGTGGGTGTAGGACATGTGGTTATAGGACGGGCAGTCATAAAACGTGTGGTAAATCGCTACCGGTATAGGACGTGTGGTCATCATAGGATTTGTTCGTCATTTGTTCCAGAACAGTTTTTAAAATAGTTTTAAAAATATAAACAAGGTCTGTTGACCTTGAGATAATGAAATGCCAGAGGCTTTCATTATAACTTTTGTGTGTTTCTTCATCATTTCTTCACCAGTTGAGCTATAAATTAAAGTTTGTCAAAAATATTCTGACCGCGCGAATAGGGAGAACTAGAATTGGCAGAGTGGGTGATGTCAGTAGCACAAGTCAGAATGACTTACGAAACCGACTTGAACCCCAATGACATTTCAATTATTTTATGACATAATATTTATGGTGTTAGCGTCACATTGAAACACAATGCTCTCGATCAGTTGTAAGATCTCCCTTCTTGTCTCCAAATCTATACTAAACCTTGTCCCAAATAGTATCTCTCTGACTTTATGCACACGCCTAAGCCTTTCTTGGCAACATCTGCCCGCTCCCCTCTTACGCTCAGCCGACCGTTTGGATATCTTTGTTCCTCGAGTTGCATTACGCCAAAAACCAAATTCTGAATGCATTAAAGGCTTAAGTGGAATTACTAAAAACAGACAGCAGATTTAATCATGCGTGTGTTCGATAGGATGTCAACGCTGCGGGATAACTTTTCGACGGGAATGAACTTTTTACGACGTCGATTCAGTTCGGATGATCTGTACAGCGAACGAGAGGACGAACAGGACGTTCAGCGACTGAACCTCGGCAAAAAGATCGGCCTACCGAGCGCTCCCAGCTTCCCCTCCTTCTCGGCCGTCCAGGGAGTCACGCGAGGGATCCTCTCTCAGACGGGGACTACGCCAGCCCCACAGAAAATCCTCTTCAACCGAGACCGATGCAAAGTCCTGCTCATTATTGACGACCGACACACGGACTGGTGAGTGCACGCGACTAGCGACCGAAAATAAACTGACCCGTTAAAGTCTCTTCCATCAATTTCCAACTTGGGTATACAGAATGTGGCTTCCCTACCAGCACTTTTATGAACATTAGATGGTACAGTTGGGCTCTTTATGGGCCCCATAGAGAAATATCATTCCCACATAATTGTGGGCTAGCTGACAGGGTCGGAAGACGCCCTAACCAACAATCGGTCACACGCTTTCCAGTCTATAACATGCCTACATTTAGAAAGTGGTGTTAAGAAACTGGGAGTTGGCCTGTTTGCAGCCGTTAAACTATAGGCCTATAATGAGAACTGGCCTTTAAATCCTGTTCTTGTCCATCTTACTGATAATGGAGTTTCTATAAATAAAGCTGCTTAGCTGCTGTTTTAGCTATTTTTGTTGTGGCATAATTGAACTACGTAGTCGTTGTCATCTAATCATGAGCGTCGTCGTCATCACAGTCACCGTCATAATCACCATAATTGTCTTCGTACCATCATCACATCATCCCGGTCATTGGTGTATAACAAATGAGCTCATAAAGGATTCATGGAACTCTTGCTGCTGCAGTCAGGTTGATAGGGCTCAAAATTATATGGACCGGTGGTGCATCTTCTGTATTCGTAAAAATGCTCATATATTATAACTGCCAACAATTGAAACACAACAAACAGATCAAATAATAAGAACGAGATCAAAACATAGGCCTAAGCACCAGGTCAAAACATAAGCACCGGATCAAAACATAAGTACCAGATCAAAACATAAGCACCAAATGAGAACATAAGTACCAGATCAAAACATAAGTACCAGATCAAACATAAGCACCAAATGAGAACATAAGCAGAAGATCAGAACATTGAGCACAATATCAAAACATAATAGCGAGGAACGGTGTTCTGACATATAGCCGCCTTTTAAAAAAATCCGCAATCTTGAATGTGGAATCGATCATGCAGTATACTGCTAATCCAAGATGCAATGATTATTCTGCTTGAAATCGACTTCTCTGGCTCTGTTTTCGTCATCATCATCATCGTCATCATCATCGTCGTCGTCATCATCGTCGTCATGTCATCAGCTTTCTAAACGTCGACTTCTTTCTGCGCTTACTGTGACTAATTAATGTCTCAAAGGAACGGATCAGAAATTTTGTTCAATTGAATTTTCGTTTCGTCCGAGACACAATGAGACAGGAATGCAACTGTCACACGTAAACTGTCCCACACAGACCGTCGCGCGTAGACCGTTGCACGTAGACTGTCGCACGTAGTCCGTCGCACGTAGACCGTCGCACGTAGACCGTCGCACGTAGTCCGTCGCACGTAGACCGTCGCACGTAGACTCGCAACCACCACCACAGCCGCGGTTCCTACAGCATTCGGGATGAGATTTTTGACCAGTCTGGTGCTTCATGGATGACTGACTCGGCTCCGTTGTCGTCTTAATATTTGCGACGCAGAAAATTGCAGCAGTACATTAGACAGACGACCGAGACTAGAGAGCGCGGGAACGCAAGCATGTTCTATCAGGATTGTCTATCGCATGCACCCACCCCTCAACCCACCCCTCAACCCACCCCTCAACCCACCCCTCAACCCACCCCTCAACCCACCCCTCAACCCACCCCTCAACCCACCCCTCAACCCACCCCTCCACCCACCCCTCCACCCACCCCTCCATCACCACCTTAATCATTGACCAATCTGATGGATAGCCTGAGTAGGCCGTGCAGGGATGAAGAGGCATTAAAGACAAAGTCCTAGTGATCGATACTCTCTAGAAATAAGCGGCATTCAACCGAATAAAGTATACGCGGGACTATATATTGGCAGAATGTAGGATATATATAGTGTATATATATATGAACTCATATATATATTTATATATGATGTACACGGGAGTAGATGAGTGTATGTGTAGGGCTATATAGCATGCATTAGATATATGAGAACACTTATACAACAGCGCCTGATTGGTTTGAGGTTATAAAGCGATTTATCTAAAGACAATTTCTATGGTTAGAGATTTCGTTTCTTTGCAGAGATCGAAATGGGGCGCGATATAAATTCCGAATGATTGATTGAAAAGCATTCTATGTGGACGAAGCCCTTTCAATTTAAGCGCAGTACATTACCGAATGAAAATGTCTTTTGATAAATCGCATCATACCTCTATAAACAATCACGCGCTATTATGTCTCTGCAAAGTGTACAATGTATGCGCTCACAATGATCATTCATTATAATATAATTATTCAGAAGCGAAAGACGTCTCCATTGTTTTGCACTGACAAAGATATTCTCAATTGGCATCCTATCATACATCAACTGTATACGTCTATACATGTAGTTCTGCAGCATAATCGCCATGATCATTCAATTAATTGCCAGACAGCAATGACTCTAATGAGAACACTGATGAATCGATAACATAAAATTGTCCGGAAGTAGGCGGCATTGAATAGTGACGGGAGACATTTTTTATCTGATTGCATGCGAATGAGTTCTAGCCAAACTCTCTTGGAGTGCAACTCTGTTTTGGATATCAGCACGATCTGCAAATGGGATCTTACACAAATAACGAAAAACAAACATATTGCCACAGCAATCGTTTTAGATCTTAGGCGAATGTATAATTTAATATAGAAAATACATACATATATTCTGTCGGGTGCATTGTAGAATTGGTTCAACCTCATCTCATCGAAATGGTTAATGTATGTGAAACTAAACAACAACTGAAACCAAACTAATCTTCATTGGAGGGTTTATCACAGCGTTGAACTCACGGCTGATGTTAGCTCCATCTCTCAGAAGTAAAGAGGCTGACCTCATGATCTCATGACCTCGTGATATGACTTTTCTGTCCGAACACGTGACCGGATGCGTTCCTTCCTCGACGGGCGGACGATTACAGTCGAGATTAGCTAAGGCAATCATGTCGACATGTATCCGGGTCCCGTGCGGTGGACTCAGTGATCTGTATACTAGACCAGCTCCTTTACATCCTTACATCACGGCCCTGACCCAGGTCATCGCACGACCCTGCCATCCATCTAGTACGTTTCGATTATTCTGAGTACGTTTGGTGACATTCAAGCCTATAGATGTCTTCCAAAGGGGTTTGAGTGAACCCTGCAGAAACGCAGTTCATCTGGCTCTGATTTCGACGCAGGCTCTCAGACAGTCTTGATTAGACTGTGGTTCTGACATCATCCCGTAACTGGGCTCTGCTGCAGGATGTCTTTCGCAATCTGGTCGTTCTACTGGCGATGGTCAATTCATTCAGTATACGATCTGCTTTTACGAATTGCGTCAGATCAGAGATATACGACGTCATCGACGTACATTTGTACGAAGCTGGCGTCATGCTGATACATTCTTTCAACACGATGTCGTGTCTGGAGAACCGCAATTCACTCCTTGTAGTCCTTGTTTCCTTCAGTCCGTCCTCAGCGATTGTGCTGCCCAATAGCCATCCTAGTCAGATTCTCGCATGATCCAGCCTATACATGCTTGACACCTCGCATTGGATCCACCGTTGCTAAGAGAACATAAACTGCTTCTCTTGGACTGGGTTTAAACATCTAACTCTGCACCAAACTGCCTCTCAGAGCTATTCATGCCGGTGTAAAGGTGCTGCCGGCTGCGTTCGGCTTCCCACGTTTAACACATGGTCTCGATCTCCGCCTTTTCCTCTGCGGTTGTTCCGTCACTGTGGAACAATCTACCACCGGAACACATACGATCTCTAGCATCTTTAACAAGCCAGGAATCGGTTTCTGCTCATCTTAAGACACGTTTGTTCGTTGATTCCTAGATGGACCTGTCAAAGCGCCCTCTTGAGTAACACAAGGGCGCTCTATAAAGTGCATAGATTTGCACATACTGTACCAACATAAATAAATGCACGCATACATACAACCATGATTATATACATATGTATACATGCAGCCATGCACAAATACCTACACACATGATTGCATTCATTCACTCATTCATTCATTCATTCATTATGAGAATTTATGTATACATAGCGCCTCTTCAAGGTGACTATACTCAGAGGCGCTCCCAACCTCAGCACGGCCAAATAAAGTAGATTTAAGATGAGAGAGAGAGGAATACTTGAGAAGGGTTTCTAGGAAGGGAATGGATAGCCAAAGGGAGGCCATTCCAAATCGAGGGCCTACCATCGAGAACGCAAAGTTCCGGCTCTGCCTGGTGGAGGTGGGAGCATAAGGAAAATAGAGGAAACCTTGTTCAGCCGAGCGGAGGGAGCGCCTACATGTAGCTCCCTAACTAACGGGGGGGGGGCACTGCCAGGCTCGACCATGGGGGCAGAAGCGAGGCCTAGCAGGCACTGCCAGACCATGCATTTTTTGCATACACAAATACAAAAATACAAGCATGTATACATATATGTATGAGTGCAAACATAAATGTGCACATATTTAAATACATGCCTGCATACATACATAGACCTACATAAATGTCATACATGGACACATACACATTGATAAATACATGTATACAGTCATACACGCGTGCGTGTTTAATGTATACATTAATATCTATATATATATACAATACATACATATACGTGCATTTATTAACGCATACCTACGTATATATGTATACATGCATACAATGACACATACCTAGTATTACCTACATATACTTACATGCATACATTCATTCATGCATACATCAATCAATCGGTTGATGAGACTTAATATAGCGTCTCTTCAAGAAATCCACTCAGACTGGCTCCCGGTCCAACCTCGGCCAAATAAGACAGATTTTCAAAGTGGTATGAGAATGGGATAGAGAGTGCCTTAGCAAGAGCCGAAGATCCAATGGGAGGCTATTCCAAGCAGTCAAACCCACAACCGAAAAAACACGATACTGCATAATAGAGGTCCGAGAGACAGGGACAAGAAGAAGAAGATAATACATACACGCTTCTATCAATCAATCGTCGTTTATTTACTTACTTACATGCATGCATTCATTCATTCATACATATATATATACACACACACATACATGCATGCATTCATTCATACATGCTCACTCAGGGCCGTGTTTGTTCTGTCACATGCTCGTGTTAAGAGAACCAGTGAATCCTGCATTGACGGACGGTGGGACCGTAGAGTTGCTGCTAGGCCTACTGCAGTACTACTCGTTGACCTACTATTTATCATGGTGTATGGGGACCTAAGATGGCGTGCTTGGCATTCATTCAAACCGACAGCTGTTCGATCAATTAAGTGAATCTGAGTGAGGTTGGCATCATACAGTTGGCGCTATATAAAACGGGTGAATATGCGTCGTGTGCCTGATGCAGTATGCTAAGGCTTATGATGTACACCGTTGTTTTCATCACCTTTTATCAATGATCATCGTTTGTAATTTCGTCGAAAGGCACATTGTGTCTATTTCTATGGCCTCTTAAAGACATCTGTGAGTGTTTAGAAGTCTCAGCTACTTCATTTTCTTATGAGTGCCCTCGCTTGGCCATTTCTCTTTCTTGTTGTCTGATGAGTGATTTTGTAGTTTTCACAGCTGTTCTTTTCAACGACGGAGTAATTTAACCGTTTCGCGACTAGCGTCTAATAAAACAGACAGAGGAACCAATGCAGCTGGTCGTTAAAGTCCTAAATCAGATTTTACTGGTTCCACGGGTATATTGGAAAGCAATATAATCAAATAAGGCTCGTCCTTTCGCCCTTGATAACCATTAATTCATCCAGGAATTCGTCGAACTATTAAGCATGGGGGTATACCTCCACACTCCCTAAAACTCAGAAAGCAGTCTGTATTTGTCCAAATGTTCTTCTCGAGCATCCGGGAAACAACTAAATGTTACATTATAGTTGTCATTAGTCGCTATAATGGCGCTATAAAAAGCGATGAGGTATTCTTTTATCCGTCATGACACAAGAGGATAGATGGGATAATTCATGGTATTGACGCACATGTAAATGGTCCATCGCTCGCAATTCAATTTATGCGATGCAATAGCGCCCTCTAGTAACAGCTGAATAACTTACGTCTTCTTTAATTTATGTATAGGCCCTATGCCTGCATGTATTCGTTTATGAATGTACGCTGACTCGCGGACAACATACCAATATGTATGTATATAACTATCTGTTAATGCATATAATATATAATTGTTGGGCAGCTTGTGTTGATAAGCAGGCAGAAATATCAAGTAAATTATTTATGGATTCTTTCTTAAAGAGAGATCTGAAGATTTGCTGCAGCTGTCATCTTTATTGTGGTCGTAATTGTGTTTTATTGCGTTATCTGCATTGTTTGCGGTTTGTTTTGTTGGCTGAATACATTGACCTATTTGTTCATGAGCACAATAACTCCCTATGTATACAGCAGTTGTTGTTTATAGGACTGTGTCATGCGCTGCATGGCTTGCTTACTCTTTGGATTTGATTTGAGATCCTTTCCACTGAATGGTAGCACATATCTGAACTGTATTCAACTCTGTTGCGTAAATCAACGTAATCGGTCAATGAAAACCATTTATTATTTGGTTCAAGATGCATTTTACGATGACAGTTGATCATCTCTTGCTTCATTATTTTCAGACCCCTTTCGTATACCGTATGCACTCAGTTACGCTCTTATCATGTCTGCAACTGCGCTCCATAAATATTCAATAGGCGTGTCGTACTCAACCGTCGGGGTATGACCATCCGTTTTCTTTATGGGATGTTATATACTCCAACGTCTATCAATTTCTTCTGAGTTTAGAACAGAAATTCATTCTTTCTTTGGTCGATCCCTGGGCACAATGTGCGGGGCAGCGACGTGATGCGTTAGATAGTGTCATTCAAAGTAGATTAAGCTTCAGGCAGTCTTGGCACAGATCTCTTTAAATGCTCTTCGTGGAACTATCTCAATAGATTCAAAACTGCAACCAATCAGTTAATTTTATTTCGAGACTGTTCAGCCTCTCCGAGATTAATCGATAAACTCGATCAGTAAGGCCACCAATCATTCAATCAGTCCGTGGAATTGATTAATCATTCTGCTAATTAATTTATCAATTGTAAGGTGATTCAAGCTGATTCAAGCAGTCGGTCGGCCAAACGGTTACATGACATTTAATCACGCCGCAGTTGATTGCGCGATACTTAAATAACGGCACTTAATCTTGACAACACTTAATCTCATGACACTTAATCTCGACGACACTTAATCTCGCGACACTTAATCGAATATCACAATTAGTTTGCGCCATTACTAATCCCGCTTGCCATGGAATCGATAAAGTAGTCTCGTATGACATCAGCCAGATAGATAGTCGTCTTTAAGTCCAAGTCTGACAATGGGGCAATTGTCCTAGTCGGGATGAGCAATTGTTCGGGGGACATTTGTCCGTTCCCCGTCAATGGTGACACCTAAGTCACGGACACTGAATACAAATGTGACATCTAGATACATTGAAGTGGCAGCTTGAGTTTAAGGAGCTGTTGCTTCGTTCCAAACCAGATCAGTTGAGTCTTAGAGGGAGTTGGTTGGCCGACATTCATGAATGGAGATCATGTGACAGTAAGGTAGATCGATCCAACAACAGACAACTGCTGAGAAAAAGGACCATGTACACACTTATGACACATAACTAATCAATTAGTCAGTCAATCAATCAATAAATACCACTGATCATAGGGCGTATTTGTATCGATAATGGAAAGCTGTCATTCCAACGTTTTCATCTCTCATCAATCCAGCTTCTAATTATGCGGAATTTATTTCGTTGATCTAGGTTGTGTTTCAACATAACTTTTTCATCACTCACGCTTCCATACACATTAATATAGGCAGAAATCTGTTCATCATTCCCGCTTACAATTGAGCCGCAATCTTATTATTTTTATTAGACAGTGCATTTCATTCTGTTTATGTGCTAAACTCCTTGAATAAATATGAATGAGACAATCAAGCTCAGTTAAACCGAGTTCTTTTAAGTGTCACGAGATTAAGTATCGCGAGATTAAGTGCCGCGAAATTAAGTGTCGTCGAGATTAGGTGTCGAGAGATTAAAAGTCGTCGAGATTAGGTGTCGCGAGATTAAGTGTCCTCGAGATTAAGTGTTGAGAGATTAATGTCGTCTAGATTAAGTATCGCGAGATTAAGTGTCCTCGTGATTTAGTGTTGCGAGATTAAGCGTCGTCGAGATTAAGTGTCGTTGTTTAAGTGTCGCGCGATTAAGTGTCGCCACGCCATCCAAACAACAAATTAATATGTTAAAGAATATAATCATATAATTAGTAAGTGTTTTTCTATTATAAAAATGTTGGTTAGGACAACATTAAAAAATGCTTACTATTCTTTATCATGTCAAGTTAATGCTCTTTAAAATATCTAGGAGCGATACGAATCATATCATGCAATTCCGTCAGATAAAAGAGACTACGACCGATGGATTGTTTATGGTAAAATAACCAAAATCGCTCAAATGCGCCCTGCATATTTCTTGACAGATCTCCTTCTCTGTTGAGACTTAACAGACATCGGGTGCAGTACCATTTTCCTCGTCCTGCTGCCAAACATAATCGTATTTGTAGTGCTTAATTTTAAATCAGAACCGTTTTTGATGGTCTAGGCACGCCAGAATTTTATCCGGGAATAATTGCATCTTTTTGTGCTCTGGTTTCTACCCTTTGTATCCAACTGAATAACGACTGCCTGTCACTGCGTCTGCAGTCGGATATGGAGACTGAGTACTGCATAGGTCTCTAGCTCTTCAATGACTGTCGGCCTCTTTAAAGGATGTCGGCGTCATCAAGGGAAATCGGACTGTTCTGTGGTTGTAGAGCTCTTCAAAGGCTATTTGCCATGAGCAAAAACCTGAATAACGTCCCATTCTACAACAAAAGAGGGACTTCAGCCTCTCACTAATTACCATTAGATGGAATCGTCATAATAACTGCAGGGACGTCATTTGGGGGAATAGAGGGGCATTTCTTAATAATAAATCTAATTGAATTTCATATTAACATTATATCATATCACAAGTGCCTATAATTGTATGATTTCGCTTTTTTGAAACTGCATCAGCGTTTTTGTCGATACAATATTTAACAAATCAGATCATTTTGGTACCACTGGAAAGAAAAAAACTAAACCAAAACAAATATAAAACGAGAACGATAACCCCCGTTGCCAGAAACCCAAAACAAATTTAAAACAAGAAGGAGAAACACCGCCCCCCCCCCAACGCCCCCAGTCGCCAAAAATTCTTGCTTGTCCCCTCTGAAATAAGATGAAATGACATCCCTGACTTAATGGCGTGTGGCGCAATTCTCTTCGTGAGTGGTCACAGGACGCCTTCCTTCACATTCTTATCTGTAGCGGTCTCATTCAGATCAAATCTGTGCTACATTCAGATCATAATTATCTGAATGCTGAACCTGAGTTTGTGGTTGGAGCAGTTATGACGATGTGGCGAGGCGATTGAAATAACTGAATTCCGAGCTTGTAATGTTTGAGAGATTCTATCTTGAGACTGACTCATCAACCCGGTAGAGTAAGTCTTGTCGTCGCATCCAGGTCTAACGAGAAGCTGATCAATGCATGAGTCAGTCTCAAGATACGTGTACACATCGTTTTGTTGAACAGATCTTTGAGACGCTTAACCCAATCAACAACAGTGGCATGGTGCCATGGAGTATTATTTATCGAGGATTTTCATCGCTGTCTCTTCCATATAGGCCTATTTCCGGTGACTATAGTTATTTATTCAGACAACGCCAGACAACGGTCGTCCAACGCTTTAGTTGAGTCGCTTTCACGGTGCCTTTTGCTGTCCAATATAAATTATTCCGAGTCGTAACAGTACCATCTGAACGCAGTATTCTTCAGACTTGTTCCGGATATGAGCCATTGGCATTGTATTGTAAATTTTAAGGATGTGTCAAGCGCTACTTTTGCTCACAATGAGGCTAACAGGATCCTCTGCGGTGTCAGCGAATGAACCTAAGGTTCCTTGCAACGAGGTAGGAAAAGAAAAGGAGACGAGTGGTACCAGAAGCATGTGTTCGTCGATATTTCTGCGTGACTAGTGAACTTTGAACTCCAGTTCCATTGAATCCCGGAATAAATGGTCTGGAGCCGAATCGTCAACATGACGATGCTTGCAATTGAAGAGCCGCAAGTAGGTAAGTAAGCAAGACGAGTGTTGACTCTCACACATGAATGGTATGAGATCTATGGAGGGTAGATCCATTGCCTGTGACATTACCTTCAGCTAAAAGCTTCGTGCATGGACAGCCCACTCCTCCCCCGTCTCCGTCATTTGATACCCAGATCCCAGCGACGACCAGTTATTTCAACTGTCGCACAGAAGGATGAGAGGCAGAGATGTAGAGACAGAGAGAGACAGAGACAAAGCAAGAGAGATAGAGCGAGAGGAGGCGCCTGTGTCATTTATATGGCGCACCATCTCATGCAGATTAATTTCCAGTGGTCGTCCACTGCGTAATAATCCACAGGCAGAAAATGTCTAATTGGTTTCCAGCGGCGACGGCTGGTGAGAATTTATGTTCAGGCATCAAGGACTGCTATCTAATACTAAATGTATGCAAATCCGCTCTCTGCGTCCACAGTCATGGACTGCTGTCATATCAAGTGATGCTGATCCTCTCGTGATATCCAAACATCTTGCACTACTCTGTGTGTATGAATCGCAGTTTAAAAAACTGTCAAAAGCGCTGCTCCATAATACAAACTGGATGCAAACAACTGACATTCATACATGTAGTTCCAGTATACAACAGAGGCTTTCGCAACGAGGCTTAAATGCTTCTTATCGACTTGACTCGAAGAAGCAATGTTTCTCGTCTAGCTGTTGCTATGTTTTGAAGATAGATTGGACCACGGGGTAACAGCAGAGGTCGTTGGAGAGGGTGGTGTTTGACAAACCCTCGACGCCGCTCTCGTCGCTTCTAAGAGCATCGAGTGGGTTTCGCCCTCTTGCGCTCGGTCAGGAGAGGGCGCTTGAGCAGAGGGATATTCACAACGGGTAATTTATGAATTCAGAGCACGTGGCCTCGTGGTCATTTGACTGCCCTGTGAATTTATTGCTCTGAATGACAAACGACAAGAATTGAATGAATTGAGTAAAGGGTAGGAACCTCTGCACAAATTGCTTTTCCAGTTTGCTTATATTAATCAATTATGTTTCGTGTCAGTGACCCGTATAACGGAGACTCCGTGACGTCATAAACTATGTCATACAATATCCGGTGCAACTTGTGTTCGCTTCGTCACGATAGGGGAAGCAACGGAAAGAAATAGAGAGAGAGAGAGAGAGAGAGAGAGAGAGAGAGAGAGAGAGAGACAGACAGACAGACAGACAGACAGACAGACAGACAGACAGAAAGACAGACAGACAGACAGACAGACAGACAGAGACAGAGAGAGACAGAGAGAGACAGAGAGAGACAGAGAGAGACAGAGAGAGACAGAGAGAGACAGAGAGAGACAGAGAGAGACAGAGAGAGACAGAGAGACAGAGAGACAGAGACAGAGACAGAGACAGAGAGACAGAGAGACAGAGACAGAGACAGAGACAGAGACATATAAAGAGAGACAGAGAGAGAGAGACAGACAGACAGACAGACAGACAGACAGAGACAGACAGAGACAGAGAGAGACAGAGAGAGACAGAGAGAGACAGAGAGAAACAGAGAGAGACAGAGAGAGACAGAGAGAGACAGAGAGAGACAGAGAGAGACAGAGAGAGACAGAGAGACAGAGACAGAGAGACAGAGAGACAGAGACAGAGACAGAGACAGAGACATATAAAGAGAGAGAGAGAGAGAGAGAGTGAGTGAGGCGGTAGAGAAATTCCACTTATTCTTCGCTCTAATCAACATCTTCGCATTTGGGGAGATGCTGCTACTGCTGCTGTGACAGCGACAGAAGATGCAATTAATCAGTCGGTGGTTGAGGAGGATGTGGAATGCAACGCAAAGCAAGCGGCAACATTAGCAGCGGCAGCAACAGACAGAATGGCAATACCGGGCGCAGGTGTGTCCTGAATCGAGGGGTCTGAGCCACAGACACCCACAGACACAGACACAGACACAGACACAGACACAGACACAGACACACGCATACAGACACACACACGCACACACACGACTCGTCGTTGTTATGGCGCTTACGATCGACGCGATTCCAATCTATTCATTTCCGCTTCCGTTCCTTTATAAACATGCTTGTGTATATGAACGACGGAAGCGGGTAGTAGGGATGGGAGCACGCCCTTATACCCCACGATTCCCTCACCCCCATTCGATCCGCCCTCAACAAAATTAAGACGTCAGAACAGTAAGACGAAACCAACCAAATTTCACAGCCAACGAATACGTGTAAAGCCTTTTTCTCCGTTGACGTCATTCCGGTTCCGCGCTGTCTCAAAGGCTGGCGCTAAATGAATGCGATTAATGCCGTTTATGAATGCATAGACCGTGCTCTGACTGCCAACACAATGGACGGCTTAGGAAATCTCTAGTCGACTCTATGATTCTGCTAAGACAATCAAGTGCATTAGCGTCGACTGTTTGTCAGATCATGACGGAAATGACGTCACTTATCAGGAAGTCATGCCATTCGTGGCTAATTAGTCACTGGACGGTGACGGAATTAATTGAGCGTGACCAGCATTTGATTGCTTACTTGGCGTTACGTTGCTGTTTCTTTCTTCTGATGCGTTTCTTTTTGATTTTATGATTTATTATTAAGAAGCAAAATGCGAATTAATTTTAGCACAGTAGAAGTAGCACTTATAAAGGGACAGAGACTCGATCTTCATCACAATGCGCTTATCATGCGATGAGTTGTTGGTTATCTGCATGCTAGTGAATCAGTGAGTCAGTGACTTACTTACTTGCTTACATACTTAATAACTTATTTCCTGACTGACTGACTGACTGACTGGCTGGCTGGCTGATTCACTTACTCACTGACTCACTGGCTCACTGAATGTCTGAGTGACTCACTCACTCGATCACTCACTAACAGACTTTAGTTCGATATCTTAATTCGAAGCCACCCAACGTTCCATATTAATTAGACGAATTGTTCGTCATCAGCAACGTTTTCATAATATCCCTCATAAATGGTTGTTGTCATCATTATTGCTCTCTTCAGAGAAGCGCATATATTCTTTAAAGCCATCTTGAGTTTTGGAGATGTCAGAGTTCTAGACGTGATTTCAGATTCCAGAACTAAGCATAAAGAATGGCTTGAACCTCCTTGATAAGATAATTTTTCATATTGCATCGACTGCTTAATGGCAGTTCCGATCGAGCGATAGTTTAGTGCCGAACATGAGTCATTAGAAGACGGTGGATGATGCAAATCGATATATTATAACGAGATAATAATCTCGTCCTGCACTACATCAGCCTTCCATTATGTCTTCTTTGCACGAATCATGCTCACATAAAAACACACACAGACACGCATACATATATATATATGTACATACATATATACGTATATATATACGTATATATATACGTATATATATACGTATATATATACGTATATATATATTAGGCCGCTATACTTATTGCTTCACAAGAAAATGTGCCATGCGGGGTTAGTTGGTTGGTTTGGCTGGTCGTAGGAATCTTAGTTTCTTCTGCGCCTGTCTAACATATGCACCAAGCCTCATTTGTTCTTTCACCTAATGATGAATCGTTTTTCTATTCCCAGGAGTAAATACTTTCGAGGCAGAAAGGTTCTTGGTGACTGGGACCTACGAGTGGAACAGGTAAAAATGAATCACTATGATCAATTAGATCACTCGGTTGCTTCATCATTATTGTCAGCATTATCATTGTAATCATTAGTGCATTAGTATAAGAAACATTAGCTTTAGCCTCAGCATTTATATCGTTGTCCTTGTAATTGGAACAGTCCACCATGTCCTATTTATCCACAAAAATTTATTTCTTCTGTGATTCTGTAAGGTTCATCTTCATAATCATCTGGTCATCAATATCGTCCGCGTTCTTCAATCTTCATCGTGTAATACAATCCGGATAATATTCCTATTAATAAGTGTTTGCTTTATAGCCGTCTGTAGCTGATCTGCTGCATGTGCAATGCTAGTGAACGTCCAGTGACAATTACTACTAATTTGTTGTCATGTGAACCAATTCTCGACGGATCTATTATTTGGCCACAGAGCAAATGCAACTATAAAGCCTCTACATTTATTAGACCCGTAAAAAGACGCCGCGACCTAACAAGTCTGTAACTACGATGGATTCTTTCAAAGGAGGAAAGAGCTGTTAAGTAATCTTTTACTTCACACGCTACATTCATAGGAAGTAATATTTAATATAAGAAATATATAAACATGCGTAGGTCTATGCATACTACATACAGACGAACTAATTATGAAATACGTACAGTATTTATCTATTATCATAACTGGCTTTAATTTTATACGGCCGATAATAATGCTAGCATATATTATAGGCTTTAGTGTACTTTAAACCTATTTACCTTTCGCGTATATTAAATATGTAGATGACTATAGTTTGGCTCGTTCGTCATGCAATTTAGAAACGGTCTGAGTGTAAATAGCCTGAAGAGTGAGAGAGGCAGAGGGAGAGAGAGAGATAAAGAGAAAGAGAGAGCTGAGCAGAGGTGACCATATGCCTGAGTCATGACTATGTGCTCAGGAACAGAGAGAAAGAGAAAGAGAGAGAAAATGGCGGAGCCTAGAAGGAAGGAAGGATATCTCTGTATCTTTCGCATAACCGCTGCATTACGACCGTCTGCAGAAATAGTCTTCCAAGACTCGAAGTTCCATAAACCCTTGAGCCACGACAACGAACTGCACGGAAAGAAAAAGAGTCCATCTACAGCACATAAGCTCAGTGGCAGTCTAAGTTAACAGTGTATATCCATAGACTGTTGCGCACAGAGAGAGAGAGAGAGAGAGAGAGAGAGAGGCGATGCCTTCGTTCTCTGGAGGATATGCATACACATCCGATGAATGTCTTCATTTGTGAATAATTCTCGTCGTTTCTTATGAAGGCGATCTCAACAGAGATGGTTGACAGAACGCAACAAAACAGCCTTGAGTCACATGAATATGCAAGATAGATAATTGTGTGGTTGCTGTAGGATTAGCTGATAATTTTCGACATTGATGGATGGTCGGTTTTACCTTGGGATTCATTTATCATTCTACTTCTGCACAACCTTTTCTTTTCTCTGTAGGTGTCTTCTCTTTCCTCTTCCACTGGTTTCTCTCCTCCTCTTATCTCTTGCTATCAGACGCAAATGTTCTGTTCTTAAAGATTATATAAGTCTAAGGAAAGCATTTCGCTTTTACCATAGCTTGAGAAGGTTCATAATATCGGTCTTTAAAAACTTGTCGGTTCTGGCAGTTACATTTCAGGAGAGTCTAGAATTCTATTTCACTGCAAAAAATTGGTGTTGGTGAAACTAAAGCGCAATACAGAAACTGAAATCGTCCATCTGGCACGAAAGGTGTTTCGACATCAATGTTATAATTGTGAACTGGCTCTTAACTTACGATGTTTAGAACTTTGTAAAAATCTGAATGTATACCGGGACAAAATACTAGCCATGCCGGTCTCTCTATGCCACTGGAACTGCTTCTCTTCCACGCTTGAGTGTTTCCGCGCTGCGACGATCGCTTCGGTATTGTGCTGGGTATAAAATTCAACGATTGACGAACCATGGACAATTTGGTGAACAATTTTTAGCTCGATGCGCATCCAGCTTTATTGACCTTTCGTACGCAATAGGCCTACAATAATAAATGACCTATTGTTGAATCCGTGTATTTCGTTTTCTGTGCTTAGGCCGAATTCTCAGAGATCAACGTCGCCTCTTATTCGGACAGTGGAGCTGTAGTCGATGTCCAATCGACTAAGAACGGAGCGAATATTCAGCAGTAGGTGGTCGGTCACTTCTCTCGATCGCCTGTTCGCATGAAAATCTATTGACCATTAATATACATATTTACCAGCTTACGTGCTTACATGTAAGTATGAATATTATGAATATTATGCTTATTTAGATGTAGGGCTTGAAGTGGGACAGTATGAAACGATATGCCTTCTGGCCGACTGCAAGCATACAGGTACTTCTCCAGACCAAAAAGCCATACATGGCAGGAAAGGGGAATGGCTCTTGTAACCATACCCGGCACCTCCTTTTTCCCACTTCAAGCCCTGTTTAGATTTCTGCACTTACGCAAGCACTTTAACACTCTCATCAGTCTCTGCACTGGTTTTCCAGTCGCTGTTTGTACACTCTCGTCGTTAAATAATCGTTAGATATGCCTTTCTAATTCCCTTCACATGACTCGCAGCGTTGTGGGACTAATTGTTTATGCATCAAATATCATTAGCACTTGATTTCCGACAGGCTCCTGTGTCTGCTTCTTTGTCTGGTTGTCTGTGTGTCCTTGTCGTTATTGTTGATAACTGTTACTATATATAGGACACGCTCTCCTAATTATTGGTATCATTAGTTGCTATGCACGCGTACCGTGTGAAATCGCAGGCTTGCTTCAGTTGACCATCTAATAGGTGTATATATCTATGGATTAGCGTTCATTTTAACCTATCACGTGTAACTCGTTGTAGCCTGATACAGGCATTCAATTAGAAAGACCATACACATTTATACAGGAGTAAAACAAGACTAGTATTGCGGCGATACGTAAAAGCGATCTGACGAGGAGAGGTTGTTGAAGTTTCACGACACTGTACCGTGACAATGATGATTAGTGTCGCCCTTCTCCTTTGTCCAGGCTTGGGACTGGCGCTGCCTGAGTTCAAGCAGTGGCGGAGTTGTGACGAGGAGAGTGAGGCCGATTGGTTTAATAGAGCGTTCGACATTGAACTGGATATGTTACTATGAATGGACCTTCTTCCTCCATTCACTCAGCCGATCACTGAGTATATTGAAATCGTGTATCGTCTTTCGCTCGTAATTGCTCTGCGCCATAATTGTTCTGTTGTTTGATCTTGTGTGCGCACTTCTGCTCTTTGGAAGAATGGCCATCCATCATATACAGTTGTATTGTATTGTATACACTACTCGTTGGTACAGCTAAGTCAAAGACCAACAGAGGTAAAGTGTTTCTGTGGTATGGTCAGGCACTTGCATTCAATGGCGCGTACGTGTATATGTTAAGTGAATATTTGACCTCAGTTGACCTCTGACTGGGTAGATTAACGCTGCTGGTCTTTGTCTGGTTAAGGTCGTTTAAGCCAGACTTTGTGCTCGTGAGGCAGCATGCTCGAGATGCCAGCGAAAACTGGAAACACATTGTCCTTGGTCTGCACTATGGCGGAGTGCCAAGCGTCAACTCACTCCAGTCAATCTACAATTTCCTCGACAAGCCTTGGGTGGTAAGATTCTCCAGCTATTAGTTAGCCAATCAGGAAAACAAGGCGCTATATATCTCGTATGGAGTGGAGTCAACGGCCTCAATCAAGTACGATCATACAGGTATTATATAGGTCGTCGTCGTGTAGAATAGATTGAGCTCGAACGACGCTAATTAATTTGTTCATTTATAATTAAAGCGAATATCTAAGATCCAATGACGCAGTGAGAGTAGCTGGTTATTACCGTACCATGTGAGGTGTGTATGTGTGTGCTTGTTTGTGTGTGTGTGTGTGTGTGTGTGTGTGTGTGTGTGTGTGTGTGTGTGTGTGTGTGTGAATCATACAAGAAATGAGCAACATGTAGAGAGATACACCTAGGCGGACGATAAGACAAATTTGTCGATGGGCCAGAGTGAAAAAGACAACTGAAGAGACCAAGTGGTGGCTGACATTGAAGTCGAGACAACGCAATCGAGAAAGATAGTGGTAAGCAGACGGACAAATAGACCTACAGACAGGGCTAGATTACGTGCTTTTCCTTTTCTGTCGTTTCTAACTCTACTCTTGCGACAAATATCACAAGGACACAAGCTAGAGAAGCATTAGACCTACGCATCTGCCCCGTTCTTATATTCAGACCTACATGTAAGTCATGAAAATATCTGTTTGACTCACTCAGTCTTTAGTTCTTATTCAAAGGAGTTCGAGCCCAGTTGCTTGTAAAAGTTGCAATTTCAAATGACAATTTGAATATCAAGGCTTAATCATTTATACGCAATAAATGGGAATTGGAGACATTTTATGAATTCACATAATTATTGCTTCAATTACTAAATAGCAACACTTATTGTGCTGATGAATAATACACAAGGCATCTTACGATGACGCTCCAAGCTGTATGTCTATTCTATTCTCCTTTGAAACCTTTCGTGTTTGTACATTTACGAATGAGTGCATTCGATTGGTTCACTTACGTAATGAGTTTTCCTTTGTTGATATTGTCCTGGAGTTTAGTTTTCTCATCTTATACAAATCCGGAAGCGATTGGGTAAAGAGAGATTTCCGCTGATCGACCAATCGTACTATCCCAACCATCGCGAGATGGCAAGCAACCTTTGGGTGAGATAGATCTCAGATGTATATCTAATCAGTTGAAAGTAGTATTCGTGGCTTTAGCATTGAAAGTAGTAGGAACGAGAGCAGTATGAACATCCTAGTGAAAGTTGTAATAACTTGTAATAGTTGTTTCAATAAATATAATTAGAATGGCAATATTATAATGGTAGTGATGATATTATGCTAGTTACAATAATAATTATAGTGACAGTAGTAATAATTCTACCATCAATACTATTATTAGGGCCTAATATCGTCGTTAATTACTTTTTTCCGAGCTAGAAATAATCTCTCAGAAACCAAACATTTGAATGAAAAAAAAAACTTCATTTCCGAGAAATGAGGCCCCATCCCCGGTTTCACAGCCATCCGGAAATGTGCTTCTGAATGCGATGCTGTTGCTGGCGCTGTCTGGACTCAGATGGAAAGACGTTAGGACAGGAAATTAGTTTACAGTTGATCTCCAGAGGCAGCTGAAATGCGACGTACCAGCTGAGATAGAAATTCTGCACATTCAGCTTTCAATACTAATAGTATTGATAAGATGCTAATATTGCCTAAGCTATCAATACTGCTATTACTACTACTTCCAAGATAAGGTCTTATTATTATTATTGTTATTATTATTGTTATTATTATTATTAACATTATTGCTCTTACCGTTGTCAGATTACTTAAGCTGTGACCGAGTGTCAAGATAAGTGGGTCCTATTAATGACATCTTGTGCTAGACCCTCATTATAATTGGACTTCCATTATCCAAGGCGTCAGTTGGTGATGGCTATTTGGATACACCCTGGTGGCTCAATCCTCATTTCCTTGGGGGAGATGCCCTGCATGGCAGTCACAGTTAATAACACCCGGACAGATTCATATCGGTGAAGAGCCATTGCAGATATTGGGGTTGCTGTTGAGATTGCGGTCCAAAGTATAAGATGCCTGGAGACACAGCCATCTTGTCGGCAGTTTCTGCATTGCTCCTTTGACCTTTCAAGCAACGTGACATGGCTTTCATCAACATCCTTCTTAGAACTTTGACCCGAGCTATTCTTGGCCAAAGACAAAAGCATCATTCTTTTCACAACGCTTTTCATGACCAAAACAGCGTTTCAACGTAGTAACACACTTTTATAGCGCTTTTAAAGAGTCGAATGAGCGGCCATTACAACATATCACATTATGAAAGTTGCTCTAAATCTTGGGGATTAATTCCACCTCAGGGTAAAACCAGGCTTAATAGCCCCGTGATATGTGTTTTCACTTCGCATAAAATAATAATAAATGCATTCACAAATGCATTCATGCGAACACACAGTATGCATGTATACATACATACATACTTGTACACATACATACATTCTTACATACATACATTACATACATACATACATATATCCATCCATACGTACATACATACATACATACATACATACATACATACATACATACATACATACATACATACATACATACATACATACATACATACATACATACATACATACATACATATTTGCATACGTACATGCACGGAGAGGGTTCACAGGGCTGCGACGTGACCAAGCCGACCTCATATTCAGCATATGCGGGAGTAATTGCCACATTCCCACAGCGCATCTCATACGAGATACGTCCTTGGTGTGGCGTGCTCATCCGGCTGAACACTCTCCGACCTGCGTCAGAGCTTTGTCCCGTTCCCTCCTGTATAGGTCGCCAAGTACTTCGCTTCTCTCTGTCTGTGATGATTTTGGTTGTTCCATTCGCTCGCTCTGCCACAATACAGAGTCGTTCCTTCTGTGTGGTTGTTCTGACAACCTGGAAAGGGCTTCCCTCAGCTCAACAGCAACTCCAAAGCGCTGCCTGTTCCCAATTTCATCAAATGCTTTTCTCTGCTTGGCCTGGGTCGGGAGCGCCTCTGAGCAGGAATCTGAAGTGGCGCTACATACACTTGATTGATTGATTGATTGATTGAATTATGCATGCATTTGTACATACTTAACTAATAATACGTGCATCTATACATAGCTACCAACATGTACTCCTGCGTGTACATGTGCATACATAATTGCGCACACATGAATGCAAATGCATGCTTACACGCATGCACATTGCGCAAATACGCATTATACGAACACGCGTGCATCGCACGTACAACACATACACGTACATGTACCCACGCTTACATGTACGCTTACATGTACGCTTATATGTTCATGCATTCACACAATGCGCAACGTACTTCTGCATGAATGTGAATACGTGCCACAGCATCGTCGTTTCTTGTTGCTGTATAATATGAGAAACGGATCCAATTGCAAGTTCCTATGATGAACTGCTGCCTGCTTTTGCTCTCTCTTGTCTTTCCTCGTTGGTTCTGCTCTGTCCAGCGCATTGCTCCAGTATTGATTAACGAACCCGTCCGGCAGTTAGAGCGCCTCTGCATCGGACATCCAGTTGAAACCGGATATCCGGTCTGCAACTCGACCTGAAAAAACTCGTTAGACAGCGGAAATGTCTGCTGGTGTTCTTAATGTTTCACTGCTTCGTGTACGTCACATCTTCGTGTACGACACTTCCTTTTGACCTTCTCGTTGTCATTCTGTTGTCTCCCCAGTGACCTTTCAAAATCGCTGTTCTCTCCAATTCTATCCGAAAATTACGCCCCGTAAAATACAACGGCATATTCAACGCCTTTCCATACATGCATACATACTATTACATAGGCTACATACGCACATACATACATACATACAGGCATGCAAAGTTTTGCATCCGCATGAATAATATATACTCACTTGTAAACCTAAAAATCTATACATGAAACTTCCATGCATGCACAAGTACACGCTTGGTCTACACACATTAAAACAATAACCAGAACCAACCATTTCATTGATTAGCTATATACATACACAGGCTTATATATGCATGTATATATATTTATACATTCACTTATAAGTATATGCAATACATAATTGGCCAATAAATGCACGGACGGGCGTATGAAAGGACAAATGACACTTAGGATGAAAGTCTGCGTAATTTGTCAATAAATGAAAGAATTTCTTGACATAGGTATAGACGACTTGTGTGCTTATGCAATAGACTGGAGCCTACACAGTCAATTGTGAGTTCATATTAAACTGTTTGTTCTCTTAGCTGGTTATTCCAAAGTTTCCAGTCGTTGTCAAAATTGGTCACGCTCATTCCGGCATGGGAAAGGTGAGGTCGGTCGGTCGTTCTTCGTTCGATCTGTTGATCGCTCAGTCAGTCAGTCAGTCAGTCAGTCAGTCAGTCAGTCAGTCAGTCAGTCAGTCAGTCAGTCAGTCAGTCAGTCAGTCAGTCAGTCAGTCAGTCAGTCAGTCAGTCAGTCAGTCAGTCAGTCAGTCAGGCGACCTTTCAGGCAGGCAGACAGACAGGTAGTCAGTCAGTCAGTCAGTCAGTCAGTCAGTCAGTCAGTCAGTCAGTCAGTCAGTCAGTCAGTCAGTCAGTCAGTCAGTCAGTCAGGCGACCTTTCAGGCAGGCAGACAGACAGGTAGTCTGTTAGTCGTTCACTATAACAGTCAGAAAAGGATTTTAATTTACAATCTAAAATATCTGTTCAGTGATGAAATTACCAGGTACTTTATTTCAATTTCTTCTTTGCGTGTGTGTCCGCGAGCTTTCAGTCTATACGTATGTGGGTCTGTCTACCTGTAGCAATTTAAAGCTTTCAGGCAGATTTATACTTTTTAACACTGTATTATTATCGTCATTAAATGGAGGTCGTTCTCTTGCATACATTGTGTACAGAAGAAGGTTATTTTCCTGTTGTTTATTCGCTAAGCATTCCTGCATCAACTCTTCTGCTTTCGTTCTCTTGCATATGCTTGTGTACACATGATTGCATTAATCATAATCATAATCATCCAATGTATGGATGTGTGTGCCTCTGTGTGTAGGCCTACTTGTACATGAAAATTAATTTTTATGATTATGTGTAATAGGCTGCCATATGAATGAATGTGTATGTAGGCCCTGTGTCTGAATAGGTGAAGGTCGATAACCATTACGGTTTTCAAGACATAGCGAGTGTGATGGCCGTAACGAACTGTTACTCAACGACTGAGCCTCACATCGACGCCCAGTGTGATATCTACATACAGAAGATCGGCTCAATCTACAAGGCTTACATGTATGCATCCGCTCAAAGATTGAGCCGCTGAAAATATCAATCAGTCAGTCGATCAATCAATCAATCAATAGATCGATCGATCGGTTAATCATTCAATCAATAAATTGATCAATTTATCACTCAATCGATTAACCGATCGATTAATTTAATCATCCTAACAGACGGTGAGCAGTCGGTCTACCAGTAAAATGGTTGAAAAAAGCATTAACTGTTTTGATTAGGTGATTTGTTTTGTTTATTCTTAAAGACAATGCGTCGTCTATGTCTTAATAGAGATGTTTGGGGGCTTTGTCAGTTTAGTTCCATAACAAGCATCAACATAGGCTTGAATTGAATAGGCTTTGAGAATGAACACACGTGCGTTCTCGCTCTAATAAATACGTAGCGCTGAGGAATAATTGGATGTTGGTTGCTAGACTGGTGGAACGGATGATCTAAGCCACCGGAATTTGTCCTACCCTGCTGTCAGTCAGTATTAGTAGCAAACCGCCCTGTCCTATATATATACATACATACAAGCATGTATGTATGTATGTATATATGTATGTATGTATATATGTATGTATGTATATATGTATGTATATATGTATGTATGTATGTGCATACGTGCGTATGTATATATATGCATGCATATATACATATACATACACACTTGCATGCATACATACGTACGTACATGCGTGCATGTATACAGATGCTCGCATACATACGTACATACATGCACAAGTACATACATACTTATATTCCCGAGCATACATACATGCATGCATACATACATAAATGTATGTATGTATTCATATTTACATATAGAGGGACAATTTTCAGGGGGCAATTGTCATACACTCGACCGGGTCACATCTGCAAAGGGTGCTAAATGTCTAGACCTAAGAAGAATAACTGGCAACTAAAACGCTTAAATAGCGCTATATTTATACAACGTGATAATACTTAGCGTTATATGGTAGCGGCTGCTGTTGCTGTTGTACATAATACTTGTTTGTCATTGCATAGACGAAAGGCAATGTCTGGAAACTGGAAGGCGAACATAGGATCCGCAATATTAGAGCAGATACCAATGACCGACAGGCAAGTACATCTCTGTGATAGGCATCTCTGTCATTCCATCTCCAGTCTTTCCTTTGTCTAAACTAGCTAACGGAACGCAATGTCCATGTTCAGTTAAACGGCTGCCTCTCTCTCTCTCTCTCTCTCTCTCTCTCTCTCTCTCTCTCTCTCTGGCAGAGCGTATTGGTGTCCTCTCTATACGCAATGAGGAAGTGATTCTTAAGTCCTCACAGTCGCCCAATTGAGGACTCCTCACTACTCCATAGGCCCATCCTCTAACCACTGATTTGAACCTAATCATTTCTTCTTTGGAGTTGCAGTTCATCAGTTTGCGTATCGATCTGGCATAATTAATTCCATCGCCTCAACCTAGGAGGTATATGCCCTATCGTCCAGTAGCCTCCGACTTCTTTGTCTCCTTCATCGTCATCATCGTCGTTGCGGTCATCACTATCGTCATCATCATCATCATCATCATCATCATCATCATCATCATCATCATCATCATCATCATCATCATCATCATCATCATCATCATCATGATTATCATAGTTGTCATTATCATCATCGTCATCATCATCAAAGTCGCATAGTCATCAACATCATCAGCAGCAGCATCATCATAGGAGTCATTGTCATCATCATTATCATCGTCGTCGTCGCCATCGTCATCATTATCATTATAATCATTATCATCATTGTCGTCATCGCAAATGTGCATATATAGAGCTTCTTTTATAATAATTTTGCCAGCTATATTATATTTGAAATAGGTTTAGAGGTTGGTTGGACGAATGTGCGTCTCTTTTCGGTGGTCTTGACATTCTATCTGTGAAAGCAATTCGAGGGAAGGATGGAAGGGAATACATAATAGAGGTGAGAGGTCTTCATTCAGTTCTTCCAGTCTTTTCCAATAATCTTTTCATTGCACCGGAATAGATCGTGCAGTCAGTTGTTCGCTATGAGCAAACCCATTAAACCGCCATGATTAAAAATCTAATTTAATAAAAACATATAAATAGCTCTCCTTCAAGGTATAGATCTACTCAGATATCGTTTAATAATGTCGTTTATTACAAAACATCGCTGTCATCACATAGCGACTTACAGGTTAACATATTACAGTGGCTCTATCTTACTTATATATATATATATATATATATATATATATATATATATATATATATATATATATATATATATATATATATATATATATATAGCCTGTGTGATGTTGAATGTCATTGCGAATGAATAATTATATGTATATATATAGTATATTAGTCAGTTAGCAAAAATATTGTATAGTGAACTGAGAGAGACACCAGAGGTTGGCACACACACACACACCTGGAACCAACCAACGGATTCCAGATGGCAGATGGCATGGATGTTCAAGTCTCTGGTCGAAGTTGCGTCGATAGAGTAGAGCGACAACTGTTTTAAGCAGTCACTCACTGGTAGGAGATGACGCGGGCCCGGCTAGTCATCGAAGCACGAGGAGTATATAATATACGCAGAAGACACATTCGTCGTGTTTCCTTCAGTAGAGTGAAGCACCTCCAGTGACTGATGGTCGAGGTCACTCCAATGACCGCTTCACTCGTCTTCCACTGAAACGATGAACACTCGGTTAAAGGCGGCGTAGACCCTACACTTTCCGTATGACTCGGACTCAATAGTTGGGCCTGATCGTTGCAGTCACATGAACATTGCTCCCTTGAAACGTACGAAATACCTGGCAATGCCCACGAATAAGTATACGTTACGAGAACTCCAGCCTGTTCAAAGTTAGTTGGAAAATTCTGCATTTAGATGAAAATATCTGTTGAAATGACGTAGCAGTCAATCAATTGACCGACAAGACCCACTGAAGCGGAGGGCTTGAGTGAATCGCGTGTCTAACGTAATGGGCGCCTTGCATGGCTACCGTATGTATAATTTAATTCGACTCCTGTGCTAGTTTGTCAATTGTCAGTATCCATTATCCATTAATGATGAACTTATAAGTCTATTAAGGTTGGTCAGTTTGTCATGCTGAAGTTAAACGAAGAGTTTATTACTTTGGTGGACAGAATAGGCCTACAGTGAAAACTGAATTTTTACTTCATTGTGATAGCTCTTCAGAATGGCAGATCTGTGAAAACAAGACTATTATTGATACGCTTGCTTTAGATACTTAAGGATCATGATGATGATACTAACCTAACACTAAATAGATAAATCAAATTCAAAATTGTTTGACACAAGCATTATGAATAATTGTATACGACATTATAAGACAGTTAAATTATAACCCTCTACAGGTGTGCAAAGCCCAATCAACTGAGTCGGTGGCTCCCGGTGACGCCTCACAATTTCAGTCCACTTTCAGTTGTGACGAAACCGAACGTCCAGCTGGCCCTCTGTCGGGTTCCTCGGACCCTCCGTGTAGGCCCTACCCTTCTATTGGAACAGTCTAGAGCTGCCACTGCTCTAAACGTGAAGGCAGCAACTGCTTTTTATCACCATGGTAACAGTCGTCTCATATTATGACGTAACCAAGCGTTGATGTGCTGATGGCACTCGGTTGTAATCGATCCGTTAGACTCCATCTGAAGCACACGTCTCACAGAGAGCCATGTTTTTTTGAAGGGCAGTGCATTATGCCCCTTGCAGCTATTGATGACCACGTATGCCAGGACCGAACGACAGACCCCGAGGGCCCGTCAGGGTATACCGTGAATACTATAGAACGGTCGTTGCAGCACACCACGACATGGATGTCTTTACGGGGTTGCTGTCTATTAACTCTCCTTGGAAATTATTGTCTATTGGATATCCATGTAAGCCATTGCCTTTTAAATAGCCATATAGGCTATTACCTATTGGATATCTCATGTAGGCCATTACCTTTTAGATATTCTGGATATCTAAAAGGCAATGACCTATATGGATATCATATATATGTAGGATATCCATTTAGACTATTGCCTATTGGATATCCATGTAGACTATTGCCTATTGGATATCCATGACATGTAGACTATTGCCTATTGGATATCCATGTAAACTATTAACTATTGGATATCCATGTAGACTGTTGCCTATTGGATATCCATATTACCAATTGGATATCCATGTAGGCTATTACTTTTTATTTTGTCGGCCATTGCCTATTAGATATCCATGCAGGTAGCGCCAGTGGTCGTATACAAGTAGCTTAATGTTGTTGCTGAATGACTGGATGAATATAATCGTAGGTGAATGATTCGTCGATGCTGCTGCTTGACAACAGTCCAGACGAAGACTGTCGGTCGATCGCTGATCTCGTCATTCGACGACTCGAAGAGTCTTGCATCGCTAGCAAAGTACGAGAATCGTCGGCATCTTTTTCGTTGTCACCCAGGTCAGTCCACAATCACATCCGCACCAGTAGCTCTTCAGTTTCATATATATATATATATATATTTATATATATATATAGCGGCGGTGCTTCCTTCTAATCTCCATCGACTGGCGGGTGAGTTGGTAACCAGGATGACCCACCCCGAGTGGAAGGTGTCCGCCGATTAAGGCCCTTAATTGCTGTCTGCGAGAAACATGTTCAACAAATATCCTAAATTCTACAGATATAAGAAACCCTTCCTTCTGTTTTCGAATCAACCTGAAAGTTTCGCTGTTTCACATTAACATCAGATAATCGCAATAGGCCCTAAAGGGAAAAATCTTCGAAAGAATCTCAGTAGGCCTAATCGCTTTGTTCCAACGCAATGTATGACAATATTAGGATATACAGGTTTTATCAATGATAAAGGCCCTATGCAAATGAAATGAGAGCAGTCGTTTGAAAAAGACACAAACCATGCAATATAGAGTGATGGATGTGGAGAGGGAGAGAGACCGACGAACGACCATGAGACGCTTCTTCTTCTTTGGTTCTCTGCCTTCAGGCAGGTTCATTTGTCCAATGACGCCACTCCTCCCTGTGTTGAGCCTCTTCTTTAATTTTCCCGTATCCACCTTTCTCTATCATCCAGTCTAAAAGCATTGTTCTTGGTCTTCCTCTTGTTTTTCCCCTGCCATTCTCCCTTCTATGATGTCTCTATTAGACGCCTTAAACGAAAATAAACCGATGAGCGTGTGATTTGCTGAATAGAGATCATCCTATATTTCTATAATTGGTAATTCTCCTGGAACTATCAAGCGTAAAACCTAGATCACCTACACTTGACAAGAAGGACAAGAATGGGAACTTTTCAGAGAGGAGAACAAAGGCTGGAGTTGCTATATATAAGGTCACGGTAAGATGCAGGGCCTACCATGCCAGATAAAGTGAATGTAGAAAATATTAAAAGGGAGATCATTTGACGACAAACAAAAGTGGGTAGGGCCTACGATTAAAAGCAACGGGGAAGAAGGGGGCATGATGGTCGAGTGCCTGTAGAGTCCACATCATCAGCAGCACAGCAGATCGTACTCCACCACTGTTTGCACTATGACAGTGCCAGTCCCAAGCCTTGATAAAAGAGGAAGGCGACGCTAATGATCTTTGTTATCACCGTTTTGTTAACTGCAGCTACTACCCCCACCACCACAACAGATCGGAAAGAGAGAGGATCTGAGCCGATAATAAAATTAATTTTCTTTTATTGATTTGTTTCACAGTAACAAATCTTTGAGCGGCGGTGGCTTTCAAGTCGTCAATGGCCTTGCGCCAGATACACCATCGACCCACGGTCAAGGTCAGGGTCAAGGCCAGGGTCAGAGCCAGGGTCAAGGCCAAGGCCAGGCGATGGCTCCAATCGGCCGGGCTTCCCATTCGCCTTCCATGGGACGATCGTCGTCTATAGCTGGACCATCATCGACCAGTTCCACCAACAGACAACCCCCTTCCAATTTCTCACCTGCCACAGCCAACAGGTCTGCTCCAATCTCGTACTGCACTTTCATTAATTCAGAATTCATTTGACTATGATGCTATTATGGACTTCAGGGCATCGTTATAAAGTAAAGACTTTGTTTTATATAAAAGAGTTATTTGATGCCGTCGTCATCATCATCATCGTCGTCGTCAACGCTACCACCATCATCATCATCAGTTCCTGAGACAAGCCCTCTGGTGGCGATTAACGATATTCACTGTCCTTGGTCACTCGCCAATATAACGTTCTCAGTGTTAGTTCAGGTGATGTTACATGTATATCCATATTTGTGTTTTTCCCAGCATATTCTTCGTTTTCCTACGTTTCTTTTCCTTGGAATCTTGAATGTAGTGCGTTGCATTGGATTCTGTTAATTAACTGGCTCTCTCTCTGTCTCTCTCTCTGTCTCTCTCTCTGTCTCTTTCTCTGTGTGTCTGTCTGTCTCTGTCTGTCTCTCTTTCTCTCTCTGTCTCTCTTTCTTGCTTACGTTCTCTCTCTCTCTGTCTCTCTCTGTCTCTCTCTATTTCTCTCTGTTTCTCACTCTGTCTGTCTGTCTCTCGCCCTCTGTACGCGTGTATCAAACCATCGATGTCTGCTTTACATTATAGTCTCTTTTAGACACACTCCCCTCCAAAACACAGTACTCTAGCCTCTCAATTCTCGAATCTTCATAAACTCTCAACCCACAAACCACTGCGAACTAGATTTTATCTTTGCTTTTCTACTTAAAGACTGCCTCCATCCCTGTACCTGTAATTAAATGTTTTTAGCTATTTAACCTTTGCAATGGAGGGGGTGATAGAGCTCAAATGTACGTACGCATGTGGGAGGGGTCCACGAAATGTACGCTGTGCAGCAAGGGAGGGGGTCCGAAAATCAGATTTTTTGCGTACGTAATATGTGGATGGGCCCTTAATTACCCCTCTTCTGGACAACCCCAACAATTTGACACAGCGTCCTTGAGTAAGCTTGTGTCATAAACCTGGCTTTCGAGTGGTGCTTTAGAAATTGGTTTTTATTATTGTGATAATATATTTATTGCTAGGTTATTTGATCATTTGATTTTGGCTAAAAAAAATTAACATGTATTTTATTCTCTATTATATATTCTATTTACGGATTTATAAAGCGCCTCTCACAGTACAACCTAATCAGAGGCGCTCCCGAGGCGAAAAACTCCTAGAAAAAAGAAGTCTTAAGAGAACGAGCAGAAACAGTTGTGCTACTAGAAAAGATTGCAGCACGAGTCACAGCAGGAAGACTATTCCATAGCAAAGGGCCAACAGAGGCATAGGCTAGATGCTGCGCTGTGGCAGTTCTAGACAGAGGTACTAGAAGGTCCTGACGGTTTAAAGAGCGGATCGAGAGGACGTTCAGAGGTAGCAGAGATAGGTTGTCTGACAAGATCACAAAGATAGTGTGGAGCTTGACCCAGAAACGCTATGCATGTAACAAAGAGGATTTTGAACTGAATTATATCAGTTAGAGGAAGCCAATGAAGATGTTGAGTCATGAAAGTGGAGATATGAGAGAAACGAGGAAGACGGGCAATCAAACGAGCAGCGTCGAGTACAGACAGAAGCGGAGTGATATATATATATATAGTATATATATAATTAATATATATAATTATTTCTATTATCTTTACATGCATCAGAAGACTGCTAGTAGGCTAATTATTATCATTATTACACCACACTTTTGTTATTAGTTTATTTTTATTATTAGCTTACTATTAATATTATTATTTTTTAAATAGAACCGTTAACAATATTAGCAATACATGGCTAAATTCTAAGTTGTCTTAGGCATGTGATTCTCTGCTAACAGGTCAGCACCACAGTCGGTTCAGCACGTTCCAGCCCCTCGACCATCTGGGCCCGCTTCCCCAGGAACCGTGGAAGCCATCGCCCGGGAGCTGGAGGAGTCGGAACCAGACGACACAATGAACAACCTGCGCAAGACTTTTGCCGGCATCTTTGGAAACATCTAGCAAAGACAGGACAGGACCATCGTCACGATCGTCAATTCCCCTCCGCTCCAGCGGAACAGCGGCAACAAAGTCCGTTTGGAAAACGAAAAAAGCAGGTTAGGGAGAGACAAAGCCTAGGTACATCTGCTGTACAAATTGTGTTCATCGGTTGAAAGCTCGGAAAAGTACAATACTACTCATCACACAGGTCTCTGCGATGATGATGACGACAGATATCAGAGATTCAAATGCAGCTCTATGCATATTCAAAGGCAGAACATATGTAGAAATGCTATTCATCTGCAAATGTACCAGAAACAGTCAAAGTACTATGCATGAATTAAGCGACTAAGTAGCACAGGCAGAAATGTAACACTGAACACACTGTCCATAAGTAGCAGGAGATAGGCCTACTGGGGGAAAAATGACACTGTTATCCAAACTATAGCTTACGATGATTGCAGCAAACACATCACATATGAATCTCCTAAATGCATTCACATAGCACACCAAACATACTAGCCACAAACTTCGGCACACCAAACATAATAGCCACAAATATTTGCACATCAAAAATACTAGCCACAAACTTCTGCACCTGCAAATTCAAGTTCTCACATGAAATGTGAATTCTTGATCAAGATGTGGACTGTAGTGACATCAACGGGAGCACATAGCAGGCATTGCCTTAGAACTGCCTTCTGGCATACAGCAATTCATGTCAGGAAAGCTGCCTCATAGAATGAACTCACTTCAAACAGTACTCTCAGTACTTACAGCAGCTTCATCTGCTAGAGGCAGCCTTCAGTAGTAGAATACTTAGACTGTTAAAGAGACAGCAGCCCTGTAGATTTACATAGTGCTCCTCGTTAGCAACATTCAAGTGTGCAGCACGTCATGCCAGTCTTCAAAGTCTTTATAGGAGACGTGAACAGAAAATATCACTCGCAGAGAAGCATAGCAATGGAAGTGATTGGTCAAGCAAAGAACAAACTTATACAGTGTGGTAGAAGTGGGATCTGAAATAAGTACATAAGGCAGTGCATTTTAGGATCCAAAAGTATGAAGATACAAAGGAGGTTATCGAGTACAGAAGGCACAGCATTTTAGGGTCCACAGAGTATGAAGGTACGAGCAGAGGTTCATCAAAATAATATAGATCGTAGTTGATACAGACATCAGAGATTCAAATGCAGCTCAATGCATATTCAAAGGCAGAACATATGTAGAAATGCAGACATAGTGCAAACATTGGGTCTTGAAGCCTTATTTAATAATGCTTTGCATATCTGTTGCTGGACAAGAAAAGCTGCAATGCTGAAGATGTTCAGCATAGGTCAGTATTAGAAAAACAAAATCACCAAACTGATTTATTTAGTATTTGAAAAGTGTATGTACCAGTCTGATGTATGCAATAAGAATAATGTTTAAAGCTTAAGGTATATTCCTGAGAAGGTATTGAGTGATGAAGCTTACTGGCAAACTATATTCCAGACAAACCATTAAGTAAATGATACCTACAAAGATAGAGTTAACAAGAGTCAACCTGAATAATGTCGGACTTTGCAGTTGTTAAGGGATGATTACTTGCTCCATTTCAGATCTGAATTAACACCAAAAGTATAAAGTACACTTGAAAGCGTAACAATTATTGCACAGAAAACGTTTCAGAGAGATTTGTAAAAACAATTCCCAGTTAAACTGCACTTTCTCTCTCAAGATTTAACCAATGGGGTTTCTTTGTACATTACTGGTAACTAAATTATGAATATTTCTGCACAAGTGGATTTAGCAGCATAAATTTATATAGTTAAGCTGGGATGAAATACAAGGCTTGTCGCGACAACAACAAAAGAAATGAGGACATTTGTCAGAATAAATCGTTTAATGCAGAATTTCATTAAGGAAAAAGGTGATAGTTTAGCATACAGAAGTAATAGACATGCTCTACAAAGATATGCTCCAGGTCGGCCGTCAGATGGCAGGCAACTGAACTAATGAACTCATGTAACAAAAAAACTGACATTACAGCTCAAGCTTAAGGATTTGAATGCAGCAACAATTTTTGTATTGAAAATGACAAATCAGAAGATAAATCCTAAAGGCTATAAAAATAACAATGTTCCAATACTATGTTAACCTAATTGATGCAAACAATTACAACACAGTTTTTACATGTCTTGCAGCAGAAGTACAAGTGTAATTAATGGTGAAACAAACCAATAGAAAAACAGACGAACACGTGATAATAAAAAAATTATTATGCAGATTATTTTATTTACTGCAAAATAACATAGGAGAACACGGCTTGGCTAAGCAATGAACAGTTTGGAAATTAAATTGAACAACTTAAAATAAAATTAAAAACGGAAAAATTAACTAACATGTTCAGTCACAGAATCAAAATGAATCTTCAATATTCTTTTATTTCTACCAAATTCATTCCAGTACAAAACAAGCAAATTTTAATGAACTATTTCATCCATATCCTCAACTATATACAGTAAGAATGCAACTTTTCAACCATTTCTTTCTGTGTTCTAATCCTGCCCAATGTGGAATTTATAAAGCAAGCAAGGCAACTTCATCTTTTACAGTTCATCATTAAAAGATGATAATGGTGTACTAAAAGTGACTCGGAAACCAATGCGGCTCATTGTTACAGTGTTAAAAGTGGTCCAATCTCAACCTTTCACATCTCAGTGTAATATATGTAGACTGTTGTAATCAGCATAGCTGTAGTTCACTGTAATTACCATGTGAAAACGCTAAATGTTATGACGGTAACAAAAAGCCGTTATCAGTAGCAATGTTTGTAGTTTCTAGTTGTTTCTTTAACATGATTATAACAGTGTACATATCTGTGTTTTAGTTTTTAAATTAAATTTCAAGGGTTCAGCCATTAATTGGAAATTATGTGTTAAATTCTTTCAGACGGCATAAAGTTAGTCTTTGAAAAGGTAAAAAGTTTGTTCTTGCCTGCATTACCATTCAAGCTAAACCCAGGTGGTAGGCAATAACTAATAAGTCTAAGGTTGAGAAAAAAATATCACCTTCTTCAACTGCGAATCACATTCTTTTAGGCGCATTCATTTTCAATATGATTAAGGCATTTCTGCTGCAGCAAAGACTAAACAAACAAGCCACTGGAGAATAAATACTGAAAAATATAATGTTCATTTTCAAGGTCAATTATTACAGAAGACTCTTGATGTGTGACATGACAGACGACAGACTGGGTGTAAGGACGACGTGGGGTGCAACTGGAGAACTGATCATGTCTCTCAGTCTGTTGTGCAATGCAGGATTTGCATTCAGCTCTTCCAAACTGCTCATCATTTCTAACGGAGAGTCAGAATGCGAGACTTTGCCCAACGCTTGTAGGACCGTCGCTGGAAATTTGGCAAAATGCGCTGTTGCACAAATGAGCAATGGAACTTCTCCCCTTGCTGACTGAAACTTCTTGGAAACTGCCATTGCCACAGCGGTATGTGGATCTAGAAGATAGCCTAAAATGAAAACACAAGTCAGCTAGCATAACCAGAAAAATAAACAAAATCTACAACAGAACAAGCAAAATAAAAAACAGACAAGTTAAATTCCTCCATTAAATCGAGTTGTTCTTCTTCTTCCTCCTCTTCCTCCTCCTCTAGATCCCTATAAAATCCCACATTCTCTTTCTCTCTAAGGAAACATCGCTCACAAAAGTCACAGAGCATAAGCAGATAAAGTGCATGTGTAACCACAGCAACTAATATTTATGTGGTAATTTCTTCTGCTATTTTAGGTTTATATTCTCCATTAAACTTGACATTTGCATACAGCAAAAGGCTTGTAACATTCATAGCACATGATGAAACATAATGACACTGTTCAGCAATGCCAGAGAAATTCCATCATGTATCGTTCTAACAATCAGTGAAACAACCTTGGAACATAGTTTTCTCCAAACATAAGATCAGTTGCTAGAAGGATGGCTACCTGTCTGTTTGTATGTTTCACGAATGCAGTCGAGGCACGAGCCTTCCATGCACCAGTCAGCAAAGAAATCATTCCTCATTGCATCTAACACCTAGAAATGGCAGAGAATTTGCTTTAGTGGTTAACAGAATGTAAGTAAGTAAGAAGCCTTCGATCTTCATTTGAAAAACACTTACGAAACACATGATAAAATAAAAGTTAAAACAACTGCTATAACAATGACACAAATATACCTATAGCAATTCACAAAACAAACATCACAAACAGTTTTATATAACCAGTATTAGCAATAAAGAATGTCTCTGTGATATATATATATATATATATATATATATATATATATATATATATATATATATATATATATATATATATATTGATGCACTATACAGGTAGAAAGTACAAGACAAGAACAACAAATGAGTACAGATAAAGGCAGTGGCTGGGACACACTTTCAGGAAGAGCTCATTTAAAATGTTTACTCATGAATGTGTCCACTGAAAGCCATATAAGATCTAGATTAATATGAACAGAATTTATGGGAGATGAGCAATCCGGCATCAGCAAGATAGTGTACAATGATTCTTGAAATGATGTCCAGTTTCAAGATATGAGCTCACAATAAAGTGCAACAGATGAGTAATTAGTCCATTAGGCCAAATAATCTTTGCTGGTCGAGTAGAAAAGCATACGTTTCTGGCTAATGGCTTATGCTGCAATAAATGAGGCTAGAGAAAGAATGATCACAGACAGACACTGACATGGGCATACAGCAAGATAAAAGCAGAGTATGAGACAGACAGATCTGCCAGAGAGATGCAGGCCAAATGAGCTAAATAGAGGACTACAGAAGCAGACACAGATCAATATAGAGTCAGACATCCAATTATGCATACAGCAGCTAAAAGTCACGCACACAGGCACATCTATTTAGATCTGTCGGATAACTGTTTCAGCAATTTTCAGAATATCGTAAAGTGCTATATAAATGCCCAAATGCATACTAATGCACCAATACGTAAACAAGCAAAGTAAACTGGATGTGCAAAAGGGTCATATGGTATATGTCATTGTTAGTACACTACAGGCTGATGAATTCATATAAAAATTTCAATGTCCAGTCAATCGATCAAATTCGTTTATTCACCTATACCAGCTGACACAAACACAACTTGTTTCATACAGCATTCAAATGATTGTAGAAGTTCAGGCTGCCTCAGATTTGATCCAAGTGACACGTCTCATTCGTTCCTAGGAAGAAAGTCTCCAACACTCTGTAAGCCCGAAGTCTCAAAGCTGATTTTAATTGTATGTCCTGCACAGTTTGGGTGCTATCAGATTACTGGTAGTGCCCTATAAACACTTGATGATTTAGACCTTACAACTGGTAGACAACTTACTAACACTGATAACCAGCAGTAAAGTTTTTAAAATACTGATACCTAATTTTCTGGCATTCAAGATGTGTCACATGTCCTGTGCCGCTGAGACAACTAATTCTTAAAATGTTAGCTTGACACGAATACCATACCTGAGAAGAAACCCGGAATTTTCCGGTTTCATTCAGTTCATGATAAAGTCTACAGACTTCGCTGGAATTTCTGTTAGTTGCTGCATAGATATATCGCTCAAGGTTGGATGATCTTAAAATATCTATGGCAGGAGATGATGTTTGAATGAGCTGACGACTGGACAGGTGATAGTATCCAGTGTTGATGAACTCAGTAAGAATGTTGTTGCTGTTGGACGCACAGATCAGCTTCCGTATTGGCAAACCCATGCTCTGTCAATAAGCAAATCAACTTTTCATTGTCTGAACAATTTATCTAAGTTACCAATACACAACTCAGCTCACAGTACCTTCTCTTCTTCTTCTTTTACAATAATATATATATATATATATATATATATATATAATATGTGTATTGCATACTGCTGTCCAGGGTCCTTTCCAATGCGCTCTATTGCAATCTTAAACTATCCTTCTTGAGCTGAGATTGTGTTTGGAGCAATTCTGAGTAGTAACCTTGAAGGGCCACTATATAAATTTTGTAATGAATGAATGCAACTGTTCAGTGTTCAGATTCCATAGACAACCATGTTCATTGCATCGAACATCTTTCAAAGGCACTGCATTACAGCTCAGATACATACATACATACATACATACACACATTAATACATACATATAAACATACTCAGATAAAGATACAATGCTGTGCCAAAGACAATATTGCACCAGAGTGCTACATTGATTCTAATGAATCCTGCTGACCTCTGACCTCAGTGCCTCAAATACAATAAAATCAGATGGATAAATTGCCCATCAAAGAATTGCCCAGCTTAGAGTGTCATTGCTGCGACATAATAAAAAAAAAAACTTATAAACTTAAGGAAAACCTAAAATGAAACTTACAATCTCAACTGTTACCGTTATAAATAGATCAAACACACCAACAGTGGAGGATGAAACTACACAAAGCATTACTTAAACACATTCAGTTATATACAATTTACATGAAACAGTGTACAATTTATATGATACAATAATTTAACCACTGTTAATCCAAGTTTCACGATGTCTCTATCTTAGATAAATTAATTTTCTGTTCATCATCCCAATCAATAATACATAAAACCATTAACAGTATTGCCACTGAATTAGTTTAGCACTTAACAGAGGATATATTATGTACCCTAGCATAAACAGCAGAAAGAATGTTTCCAAAATTTCCAGTTGGAACAGCAACATCAATCTCCTGTCCAATATGGATTAGATTCTGTGCAACGAGATCCAGATATCCCGATACATGGTAGACCGTCTGGGCCAACAGTCGTGCCCAGTTTATCGAATTAGCAGCACTATAGAAACCACACAATTCTAACCATAAGAAAACATTGTGAATAGCGGTGATCATGTCAACAATATGCTCCCCATAATACTCAAACTAAACACTAACAAAAATATTTGTAATGAGCAACAAAATCCTTAGAGCAAAGAATGGCGACAGTATTGGTGTCTTCAGTATCAAACAAATTTCAATGTAGTTATACCTGCATACGAATATAAACATTTCGATATGTATAGATATGTATATGTTAAATGACATATGTGTGTACCACATTGACAATGGCATTTTTAAAGACAAATTTACCTTAGCTTCACATTGAACTTGTTGAATAGTTCTTTGGTGATGTCTTGATCAGTAAGAATTGACTTCACGGTAGTCTGACAAAAGTCAAAATCATCGTCAACTCCTACAATGTATTTACATCACACAAGCTTTCACCACCCTTCAGTAAAAAAAAACTTAGAAGCAAATAATAAGGCCCACACTCCAGCTGTTTAGCAATTACAACTGCCCACAACGGACATTAGAAGTTCCTAACATCGTAAAAAATATCAGCACACCATCTGCTCAGAATGGCTGCCACATCTTACATTCAGTTTCATGTATAGTAAAGCTACTGCAAGATAAAGTGCCTATCCTACCATAGTGCACCCACTCACAAAGTCACCTACATTGAAACCCAGATTACACAACTAAGTTTTCTAAGTATCCAAATATAGGCTAAACTAGCAAATTTTGGCATTCAGGGTTTAGCTCTAGACTGGTTCAAAAGTTATCTAAGCAACAGATCCCAATATGTTTCTTGCAATGGAGTAGTCTCATCGGTAATGATAATAAAATATGGTGTCCCACAAGGATCTATCCTGGGACCACTCCTCCTCTTACTCTTCATTACTCTTCCTGCCCAATGTCTCACCCACTCTTAGATTTCTTTTGTTTGCCGACGATACTAGCATTCTTGCATCCAGCCCCTCCTATGAGCAACTGATCTCATCTTTAAATCGAGAGCTTGTTCTAGTTTATGACTGGTTTTTTGCAAATGGACTTACTCTCAACGCCACGAAAACTAATTACATCTGCTTTGCCTCACATCGGAAAAAAATCCCCTCTATCGAAGAGCAATTGAAACTTGATGATACACCCTTACCTGTAGTAAAATCTACGAAATTTCTAGGGGTTTATGTTGACCAATTCCTTACTTGGAACACACATATTGAAAAAATCTCCTCAAAAATATCTAACAATATTGGAATTATAGCACGCATTGTGTACCTAATACCTAAAACAATTTGCATGAACCTTTACTTTTCCTTAATTCATCCCTACTTAACCTACTGCAATGTAATTTGGGCGGTAAACTATCACTCACGGTTGAATAGATTAGTTGTACTTCAAAATCGAGCATTTAAAGTCATTAGGAAAACCTCCTTGCCTGATGCCTCTTCCCTTCCCATATTGCAAGTATCGCAAATAACGCTATTCCAGGCCAATGAATTTGTATAAGTTTATGAATAAATTACTACCTTCTGCTTATCTGAACTACCTCAAACCACTTCAGCTAGCTAATCCATATTGTCTTAGAAATGTTAATGATTATCGGCCTATTTTTCCTCGCACAAACACGCGTAAATTCTCGATTGCCTACACTGGTCCCATAGCCTGGAATTGCCTACCATACGAAATCCGGAATATAAACCACTATGAAACCTTTAAATACCGACTCCGTAAGCACCTATTGACTCATTCTGCATGAAGCGCCTATTTCTTTAATATCTGTTAAGTTTGTATACTTTCTATTAATTAACTAGTTAGGTATAGTAACTTTACCACCTTACTGAATACTCAATACGTCATCCACTACTTCTTAATTTCATCTCCATAATTGGGTGACCCTGCCATTGGGATCTCGGTCCCTTAAGGGTTTTTCCATAATTGTTTTATTTATTACTCTGTGTAACATCCGATGGTTTTATAAAAAAAATGTTAATTCTTACTCTGATGCTATTAGTTCATAACTAAGTCAATAATGATGTATAAATTATATACATTAATTTGTTCACAGAGAATTTGTTACCTAAATTTGTATAATGGTGGTGAAACAATAAAAAAAACTGTGGTTATGGTTATGGTTATAGAACTAAGCCCAATATTTTCTCCGGACATATTTCCTACTGCTTGGATCTATTTGTATCCAAGGTTGTTGTTTTCTCTTCTGCCATCTTGCATTCTCTGTCTATCTTCATCAGTGCTACAGATAATTCCTTCTAGAAAACCTTATTATTATAAGCCTACCTACTACCTTATAGGCTTACACCTACATCATCCGCATGTCAAATGCATAACAAAATCACAGAACATTTGGTGTCATGTACAATTAGTAATAGTCTATGACTGTTTTTGATTGAAAGTCAGCAGCAACTGATAGTCTTGATTGATACTAACCGACAACACTGACGTGCTCACTCTGAGCCGACAGCATCTGAAGCTTTTGAACAGTGCTGACACCATTTTCTGGATACAAAATGAGAACTTTAATGGAACCATCACCTGGGAAAAATATCAGAAAACAGTCTCGATCTTCAACCAATGCTCAACGGCACAACAATTACATTAGCCAATTTGTCTGCCTTTTACCAATCAGCAAAATATAGTACAGGATAGTAAAGCTCACTTGTCTCCAAGTAAAGGTCATGGCAGATGCTCATTAATTACTGAAGACTTTGAGTGGCGCTATATAAATGCTCCATTACAATTACAATTACATAAACCAGCAACGGATGAACCCAAATAATTTACATGGGGTCAGCTTATGCCAATACCAAGTTAAACTGCATGGTGACAGAGATAAGTGTTTAAGAGCAACTTATCCATCCACTCATCCAATTTGAACCAGTAGTCATTGGATGAGGCTTACCATGCCACCAAAACAGACCATGGTGTCAAACACAATGAACACACAATTTGGTCATTTGGATATCAGGTAAGTACGTAAAAGAACTGAATAAAACGCACAAACTAAGACCATCTTAGCGATAAGCATAGTTTAAAAACATTCTCTTATGACTGAGACTAAGAACAAGAATAAATTACTTTAACTAAAAAAACTGTCTCACCCACAAAAGATTGGAATCCATGAGCAACCGCACTTCCTGTGTCACCAGAGGTCGCAACCAGCATTAGGTAACTAAACACCATTTACAGCTGGTAAAGTTAAGATAATAACAATTATTAACGTAACAAGACAAGCAAGCACCATAGGCAACAGCAATTGAAAACAATGCTAAGGAAAAATTACCAGTACAGACAGTACTGCAAATGATCCTGAGACTGTAAAAAGTAGGTAACAGTGTCACTTGAAAAGATGACGTTGTGCTTACTCAGAAAGACAAATAAACTCATCACTCGGGAAAGACAAAATAATGTATAGTTAAAGGCTGGCCTTAAAAAATGCATATGACACAGGACATTTTACACTGTTTCTCACTTTGCAGATTATTACTTATGACTCAATCAAACAATTCACATTCATATAGTTCAGACATATTGCTATGTTCAAGTCGTAGATCTGAGATGAAAGATAAAATGCAAGCTTTGTCATCGAAGACAAAACCTACGATAAACACCACAAAAACAGCATGAATAAATCCTAACTGCAGCTTGCTATCATC
The DNA here is from genome assembly GCA_959347315.1 of Bimastos eiseni. Taxonomy (NCBI): domain Eukaryota; kingdom Metazoa; phylum Annelida; class Clitellata; order Crassiclitellata; family Lumbricidae; genus Bimastos; species Bimastos eiseni. Next base: position 31,879,120 of record OY365807.1, read on the forward strand.
AAAAGTGTACATTTTATATTCAACAAAATAAATGTACAAATTTATAAAGATTTTGGAAAAACAACATTGATATATTCTAGGCAAGTTCTGAAATACAGCAATACCCACCGAGTCTTAGACTTGGACAGCCATGACTGTGACTGTGCTGCGTGATGAAAGATGTGTGGCATCATCTGCAGTGCCAGATCTTTAAAAGAACCAGTTGGGCCGTGAAAGAGTTCGGACAGGAATTGGGTGCGCGATATATCTGGAGTGGGCACAACGCGACAAACACCAGAACTGAAATTCTCATAGGAAAATGCTTTCATTACATACTGCCGCAGCTGCGACGGATGCATGTCACGAGGAGAAATGAGCATTTCCAGAATCCGAACAGCCCGTTCACTGTAGCTAAGAGGAACAAGACGCATCCATTCGTTGGATCCAAGTCTTGGAAACCTTTTTCTGCCAACAAACAGTCCACCATCGCTTGCCAAGCCTTGTAACACGGCCTCACAAAACCCAACATCATCTGAACCTCTCGTTGAAACACAGTCTGAGTCCATGTCGTATGCATGAAGCGCATTCGTGATCTTATTTGCCACACTCTCTAAAGACTCGTACGCTTGGCAGATCACACGAATGTCATAATAGTTTTCATAAAATTGCTGCCGATATTGTAAAATGTCTGACATGGGAATTCCATCTGTCTGACCAACGATACGGTCCACCTAAAGTATATGCATAGAAAACAACTCAAAGCTGGACTCTATCTAGTACCCTATCTAATACCCTGAATACTACATTCAAATGCTTTAGTAATATACAGAAGCAAAAGCCGTAATTTCTTGATAATATTACAAAAATGCTCTATTGATCAACAAAACCTTAAAAGTTCCTCATTGCAGTGAATAATTATTAAGAGTTAACTCTTAAACAGATTTTAATATACTTTAAAAGATTTTGATATACTTAAAAGAATTAATACAGATCTCGTGTCTTGCGTAATAATATATGTGACTACAGAAAATCCAGACAAACAACAATAGTCGTAAAGATTCCTCACCTTCATTTCATCAAGGCGCTTCAAAATATCGGACTGTTGCACATCAAGGTAGACAACAATGCCAAGTTGCTGTACGTGTCGCATTGACTGCTGATGAAGAGGGTTTGAACCAGATAAAGAAACAATGGAATTTTCCACATCAAGTTGCATCAAAGCCTCTCCCTCCTGAAGAACAAACTCCTCACCTCCAACATTTCTCAGCTGGAATCATTGAAGACAGAGGATGTGCAACGTTGTATCAAATACTTGAAATGCATGCACAGTATAAGCTGCCTTGCTATTTATATAATGCGATGCCAGGATCGATTCATAAAGACGTTGATGTCAATAAAATATGTTTATCATTGGATGGATACAACTTCTTGGTGCTCAAGCATGGGTACCTGACAATTCTAAAAGCACCAACTTAAAAGACTAGCACTTACATAACAAGGCAGAAATCAAATAAAGACAAAAATAACTTATCCAGTTTTCATCAACAAAGTCTCTTGTAGTGTGATTCTACACTGCTGAATAACGAAGAACAATAAATTAATTGAATTTCACTTTCTAAACTAATCATTAAGTGATAGTGAGAAAATCTGTCAGACGAATTCCCATATGTAGATCTCAAGTTCACATCATAAGAGGAGCAAATATCATGTAATTAGAATTCTCTGAAGTGTTATTTATCACACAAAGGTTGCAGTTGTATTAGATACGAGACTGTTTAAAAGAAGACAGTAAGACACGACGTCACAAATATCAGACTGAGACAATGTCAGACAATAGTATAATCACCGGGTAGACTTCAAAATAAGGTCCAACTACATAATTATTCTTCATTATTCTGTATCACACTTTGCCATGCATATGCTGGTACTTAATTAAGATAACTGTATATCAAATGCAAAGTCATTCAAGAAAACATCAATGATTTTATCACCTTTTCTGCAACTGATAACTGCCATCTCTTTTCCAGGTAGTCATCATCAACATCAAAAGAGGACATTCCCAATTTTTTTCCGACCATCCGTGCCAACGTTGTTTTTCCAGAGCCAGGACTTCCCATCAAAAAAATGTTACCCTTTAAAATAACAAAGAGGAGCATAGAAATTTCTGCCAAGGAGGCAAAACCAGTTTCGTAAGCCTTATATATAAAACCTGGTTGTAATAATAATCCAACACTGAGTCTTGTTTGTACCATGCATTTCTCTGCCATAGTTCATCGGTAGTGGCACCTAGTCATAATCTTTAAGGTGAACATCTCCTCAATGGGACATGAGACTTACAAGACTATGGTCACAGCTCTTATATCAATACTCATTTACAATGTCACAACACAGACTAACAAACCTTGCTGCTCTTTCTAATAACAATGAAATGCACACTAGTTCTTATTCTTAAACACATTGCATCTATTGAGGCTAGAAAAGAAGCTTTGAATTTTTTGGTCATAATAGTAAGTCATCAAAAATGCTCAATGCATGCAGTCTTCGAAATTCCTGTTTCGCTTAAAATGAAATTCATATGGTGGTGGAAGGACGTACACTTAGTATCAGGGACCACCAGTTTTGTAATATACAATATCTTTGGGCAAGCTACTATTGGGTCAGACAAAACTGGTCCGACTGCGCCATGATCAGCTGCTATAAATGATACATGGAGTATAAGTAAAAGTGGAAATTGCTCAATGCTCCAGTCCAGCTTGGCTGACCTGGCAGTGAGGTTACAAGTATTCTAGAGGATGAGATGCTAGGAGAAAGCAGTTGGGTCTTTGGCACCCACACTGCAGCTACATAAGTTATGTGTCAAAAAGGGATATGGCTACATCACTGACCATCAATGAAAGGCATGTAACGCTCAGTTCAATGATGATTTCTGTTGAGTGGGGTGGGGGGGGGGGGTATCACTAATAAACCTGCAAACCACCAGCACCTGACCATCAGTCAAAGTTGGAATTTCAAGAATCTGGTAATAGGAGCTCACACAAATAACATTGAAAGGTACTTTATTCAGTAAACACTGTATTTAACCGAATGAGTAAATAGGGGTGGGGTATCAAAGAACATGGTAGCAAGCGACCATGACAAATTCATGTGGCGGGAACAATTCGGATGCACCTTTTATCCGGCATATTGTTAACATTTTGCACCACATTACAGAACATTACCCATGCCAGAGAAGATCTGTATAATTAGGAAAGAATACACGCGACAGAATACGTCATATCAAACATTTCCTCTATGCATAGTCCGGTGTTTTTAAGGTGAACCAATAACTCCACCACTTTTGCAGTGCCCGTCCCAAGCCAGGACAGAGGAGGTGGGCGACGCAGCTCATCTGTGTTATGAAAGTGTCTGTAAACAGCAACTAATCAACCTAAGGTGAACCAATGCAGCACATGATCAAGCCATAAAACTGTCGGTCCCCTATATTAAATGTTGGCTGGGGATGGGGCGATCACCATCAACCTCCTTGGTCACCAAATTACTTTAAATACGACATATATACTGCCTGCAGACTTGACTACTCATACTTTTCCAGTCTTTTTCCAGTTTGGACCACGAGGAAAAGGCAGATGAGGGTACTGAAGCGGCGGTTGAGTTGATAAGCAGCGAATGATCCAAAGGCTTTGCCAGCCAACCTGAATAACGGACACTCTTCCATTCGCGCAAAAGGTAAACCCTCTGCGAAAACGAGAAACAATCTTTGCGCAACAAACCGCAACCATCTTCGGACAAACTTCTCGACGAGATGTTTACATGTTGCATTCGACCCAAGGACCAAGATACACAGACTGGAAAGTTCATAATATGTTCTTTCGTGTCACTAGTTTTGGGGCGATAATCAGGAGCCTTTAATTTTAAAATCTTGTTTTCGTAACAAACAGATTTGTTAACTTCCAGTTATGAAGGAAAGTTGACGAATGACGTATAATTATGTCAACAACTTAAGAAATGATTTTGGAGGTTTAAAACATAATAGTTTCGAATAGAAGCAAAATTTTGGTTGGGGCGACATCTATGTTCAAGAGGGAAACGTGTACAGGAAGATTGCATTCCACTAATATAGGTAGATTCTTTTCGTTTCAGCTAAGAATAGGTATGGTGCCGGTCACTACTGGATTTAGAAAAGTACGTTCCTTTAGCCAAAAATCAACTTTGCGAGTGCCATTGTGCGAACTTATGCACATGACATCAAACTACATCGCTAAACAACTTAAACAATAGAAAAACAGAAACAGACGTATCAAACGGAAGAAAAGACAAAGAGTCTAGAAAGAGAGCAGCAACGTACCAAACAGAAGAAAAGACAAGAAAGCAGTGACGTACGTAACAAACAGAAGAATAGACAAGAGAGCAGTGACGTAATAAACAGAAGAAAAGACAATGAGGGCAGTGACGCTACAAACAGAAAAGCGAGAAATCAGCAGTGACGTAAGAAACCGAAAAAAAGACAATGAGAGCAGGACGTAGGCTTGTTAGGTTTACGCCAGTAAGGTCGCGACACAACAAAAGATCGCAGGCTAAAATAAGATCGCGTCGATAAAAGATCGTCCAACCCAACACATCACCGATTTCGAAGCCTTAATTATTTTCATCGATCTGGCGTCCATTTAAGCATAATAATTATTTTCACCAGTCCAGCTTCTACTTTCACGGCCTTCTTTTCATCCCGCATCCGTTATCTCATCAATCCAGCTTCTCTGAAGCCATATTCTTTTCATCAATCCAGCTTCTGCTTAGACCTAAGCATGAATTCTATTATTCAGTCCAGCTTCCATTTATGCTTTATTCTTTTCATTTATCCAGCTTCCATTTCGGGTCGCTGATGTTTGGCGATCTACCAGGGACCAATGTACATTGGCGATCTTTTGTGCCGCGATCTCATTAAGAAAGTAAATAAGTAAGTACTTTATTGAACCACTTGTAAACGCCCTGCGGGCGCATCATAATATATATCGTAATCAAAGCTCACTCAGAATCACTGGAGCGGCATGAGCACTTATAAAAATATGCCGACGTATTGGTGATAGGACTCAGAGTATGTGTGGCTACTGGTGGCAGACACAGGTTGTGAATCAATATGAGGTTTGTTTTATAACAATCCCTTGAGATGTGACCTCATAAAATCGTTTTTGTAACTTTTTGCTGCGTAAAATTTTTTTACTATTAAAAATCAGTGGTTGCACTCATTAAAAGTGATATAACTTTTGCTCTGCAAGAACTATTTTAGTCAAATTTGTCTTTCATATGTAAATATGAATTAGCTTAACGCCTGTTAAATTTCATTTACTAACCTCTACGTTTGGTCGAAAGATTAGCAAAAATCCGTAGCGGGTTACTTTTTAATGGCCCACTCTGTATATATGAACGTTCAAAAAATGTACACTCACAGAATTAATAATCAGAACAGGCAATTACGCAGCAGACATCTTCAGAGTAGTTAGAGTAATATAATGTGCACTCATAACGTATTCATAACTAGCAATTACACAACAGACATCCTATGAGAAGCTAGTAGAGAAGGGGCTAAATAGAAGTCAAACAGTAATAGGCGTTATAGTCTGCAATCTTCTGTGTCGCGGCCTATTTTTCGCGATCTTTTGAGGCGCGATATTTTGTGCGCGACCTTATTAATGCATAATAGCCAATTAGGCTAAACACAGAAGAAAAACAAGAGAACAGTGACGTAGCAAACAGAAGAAAAGACAGAGGGAGCAGTGACGTAACAAACAGAAGAACAAACAGAGAGAGCAGTGACGTATAACCATAACCATAACCAACCATTTTTATTGCAATCCTCATCCGAAGATAAATTTGACAAAAACACACAATAACAAGTAAACAGAAAAAACAGCTGAGGACCAATAGGGAGAAAAAAGAAACCCCTAAGGGACCAACAAGGTCCCGCTAACGGGGCCCACCCTTTCTCACATTAAGTATACATAAGCAGCAGGAAGGTATTTTAATCATAGTACGAAGGTAACTTATAACTTAACTAGTTAGCTACAGAAAAGACTCGCACCTCATATCTAAGGTGTAGCAACATTAAATAACCTTTGTATTTCTTACTGAATATTTTAGTAGTTCGAGCTAAGCGAATGTCTACAGGAGTCATGTTCCAAATTAGAGGACAAGAATATCTTATAGCAAATTGCCTAGTGTTTGTTCTACAAAAGGCTGGTCTGTAAGAGTCGATGGAGCGAATCTGGTAGGGATTTATAGATGATGTTTGTATAAAATAGTTGTCAAAACACGATGGAAGCAGGTTATTAGTGTATTTATCCATGAACTCATTAGTCTGTATGAAATTTATTTGAGATACAGTTAATACATTAATGGTGATAGGAGGGCTAGAAAATTTCCGTTCGGAATCATAGTTATAACCTGTTATTACGCGAAGAGCTCTTTTTTGCAATGTATATTGTAGTGTAATAAAGGACACTACAAGTTGCGCAATCGACGGAGGCTATATGATTATTATGTATTGCAGCAATGTATTATTTAGTTTAAATGTAATCGTAGCTATTATTTTTCATGTGAACATTTGAATCAAGCTGGACTACAGAATGTTCAGATCGGCTATGCACTTAATGAACTTTACATGTACGTGACAGACCAGTAGCCGCTGCTAATCGCTTCTGTAATTGGCTTGATTAATACAACTCCCAGCGCATTACTAGATTCGCGCATCTGACAGCAAGAGATAGGGGGATAAATAGAGAGACAGGAAGGAGACGTAGAAAGACACGTTATGGGAGATTATGGGCAAGGGCACGGTGACGGAAGCGAGGGAGTGACGAGAGATGGGACAGATAACTCGGAAGGAGGACGGTCCAGACGGACGATGGAAGCAAGAGAGGCAGAGGCGACAGGTGAAGAAATTAAGCAGACACCCGACAAGGGAAGAGAGGAAGGATATAAATATGGAACGCGGGCGAAAGTGAAGGATTCGCCCAAGGAGGAGTCGATAGGCAAGGAGAGTGTGGAGTGCTACAGACGAGATTTGCTGAGCATCTCTAAACGCATGACCTGATGCCGGAGTTGTATGACTGAGGGCGGATCGGGACATTTAATATTACATAAACAAGTTTGCTGTGAATATACGTTTGCATTTTTAATATATCGTAACATCAAAAAGTCTTCGCTGATTCCGTAGCTAAACGAACTTACACCCACCGAAGAGAAAAGCCAGCTACCACAACGACTTATCACCGCTTGCCACCATATACCTTTGGAAGAGACGATAGACAAAAATCATCTCTTCCAGTACATATATAATCTCTGTAATCTAGTATTGTAATTAGATGCCCACACAACATTGCAATACGAGAGGTACGGGTGGATCATTGTGTAATACAAATTACAAAGTATATTTGTTGATAAGAAATACGCTATTCTTGATATTATGCCTATGTTTTTTGCAATTTTAGTAGCAATGCTGGTTATATGATCGTTCCAAGTCAGAAACTCATTAACGTGGATTCCAATAAATTTTACCGACTTGACACGAGGAATATGAATATCATTAATTTTTAAAGCTTCATTTATGGATGGAAGATTTTTTCGATGTGATCTGAATAAGATGTAATTGGTCTTGGCTGTATTTAACGATAATTTATTAGAAGAAAACCATTCACTCACATGTGAGAGTTCTTGGTTCATTTGATGAACTAGTTTTCAAGAGATTTATGGTATGCAAGAATGTTGGTATCGTCAGCGAAGAGTAAAAAATGGAGTAGTGGTGCAGCATTGGGTAAGTCGTTAATAAATATCAAGAATAACAATGGTCCAAGAATTGATCCTTGTGGGACTCCATAACGTATTAAATCAGCAGAAGATAAGAAACCATTGCAAGAGACATGTTTGTATCTATCTTGCAGATAATTTTGAAACCATTTTAGAGGAAATCCTCTGATACCTAAGTTTTCTAGTTTTTTGGTTAATAGTTTATGGTCCTCAGTATCAAATGCTTTCGCAATGTCAATAAAAACACCAATAGAGAACTCGTTTTGGTGTATCAAACAGTAGAAGCCGTGGCGGCTCCACAGAGGGGCCAGCGGGGCCATGGCCTCCCAACTGAGCTCGTGGCCTCCCCACTGGCCCCCCATATTTTTTCACAATGAGCTGTGAAATATAGTGTCATTTAGATTTAATATTTACTTGCTAAGGTATGATGCATGATAAAATTCATAATTACTTTTTTGGAGGCATTCTCAAAGACACGAAGTGCTAACTTGCATAACGAAATCTGAAATTATTTTTTATGAACATTCTCACATGATCACTTACTTACTTATTTGCTTAGAATTTTTAGTGATAGATATGGTCAGAGATCAGGTAATATAAGTAGTCAATGAATCTATATAGTTTTCAATCCTTGTTGATGGGACAAAGGATGTTAGTCGTAGGAAGAGATATTCTTTGTAGTAAGTTTTTTGCCAACAAGAAAGTGAATGAATGTATTCTAAATTTCAAACCAGCAATCGGATTAGATGCAAAATAATTGTCATAGCTTATTTTAGATGCTCTTAAGTCATTTGGGGTTAGTATAGGTTCAGGTTTTGTTGGTCAATGACAAGGTTACGATGGTGCAAGTGTAATAAGCAGTGTTAATAGGAGTGTCCAGCAGTTGGAGGGCAGTTGGAGGGCACTGGCCATTTATTTCCATTGCCACACACTTTAATTGAAAGTAATTTCTGTTAATGAATCTATTCCAGAAGCTAGAGGTTTGTGCATTACTTATAATTGAAAGTTGTACGTTTTTGCTTCAAATTCTCTTCTGCATAAGAAATGAGTTGAAGGACATAGTGAGTTACATCCTAGGGATCCGCCGAGGCAATTCCAGCAGATCAGTGATACTGGATGGGCTTGCCGCATTGTTGCTTGAAGTAATATCAGCGATCAATTACATTCGTTGGTATAATATGCTTGCTATAGATTGTTGATGGAGCAAATATGTCGAAATTTTGAAAGAGCAGTTGAAGGATTGAAGCTAGATGCTTTTTATTATTACCAAACATTATGCAAGTACATACTGTATCAATTATACTCCAATCTTTAAATGTTGAATTATCTGCAGCCATTGACGTTGTCAGACATAAAACGGACTTTTTAAAAGAAAACAGAGATGAAACCGGGGGCTTTGTAAAGGCAGAAGAGTAAAATAAGAATTGTTAAATTTACCCAGTATTAACTAAGCAACGTGTCCGTAGAAAAAACAGTAGAAGAAACAGAGAGAGAGCAGTGACGTATCAAACAGAAGAAGAAACAGAGGGAGAGAGAGCAGTGACGTATCAATCAGTAGAAGAAACAGAGAGAGAGCAGTGACGTATCAAACAGTAGGAGAAACAGAGAGAGCAGTGACGAATAAAATAGTAGAAGAAACAGCGAGAGAGAGAGAGAGCAGTGTCGTATCTAACCAGTGACGTAAAAGAGACAGAGCAGTGACGTATCTAACCGGTGACGAAATAGAGAGAGAGCAGTTACGAATCAAACATTAGAGGATACAGAGAGGGTGAGAGAGCAGTGACTTATCAAACAGTAGAAGAAACAGAGAGAGCAGTTACGTATCAAACAGTAGAGGAAACAGAGAGTGCCGTGACGTATCAAACAGTGGAAAAGAACAGAGAGAGCAGTGACGTATCAAACAGTAGAAGAAACAGAGAGAGCAATGACGTATCAAACATTGGAAGAAATAGAGAGAGCAGTTACGTATCAAACAGTTGAAGAAACAGAGGGTGCCGTGACGTATCAAACGATAGAAAAAACAGAGAGAGCAGTTACGTATCAAACAGTAGAGGAAACAGAGAGTGCCGTGACGTATCAAACAGCGGAAAAGAACAGAGAGAGAGCAGTGACGTATCAAACAGTAGAAAGAACAGAGAGAGTCTTGACGTATCAAACAGTAGAAGACACACAGTGAAAGCAGTGACGTATCTAACCGGTGACGAAATAGAGAGAGTGAGCAGTGACGAATCAAACAGTAGAAGAAACAGAGAGAGAGCAGCGACGTCTCAAACAGTAGAAGAAACAGCGAGAGAGAAGGCAGTGTCGTATCTAACCAGTGACGTAAAAGAGACAGAGCAGTGACGTATCTAACCGGTGACGAAATAGAGAGAGAGCAGTGACGAATCAAACATTAGAGGAAACAGAGAGTGCCGTGACGTATCAAACAGTGGAAAAGAACAGAGAGGGCAGTGACGTATCAAACAGTAGAAAGAACAGAGAGCGTATTGACGTATCAAACAGTGGAAGACACAGAGAGAAAGCAGTGACGTATCTAACCGGTGACGAAATAGAGAGAGAGAGCAGTGACGAATCAATCATTAGAGGAAACAGAGAGAGAGAGAGAGAGCAGTGACGTATCAAACAGTAGAAAAGACAGAGAGAGCGGTGACGTATCCAACAGTAGGAGAACCAGAGTGAGAGAACAGGGATGTAACAGCAAGAATTATATACAAAGATAGCAGTGACATATCGAGCATAAGAGAAGAAAGACAGACAGTCTCAGACAGACAGGCACACGGACACACGCGCACCGAGAAAGTGCGAGAGAGAGAGAGAGAGAGCAAGACAGGGAGAGAGAGAAAGAGAGAGAGGGTGAGAGATGCTACATGTATGTATCACATAAGCAGAAGAGAACAGTGAGATATCAATCAGACATCAGAGGAGATGATTATATGGACGACCGTTAAATGTAACAATTGTTAGAACGTAGTGGTGTGCACGTGGTGACAGAAGACCCCGCACAAAATTTGCAACGGCGTTCCTTTTATTTTGCAAAATTTTAGAAAGTGTTGTAATTTAATTTTTGAAACACGTTGACTCTGGTTTCATGCAAACTAACAAACTGAATTGGCAGAAACAAGAACACAGCCCTGATAGGCCTCTTTAGGTTTTTCAACACAGCTATATATATATATATATATATATATATAATTTGAACACAATTTAGTCATAGGCCCTATCACAAGCAGTAGGCCAATGAAAATCATGGTCGTGCGTGTAACAAAACTATCAGTTATGGTCACCGCCTAGCTATACACATGTAGCTTACTAAAGTTTACTTTACAGTTCGTGACCTCAGCGCGTGGCTTTTGAAGTCGTCATGCTATGCGGTAGACCTAGGTATGTGGCCTACGCCTTGGCTTTATCGTTTGTTAGTAGTGTGAGCCTGACGTGTTTTAGGTTCGGATGTCCCTTTGCCTGCGGTCTTGGAGGTTATAGTAGCCTACCTATGCTATAGGCTAATTAATAAAGGCCACGCAGCGTGTAATTGAGGGGATAACGCGCCACCTATTTCATTCGGTAGTAGCGAGAAGAGTTAGAGTTGTTTAGGCCGCAATTAGGCCTACTCGATAGCGTGGGCCGAGGCTTTAGCCCACTCACTGAATCAGGTCATAGTAGTTTATTGAGTCTATCGCGATTAGGTTAGTAACAATAGATTTTGTCATTAGTTAATGACAAAGAGAACAACAGCTCGATGCATGCCTGTGCATGAACACTTCGACCCCAATCAGTATAAAGTAATTTTTATAGATTACTAGACTATAGACGTTAATAGTAGTGTCTATATGTGTGGTCTGCAACGATCAAGGCCAAGAGCATGGGTGGCAGGTTAATCAGTTCGATCACGCGATCAGTGACGGGTGGCGGATTATTGTCTCTGACTAAATTACTAGCGAATCCTTACAAATAAGTTGTCCTCCCTATATGATGTTACATTGTTCTTCTTTATTTCCCTCTGTCTTCTCTCGTTCCATCCCCTGCATGGGCATCCTCCTCTCGTCGATTGCCCTCCAGGTTTCCTTGGAAATCCAAGCTTCCTTCTTTCCTCCTCTTTGGAAGCCCAGGGATTTCTCTTCTGCCTCTTTGACCGCACAGCTTCACTTTTTGCCATTGGTCATCTATTGATTCCTGCTCATGTCTGGTATTTTGCCTTCCCATCTCCCTCGTCGCTGAGATTATCCAGGGTTGCAAACCTGTTCCCCAACCCAAGCTCATAATAATAATAATAATAATAGTAATAATAATAATAATAATTGTTTATTGAAAAATACTTAATAGTAAATTGTCGAGATATCAATATAGAAAAGGATATTAGTCGAATAGTCTTCTGCAATTTGGTAATGGACCCATGTATAATCTAAGATGTATAGTTTCTATCATCTCTGGAGTCTGTCTTATCGTGTGGTCTTGGTCTTACACAATGGTTTCAAGTGATGCTATGAAGGAAAATATGCAAACGCCAAAACGCACATGTGAACTGTGCACCTATTATAATAGTAATTAAATTCGTTTATTGCAAAGAAGTTGACACACCACGACGCCCATAAAGTGTTTACTAATCGTCATGGTATCATTATAAAGAGGATATCAGTTCGAAACACAATCACGCAGAGCGCAATAAACGAGCTTCAGCTGTCGCTTATGGCATCAACACTGGCAGAGTTATTAGATTCTTAGGGAGATTTTGTAGGCCTATGTATACAGAGCGTCGCATCCGCGCAAGGAGCCTCTCGTTGCGAGCATGTTCACTCGATTTGGCAAATACCCACCGTAAAGGCTCCCCGTATAGCAACATCCCCGAAATCAGCATTCAGTGGCTTGGCGTATCTTAACACAGCTAAGAATCAGGTTCGTGCACCAAAAAATCCCAGTTGCCCTGTGATTTAGCCAGTATACCGATTTCAGGTTCGTAAAAATTCTGGTTGGGACATCTGGACTTGTGAAAACGCTTCAACCACCCCACTCCCAGTTCAGATTTGACTATTCAATCCATGGTTGGCTTCAAGCACTCTGAGCGCGTACAGGGATATAGTGATATCAGGGATATCACGTTGAGTTCGTTCGAAATTGTAACTCCCTTGATCTTCAATGTGGAAGCCTCCGAACATCCTGGAGGGGCGGAAGCCGGTTGTGTGACTCATGTCCCCGTTTTTACGACCAGCCGTTCTCGGGACTTAGGATAGTTGGCCCGCGAACTGGGTAGTGTTTTCTCTCGTGAAGGAAGTTGACCACTCTCTTATTTATACATGCCATCAGGGATAGCGATGGTGGGCAGATTGGCAATCTGTGTCTTTTGCAGCCATGGTCTCCTGCTCTTCACGTTATCGTCTTTCTGCTCCCAGAATATATGTATCTCAACCGTGACCTGGCTTATCAAACTTTACTGGTCCGTCCTCTTTCTCAACCTTCAGATGTAATCCAGCCATCAGTGCCAGCCAGAGAGGGCAATTACAATGCCGTCTGCGCATAGGGCAACACAGCATCTGTGTTTCTTCTTCTGCAGTCACTATTTCTAATCCTCTCAAGCTCTCGGTTTTTTTTCTCTCTCTCTCTTTCTTTCTTTCTCTCTCTGTCTCTTTCTCTCTCTCTCTTCTGTTTCTATTCCAATTCTGTCTGTCTGATCTTTTCCGATTTGCGTCGATCTCGCGGGTGGGCCTTGGTGTAACCATCAGACCATCGATTACGAAAACCAAACAATAGCTGTAGGTCCTTTCTGCGTGTGTCTGCCAGTCCAAACACCGTCCGTCCGTCTGACCCTCTGCCTGTCTGTTTGTCTGTTCGCATGTCGATTGGACGTGTGAATGCTTGTGTCCGGGTCTATATGTACGTGTGTGTGTCCCTCTCGTGTACGTCTGGTTGTGTCGTGCGCTCAGTGTATCTGCAGCATGCTTCATCCTCGGACCACCGGAGTGGCTGATCTGTCTGGGTAGTGACTGAGACCAAAGAAATAGGGCACGGGTGAGCGGTCACTTTGCAGAGATTGCAAACATCCTTGATCCACAAATCAAATGTTCAAGTCCAACCGACATCAAGTGCTTCTCATATCTATGCTTTATAGGCGACTGAATCGCCTCAACGGCGTTTCTTTTGGCCCGTCGATCGATCACAGACAGAGAGAAGTGAGAGAAAGGATTGCCTACTATCTGGGTTCACGGGGTACGTGCTGTATCTTCATTCACTATCAGCCATCTACGTAGGCCTATACACGGCTTCAGTAACGCCAAGAACTCTTAACGTGTTTTTTACGTAACTTAATGTAACGAAAAATTCATTTGATTGTCCTGACAGCATTCGAAATGGCCATCTTTTCCAAGCTACTCTCCGTCCAGAGGTCGTTTTACGGATGCACCAGACGGATTTCTCTGGTCAGTCGATCAGTAGCTGACGGCCATTTATATAGCTCAGCTATAAGACACCAACTCCAGCCAATCGGTCGGATCCTAGCATCGTCTGTTAGCCACCTGCACCAAGACCACGTCCATCGGGACAAATCAGCGCAGGGCCAATTGCTGAAGGGCCAGAGACGTCATGAGGACAGTGTCATCGAGCATCAGCAGAATGTCCAGCAAAGCAGGGACCATATCATCAGAAGTCCATATCCAGACATCGAAATACCAGAGAACGTTTCCCTTCCGCATCTGATGATCAACAGCCTGCCTAAATACGGCAACGCAACGGCTCTAGTGAGTACCAGCAGACTTTTGCAGTTGGTCATCTCAATGCCTTGTGGCCCTTGTCTCAGGTCTTCATCTTCCTAATATCTGAAAACACACCATTTTCTTTATACTGTAAGAAACAAGCTAACATATGCCTACCTGGAATTTAAATGTTAATGCGTATTAATTGACGCCAGAAAAATATGCCCAGAAACAATTTGGTAGGTGATAAACAAATGACGGATTATAGGGATGTGGTCTCGAGACCGCGGTCTTGGTCTCGAGACGGTCTCGAGACCGGAAAACTGCAGTCTTGATCTTGGTCTCGAATGCATCAGTCTTGGTCTTGGTCTTGGTCTCGAGGTTTTGGTATCGTGCCCAACACTGACGGGTTATTCATTTAGACGCCACGTTGCGAATGAAAATGATAAAAATCTCAGTGTTGATTCTGATCAGTTATTGACCTATATATATATATATATATATATATATATATATATATACTTTTAGTTAAGTAGGCAAGTATATATAAGTAAGTATATATATATATATATATATATATATATATATGTGTATGTATATATATTCAAGTGGATATTCTTGCTCTCGATGACACTCGATGACACTCGAATTCAACTGCGTGACCCACCTTCTTTTGTTCTCTCACATAATTCTAAATTCTTCCATCCTTTCCTCTCATTATTTAACCTCGGTTGCATGGATGGATTTAGCAGAGAAGTTGCTGTACATCTGTCTAGATCACACATGAAACTTCGCCTCCTTTTACCCATAGTGAAACAAGTGTCCTCTGAAAAATCATAGCTATCCTGTACTCTGGAACCAAATACATCAATTTCTTTAAAGAACCAAATACATCAATTTCTTTATTCTTCGCACTGACTAAACCTGATCCTTGATGACCGCGTCGTCCGATAAAAATAATTTTTGTGATTGACACCAACCCGAGTTATAATTTCTGGTTATCCTATCATCGCTCAGGATAATACATGTATGCATATTTGTATATATATTTATATATATATATGTTTATGTATGTATATGTATATATATATATATGTACGCATAGCAATATGTGTATAATGTATATATAACATGCACATATTATCTTGACCATACTGCCCATGCAACGATAGCAGGTCGCCATGACTTAATTATGCGATTTCCTGAATAAAAACTCACATCGATATTATAGCCAACGAACGGCAGAGTCGTTATTCAAAAATCCGAATCCCAATTTGGCACTTAAGTTGGATCAGCTCTTAGTTTTACTTGTACTTAAGTAGGCAACTTTGCCAGTTCTTTGGCCAACGCTGTTTATTTCTGATATGGTTGTATTCAGGTAGATGGCAGCACTGGCCAGGAAATGACGTTTTCACAGCTGCACACATCAGTAGTAAAGGTCGCCAGCGCCTTCGTAAAACTTGGCCTCGGCAGAGGAGATGTCGTCACGCTCTTCAGTCCGAACTGTCCGCAATTCACGATTGCAACGCTTGCTCTTGGAGCAGTTGGCGCCATCTTCAGTCCAGTCAATCCAACCTATACAACTGGTATGTCTCCTGATAGGCATCTTTGGGAAAAGGGTGATGAAGGGAATAGACGGGCTTAGATCAATGAATAGCTCATAGGATTTTCCTCAGAAAGATGATTTAGCAAAATTATCGTGCAGATATGTCCAGCGCTCGTGAATAATCTGGTGTCCTTCGCTTGGCTATCTAGTGGCGCTTTAGAAGTTTGAAGATTACCACTCGTGGAACAGACGACTGTTTTATTCAATAGGGCTACTTCCGTTTCATTTGTCCATAATTTTTGCACGTACGATAGTTACTGTTCTAATCATAAAAAGACGACATAGGTCTATGGGATCTTCTTATACAATATCTCTTCAGAAATATCATTAAGATCTCTGAACCCAGTTTTACATTGCCCACAAAGCAGAAGTAAAACTAGGTTCAGCGATCTTAATATGTTCCGGAAGAACTGTTACTATATTGACTAAGACAGCAAGATCATTTAGAATGGATGTATGAATAGTCACATAACCACAGTAGGCCTATTCGTGCTTGCTCACTGCTCACTGATTCTTTCATCGTTTGTAGGTGAGCTAAAGGATGCTCTAACCCATGCTCATTCGAAGGTTCTCATCACAATTCCAGCTCTTCTGCCATTAGCTCAACCCGCTGTTCAACAATGTCCTCACGTAAAGGTGGTATATTACCTCATGCTGATCTATTCTAGATATATTTATTTAGTGTGGTGACACTAATTAAATAAATCACTAGGTGTAGACTTCAACATAATTAGGTTTGCAATAACACTGAACTTCATTTTTAAAAACATGTTGGCATTTACACGTACGGAAATCGAATGAAATTTATTTTATTTGAGCAGAATAGACATTAATTAATATTATGCGTCATAATAATTATTGTGTTATAGGAAATTATCGTATTCGGTGAAGCGGACAATTGTCGACCCTTTTCAAGTCTTCTAGCAGATGACATGACTAAGTTTCCTGAGAACCTAGATTTCCGGCCGAAAGAAGATCTTGCTGCTCTTCCATTTTCCAGCGGCACGACGGGACTTCCAAAGGCTGTCATGCTGTCACACCATAATCTTGTCGCAAACATTATTCAGAACCGGTAAGTCTGTCTGATCTCAAAATGACAAAACTTGTATCTAAAGAAGTCATTGTGTCCACGAAAAACACAATGCTTTGAAGAGCTAACGGTACCATAGTTTGTGATTTGCTTTTTAATCTATATTTATTATTTACATTTCATTTGCGACTGATTAGATCTATACGATAATGCTAGGTTTAAGGTTGGCAGTAATTCTACGATAGGCATAAAATCACAGCAATGTCACAAAGTGTAGTTGTCGCGATGTTCCTCTCTCGCCAACTCCTTCTTCTAGATGGCGAGAGTATCGCCGGTTCTTTCCTCAATCACCATGCTCAGCAACACGACACACTTGATGGTTTTAATATGTATATTTAATTATATATATATATACACACCACTCATCCTATCTAAACTTAGTGGAGTTATTAGTGTCCTTTTAGAAATGTTTCCCTGGTTTACGTTGAAGACGGGATTCCCAAATACGTTGATCACCCTTGCCGTCAGAACGACCTAGCGTCTCCCCCAGTTCCGAAACAAGTCCCTGTTCCTTCTCTTGCTACACTATAAGAACCCTTCCAGAGGCGATTTCCTTCGCCCTCCCAAACGCAAAACTCGTATCTCTAGTGGACAACAAATCATCTGCTGAAACTATTACCAAAGCGGGTTGGTCGGATCTTGATGTCCCTAGCATACCGTCAATCACTAGGGGCGTACCGTTGATGTTTGACTAGCGGCTGTCATGGCTTGGCCTTGTCAAATGTCATATACAGGCGATAGGTTCCAGGAATTGCGTTGCATCATTGTTATCGTTATACCGCCTAGTGGGTTGCGCCATTCGTATCGGAATTGTCCACTATTCATGATACGTGTCAACCAGCCGGTCCAGACCAAATCTTCAACTGATTCAGGAATTTCTTGTCTGTGGGTCGTAGAGATGGAAGGGGTAGTCGGTTGTGACATCTGCCTCGCGGTGTCGGGTTTCGTTGTTTGACACCCCGATGATCTTTGCATAATTCTTGCCGTCTGTATTGAGGGCGTCTGCCTCCGGCGAAACCCATTGAGGTCTCCTTTCTCAGGTTTCAGGTAGACACATCTTCATCCGTAGTCTTCCCACGGCTTTTATATAGCGCCATCGTCCAGATTGTCGTGCGTGACAGTAGTTGATTGGTGAAACTTCTAAATATCAGGGACTCGATGTCTCGAGCAGCCCATGCAGGAAGTGAGTACATACTCACATTCATAAAATTTAACTCATTGAGCGGTCTTACTGTTTATGATTTACAGAGAGAAAGTAGCGATGGGTTACAGAGCGGGCAAAGACACCCTGTTGGCCGTTCTACCATTTTTCCATATTTATGGACAAATGCTGGTCATGTTCGCCGGACTTTTCTGTGGCGCCAAAGTCGTCACTCTCCCGAACTTCCAACCTGCTTCTTTCCTGGAGTCCATACAAAAGTACAAAGTGAGTGACACATCGCAATCGGAAACTTCACATTTCAAAAGCGTCACTTAAAAGCTAAGTGCAGGGAATTAGCTCATTTATGAGCGAAGGGTCAAGTTATTGATAGGATTGTCCAAAAGTTATAAAATGGACATTCAAGCCTGTTTGTCAGAGAGACCAGACAATGGAGGCAGAGCGGGTTTCGTTCAGTTTAGAAACATTGGGAGGCGTAGCATAAGGTGATACAATGGAAGAGGAGGGTGATCACGATTTGACTTTGACATTTTTGAGACACTATAAGCATTAGAATTTTGAATAATTAATAATTTGGGGCCCCGTCAAGTAGGTCTATAAGGTGACATATCAACAATAGGCGCACCATTTTCTGGTTGGCCTAACCTGCATGACCAGAATAATGTAAACTGGAAGTCGAAGACGAATAGTTGGTATATTCCTACAAGAATCACCCGTTTAGCTATTGCTGGGTGGCGTGTGCCAATAAGGCAAAAGCAGCAGCTGTCACCGTGGCGCTGAGCCTTATTAAATTTTTGGTCATCTTTTTCTAGCATATTGCCTATAAGGATATTTTTTTCGTGAATTATTACTTTTTTGATTTAGATTTAAGCATGCTGTTGGTAATTCTGTTGAACGTTTGTGTGTTTGTGATATGTAGCCGACCTACCTGCACATCGTTCCGCCTCTGTTGCTCTTCATGGCGAAGCATCCGTTGGTTGCCAAGTATGACCTGTCTTCTGTAGAAAACGTATTTGTTGGAGCTGCCCCAGCCTCAGTCAGCGCCATCCACGAACTAGTCGACAAGTTCC